>CM040926.1:15104134-16304134 GCA_023029165.1 Gobiocypris rarus | reverse complement strand
GTCCATTAAATAATATTTACTGATATTACTTTTGATTTGAATGATATATTAGTAAATGCTGAAATAAACATTAACTAAAATAAATAAATGCAAACATTACTTTGCGTTGTTAGTCCATGTAAACTGATGTTAATAAATGGAACCTAATTGTAAACTGTTTGCTTTTTTAATTTGTTAAAGGGTTAGTTCACCCCAAAATTTAAAAAACAAATTCATTATTACTCACCCTCATGTTGTTCAAAACCCTTAAGACTTTTGTTCATCTTCTGAACACAAATTAAGATCTTTTAATGAAATCTGAGAGATTTCTGTCCTTCCATTTACAGCCACGCAGCTATAACTTTGATGCCTCAATTTGATAAAGTGATTGTAAAACTAATCCATATGAATTGAGTGGTTTAGTCCACATTTTCTGAAGAGAAATGGACGCTTTATATGATGCAGATTGATTTTAGTATTTTTTTCAATTTTAAACAATTGATGAGCGAACATACACAGAAGCTCAACCAAACCTGCTTGCTACGTGAGAACAAACCTCATTGGTTCTTGCTGAAGCTCAAACGTAATGTATAGCACAAGAATGAACCTCATTGGTTCTTGCTGAAGCTCAAACGTAATGTATAGCACAAGAATGAACCTCATTGGTTCTTGCTGAAGCTCAAACGTGATGTGTAACACATGAAACTGAACCTCACTGGTTCTTGCTGAAGCTCAAACGTGCCGCGTAACATGAGAATGAACCTCATTGGTTCTTGCTGAAGCTCAAACGTGATGTGTAACACACAAGAATGAACCTCATTGGTTCTTGTGAAAGCTCAAACGTGCAGTGTAACATGAGAATGAACCTCATTGGTTCTTGTGGAAGCTCAAACGTGCTGCGTAACACGAGAATGAACCTCATTGGTTCTTGTGGAAGCTCAAACGTGCTGCGTAACACGAGAATGAACCTCATTGGTTCTTGTGGAAGCTCAAACGTGCTGCGTAACACAAGAATGAACCTCATTGGTTCCTGCTGAAGCTCAAATGTGCTGCGTAATATGAGAATATTGGTTCTCGCACATCAATTAACTAAACATGCTTTACCACAACCGATGTGTGCATTGATCAATGTTTATATGTGAATAAAAGCGTAAATTCTCTCTGTTCAGTGTATAAAGCGATCATGTCTCTTCAGAAAATCTTGACTAAACCGCTCAATTCATATGGATTTGTTTTATGAACTCGTTATATAACTTTTTGAAGCGTCAAAGTGGTAGTTGCATAGCTGTCCATGGAGGGATAAAGATCTCTCAGATGTAATTAAAAAGATCTTGATTTGTATTCCGAAGATGAATGAAAGTCTTATGGATTTGGGACGACAAGATTTAAATTTTTGGGTGAACTATCCCTTTGATATAGTAAAGCAAGTACTATATGTAATTTTAAAATTCTTTCTCAGGGTGAAATGGGCCCAAAAGGAGAACCTGGAAGCTCGGGGAACAGGGGACCCACCGGCCGCCCAGGAAAAAGAGGAAAGCAGGTGATCTATCCTTAAACACAAAATAGCAACAGGATAACAATGTAAATGCATTGGAAATAAATGACTGTTATGATTGATTTCTGATGCAGGGCTCAAAAGGTGACAGTGGTGCAATTGGACCCATGGGACCTGCAGGCCCTCAGGGGGTCCCTGGTCACCCTGGCCCTCCTGGTTTGCCTGCCTCAGGTATTCAATTTACATACAAGTATCAGATCTCTCTCTCTCTCTCTCTGTGTGTGTGTAATGTGTTCCTATGATGACAAAGCTGAATTTTTAAACGTTTTTTTTAAACCGTGATAGAAACCTTTTTTTAGGATTCTTTGATCAATAGAAATTTGTATGCATTTTTACCAAAAGTCGTTACTATCAATTTTTGATAATACATTTATCCTTGCTGAATAAGTATACATTTTCTAAAATTACTAACTCCAAATGTTTGAATAGTGGTGTATTGTATGATTAATACTATTTATTTATTTATTACTTTATTACTTAAAGTATACTCTTTTTACTATATGACACATCTTCTGAGTTGGATTTGTTCGTTTGAGGATCACATGATGATATTGCAGCATTAGCTATTGCCACACACAGTGAAGCACATGGATCTTAAATCACCACAGGAAATCCCACCACTGGTGTATTTAGCTTCAGAAGCAACCTGATCTCCAGCTGAAACAGAAGCCCCAAAGGTGACTGAAGCCATGACATCATGTCCTTAACTGATGGACGGACGGCCAAGCGCCTATCAGAATCACAAACATTATGTCATCACTTTATTCACAGGACAGCTGCTGTCTTGTTTTGGTTTCTGTGCATATTAACACAATTGCTTACTCTTCATGATAGATAAGGGCCAGGTTTAGTAGCTCTTAAAATCACTCCATTACTTTTGCATCACATGGAGGGACACTTTTATGTTGTTTACCTCTCCTGTAGGACTGTACATGGTAGGACAGAAAGGAGAGAAGGGACAGTCTGGCAGCCCAGGCCGCTGCGGATGCAATGGCCCCTCGAGTGTCAACCCCTCTTTTGACCAGCACTTGCACCGGGGCATCTATCCCAGAGTGCCAGCGGTAAGCCACCAAGGCAGACACGGTTTACAAACTAAGCCTGAAAACATTATATCCAATTTTGGCCATAATTGATTTTGCCAGTCCAACATCCAATCATTTGATGATATTTAATGTCTTCTGTTGCAGATATTTGTGGTGAATAACGAACAGGAGCTGAACCGTCTTCAGACCGATAACGCTTTGGCGTTCCGTAAAGATCAGAGGTCGCTTTACTTCAAAGACATTGGTGGCTGGATGCCAATTCAGGTGCCCATCAATAAACAAAAACCAAGTTATAAATAAATAGCTGCCCTGTTGTGCCCAGAGCGCATGTTTTAGGTGCTCTAAAAGGTCATTCGTTATTTTGATTGTTTTTTTGTTTTTTGTCTTTCACTTGTTGTATTTTTATTATAGTTCTATTTTGTTTAATTTGAACTATATACTAGTTATATTTAATTCATTTTAAATGTTTTAATTTATTTAATATATTTTTTATTTTTTTATTTATGATTTATATGATTGATTTAATATATTTTTGTTTAATATTTTAAGTTAATTTTTAAAATTACAAATACACTAGATTGCCAAAAGTATTGGGACACCCCTCCAAATCATTGGCTGTGTCCGAAATCTGGAAAATGCGGCCTTCGGAGGACACATTTCATGGTAGGAAGGCATCAAGGCACGTCCGAATCTAATGTTAGCTTCATTTCCTGTCTCCTGAGAGACTGTCATCTGATCGATTTTTGAAGGCAGCATATATGTATCCTTCGCTGCCTTTATCCCACAATCCTGTGCATTCCATTCTGTGACAGTTGAGCTGCAAAAAAAATATGCTGTCAGAAATTTGCATTTGCAAGTTAGTTTGTTTGTAAATGTACAACCCCAAATCAGAAAAAGTTGTGACAGTATGGAAAACGCAAAAAAAGAAAAGAAGTGATTTATAAATTTACTTTGACTTGTATTTCATTGCAGACAATATGAACACCAAATATTTCATGTTTTGTCTGGTCAACTTCATGTCATTTGTAAATATGCATCATTTCCTGTCATTCAGACCTGCAACACATTTAAAAAAAGTTGGGACAGTAAAGCATTTACCACTTTGTGTTACCACATTCCTTTTCACAACACTTAAAATACGTTTAGGGACTGAAGACATCAAGTGATGAAGTGTTTCAGGTGTAATTTTGTCCCACTCTTCCTGCAAACAAGTCTAAAGGTGGGCAACAGTACGGGGTCTTCGTTGTCGCACCACACATTCTCTATTGGAGACAGGTCGGGACTGCAGGCAGGCCAGTCAAGTACCCATACCCTCTTCCTCCACAGCCAGGACTTTGTAATGTGTGCAGAATGTGATTTTGCATTGTCTTATTGAAATATGCATGGATGTCCCTGGAAAAGATGTCTTCTTGAAGGCAGCATATTATGCTCCAAAATCTCTGTACTTTTCAGCATTAATGGTGCCTTCACAGAAGTGCAAGTTACCTTTGCCAAGGGCACTGACACAACCCCATACCATGACAGACCCTGGCTGTTGGACTTGTTGCTGGTAACAGTTTGGATGATCCTTTTCTTCTTTGGTCCGGAGCACACGGCGTCCATTCCTCCCAAAAAATACCTGAAATACTGATTCATCTGAACACAGTACACGTTTTCACTGTGTGATGGTCCATCCCAGATGCCTCCGAGCCCAGAGAAGTCAACGGCGCTTCTGGACACTGTTAAAATAGGGCTTCCTTTTGGCACAGTAGTTTTAACTGGCATTTGTGGATGTAACTACGTATTGTGGTACTTGACAAAGGTTTGCCAAAGTAGTCCTGAGTCCATGTGGTGATATCGCTTATAGATGAATGACGATTCTTGATGCAGTGCCGCGTGAGGATCGGAGATCACGGTTGTTCAGCTTAGGCTTGCGCCCTTGTCCTTTACGCACTGAAATTCCTCCAGATTCCTTGAATCTTTTAATTATGTTATGCACTGTTGAATGTGAAATATCCAAATCTCTTCCTATCTTTCTTTGAGGAACATTGTTTTTAAACATTTCAATAATTTTCTCACGTATTTGTTGGCAAACTGGCGATCCTCTGCCCATCTTTGCTCCTAAAGGATTAGACCTTTCTTGGATGCTGCTTTTGTACCAAATTATAATTACAATCACCTGTTGACATCACCTGTTTCAAATCACATCATTATTTAACCATTTTACCTCATTACTAGCCCTAAATTGCTCCTGTCCCAACTTTTTTTAAATGTGTTGCAGGTCTGAATGACAGGAAAGGATGCATATTTACAAATGACATGAAGTTGACAAATTGTTTTGGTTTGAAATATGTTGAAATATTTTGTGTTCATATTGTCTACAATGAAATACAAGTCAAAGTAAATTTAGAAATCACTACTTTCTTTTTTTATTTGCGTTTTCCATACTGTCCGAACTTTTTCTGATTTGGGGTTATATGTTATTCTCCACTTCTGATGTCATTTCTAGCAAGAAATTACTAATTTAGTAATTAAATATTTGTTTAGTTCTCACCAAAGCTCTCTCTATTTTGCTGTAGATCATTAAACTGCTACATTGCCTTAGAAGTCTGTCCGAAGTCTGTTTTGTGAGGTGCCTTCATGTACAAATGCTGCCTTACAAGTCATATATAGGCATAAGGCAGCGAGGCAATGAGTCAGCTGCCGCAGCCATTGAATTCAGGTGTTCCAATCCTTTCCATGCCCACAGGTGTATAAAATCAAGCACCTAGGCATGCAGATGCTTCTACAAACATTTGTGAAAGAATACAAGTGTGGTAGGTAATACTACCATGGAATACTAAATATTCCAGGGTCAACTGTAGTGCTATTATTACAAAGTGGAAGCAATTGGGAACCACAGCAACTTGTAAAATCACAGAGCATGGTCATCGCATGCTGGTATTTGCCTGACTGCATTGTGCCAAGTGTAAAGTTTGGCGGAGGGGGGATTATGGTGTTAGGTTGTTTATCATCGGTTGGGCTTGGCCCCTTAGTTCCAGTGAAAGGAACGCTTAATGCTTCAGCATACCAAGACATTTTGGACAATTCCATGCTCCCAACTTTGTGGGAACAGTTTGAGGATGGCCCCTTCTTGTTCCAACATGACACAAGCAACAAAGCAAGGTCCATAAAGACATGGATGAGCGAGTTTGGTATGGAGGAACTTGACTGGCCTGCACAGAGTCCTGACCTCAACTAGATAGAACACCTTTAGGATGAATTAGAGCGAAGACTTCGAGCCAGGCCTTCTCTTCCTTGTGAAAAGCCTTCCTAGAAGAGTTGAAGCTGTTATAGCTTCAAAGGGTGGGCCAACTCCATATGAAACCCTACGAATTAAGAATGGTATGTCATGGGCATGTGCATGTAAAGGCAGGTGTCCCAAAACTTTTGGCAATATAGTGTATTCCTCAAATTAAGCCGTAAAACTGTGTGCATAGTAATTATGTCCAGTTAAAACATGGATTTTTGCATGTCATTATGTCAACTTCCCAAATGTATTTACACACATTTAGTCTCCAAGGTCTGTAACTCCAAGGTCTGACTCCTTCATTCCAGTTAACACCGTTCCAGTCGATGGAGCGTGATCCCGATCAGGAGGGTTTCTGTGGAGACAGCGTTGTGCAAGTTGAGAATGGAGAGGAGTGTGATGACGGAAATAAGGTGGTCACAGATGGCTGTGTCAGTAAGTATCAGGTTGAAACGGCGGCGTTCCAGCCGACAGCTTATTCTCAACAACATGCAGTAATGCGGTTTAATATGAGAGTGAGTTCTAAAATGGGAATGCAAGAATAATCGGGTCCTGTATGGCATGTGAAGCCGAGAATAACACCTTCATTCAGGAGTCGCCCAAATAAATACTCTCCTAATTCATTACATGGCGTTCTGGAATACAACATTCTGATTGGTCAATGACTGCATTCTGCGGTCAAATATTTTTGTACAATGACCGCTAAACTGCACAACTGGCTGTTGTCCCAGGCATTGGATTTCATTCTCAGCTGTGCCAGTTTCACATCTCTCATATCGCTCTGTGGTCTCTGGGTTCTCATTTAATAAAATAATCTAACTCAAATCTATATTTGTTTTACATTTATATCACATTTATATTCATGGCATATCAACCTCCAGCTAATTTCAAAGCACCATGCTAATACAGCTAGCTAAACAATGAGTGACAGTGTAACACGTGTTTTGAAACAACCATCCACTTACATACAACTAAGAACATTTTTGTGATTTTAATAATCCTACAGAATGCCTATGTTTATGTTAATTTACACACACGCATGAACACGCGCACACACATGCACAAACAAAAGTGGGGTTGTAACAAAGGACCAATTTGCATTTGTCATCTCACAAAGTCTTTGATATAGTTGGAGAAATTTAAATTGTTGCTATTTGTAGTAGACAAACGTGGGTGCTTTGCATAAAAGTTTCAGATGTGTAGCTAAAAAAAGAGTAGTGCTGAGATAAAAAAGTGTTACAACCATACCTGGTCTCCCCTACAGTAAAAAAGTTTTAAAAAATGTTTTAGTTCATTAGTTAATTAAACATATTAATTTACTTAAAGTAATTCATTTATTAATAAGTCAAAACAAAGTAAAAACAAAGTAAAATTTGGAAGTAATAATCTTACAATTTAGAGTGAACAACTTAATGTTTCTATCATACCAACTGCTGCCCTTTTTTTACCAGTGTATGTTACTCCTCTTTTCTTTCTCTCTTTCTCAGAGTGCAAACATGCATATTGTGGGGATGGATATCGCTATGAAGAGGCAGAGGAGTGTGACGGAAAGGATTTTGGCTTTCACACATGCAGATCCTTTTTGCCTGGGTAAGACTGTTCAAATCAACATAAAAAGAGCTCAACAAGGCTAAAATCCCCTTTAATAAAAATAAGCTGTTTTCTGGTCCCAAAGAGTATGGACGAACAAACAAAAATAAAATTATAATTTATTTTATAGGTCCCACTTTAAATTAAGTTTAAATATGTACTTTAACCACATTGAAAAGGGTAATTACAGTGTAATTACAGAAATTGATTTCAGACGTAATTACATGTAGGAATTTTTACAATATAAGTACAATGTAAAAACATATATGTGCGCAATAAGTGCATTGTATCTAACGATTAATTTAAATTTTAGTACTAGTGTTGAGGAAAGTTACTTTTAAAAGTAATGCATTACAATATTGCATTACTCCCTCAAAATTAACTAATTACATAACTTACTTAAACTTCCATAAAATGTAACTGTTATTTTACTTTTGCTTTACTTTTTCTCACCTGGGCTGGGCTTCCTTGTTTGTTTTTTAATAACAAACCAACCCAAAAGTGAAATATATAAGTCTAAGGCTGAAGTAAATGCAAATTCACACCTGTACAGTAGAGGCCGCAGCTCAAACAAACCTTTCAGCTGTGCTGTCATTCTGGATCACAGAAGAATGCAGGAAAAAAAATATTCAACACTCTTTAACAATAAAAACAAAAAAATTAAAAACAAATGTGATGTTTATCTGAAGTAATGTTTGGTTATTAGAATGATTTAATTGACGTATCGAAGGTCAGCAGCAAAGACATTGATTTAATAAAGTGAGATTAAATACATAAATTATATTTGTGTTATTTAACATTTTAATTTTGTTTATATTTAACATTTTTATTCATTTTGCGGAATACTGAATCTGTTTTTGTGCACGTGAGATGAGTAAATGGATGTTCACATTTAAGGAGAGCTGTCAGTCAATAAATGTGAAAACAAAGTAACTTGCATTACTTATTTGAAAAAGTAACTTTTGTTTTTTTGTAAATTAAAAAAAAAAGTAATGTTACTTGAAAAAAGTAATCTGATTACGTAACTCGTGCTACTTAATTGTTAAGCCTTAAGCGTTACCTCCCAACACCAGTTAGTACATAGATGTTTATGACAATTTATTGAATATTATTTATTTATTAATTTTACTGAATAATATACCTTATCACAATGGTATATTAAAGTAATATATTTTTATTTATTAAAAAAACATACAAATATAAAGGACATAGGGTGGTCCTTGAATCTCCAAATAATAATAATGTCCCTGTCTTTCTGTCCATAGATCTTACGGACATCTCAAATGCACAGCTGACTGTTTCATTGACTCAACAAACTGCAAGTATTTCACATGAGGACACAAGAAAGTAGTGTCTCATTTCAGCTGGCGAGATCCATATAAACAACGACACTGAACACCGTAGATTCAGCAGATAAACAGAGTAGAATTTATTGAGGGAATTATCACAAACACATTAGCCGAACTCTTTCTTGACAAGATGCTCTGAGGCCACGTAGCTCACTCGGGAAAGGAAAGCTTGGCAAAGCCACAGTTCTGCCTGCGCTCTTAAGAACTCTAACAGGACTCCAGACACCATTCTCTGTTCATTCAGCCTCTGCTGCCTGCTGCTCGGCCCTGGCTCGACATTTGGCCAGTGTGGTTGGCGAGAGGAATCGGGCGAGTTGGGTGTCTCTTGGAGATGGGTAAAAGACTCCTCAATACCTCAAAGTACTGTAGTACTGTTTCAGAGGAAAGCCATTTTCTCCTTGTCCATCCCATCTTCCCTGACACAGGGTGCTCTGTATGTGGAATGCAATGTGACATTGTTACTATAGTATTTTGCATGAAGCTGAGATTGCAGTAGACGCGTCAGCAGAGATCATTACCGAGGCATGTAACTGAGAAAAAGCTCATATCTTTAAATGTAATATTATGTAGGCTGGTGCTTGGTCCTGAAAGAAACCTTATAATTTAACTATCTTAACACTGATGTTCATTAGGGTCAGTACAGCTTTGCATACTGGGTCCAAAATTAACATGTTGCCATAAAGCGCAATAGCGGGTATATTGAAAAAAAAAGAAAAAAGAGTGATTTTGTATTTTTTTGCTTTGGCAAAAACTTTGGCTCCTAAAAATGTATATTTAACTATAAGCCAAATTACATTTTAATTGACAAATGTCAGAATTGCTATAAAGATGATTGTTCAGAAGTGCTTCAGTCCATTGTGTGCATCAAACTATTAATACACGGTTCGATTCAATTCGAACATAACCAAAAAATACTTTACGGTTTAGTTAGGGTCACTTGTAAACTCAGTATCATCTCTGAATGATTCACTGACTTGTTCTCGAGCAAATTCAAGGCTGTGTCATATATTCTTTTTAATGAGTAAAAAGAACTGGTCCATATGGCATTATGGCCAAAAAACAAAATGTGTTTTTGCACCCTTGAAAGGCAACATTAGTTAATGCATTAGTTGACATAAACTAATTTTGGGCAGTATATTTTTTACAGAATGTATTCATTTGTTCTTAAATCGGACATCACAGATCACAAAATCGAAACCCCCCCCCCAAAAAAAACACTCGCACTCTTACGAGATTTGAAATTATATCTAACATAATCACATACTGAATCATATCAACTATAAATTATTGTTGACCATTTTACTCACCCTTATGTGAAACACTACCTCTCATAAACTCGTTTTAGTGGTTTCTTGCAATTTCAACCATTGTTGCGGTGACCCAAATGGCCAGTAAATCTATCTACTTACTCACCAAAATCACATTTTACTCCCGTTTGGCGCATGGCAGGTGTTATTTTTGGACCCTGGCCATAGAAGTGTTTTCACTGACAATTTAATGTATAAAACTTCACCAGTAACCACAATAATACTACAATACTGCTGATTGACAATACTTAATTATGGATGTTTAAGGTTAGAAAACCCTCCTTTCCAGTATGTCTTGCTGGGTCACACTTAGTCTAACATTTCCATCATATCTCAGGAAACCACTTAAAGATATCCAGAACCTTTCCACCTCCATGTGTGGAGTAGGGTGCACATATTCCACAATCTAGCCATAGTTCCACGCTGTTGTCTTGTGCTTCAAGAGCTTGCAGTCTTGAAGTAAAGCGAATAAGTTATTTTTTTTTTAGTTATAAGTCTAAAGATCTTAAATTAGGGAGGAAAAACCAACCCAATCTCATGAGAAAATGTAACTATTTTATGAGCTGGCGATTTTGTATAAATCTGTACAATGTGATTTGTAAACTGTAAAAAAATTGTATGACCAATAAGTTATGAAAACGTTTTTTACATTGCTTTAAAACTTGCTTAACTTATTTTGATAAGTTATATGATTCAACTCAACTGACTAAGTCAGTTTAATGTAATTTAAGTTGAAATGACTTAAATATCCAAGTTGATTGTACTTAAAAATTTAAGGAACAACTTTTTTTTTCTTCAATGTATGAAAACATACCACTTTTAGAAAAAAGTAAGCATGACGCTTCACCCCTTTTCACCCCTAACCACTTCCAAACCATAACGCCAACAAAGTCTAATCAGATCCCACCAAAATGTACGAATGTGATTGTACAAATTAGCTAATGTAAAATAGTTACCAATTGCCATGAGATTATGTTGGGAAAGCCATACAGTATGTGAAGGCTTTACAGCTGTTATTGAACATTTTGTACTGTCTGCTATTGCAGGAGTAGCTTTTTTGCTGCTATTCAGGCTAAAGACTGTTGGATTAAGGCTGGACTGTTTATGTCGTCCCAAAGGC
This sequence comes from Gobiocypris rarus, assembly GCA_023029165.1. Lineage (NCBI taxonomy): Eukaryota > Metazoa > Chordata > Actinopteri > Cypriniformes > Gobionidae > Gobiocypris > Gobiocypris rarus. The sequence continues at coordinate 16,292,923 of CM040926.1, read as the reverse complement.
TTTAAATTGATCTGTACCCAGTGCCAAAGTCCAGTCTGAATATACCTCAGCATATACAGTGTGCTTTAGCCTTTGTGATTACATGACCTGAGGTGTAGCATACAGCACTTACTTACTGTTATATTCAGAGAAACTCAAAGCCAGTTTTCCATAAGCTATATGATGCATTTGCTACAGGAACCTCTTTGCTTACATTTCTGGGGTGATATTCCTGACTTATCTGTAGATTTCATGTAAAATATAATGGATATAATATGGAAATAAGTGTCTTGAATGTGTTATTCTGGTGCAACTGCATGTTCATCGTATACTCTTGTTAAAAAGAGCAAGATTGCCACATTTTAATACATTGAGGGTCCATATAACAGGGAGGCGTTTTTGGAGTTAAAGTGCATTAAGCTTGTAACTGACTGTTATCCTCATACTGTATTTGTAAAAAAATGTTATCAAATATTGCACAACAAACATATAAAAGAGACTGAATGTTTTGTCCTAGTGTAATTTGAAAGATGTTCTCAATATTAAAACATGTTTGATACTGTCCTGTAATGATATTAAAATAAAGCTTGAAAAGCTAACTTACTGAACTTTACATTGGGCCTATTTATTTTCTTTTAAATATGAAAAAATACTATTGCTCAAAATGTGAGCATGGAATCAAAATTAACCCCGTTTACTTTCTTAATCTATTTCTGATCTTATTGTACGTTTTTCCAAAATAACAAAAAAAAATCTTTCATCAAAATGTACCTTGTTGTCTGTAATACACTACATGAGATTTGCCCAGATTATTTTTGCCATTTTCAGTCTGGACAAGTCAACTAGTTGCAAGAGCCAATCCACAGATTTTGGGCAGTAGGAGTTAATAGATTTCACAGAAAAACGCAAATTGTATAATGGGCACAGACTTCGATTTCTTAGCGTCAGATTATGATTCCATTCAGCTAGAGGACATCAAGTATATGTTTGATATCTTTTGCCGATTTTAGAACACATATTTGGTCAATTTAGGTTAATTGGGCGACTTTTCCCAGTCATCTCAATGGCAAAATGTGTTCAATTTAACCTGAATTTTGGTATACACTAATGCTGCGTTCCAGGCAGGTTTTTGAGCCCGTAAATTACGGCTTCAAACCACGACTCACGACTTTGTAGCGTTCCATGTAAAGTCACGGCAAACTGCCTGAGCACAAGGAACTGCGGTAGCTAGATGTAAACAGCACGGCGGGCCGTACGGGGCTTATGCTCATTTACAATCATTTCTATCACCAAAGGTGCTTACTCCTTGCTTATTTGAGGGAAACTGAGGAGAAAAAACGGCACATAAGGCAAGAGAAGCTGTTATACCTTTTATTTTACGTTTGTAAAATACTGTGTACGACTTCCATAAACACCTCATCCGTAGGGCCTGCCATTGTTGTTCCGCGGGCTATGTGACGTCAGAGCTCGTAACTGGGAGTATATTGATCTAGTACGAGTTCACGGGTGGGAAGTCACGGGTTTGACTGCCATTGCAGTGCACTTTCACGGGTAGAAGGTTGGAAAAACACGGGTTATGGGGTGCCTGGAACGTAGCATAACACGACCTGAACAGATTTTGTAACACTAGACGCATCCCACACTAAAGGATCACACACTACCAGACTTTCAAGTTGGTCCAAACACAAGCCACACAGGAAATTGCGCCTCGTTGCTAGGCATCACTTGACAAATGAAAACATTCGGTGTGTCGGCAGCGTTTGTGCATGAAGGTACCTCACAAAACTGATTTCAGACAGACTTCTGAGGCAGCAAAACGGTTTAATGATCTACAGCAAAATGGAGAAAGCTTTGGTGAGAACTAAACAAATATTTAACTACTACAGTAGTAATACTCACTAGAAATTATTTTAGAAATAGAAAACGGTTAAAAAATCATCAGATGAAGGTATCTCAATGTAGAGGAACTGAAGCTAACATTGAATTCGAACGTGCCATGATGCCTTGAAATGCGTCCTCCTAAGGCAGCAATTTACGTTTTTGGATACAGCCTATGAATTAAGTATTTGATTTTGGATGCAGTGAATGTGTTCTAAAATAAGCTCAAAATATCAAATGTTATATTCTGACTGGATGGATTCATATTCTGAAGCTAAAAAATCGACACACTAAATTATTTTCCAACCTGTTCTCATGGGAAAACGTTACTATGCTATGAGGTGGTGATTTTGTATGATGTGAATCATACATAAACGTACCCCTAAGCATACACGCCACTGGGGCGTAAGCAGATCGTACATTTTTTTACAAATTTATTTGAATATTCCAAAATGTTAAATAGTTACACATTGTCATTAGATTGTGTTGGGTTTACTGTGAAATTTGGCAACTTTTGGCAATTTGCTCTGACTTTTTCTGACTCGTGAAGAGTGTAAATTGGGACAAAAGTCTTGGGGTGTAGTGGATGTGGATTCCACCCTCCGTCAAAAAAAAATTGTTCAAACTGAAGCCTACTGATTGGCTCATAAAGATGAACCTACTGGTGTAAGTGTAACCTGTTGAAAGTTTCACTTTCTTGCTCTTTTTTTAGTTCATGTCATATGAAGTTTGATGTCTATAAAACTTTTATGTTGCCATGCCTTCAGAGAATGTGGAACTGCTCTCATTGCTGTATATTTGATGAGTTGTAGCTGACTAAGCTTTGTGCTAGATCACTGCCAGTCGCAGTTAGATCAGCATTTCTGTGCTGAGTCTCTGGCTCTGCTGCGCACAGACTGTATATGTGGGCGTTTGGCCTGACAGTGATTGACAGTGTATTGATCACGGAGAAGATGGAAGGTGACAGAGAAAGATAAAAGGGATGCTGTCGACAGTCTTTCAGGAAAGAAACACTTTGTGCTGCCTGGAGAACAGACCATGGAGCCTGCAAAAGTCTTGTGCTGTGGATTTAGACTGGAATTTTTTAATTATGTGTGTGTGTTTGTGTTTTTAAGGTTGGCAGGAACCCCGAGCTTGGCACAGAGATTTTTGAAGAGGGTCGTCGTTGAGTAACCATATTATAAAGCCATATCTTTAGCCACTAATCTCATTACAGTAATTTGCCTGCAGATGAGCTAGGCAATATCTTACATATGCATTGCATAACACAATCTGATTTTGAACTTTGTTGGGAACATGCCAGTATGAGACTATGAAGAGGAGGCCACATGAAACAGGCTGTGAGGTGAGACCCTGTTGCATTTGTGGAGGCTCAAATGGGGTCTTATTTAGCTATAGCAGCCCAGGACTTTCCATTGCAGCTGAGTGGAAACTTTCTGATAATCCTATAGTCTGGAGTTTAAAATGTCTTCTATTGAAATCCTAAGCAGTGTCCGAAATCGGCTGAAAAACTATTTGAAGGTACAGCCATTTGTAGTGGGCCTAAACCAGGGGTGTTTCTAGCCCCAAAAAGTGTCCCCATATTTTTATATATTTATTTATCCAACTTAATTTTTTTATAAACTTGAATGTACAAGGCTTCCTGCTTCATTTGCTTCCAGTTATTTTACCTGTTCAATAACTCTGTTATGCTGCTTGATATTGCAAACTGGCACTTATTATATTATTTTAATTCATTATCATAATCATACACACTGGTTTGTAGCACAAATAGTTTTACAGTGTCATTCACTGCGCTTTATTATTCTTTTAGTTATTTACCTATAGCGTCTTGCACATAAAAAAATGCAAAATTATAAGGATAATTATAAAGTATAATTAAAGTAATTTAAAGTATAAGGATGTAAATCGTTTTTATCAGCAGTAGTCATTCGCAAGCTGCACGCGCAATAAAGAACTGCTTCATCACCGACAAACGGCAGAAGACATTTCCTTTTTTTCCCTAAAAGTTTTGTTTCCTAAAATGGATTGTAGATAAATATGCACGTCTTTTTGTTTTCTGCCTTATAAAGTATCCTGTTGCTATTTCAATGTGAGAAATTGCATGAGACGATTCAATGCATGTGTGAACTGTCTGTATGAATCAAACACAATCTCAAACAATTTGCAAACACCTTTTTGCAAACATTTACATTGAATCATTTAGCAGATGTTTTTATCCGAAGCAGTTAGTCCCAGTTAGTCTTGCACAGTACACGTTTCTTGAAAACAAAATTGGCTGCTCAGGTTATGCCGAGTTCACATTGCATGATTTTAAACGTCGTCAGGTCACTGTTCTTCTCACACTGCACGACTATGGGGTAGCATTCAGTTGCTGCTGTGTGCACATCGCTTGATGGATTGGCGACAGAGGGTTAGGCCTACACATTGCATGACTTTACAATAGGAAGAATCGCCGACAACTCCGGTCCTCAAACTACGTTTCACAACCAAACACACATGAAAAGTGATAACGCAAGATCATGCGTGAGACTGGAATTGTTATTAAAAACGATAGCCTGCAAGAAGCGTGCAATCCAAATTGGCTGTGTGCTGATTTGCAGCAAAAAGGACACAAAGAAAACGTGCATGAATGAGCACAGATTAGCCTCAGATTTCAGGCATTTGTCGGCGCTTTCGGGGCTAAAATTGTGCAGTGTGAACAGCATTTGCCAGATCATTCCACGGAACAGTCGAGGTAAATGTCGAAGCACATTAGTCTGAAGTAGTGAGTTTAGGTAATAGGGGTGTAGAGCCAGTGGTTCAATAGGCAAACATCAGTTCCTTGAATATGCGAGCGCCTATTGTCAACCAGTGCAAATTCATGGAGAGGTGTGATGTGCGCTCGTTAAAGACCACTCTCGCTTTTGAATTTTGGATCAGTTGCCTGCCAAGAGAGCAATACAATAGTCCAGTCTGGCCCAAACAAGAGTTTGGACAAGGAGTTGTGTAGCATGCTCCGATAGGAAGATCCTGATATTTCTAAAGTTGTATGAGGCTAATATGCAGCACTGCAGTTCTAGCAATGTGGACTGTGAAGTTCAACTGGTCATTGATCACAACTCCAAAGTTCCTGTCTGTCATGGAAGGAGTTATGTGTGACGAACCTAGCTGAATGGAGAAGTTGTGATGAAGTGTTGGGTTGGCTGAGACCACAAGCAGTTCCGTCTTTGCGAGGTTAAGTTACAGGTGTTGGTCCTTCAACCAGGCATAAATGAGATGTGAGCAGCTACTATTGGATCATCTGGCTGGAATGAGAGGTAAAGTTGTGTCATCATCAAGACTTGTCCGGATCGGATTCAGAATGATGATCAAAACAAAGATTGAGTCCATCAACTCCTCCAAGGCTTGCACAGTCATATACGTCTCTGTGGGTTTGAGATTTTTCTCAATAGGCATTGATTTATATGCTGCTGAATGTTTGATGATCACGTTAGTTTAAACAATGGCTGCATCTGAAAACTTCAAAATGCTGCCTTCCAAGGTTGCCTTCAAGCCAGCGAAGCTACAAGTCCGCTGCCTAAGTTTTCAGATGCAACCAAACTTTTATCCAAGCATCAGAATTGGACCACAGAGCAATGGAAGAATGTGGCCTAGTCTGATGAATCACGTTTTCTTTTACATCATGTGGATGGCCGGGTGCATGTGCTTCATTTACCTGGGGAACAGATGACACCAGGATGCACAATGGGAAAAAGGCAAGCCAGTGGAGGCAGTGTAATGCTTTGGGCAATGTTCTGCTGGGAAACCTCGGGTCCTGCCATCATGTGGATGTTACTTTGACACATACCACCTACCTAAGCATTGTATGAAACTGTATTGAATATCTGTGGATAGATCTGAAAATGGCTGTGCACCGACGCTCCCCATCCAACCAGATGGAGCTTGAGAGGTCCTGCAAAGAAGAATGGGAGAAACTGCCCAAATATAGGTGTGCTAAGATTGTAGCATCATACTCAAAAGGACTTGAGGCTGTAACTGGTGCCAAAGGTGCTTCAACAAAGTATTGAGCAAAGGCTCTGAATATGTACGTGATATTTTAAGTTTTTTCTTTTTTCTTTTATAAATTTACAAAGATTTTAAACAAACATGTTCATGTTGTCATATTGTTTGTAGAATTTGGGAGGGGGTAATGAATTAAATCCATTTTGGAATAAGGCTGTAACATTACCAAATGTGGAAAAAGTGAAGCGCTGTGAATACTTTCCAGATGCACTGTATAGAGGTTACAGCCCTTGTCTATCTATACAATTTATAGATTTTATATTGATAAACAAATTTTCCTGTGAATTGTTCCTTTGTTCCTGGATAATTATCTGTCTTTATTTCTCATTTAAATGTGTTTGTTGTTTATTCCCTGCCATTCTATTGCACCTTGCATACTTGCCATTCCCTCATGTAGGTCAGGGATTTTCACTGGGGCCTCGAGTGACAGCTGGGTCCTCACTGTTTCCTGCCTGTGAGGTCCCATGTCCTCCGTCCTACACCAGCACCTGAAACGTGACACCACTAAACCTGCATTGGTATAATCCATCATCATACAATATGGCAGCTGCCTTTTTTCCTATTTAATTTAATCAGTCTATACACAAGAAAGAGTTGCTGCCTTAGATTAAGCATAATCAACTTGGATGTTTCAGTCATTTCAATTTATATGACATTAAACTGACTTAAAAAAAAAAGAGTGGAATCTTGTATAACTTACAAAAAGTTGAAAATTACATAAATAATTTTAATGAGTTAAAGCAATGTAAAAACATGTTGTCATAACTTATTGATCATATCATTTCTTAACAGTGTAGGGCTGTATCTAAAATCTCCCCCTCATTCAGTAGTCCATACATTATTTCACTAATCTAGTCCACTGATGAGTGAATAAAAGTGGGTAAACATTCACTGAGTGTGATCGTACAGGAGTGCTGTAAATACCATCTTCTTGCGAGATCCATGAATTCATTGTGCAATGCTCACAGAGTCTACCAAAGTAAAAAGGGACATTCTTAGAAATTTGGATAACGTTCTGGAAAGGTTCTCTCAACATTATGGACTCCATAACGTTATTAAAACATACACCGATCAGGCATACAATTATGACCTAATATTTTGTTGATCTGGGGAATTTGGAGGCCAAGTCAACACCTCAAACTTGTTGTTGTGTGCTCCTCAAACCATTCCTGAACCATTTTTGCTTTGTGGCAGGGCGCAATATCCTGCTGAAAGGGGCCACAGCCAGCAGGGAATACCATTTCCATGAAAGAGTGTAACAAGTTTACAACAATGCTTAGGTAGGTGGAACATGTCAAAGTAACATCCACATGGATGGCAGGACCCAAGATTTCCCATGCAGAACATTGCCAAAAGCATCACACTGCCTCCGACAACTTGCCTTCATCCCATAGTGCATCCTGGTGCCATGTGTTCCCCACGTAAGTGACGCACACGCACCTGGCCATCCTCGTGATGTAAAAGAAAACGTGATCCATCAGAACAGGCCACCTTCTTCCATTGCTCCGTGGTCCAGTTCTGATGCTTACGTGCCCGCTTTTGCCCATGGACACGGGTCAGCATGGGCACCCTGACTAGTCTGCAGCTATGCAGCCCCATATGCAACAAACTGCGATGCACTGTGTATTCTGACACCTTTCTATCAGAACCAGCATTAAAGGGTTAGACCGCCCAAATATTAAAATAATGTAATTTATTACTCACCCTCTGTGCATCCTCTGTGCATCTTTGCAACACAAATGAAGATATTTTTGTTGAAATCCGAAGGCTCAGAAAGGCCTCCATTGGCATTAATGTCATTTCCTCTCTCAAGACCAATAAAAGGTACTAAAGATGTCGTTAAAATGTCCATCTCACTACAGTGGTTCTACAATAATTTTATGAAGCGACGAGAAGTTTTTGTGCGAAAAAATAAATAAATAAATAACGACTTATAGTGATGGCCGTTTACAAAACACTGCTTCATGTCAATGTCATTGCTGCCAATGGAGGCCTTTCTGAGCCATCAAAATTTCCCTTAACTTCTTGAGCAATTTGAGCTACAGTGTCTGTTTGAATGGACTACACAAGCCAGCCTTCGCTCCCCCACGTGCATCAATGAGCCTTGGCCACCCATGACCCTGTCGCTGTCTCACCAATGTTCCTTCCTTGGACTACTTTTGATAGATACTGACCACTGCAGACCGGGAACACCCCACAAGAGCTGCAGTTTTGGAGATGCTCTGACCCCGTCGTCTATCACAATTTGGCCCTTGTCAAACTCACTCAAATCTTTATGCTAGCCCATTTTTCCTACTTCAAATACATCAACATTGAGGACAAAATGTTTACTTGTCCCACCCACTACCTGGTGCCGTGATGAAGAGATAATCAGTGTTATTCATTTCACCTGATCTGTGTATGCGTGTATTTATATTTATATATATATATACAGGTCCTTCTAAAAAAATTAGCATATTGGGCCCATGTCACACCTCTCTTCATCTCTCTGCACTGGCTGCCACTTGATGCCCGCATCAAGTTCAAGGCCTTGACACTCGCTTATGGATCCACCACAGGCTCGGCACCAGCATATTTCGACTCGCTCCTACGAGTCTACACCCCTACCAGAAGCCTTCGCTCAGGTAAGGAGCGTAGGCTTATGGTACCATCACAGAGAGGCATGAAATCCCTCTCCAGAACTTTTTCATTCACCGTTCCTGGCTGGTGGAACAATCTTCCTACCTCCATCCGGATGGCAGAATCACTGTCATCATTCAAAAGACAGCTAAAAACTCATCTCTTCCGTGAACACTTATCATAAAAAAAAAAAAACTCTTCTCTTTTATTCCTTCCTTATTCTAGCTTAAGCTTATTCTATGTAATATCCAAAACTTGGTATTTAAGGCACTTTTTGCGTTTTGCGCCTATTCATGACCGATCGCTTCCTGTACTCCTATGTTGTAAGTCGCTTTGGATAAAAGCGTCTGCTAAATGCCTAAATGTAAATGTAAAAATGTAAATATTGTGATAAAAGTTCATTATTTTCCATAATGTAATGATAAAATTAAAATTTCATATATTTTGGATTCATTGCAACCAACTGAAATATTTCAGGTCTTTTATTGTTTTAATACTGATGATTTTAGCATACAGCTCATGAAATTCCCAAATTCCATCTAAAAAAATTAGCATATTTCATCCGACCAATAAAAGAAAAGTGTTTTTAATACAAAAAAAGTCAACATTCAAATAATTATGTTCAGTTATGCACTCAATACTTGGTGGGGAATCCTTTTGCAGAAATGACTGCTTCAATGCGGCGTGGCATGGAGGCAATCAGCCTGTGGCACTGCTGAGGTGTTATGGAGGCCCAGGATGCTTCGATAGCGGCCTTAAGCTCATCCAGAGTGTTGGTTCTTGCGTCTCTCAACTTTCTCTTCACAATATACCACAGATTCTCTATGGGGTTCAGGTCAGGAGAGTTGGCAGGCCAATTGAGCACTGTAATACCATGGTCAGTAAACCATTTACCAGTGGTTTTGGCACTGTGAGCAGGTGCCAGGTCGTGCTGAAAAACAAAATCTTCATCTCCATAAAGCTTTTCAGCAGATGGAAGCATGAAGTGCTCCAAAATCTCCTGATAGCTAGCTGCATTGACCCTGCCCTTGATAAAACACAGTGGACCAACACCAGCAGCTGACATGGCACCCCAGACCATCACTGACTGTGGGTACTTGACACTGGACTTCAGGCATTTTGGCATTTCCTTTTCCCCAGTCTTCCTCCAGGCTCTGGCACCTTGATTTCCGAATGATATGCAAAATTTGAGCGACAGTCCAGTGCTGCTTCTCTGTAGCCCAGGTCAGGCGCTTCTGCCGCTGTTTCTGGTTCAAAAGTGGCTTGACCTGGGGAATGCGGCACCTGTAGCCCATTTCCTGCACACGCCTGTGCACGGTGGCTCTGGATGTTTCTACTCCAGGCTCAGTCCACTGCTTCCGCAGGTCCCCCAAGGTCTGGAATCGGTCCTTCTCCACATCTTCCTCAGGGTCCGGTCACCTCTTCTCGTTTTGCAGCGTTTTTTGCCACACTTTTTCCTTCCCACAGACTTCCCACTGAGGTGCCTTGATACAGCACTCTGGGAACAGCCTATTCGTTCAGAAATGTCTTTCTGTGTCTTACCCTCTCGCTTGAGGGTGTCAATGATGGCCTTCTGGACAGCAGTCAGGTCGGCAGTCTTACCCATGATTGCGGTTTTGAGTAATGAACCAGGCTGGGAGTTTTTAAAAGCCTCAGGAATCTTTTGCAGGTGTTTAGAGTTAATTAGTTGATTCAGATGATTAGGTTAATAGCTCGTTTAGAGAACCTTTTCGTGACATGCAAATTTTTGAGATAGGAATTTTGGGTTTTCATGAGCTGTATGCCAAAATCATCAGTATTAAAACAATAAAAGATCTGAAATATTTCAGTTGGTGTGCAATGAATCTAAAATATATGTCATTTAAATTTTATCATTACATTATGGAAAAAAATGAACTTTTATCACAATATGCAATTTTTTTGAGAAGGTATATACACACAATATATATGTATGTATGAAAAACCTTTCTCCTATCACACGTAAAAACTATCCTTCTATTCTTGGCCCTTATTATTAAGTCTAGTGATCATCCTTGTTGTGGTGAGAGTATCCTGGCAACCACATCCAGAAATTTAAAGGATTGAGTGTCATAAAGATGATGTAACATTACTTGTTTGTCTAAAACTGTCACTTGGATGGATAATGCCGCTTACTGGTCACCTCATGACTTTGAAAATATACAAAACTAATACATGTTGTTAGGAATTTTGCATATTTGGGAATTAAAAGATTAAAAACACACTGCAGCCAATTCAGTATAAATGACGATTTAAAAATTACAATTAGTAAATACATATAAAAAGGCATATAAACATTTTAATACTAGTGAAAGACAACATGGATCTTGTGTGCTATTCCTGCGAGAAGACAAAACATTTTTCTTAATGATGTTATGTCAAAGCGCTGCTTTTCAACTGAAGTCTTATTGATTTAATAAAGATATAAAAGGTTGGTTCGCCCAAAATTGAAAATTCCGTCACCATTTACTTACCCTCATGTTTGCCAAAAAAAAAAAAAGGTATTTTGAGAAATGTCTCATTTTTATATTCTCAGTACAATTTATTTACCAAAATCCTTAAAAATATATTTTGTTCTGCAGATGAAGAAAGTCATACATGTTTGAAGCAACATGATGACAGAATTTTCATTTTTGGATGAACGATCCCTTTAAAGATTCTGATAAAGGACACAGCGTCACAATTGTGACGGTTCAACCAAACCGGAATCGAAAAGGAATGCAAAAAAAAAAGTGAAAAATGTTAGGAGGGCATATTTACAAAGACAATAATTTGTGGGATTGTAAATTCAATAAGAATAAAATATAAACCTAGAACAGTCATTCGCATATTATGTGCTAATCATTTAGTAATATAAATCTGAAATATAAAAACAAAGCCCATGCAATGCAACATGCACAAATTAGTATCATTCATATGATTTTAGAGCGAGCATAATGTGATTCTTACAATAAAATCAACAGTTGGAATTGATATTCATATAAATAAGTCAATAAATAGTCACTGCGGAAATATCATGACATCTTTTCTTTTGTAGATGAAGATCCAAGATCACCACTACATTTTTCTATAGATGGGAATCTCTCCACTAAACCAAGAAAAAGAAACTCCTTTGGTCCCTTTTACCAATTTGATCTCACGAGTCCTGAATTGGAGCCATTGTGAATGCGTTTAAAGATTATGTCACTGCAAAAATAGCTCACCACAGTATCTGTATACTTATACGGGTCATGATGCATGTTTATCTGAATCCCCGAAGGTCTCTGAATAACTTCTTAGCTTTGTGCTAGTCTAAAATTAAAGAGCTGTAAGTATCTGAACAAAAGTAAAGCAATATTTCAAGTGAGGAGAAAAGCACAAGTGCATTTTTGCACTTTTACTGCGAATAAGAATACTGCCACCTTCACTTCCAGGTAAACAATATGGTATATTATCATCTTCACCATATCTGCGGTTTGCACTCTGATGGCTGAATGTGTATGAAAAAACACACAACCAATATCAACAAAATACTTGATCCCTCCACTACCGGTTTCTAAAAATACAGCTATTCCCTGAAAACACTTGGAATCAACCCCCCCCCCTTTGATGCAGCTGTTTCAATTTTGCAGGGATGACTGTTATTGGAGTTTGCAGATGACACATTATCCATCACACTCTTACTGGTCAGTCTTTGCAAGCCCTGCCCTCACAGAAACCTCCCTGCCTTCTTCAACACTAACTTTCAGTTACCACAGTGGGTGAAAGAGATACAACTCCACCACTGAAACCGATGAGCTCCGTCAGAAGCAAGCGGTATTCGCTGTGTGGGTGCGCTTGTGTTAGTCACACGATCTCGTCTGATTCCAAGCCGTACTCCTCATAGAGAGCGTCCAGGATGGACAGCTGCTTCCCCATAGCTGGCAGGTAGAAGTCCAGGTCTCGATGCATGCCGGTGGTAAAGCCCTCCTTCAGCTCATCGCCTTCATGAGAAACCAGAGCAGCCATGAAGCCTTCGTAGGACGGGGCGGCCCGTAGAGCCAGCTAACATAAACAGAAAAACAGAGTCAGAAAGGCCTAAAGGGATTTGAATGCAAAATGGAAAAGTATCTCTTAGCACAATACTTACTGCAAAGACGCCTCGAACAACCCATCCGTGATACTGCCGTAATGTTTTTCCATATGCATTATCTGAAAGAAAGAAAAACGTATTAACAGGAGACATTACAAAGCACTGATAACAACATGGGCGAAGGACAGTTGTTTGGACATTTTGAAACATGCGTCACTTTCTTTTTGCAACTCAACCTGTTTTACACTTGATCATGTGACTTACTAAGAGCTCCGTGAACGTCCTTCATCCCTGTATTGATTTCAGAAAGGAATTCTTTGAGGAACTTGAGTCCACGTTTAAGCCATAGCAGCGCTTCTGTGGCCGAGTTCCGCACCTGTGCCACCTCCGTCTCCACCTCGTGCAGCACGATGCTCTGTAGGGTGGGGAAGCTCTCAGGATCGGACACCACCTTCTGCTGGATTTTCTGATAAAGCAAATATGGAGAATCAACCATCAGATCAAGTTATGATGCCCTCTAGTGGTTATGGTGACATCCCAAACAATTACAGAGACGCTGGACACTGTTGACCCCAGGGTTGGCCCAGGTTCAGGCGAGATTTTAGATCAATTTTCCACCCCAAAATAAATAAAAATTACTGCAAATGATTATTTTTCATATTTATGTTTCATATGAACTACAATTTACATTAATATAACATAAATAGTGATAAATGTAAACATAAAAGTTCAATAAACTAGCCTCTCACCCCCATTTTTTAGCATACACTGGAAAATGAACATAAAATGTTTCATAAATTGACTATAATAATAATAATATATAGGGAATCTATAATCCATGAACCCACTGCTCATGTAATTCAAAATAGGTCATGTATTATCTACAGTTCTTGCTTTTATAAAAATAAAAAAATACTACACTTACCTTAATGTTTCCCACAAAATCTAGTTTAACTGGAGCAAAGACAGTTGGTCCAAGCTTGTCTGAGGGGAGAAAGCCTTTGTAAGTACTTTGTTGGATAAACTTATTTTCTGCCTAAACACACTAAAGTTCAAAGGTTTGGGGTCAGGGAGATTTTTTAAGAAATTAATATATTTATTTTGCAAGGATGTATTCATTGATTAAAAGTGACAGTAACAACTTACAATGTTACAAAAAATTAAAATCTATTTCAAATACCGTTCTTGTGAAATATCTAGTTGTTATCAAAGAATTCTTCACAAAAATACTATGCCGTTTTCAATGCTGATAATAACAATAATAATAATAATAGAAGTCCATGAGCACCAAATCAGCAGATTAGAATGTCTTCTCTCAAGCGACGCTGAAGACTTGGTGAGCTTAAGAGACTTCTTACAAAAGCATTAAAAAAGCTTACTGACCCCAAACTTTTGAACAGTATTTTGTATATATATGCATATCATATCATATTATATAAATAAATAAAATACTGTATATAGGTGGCAGATCACAGTATTTTTTAATTTGTGAAGATCTATAAATGTTTGTGGGAAATAAAAATGCCAGCTCATATCTATCTGCACTTGGATACATTTCTGATATGCAAGTTAAAGCCACCACCACCCAAAAAGAAACACCACCAATCCCAACCCAATCACTTTCAGAAGCATCATGCCCATTCAAACTAGAAAAAGTGAGGTTAAAAATGGCAATAGACTAACTGGTGTCCCCTCCAAACAAAATAAAAAACATTCATTAACACATTACTACTGTATGCTCTTAAGAAAGTGCTGTACAAAAGCTTTCATAAGTGATTGCTGATACAGTTCGACTTGGCCCTGCAGTTCTTAGTTAGATACTCACCGAACTGTCCCAGTATAAAGACAGAGCATGCATGACCATGCCTAAGGGAGAGTGAGGGATTAACTGTGCAGAATAATATGAAATGCAGAATAATATAAGAATAATGGCGAGCTGACACGTGCACAGATAGTCAGAAATCCCGGGAGCCTTTTACAACCTTTAACAAGCACAACACTAATGAGAGCAGAGAATGAGAGAGCTGACAGAACTGACAGGAGGAAAGAGGCAAAGCAAAGAAAGGGTGGAAAAGGGAGAGTGAAAGATAGAGTGTCCTACCTAAAACTGGTACTATAGCATAGCAAGAATCCAAAAAGGCCTGTGTGGGAATACCACTGTCGTCCTCCAGTATTATATCACTAAATCTACAAGAAAAAACCACAGACATTCACACAAGGACAATACATGAACATTAGTACACAAACATCAACAGAAAGCAAATTTATTTGATCAAATAAAACACCAAATACAAAAGCAGGCATAGCCAAAGCAGAAGAAAACCAGTTTGGAGCATGCAGTCCTTAATTAAGAACAGCACACATTAAATACAGGTTTAGTAAATGAAAAATTGTACAACCTTCACACAGTTGTATAATACTGAAAAGGTTTTCATATATGAATACCGACACATTAGCTTTGATAACATTACCGGTTCAATTCAATTTAGTTTCAGCCCAATGAAGGTTGTTGGATCAGATTAGTGTTGTAGTTATATGATGACCTCATCATTACATAAAGAAGATGAAAGAATTATGTATATAGCAAAAGAATCTACAAACCCTCATCACAGGCCGGGCCTCATTTTGAGCGATCAAAAGAAAACATACCATGATAAACATTTAATCATGGACCATTTGTCTTTCAAATCTTTACATGTTGAAACCATTATATACTGTATGAACGTGTGAGACATAGTTCATTGTTCTGGAACTTTCCACAAACAGGGTACAGTCTTTTGCTTTTCCAGAAAGGAAGGAGGTCATTTTAAATAGTATACAAGTTGTTTTAACCCCGTTACAAAAATGTCATAATTGTATCATTTAAAAAATCATGTATAAATTAAATAGTCTGCTAGCTACTTTGAGATCAAATACTGCTGTAATTTTTATATATAAAGTTATACAAAACCATAATACAAGATGTAACAGCATTATTGCATTATTAATAAACTTAAGTTTATTTAGAAGGGAATAAACTGTATTGTGTGTTTTATTTTCATAGTACTCTTGCATTAAGACATTAACAATTTTAGGAATTACTGAACAAAAATAATAACACTTCACAACATGTAATGCTGCCATTTTTCCATAATACGTTGCAGCGGTCAAAATGTATTTTGATGTTCTGACATAGTTAACTAAAACTGGGATTGGGATTTGTACCTCTAATGCTGTTAAAAAAAGAGTTATGGGAGACCTAAGTGTACCCTATTTGTGGGAAGTGCCTTTTTCAAACCATAATCTAACCAGGCAAGATGCTACAAATGATCTAATAGACTTCAATTATAAGTGCATTTCAGTCATTGCATTTTTTGTTTTTATGTTTTCTGTGGTATTTCACAGCACATATTCTTTCAAGAGACATTAACTTGCACTTAACCTAGAGATTCCGTTAACATGGTACAGACAGGATTGCACATAATCTTTAGAACACAATGTTACTCTATGGAGAGTTCTAGTCCCTCAATCTAGATGTTCATTGAAATGCTGACTCTGCATATCGCACATTTCCGTAAACAAGAGTATCTATATCTAATTTTCACAAAGAAAACTGGATTCTGAATTGTGTAACTGTGTGCAGTACATTCATCGCGTTCCTTCAGATGATCACAGCAACGGAGGCGCCTCATACCTGTTGCTCATGGTACTGAAGAATGTGTCCACCTTATCTTCCTCTTCCTGTTTGTTCTCAGACTGAGGATCATTCACTTCCAGGTCATCTTGGATTTCTTCAGTGACCTTTTCTTCTATGTTCTGTGTGGGGCTATGGGAGACTTCCTGTTGTTTTTCCTGGCCATGGTCTGCTTCTTCTGGCAGTTTGTCCTTCTCCTCTCCAACAGGTTCTTCAGGGTCGTCTGTGCTTGATGAAGAAGCATTATGAGGCTCAATGGACTCCTCTTGGTCCTCCATTAAACCACTTTCTAAAACAAACAAGACAAAATAGGAAAGGAGAGTTGAGTTGAGACTAAATGTAGCACCAGTTCTGAATCCGACTGACATAATGCTTGGCAAACCTGTGGGTGATGTAGGTACGCTTTCTTGAGGAGATGGAGGTGGTTCGTTTTCTGGTCCACTCTCATGTGCTGATGTTCCTGAGGTGTTTATTAAGTCATTTTGTCTGAATAACACACATTTTCAACATTTTAGAGACAAACAAAAGCACAGCTGACACTCAAAATTCCATTAATATTACTAAACTCACGTTTCTCCTTGGTGCTGATTTTTTGGATCAGTTGTTTTGATCTATGGAAATAAGAAATAGTTTAGGTTCTAACAAACTGAGTTGGATCTACAACAGCACAATCTTTTGTATTTTCCATTTGATGATTATATTTAATATACCTTCTGAGGTTTGATGGTAGCCACAGGAGGAGAGCCTGGAGGGGTCTGTCTCAGAAGATCTGGATTGAAGGTCCGGCTAGCAATCTGCATACACTCCTCCAGGGTCTTCAAGAAGGTGGTGCATGTGGACTTCACTAGATTTCCTGTCTCATCTCCTACCTGAAACCAACACATACCAAAACCACTTAACCAGTCTGAGCAGTACAAGACTTTAGATTTTGTGACAAAGACAAAACACACACATTTAGGGTGTGTTCACATTTGGTTGGTTTGATTAAACCAAACCCTGGTGTGGATGCTCTGCTAGTACAGATCATTTCAAATAGTAATGCTACCATCCGAACACTGATGCGCACCACCTTTACACATTTTTTTTAAGCTCTTCACGAGTTGTCAGCTCCATCATATACCATCATACGTATGTGCATTATAGCGAGCGCATTTAACCAAGCACACAGCATTGTTTTGGATTGTAAAAACACAGCATTGTAAGTTCCGTCATGAAATACACGTCATTAAAATGCGTTTTCTTTTCTCTTTAGGTCCATTAAAAATGACAGCGTGAAAGCTAAGCAAACCAGGCAAGTGAGCCACACAAGTCCTGAAAAGTTCTGATCGCCCGCAGGTGACTAGATGCAGTATAGGTCATAGACCCGGCCCTCTCCATGTAATCTAATGGGACGTGAGACAAACTAAACAATCAAATTATACTTCAAATACTTTTTTTTCCAAAAATGGTTTCTGCGATTTTAGGTAGTTTTAATCACGATGATTTAAGTTCAAGTGTTCTTTTTTTCTATTTTTTATAGAAGTTTGGTTTTACTTAGTTATTTAATGCTATAAAACCGGGGGTGTGACGTCATGATTGACAGCTTCTCTGAGTGAAGTAGTCACTGAGCCACCAACTTTTTTTGGGATCTTTGGGAGGAGATTGAGGCTTTAACTTTAATTTCTACATTTCCATAACTGATTATTTCACACTGACATAACGAGTTATTCTGCAGTAAACTGTACTAACCAACTGTGCGAGAGTGTGGGCGGGGCTTTGATACCGCGGCTCCACTTCACACTCACTACTGCGCAGATTTGGGCTCCAAGTCTGCGTAATCAGTGCAATACATCAGCACAATATTGGGACATTAGCGGTTTCCCTTTTCTACAATGGAAGAGAGCGAATGTGTGTCATCCCTTTGGAACCAAGACTAAATGTATAATTTTCTTTTTTGGTCCGGATCAAAATAACCTAACTACAAGTGTGTACACACCCTTAGAATGATAACATATGAAAAGATACACTTAAAACCCTGCATTATTGATGACTGACAAGCTTGTAAATTGTTAAAGGGTATACATGTTTCCTCAATTATGTCCATAAAATGTGCATAGCAAAGCAGAAATCAGTGAAGGTCGACTCTGAAAATCAACACAACACTCCCTTACCTCCCCGGATTCAGATGTCATCTCCGCTAGAGGACTTTCTTGTATTTTGTTCACTTGCTGAAGGAGAAGGTCACAGTAAAGCCTTAGCTCAGACATTTTTGTTTTCAGAGCCTCTGTGCTTTCCTGGAGCTCTAAAAAAAAAAATAGAAGAGATTAGTGTTGACACTCACTTTCTTCATAGATTGACAGTTCTTTGAAGAATTGCTAAATGAGTAAATCATGATCTGAATGAGTTACATAATTTCATTTAAACCCCAAGAAATGGTTTGAAGCACATTTTCGTTTCCTGTATTCAAAACAGGAAGTCGTGGTAAGGACAACAATATTTTTGGAGTATTTTTCCTGGAACTGCAAATATTTAATGTGTTTAACTGCTAAAAGTAAATTTTTGTCATACTGTATAATTAAAAACATAATAGACATGGCCTAAAACTCACAACATAATATACACTACTGTATATGGTTTACAATACCTTATCTTACTTCACTGTCATATTACTTCACAAGAAGAAAAGCCAGATGGTCAACAGAGAATATCTTGTCAGCAGAAATACAACACTCACCCTTCTCTCTCTTGGTTCGGTTGTCAGTAAGACAGGCTTTTGCAGTCCCCAACGCCACAAGCCATTTCTGCCTCTCTGCTGCATTAATTGCCCTGAGATAAAAGTACTGTTCTCCTGGAATGATCAGATCAACCCTTGTGAAATCCGATGGGTGGACTACAATGGACAGAGGGAGGACAAAGAAGATGGATTAGCAAAGTATGCCTTTTGTAAGATCATTACAAAAGCTGGAATACAGTACTTGGTGTTTCTTCAACTATGGACATTTTGGAGCCTGTGGGCTGTCAAAAATAATGTCTCTTCACCCTCTTACTAGTTTATTTCATTTAATGTGTTCAACAGTGAACACACATTTTATTAAGTAAAGCAATAATAATTCCAACCACAGTGTCATTTTCACCACATCTCAAATGAAGTATTGTTTAATAGCATTCTATGGTGTCAATTGTGGCAGTGGAGTAGCTGACACATTTGTCTTTAAAAGGCTAACTTCATATCTTGCATTTAAACAATATTTTCACAATTTTTTGATGAAATTACAGGTTATTCATTGTCACAGTGTAATTAGATATACTTAAGTACTGAGTAATATTGATTAGCTACATGTACCTTTGGTTGAGGGTTAGTTGCATGTAATTATGCATAATTTACTGTTATTACTATGGTAAGTACATGTAACATGTGTAACAAGGACACTGTAAAATAAAGTATTATCAAAACAATTCTGTTCGTCTCATATTTTATCTCAAGCGCTTTCCTGTTTTATCATGTATTAAGGGGGGAAAATTATGTAGTAGTGGCAATAATAATATAATTTTCACACAAACAGGTTGTGTTTACTTCACAGTTGTATGATGCATTTTTCTAGCTGGGTTTGATAGTCTGGGTCTTAAAAAAAGAGTAAAATCATAGAATCATAATTTGAAAAGTAGCAAAAATAAGTGACACACAAGTGGAAGGAAAAAAGGCATGATAAAAAAAAGTTTCCAAAACAGTTTTAATGCAAAATTCTAAAATAACAGCTGAAATGTGTTTTAATGAAAATCAACCCCTGGGACATAAAAGTTCCTGAAGATGAGGAAACACATCCTCTTGCACAAGTATGTATTATGATATCCTGAAGCATATAAAGAATAGCTGGTTGTGATGTAACCATTATTAGGTTTCCTGCTCAGGTTCAGCATAAACTTTCCCTTACCCTGTATTTCACACACAGATATTTTGATGCTGCCCTTGCATCCTTTCCATGCATCTTCTTGAGAGTCATAGTAGGAAAGAGTGCCTCCTTCAAGTACAAACCAACGGGGCTGCCAACCTTCAAAAGACACAAAGGAACAATAATGATATCTGTAACCGACACATGTAACAATGCATCTAATGACGATGTCAGAGACCAATGAACATAATATGGCTTGACTTGTTTTTCCAGTCAAGAGGCTTTTAAATACCCATAGTCAGAAGTGAATAAAACACAATCCATTACATAATTTTAAGAACTTTTCAGCAAATATTTTTAGCAGATGAAATGTATGTGGTTGAGTTAGTCACTGCTTTGGAAAAAAAATTATCGACACAGAGAGTTAAAGAGGATGATGGCTTAACATAATTTATACACTACTAGAGCTAGCAAACAGGCTAATTGTTTTACAGACTTCCCTGGTTTATAACGCATAACTTTTAACTATCGCAGCATACATACCACTAATATAGTTGGTCCATTTATAGAGAACTCCCTCCATGGTAGACCTTCTCTTGACAATTCATTACTTAGTCGTGGCAAGACTGAGCCCAACACAGCCGCTTTGAGAAACTCGAGATAATTCTTACCTACGACAATCATACGTAAAAAACGGAACGTGACTGCTGGCTGTTAAGATTACTCAATCGAGTGTCGTAAACGCTTCGAGAATACAAATCCATGTGATCATAGAAGGATCAGCCCATGCGCCTGACGTCTGTGGGATTTTCTCTTAGCGCATCTCTGATTGGATAAAGTATGATAATGTGGGCGCTGTTGTGCTGGGACTATGTGTTTAACGTCCAATGAAAATGTAATATTGGTTGTTAAGGCGTGTCTTAAATATAAAATGACCAATAATAATACAGGATTGTATTTTAGGGTGGTAACGTTTACAGTTGTATCTGGGAGTGTGATCCGAAGACCATCTCAATTTCCAGAGTCGGTTCTTTTGAACAGGTCGTTTCAAAAGATCAAATTAAGCGAGTCTTTTACGCCATTGCGTTATAACAGCTCAACGTGGCATATTGCATTCTCTAAATTAACTCGTTAAGTAGGTTTAAAAACGTCTTATTTAGCAAATTTTAAAGTTTCATAAAGTTTCATTTATTTTAATATCATACAATCAGTCATAAACATTTATGTTATTGACAAGATTTGACAGTGAACACTTAATGGAAGCCTGTTTCATCCACAGAATAAAAAAGGTGACTGCGGGGTTTTATTTTCACAACTCTTTTCCTCAGAATTATGCGATATAAGTCGCAATTGTCAGTTTTGAACTCAGATTTACGTGATATAAACTCGAAATTGCGAGTTATAAAGTCAGAATTGTGTGGTACAAAGTCAGAATCAAGTTCGAACAATTTATTGAAGGGAGTCGATTCAAAAGAACGATTCGTTAACGAATCGGACGGACATCGCTAGTTTGGGAAAGACCCCCGCAGAAATTTTGCTTGCCACGTAGTCGCGGCTGCACAACTTTTTTGTGAAGCTTTCCATGCTTTGCTGTCTGTATGAAACATCAGCTGAACAGCTGAGAGGTTGTTAAACTATTCTTAATATTAAGATGATTCTAGAATTATGGACATGCATTTTTTCTGCATTCTTCTTTTACGTGCATGGAGCAAAACTTCCGGAACCAGAGGTGAAAATAGAAGTTCTAAACAAACCTTTCCTTTGTCATCGTAAATCCAAATACGGGGATATTCTTCTTGTTCACTACGATGGCTTTCTGGAGAGCAATGGCACAATGTTTCATTCCAGGTGACATCTAATGAACCATCTACTGCATGCTCATAAACTTTGAATAGACTGCACACTGCAAGAACAGACTTCAATAACCTAACCCTGCTCTTTTGCATTAAGAATTAATTAGTTATCTGTCAAAATGTGTTTGTTGTTTTTGTTGAATACAGAGTATTTAAGCGTAAACAGCTATATTTGTGAAATATATGTTTTGTTTCTAGCTCAAGCTGATCTAAGGTGAGCATTAACTGGTCAGCAACCATGGTCCAAAAACAGAATGACCACCTTTAACTGTTATCTGGTTTGTTGCTGGACCAAGATGGTCTTGTTTGGATCAGCTAATGACCAACTTAGAGCAGATAGAAACCACCTATCATGTTTCAAACACAGCTGCCAGCTCAAGCATGTCAAGTATGCATGTCTCTAGTGTTTAAAACTAATGCACATGTCTTGTAATCGGCAGCCGTCACCAAGGAGACAAAAACCCTGTCTGGTTCACATTGGGGATCCGTGAGGTGATAAAGGGTTGGGACAAGGGTCTTCAAGGAATGTGTGCGGGGGAGAGAAGGAAACTGACCATCCCTCCATCTCTTGCATATGGCAAAGAGGGCAAAGGTGTGCCAGCAAGATGCATATTCATAAAGCATTATTTGAGGAATTGTAGCTTCCTACTCCTTCTGATAGCTTGTCATTGATGTTGTCTTAAAGGGATAGTTCATACACAAATTCTGTCATCATTTACTCACCCTCCAGTTGTTTAAAACCTGTATGAAGTTCTTTCTCCTGTTGAACACAAAATAAGATAGTTGGTAGATGGTCCCAACTGGCATCCAACTGTGTGTCAATAGGGACCAGAAACCAGAAACATTCTTCAAAATATCTTTTGTGTTTCACAGAAAAAAAGAAAATTCTTTTTCACAGAAAAAGAAAAAGGGTGAGTAAATGATGACAGAAGTTTCATTTTAGCGTGAACTATCCCTTTAAAGGCACAAAATGTATGATTTTTTTATTAAAATATATTTAAAAAACACTAGAACAAAGATATATATTTTGTTGACTTGTGTACATTATCCCAAATGTTTTCAAGAATGTTTAAATCCAGAAAAAATATGCAATTTTAACCAGGACACGAACCGTGTCCGTGCATCGCCTATCAATGACATCATACCCATGTTACCTGGATTTAAGGTTTTATTTTGTAGAAACCATGAAAACACCAAAGACACTTTAATATATGTGTTTTGTTAGACAAGTGAGCAACTGTGTAGATACATTCATCTACAAAACTAATCATTGTTATATAGCTCAACACATTTAGTATTATTGTTTAAATCTCGTATTCTTGATTTACAGCAAGTCCCATGTTTTACCATGCCTAATATTGATCTAGCTTACTGCAGTGTGCAACAAGTGTCTCATAGTAACCGGTGAGCGGACGCACAGAGTATTATAAAATTATTATAACATATTATAACACACTCAAATGTATCTAATATGATAAAACAGCCAGGGCTCGACATTAAGTCTGTTCACGTGCTTGTCCTTCGGTCAGGTAAATCGGTCATTCACTTGTCTGAGTAAAAAATGAGCTTGTCCGGAATTTTTTTTTGTAAATATAATTTATTCTGAAGCAATATTCAGTGTTCAATCAGCGTTGATATATTTAAATCTGGATATTTGTGATATTTTTACCTTTTATAAAAGGCATTTTTTAAATCTTATCTCATTAAATATATTACATCTTATTATCTTATTAAATAAAGGCCAAGCTTCAGCTTTTATTTCATATTCTTAAATTTGATCAATAAATTAAATTACAATTAGACACTATAGGGCTGTTACCAATCAAATTAAATAATTTACACTGAAAAATTACAACTGCATTAAATAATGTTGCGAGATTGTTTTAAATATTTTTGAAATATACAAGTAAGAAATGTTGGAAAGAATGTATAAACGTGAAACTAAACTGCCAGTAGGTGGCGGCAGGTGACAGTGTTAATGAGTGAGTCATTGAGTCGATTTGTTGAAATGGCTCATTCAAGAATGACAGTCTTCTATGAATGGGCCATTGAATCTTTGACTCAACCGATTCATTCAAAACACTGAATCATTCAGTAACACACTGTTGCTGTGAGACGCGTTACGGTTCTGCTGTGATCTTTGTTTGGAACTATTTTCGCTACTGAAATAGAACAAAAACAGTCAATATTGCATCTAAAATGTAAGTGACTTAATGTTAATTAATTGTTTATGGAACTGTCATATGAAACGCGAGTGTCAACAGTGCAAACTTGCCACCGTCAGTACATTATACATTATACAGGTCCTTCTCAAAAAATTAGCATATTGTGATAAAAGTTCATTATTTTCCATAATGTAATGATAAAAATTAAACTTTCATATATTTTAGATTCATTGCACACCAACTGAAATATTTCAGGTCTTTTATTGTTTTAATACTGATGATTTTGATCTAAAAAATTAGCATATTTCATCCGACCAATAAAAGAAAAGTGTTTTTAATACAAAAAAAGTCAACCTTCAAATAATTAAGTTCAGTTATGCACTCAATACTTGGTGGGGAATCCTTTTGCAGAAATGACTGCTTCAATGCGGCGTGGCATGGAGGCAATCAGCCTGTGGCACTGCTGAGGTGTTATGGAGGCCCAGGATGCTTCGATAGCGGCCTTAAGCTCATCCAGAGTGTTGGGTCTTGCGTCTCTCAACTTTCTCTTCACAATATCCCACAGATTCTCTATGGGGTTCAGGTCAGGAGAGTTGGCAGGCCAATTGAGCACAGTAATACCATGGTCAGTAAACCATTTACCAGTGGTTTTGGCACTGTGAGCAGGTGCCAGGTCGTGCTGAAAAGAAATCTTCATCTCCATAAAGCTTTTCAGCAGATGGAAGCATGAAGTGCTCCAAAATCTCCTGATAGCTAGCTGCATTGACCCTGCCCTTGATAAAACACAGTGGACCAACACCAGCAGCTGATATGGCACCCCAGACCATCACTGACTGTGGGTACTTGACACTGGACTTCAGGCATTTTGGCATTTCTTTCTCCCCAGTCTTCCTCCAGGCTCTGGCACCTTGATTTCCGAATGACATGCAAAATTTGAGCGACAGTCCAGTGCTGCTTCTCTGTAGCCCAGGTCAGACGCTTTTGCCGCTGTTTCTGGTTCAAAAGTGGCTTGACCTGGGGAATGCGGCACCTGTAGCCCATTTCCTGCACACGCCTGTGCACGGTGGCTCTGGATGTTTCTACTCCAGACTCAGTCCACTGCTTCCGCAGGTCCCCCAAGGTCTGGAATCGGTCCTTCTCCACAATCTTCCTCAGGGTCCGGTCACCTCTTCTCGTTGTGCAGCGTTTTTTGTCACACTTTTTCCTTCCCACAGACTTCCCACTGAGGTGCCTTGATACAGCACTCTGGGAACAGCCTATTCGTTCAGAAATGTCTTTCTGTGTCTTACCCTCTCGCTTGAGGGTGTCAATGATGGCCTTCTGGACAGCAGTCAGGTCGGCAGTCTTACCCATGATTGCGGTTTTGAGTAATGAACCAGGCTGGGAGTTTTTAAAAGCCTCAGGAATCTTTTGCAGGTGTTTAGAGTTAATTAGTTGATTCAGATGATTAGGTTAATAGCTCGTTTAGAGAACCTTTTCATGATATGCTATTTTTTGAGATAGGAATTTTGGGTTTTCTTGAGCTGTATGCCAAAATCATCAGTATTAAAACAATAAAAGACCTGAAATATTTCAGTTGGTGTGCAATGAATCTAAAATATATGAAAGTTAAATTTGTATCATTACATTGTGGAAAATAATGAACTTTTATCACAATATGCTAATGTTTTGAGAAGGACCTGTATATTGTTATCCACTATCGATCGCTACTTACACTTAATTAATGCAGAATAATTAGTGCATTTTGGTGATTCCCTAGATCCCGACAGAGCTGTGTTACCCCACATACGCATGCTCTTGAGCCGTGTGTTGCGCTTGTCTCTCATTAGCAATCGCTTTAGCGGCCTCGTTCTGCTCCAACAGCCTGCTAGATACTACAGTAACGTTAATAAATCTTTAATACATTAGCTCATCCATAAATATGACTTCTTCCCGAGTCCCATCAGATTCTTTTCCATCGGTTGTAGAGGTGAAGAAAACTCCCATGATTCCAGGAAACCAAGGCGTCATCAAGCTACACATTTGTTATGAATAAACAACCAGTGGTGAAAATTACATATTGTGCCCTTAAGTCTGTCTAAAACACCCCATACAGAAACAATATAGCCTACAACTCTGAATGCCATTGGTTATGCTTTGTTCTCAGGTAAAATCCCTCCGGAGAGCACTCTGATCTTTGACATCGAGATCATGGAGATCCGAAATGGGCCCAGATCACACGAGTCCTTTCAGGAAATGGACCTCAATGATGACTGGAAACTTTCCAGATCAGAGGTTTGATCGAAAAAGCAGTTGTTCATAAAGCATGGGTTTCATCATAGTAAGTTATTCGTGTTATTCCTAAACACCTTTCTATTTCAGGTAAAAGAATACTTGCGCAAAGAGTTTGAAAGACATGGATACGCCCCCAATGACACCCATCATGAAGTGATGGTTGAGGACATCTTCCAAAAAGAAGATGAAGACAATGATGGATATATATCCTCCCGGGAGTTCACTTACAAACATGATGAACTATAAATACACACTCCTGCAAAACCGCAGCAATGTTTACCTTCAAAAGATTCCAATATTTACCTTCAGAGATTTCACATCATGTTATAGTAGATTTAAACATAGTTTTCTGTTATTCTGTATAAAATAATAATAATAATTTTATTTTTAGTTTTTTTTAATATACACTCAGGTGGTATAAGGTGTTTTAGCTGTTTGTATTTAAAGATAGGTCTTATTCAATGGCAAGATGTTAAATTCTGCTCAAAAAGAATGTCCCCAAAGTGCCTGTTGACTGAAATATTGAAACTTTCAGAACATTTAAGTGCTGATTTTTTTTAAATATATGTGTGTTACTTACTTCAGAGCCAAATGAATAATGCAGGACTGTTTACACTATTTTAGAACATGTTAATGTTAATTTGTCAAAAGTTGCCTGTAAGTATTTCTTATAATAAAGTATGAAATATATCAGTCCTGTGCTGCTTATCACTGTTGACATTGTAGTTTTATACAACATCACTAGAGAGAGCTCTACTCTTAGCCTGTCATGACACAAATGACTTGGGATCATATGCCAATCAAATGTAATTGTGTGAATTTTTTGACTGATTATCTGCAATGGCTCAGATACAGTCAGACACAATCACAGATACAGATAAAAATATACAGTGTTTAATAATGAACAAAGGGACAGGAAAAAACTCTGAGGCACGCAGTTAAAATGCAGTCTAGTGGCCTTACATTTACAGATGGCATAGTCATCATCACACACCTACATAATGCAGATGACTAGTTTGTGGTGTATTATAATTTGCATACAACATTTACTCAGAGCCATGTTTAACAACATTCCATTCTTTTACTATGGCATTACACATTTACATAAACTTTTCCATCATTTACAATTTGTTTAAGTATGTACCTAATCTCAGTTTGCTCCAATGGCTCTGTCTCAAATCGCTTTGGATAAACCATCTGTTTAATTGACATATTAATGTTTAATCTTTACTAAATATAAATTTGAACAAGCTTGATATTTAAATAATTACATAAAAACGCCCTTTCATGCATGTATGCTGGGTATGGTCACCTTTCTGATACAATTGTATTTCTATTTCTATTGTAATGTAAATTAATATGATCATTTCTGAAATATTGTTCCACCAAATAATTTCTACGAAACAGAGCTTGCTAAACGTGGCAAATATATGTCTATAAGCACCTCATATGCTATAAAACAGTTAGATTTTTACATTTTCTGAAATAAAATGATTAGATAGCCAACTATTAACTTCTCAAACGTGCAATATTCAGTAGGCTACTGTAAATCAAACCCAATTTTCAAACCTAACCTCGACTCTCAGAGAGAGAGAGAGAAAAAAACTAGGCCTATCTAGCCTACATCATATCTAATTTCCTTCATTTACATTAAGAACACTTTTCTGTTAAAATACCCTTTTAAAATAAATAAGAGACTTTTCAATAACAGCCAAACAATAAATACTTTTTCAATTCATTAATTATTCGGCGTCTATAATATAAGAACAACAGTAAAAAAATAAAAAAAATAATTACAGATTACATAGAGTGTAATAGGGACGGGTGTCATTGTCAGTCACTGAAATTGAAGCAAATGGCTTGAGCAAATGATTGTTTTCTTCAAAGCATCCTCTACTACACTACAAGCGAACGACGCAACGCGACAAAATTACAACACTCTAGACCCGCGCTCACGTGAGCAAGTGCTCTGACAGATTCTAATGCTGCCTTCACGTGCTATCGGAAATGTGATAATTCCGACTTCTGAAGTCGTGATTACGAGCTCATTGCATTCAAGTTTCAAAATGTGATGGCGTTCATGTTCTTTATTTTCTTTCTTTCTAGGGAACTCGTATTTACGATCATTCCGAGAGCACGTGAAGTTAGCATAATCCCAGAAGACGCGTCGCGCGCTTGCAGTGCAAACAGCGCCATTATAATCAGGTTCTATTTCGTGACAGCAATGTTTTGTCATAAAAGTTGTTCTCGGGCATGGTGACCCGCACTCTTCGTTTCTCCTTGAAACGGCCAGACCGTGAAACTGTCCAATTTCTCCGGCAGGTGTTTTCGTTGAAGGAGGGCTCCAGGTGAGAGTCGTCGTACGTCTCGTCGCTGATCAGAGTGTTGTTTTTGTTCTCGCTGCCTGTTTGTTTCGCTGAAGTCTTGTCCGAATTTCCAAATTCCTGTTGGGCTTCTTTGAAATTGTTCTTGCTTCTACCAGTCAAGTTTTTCCACCAAGATCTGTCTGCCATTCTGTCCAGTTCTTCAATTCACACTAAAAAATGCATATTATTAGCGTTTAAAACAGTTGCACAATATAGCCTACATATTAAATTATGTAATGCTGTTATCATGAAAATGAAGCATGTCCTCAAGATAAAGTTCTTTCTGTATCATCCTTCAGAAACACTCACCTCAGCATTAGGTGTGTTAATGTCAGTCAGAGACTGACTGTCAAGTCTTTCGTTTCTTTTAAGAAGACATCCAGCAGAACAACTTTGTGGCTTTTGTGTCTATATCCAAATCCACAACATCATACAGTGCTGCATCTCTGTCTAAACTATAATAAGTGATGAATTCATTCATTTATACTTCACCTGCTGCTCAAACGCCCTCCTTCCTCTCTCCCATTGGTCTGTTGAGCTCGTCCAGCTGCCCTCAGGAAGCTGGTTTCAGGTTCTCCCTTCACCTGTGATTTGGTGAAAAAGTCACTTTGGGGCATATACCGTCTCAGCTGTCTGATACTAAAACAATGCTGCCGTTCACACCCCTGAATTTGGAACAAGAAAACCGAGCTTAGAGAAAACCAACGCCTAGAGAGAGCTGACCAAGCACTAATTGCAGCAGCATTTTTCACATACTGCAAATGTGAAGTGTTGCAGCTTCAAATAATAACACAAAAACTACTTTCAGAAGTTCCCTTCGACTGAAATCAAGGTCTTCACAGATTTAAAAGTAACCAGATTTACATAATTTAATAAATCAGCATTTGATAAATTACAATCATAATTACAATCATCCTTCACAGAAAATATCTTCAAAAAAAATTGTAGAAAGGTCTTATATCAAATAAACAATTTGAAAGAAGTCAAACCAAGGTGACGGTACCGTTTATCAACATGTTTTTTTAAGGTGAATAACATCTCGCCTCAGCAGATGAACACAATACATACAATTTTGATCTTGAAATGGGATTGAATCCAATGAGGAAGGAACAAGCACTAAATAAAGGCTCACAGAACCATTCCAGTCACAGAATAATCACTCCATTGTTGTCAGGGTGAACAAAAGATCATTTAAATGCATGGGTTAAACACAGCATTATTAACACTGGATGAACAAAACAGAACTATTTACACTCCATGTGAAATTAAGAAGTGCTTTACACATTATCTTAATTGTCTTGCCATTATAGCACATTTACCAACCTCATGACCCAAAAATATATATATTTTTTAAGATTCATACTTGACACATTTGTCCTGTTCACAATGCTAATTGACCACAGATTTATGTCACGTAGAGCATCAAGGTCAATGCATAATACGTGTCAACTAAAAAAAAAGGTACTATAATTTTAAACAAAATGCCCATCAATAATAATTAATTTTGTATTTAGCATGAATACACAGTGTTACTCCATGCTTAACAGCTTAAAAGCTTGTTTTTTTGCCATGGAATAAAAAAAAAGGTAAATGCGACTTCATATCTCACAATTCTGACTGTTTTCTCAGAATTGTGAGCTTATATCTCGCTTTTCAGACATAACACAATTTTAGTTAAACGAGAAAAAGGTTAGAGTCATTGTGACGATAAAACTCCACAATTACCTTTTTCAATCGCAAGTTTGTATCTCACAATTCATAAATTTTTTTCTTGCAATTGGGAGTTTATATCTCACGATTCTGAGTTTCCCCCCAGAATTGTTCATTTGTATCTCACATTTCAGACTTACTCACAATTTGCTAGTTTAACAAGAAAAAAAGGTCAGAATTGTGAGACAAAAACTCGAGAAAAGTTAACCTTTTTAATTGCAAATTTATACCTGGCAAATCTTTTTTTTTTACAATTTACAAATGCTAGTTTATATATATCACAATTATCTCACAATTCGACTTTGTAACTTGTAATTCTGAGTTTATATCTCAATATTCTGAGATATAAACCTAATTCTGACTTTTTCTCGCATATGCGAGTTTATATCTCACAATTCTGACTTTCTCACAACTGTGAGATATAAACTTGGAATTGTGAAAGAAAAAAATCTGAATTGTGAGATACAAACACGACGTTGCAAGAACAAAAGTCAGAATTGTGAGATAAAAGTCGCAATTGCCTTTTTTAGTTTTCATTCCGTGACGGAAACAAGCTTCCATGGTTTGGGGGTTTGAAACACATTGAGTGAAATGTGCAATAAGGGCCCAAATTTGTATGCAAAATCTGATGAGAAAACATAATATCTCTGAAATGTGTGGCAGGCCGCTTTTTTACAATTTACAAGCTCTTTGAAGTCTTTAAAAGATGTCTTCATTTCAGCTGTTTAAAACAAGATGTCCTCATGCTCTATCAGGAGCTGAATGATCAGTTTCTGATATCTCATATCGTTGAGCGTGGTGAGCGTGTTCTGGTCAGGGGGCCTCATGAGCGTCGGGCCGAAAACGATTCCTAGGTTCTCTGAGTTCATGTAATTGTCCTTCTCGTACATGGTGACCCTGATAAATAGAGAAAAGACATGGAAAAAACACCTCAGACAATACAATTTTGGTAATAAACATGCAGCTAAGTAGCCTAACTGATATACTTTCCATGGATGGGAAAATGTGACCAAGCTGGCTTGACAAGTTAGAGCTTAAGCACAAATCCTTGAGGATCATTGTAAAGGTTTACTAGTTCCTGGAGTGCACGAAGCTAAAGTGCCATATTGGGTTTCCTGTTTCCTCCTAATCAGTCTTAAAAGTTTTATATTGCAGGGTGACAGGAAGTAAACTCACTCTATAAAGCTGTAGGTAAAATGCTTAAATGCAACAAAAACCTGAACCCCCACCGGCTCAATGTGGTACAGAGTCATGAAATAAACAATGGGACCGGTACCTAAGGGAGCAGTAAATGTGTCTGGGAATTCAATACATCTGTGGTTTTACCTCTTCAGGTGTGTCATCAGGTACCGCAGGGTCTCATAGTGGGCTGGAGGAAGTTGGAGGAGACCATCGTGAACTGCCTCGAGTCTGGAGTCAGGGTCTGTTATTTCTGATCAATAAAAATACAGTTCAGAATTCCACAAATTTAGATTTCATGTTAAAAACTGCCACTGGTCCAACTGTATAAATACATGCTTTATTGGTCCAAAATCTGAGAACACTAGTGAAAGTGATTCATTTTTTGAAGTATATTTTCTTTTTTTCATTTAGAAATTACACAAGCTTTCAAAAGTTTGTGGTTGGTCAAATTTTAATTGTTTAAGAAAAAAAAAAAGTATCTCATGCTCACCAAGGCTGCATTTATTTGATCAAAATACAGTAAAAATAGAAATATTGTGTACATACATTTATACATTTTTCCCTGTGAAGACAAAGCTATATTTTCAGCATCATCACTCGTCTTCAGTGTCACATGATCATTCAGAAATCATTCTAATAAGCTGATTTACTGCTCAAGAAACATTATAATTATCAATGTTGAAAACTCCTGTGCTGCTTAACATTTTTTGTGTTAACCGTCGTATTTTTTTTTAATGATTCTTTGATTAATAGAAAGTTCGTCACACTTTAGATTAGGGTCCAATTCTCACTATTAACTAAGACTTTTGCCTCAATAAACTCATAATTACTGCTTATTAATAGTTAGTAAGAATAAGGCATTAATATGTGCTTTATACGTACTAATAAACAGCCTATATCCTAGTAATATGCATGCTAATAAGCAACTAGTTATTAGTGAGAATTGACTAAACTAAAATGTTACCAAACTTTATAAAGAACAGCAATTATTTTAAGTAAAAAACTTTTGTAACATTATAAGTGTTTTAATGTCACGTCTGATCAAATTAATGCACCCTTGCTGAAAAAAAAGAAAATACTAACCCCAAATTTCTGAATGACTGAATATTTTCAAATAATATTCAAATAATTTTCAAATAAAACATGTATTTATTTAAATTATTTCAATTTATTAAATGTCATAAATTATTTATTTATTTAGTGCCATATCAGAATCCAAGATAATTTAGGCAATATCAAAGTAAAAAAAGGGACATTATAAAGGATAGTCAAATCACAGATTACAAGAGAAAGTTCCTGGTTCAATGTCAGTGAAAGTCTCTTACTGGCTGCCTGTATGAATTTGGAGTAGACGTCATATGTGATAACTGGAATGGGCAGATCTCGCAAATAAAGCTTCATAGCTCCGGCGATTATATTGATGTCTGGGTAGATAATGGCACTGATGTCTGCCTTCTCACCATCTACGGAGGAGAATTAGTTATCTGTTATGAATAACAGAGCAATCACTATACTGTACCAAGAATAGACTGGAAAAACATAGGGTTTTTCCATCCAGGATGAATGTTGATAGAAAAACAGCAACTTAAATGATTGTTCATTCAGTTCATTCAAGCATGTAAGCAAAGGTGAAGAGACCAAATATTGTTTAACACCTATAATACACATGATTACATTAGGTTTAATGCACCAATAATGTGAACCAATAAAGAGAGTTAATCTACTACTCACCTCTATCGAAGGCCAGCCGGACATCTTCTATGTGTTCTGTGAAGCCTGACACTCTGTACAGACCCTCTGATTTCAAACCTGAAAGAAGCAGAAGCAACACATATTTACTTGAACTATCCAGACAGTGGATTTGGAGACGGACGTGTAAACTATTATTGATCAAACCAGGGCTTTTCGGTTAATCAATGAATCTGTCGATCATTTCTTCAATAAATTGGATATT
This sequence comes from Gobiocypris rarus, assembly GCA_023029165.1. Taxonomy (NCBI): domain Eukaryota; kingdom Metazoa; phylum Chordata; class Actinopteri; order Cypriniformes; family Gobionidae; genus Gobiocypris; species Gobiocypris rarus. The sequence continues at coordinate 16,259,288 of CM040926.1, read as the reverse complement.
CTGCACCCAGTATATCTATCATCTATTCAGGAACGTCATCAATCACTCACTTATTCTGGAAAATCTATATGTGGAACAGTCATTCACTCTCTTTGAGATTCTTCAAATCATTCAATAGTGAAAGGCTTGTTGAAAACAATGGACACTTTTTGCAGACGACGTCACACTGAGTGAATCAACTTAGAATGGCTCTAATTTACATGTATTTATTTCTCCCCCCATCCTACTTCCCCTCAGGCTGTGACCATTGAAAATATACCCAAAATCTATATGATCTAAAAATGAAATACTAAACAATATATATGTGTTTGATATCATTGGAAATGTCTTAGTGCGACTGGTACAAATATCTCATCCCCACAGAAATATTCAAGAAGATAACAATGGTTTTAAGAGTTTAAAGATATGTTGCATAGTATGGTAGGTGCGGCTTTCAACCATTTGGTCTTTTGTCAATACAGGTCTGAGACAGTGATTAAATGTAAATTCCCTTTGTTAACATATGTTACCATTTGAAAGAAGTTATTGTCAGGTCTGAATACTAAAGGCAGCGTAGCAGAAGAGTCAGCGCACAATATTGTAATCAGATTCGCCCGTAACGTTGTGTCCAGTCAACGTTATGTAACCAATGGAAAGTCAGGAATGCATCTCTTTACTTAAGAGATTCGATGTTTTGAGGATCTTTGAATTGATTATGTAATTGGAATTATACCTGACTGTTTAATAAATTGTTACATTTTGATTTATTCTGACTTACTCTGGAATTATTAACGATCTCTATGAGATCATGAATGGGTACTTTCCACAAAGGGTTAAACGGAATAATTAAATGTGTGTCTAACTATTAAATATGAATGACCAAATAACCAAATTGGCATTCTAATCTAAATTCTAAATTATAATAAAATGGAGTCAGATAAAGAGGAATTGGAATTAGATCCATTTTGCCCAGCTGAGAACATCGAACGCGCAGATACCTTCGCCCGCTCTTCGCTGCCGCCATTGGAGCGATTTCAGCGGCCCTACAATAGTTTGGCTAAATTTGAAAGTAATTTTTATTTTTCTAATTATTGTGTTAACCATGATGATACAAAGTAAAGGTTCTTTATTGTCATATATAGTTCCACAAAGAATCTGTAACATCCATGATACTGTTCCATTGCACAAAATGTTCTTTATAGTGGAATAAATATTCTTTAGATTATTAAAATCTTCATGGTTATTCACCGAAAGGTTCTTTGGGGAGCCCAGATGGTTCTTCTATGGCCTCACTGCAGAAACCCCCTTCTGGAACCTTTATTTTTAAGTGTATCCTCTGATAAGGATATAATCATGGTGGGGAAGATGATGATGTTACTCTATTCGCATATTCATTCTGATTGGTCAGTTGTGGATCGTTTAAACAGGGATTTGCAAACTTGATGCCAATGACCCCCAAATATAAGGATCCACTTGTGAGGGACCATCTTCATGAAATACAAATGTAGTTATATAATTATTGATCGTATTATACACATACAGAGCTTGACTTTAATCTATCGAATGTGGGTGGATTTCAGCAGTGCCGACATCTGAAATGTGACCCTGGACCACAAAACCAGTAATAAGTCGCCCGGGTATTTTTGTGGCAATAGCCAACAATACACTGTATGGGTCAAAATGATCCTTTTTTCTTTAATTCCCTACTGTAAATATAACAAAAAATATTATCAGTAGTAATATGCATTGCTAAGGACTTCATTTGGACAACTTTATAGGTGATTTTCTCAATATTTCGATTTTTTTGCACCCTCAGATTCCATATTTTCAAATAATTGTATCTCGACCAAATATGTCCTATCATAACAAGGCATACATCAATTGAAAGCTTATTTATTTAGCTTTCAATGTGATGTATACATTTCAATTAAAAAAAAATCACTCTTATGACTGGTCCAGGATCACAAATAATAAACTGAGTGCAATGTAGTGTCATCAAAAATACAGATTTTTCTACACATATCAAACTCATTTTCTGCAGAATAGATATATGATACCAGCTGTGCTTTCTCGCTCTCTCATCTCTCTGACAGCGAGTTGACACACAAACCCGCCTCCCCTCACTCACTCGTTTCATTTGCTCCAGATGAATATTGTTGGTGTTACAGGGCTTGAATTTCATAGTTTTTAATTTTGTGCTCACAAATATCAGAACTAAATTGAGTTTTTTGTTGCTTTTACTGTATATTGTGCTTAAACAGTCAAATACACACAAAATAATGACAAAACGCTGGTCTTGGCGAATATTCACGTAAACTCAAGCTGCCTCCAAAATCGCACACTTCCCTACTATATAGTAGGCGAAAAACAGTATGTGACAAAAGAAGTACATCCGAATTCACAGTGCTCATAAAAGAGTAGACAAGTACCACCGGATGACTTAATTCTTCCGGCAACATTCTGAAGTGTGCATACGATGGACAGTTTACTATTCCCTGAAGTAATGGGAGAGGATTTGTAAATGGCAGTGAAGTGACACAACTGATGCTAGTAGGTCACATGATAAAGACAACATGGCAAATGTAGTGCGTCCAGATTATATTCATACTATACAGAACACACTTTCTTAGCAGAAGAAATTATTTATTCGAAATAAGTACCTACTCAAGAGAGTATGCGATTTCAGACACAGCCACAGTCAGCCATGTTTTAAGTGAACGTAAACACACGTGTAACAGTATAATGGATCTGTGCGTCAAGTCTTAAAGTGACTGCAGCCTAATAAATTCAGTACCTGCTGGCAAATTATGAGATGATTTAAAAAATATCTAGACGGCAGTTTTTCCCCATGGTATCGATGTCAAAATTATGGCCAGTGAAAATGCTGAGAGGCTAGTAACTTTGGAAAACCACTAGCCACAGTGGCTGGTGAACAAAAAAGTTAATGTCATATGCCTCAACAGTGACTGTTTCTATAGGCTGCTATATGTAAGCATTTTGCAATATTGGAACAGTCCAATCTGGTCTGTGACACTCAAGAGTATGTTGATTGTGCATCTGCATTAATATCTATATAAGTAAAAGACATTTAGTTTATCATTAATGTAATAATTCTGCATGTGAATATTACATATTGAGTTATACATAAAAACACAAACCAGATAATTTTCACCTCTGAGGTTATACCATTTCAACTGGAACTTATAGCTCGGTGGTTTTTAAAACTATAGGTTGCATGATGAGGTCAAATATAACATCTATAATATATATATGAATGAGTTAAATCTCTTTTTTGGCTAATTTGATCTGTAAAAGAAAACATGCCTAATAATGCTGCACACCTGAATATAAGGCGTTTTTCATTTCCAGCCTTCATCAACATTACATAAAAAAGTAATTAATAGTAGTGATTAAGATGAATGTGATTTGCAATTAGTAAAATGTGCCTGGAACAAAAATATGATCTGAAAATCAACGTGCCTAATAATTCTGGACGCACTGTATATGCCATTTATAATGTATAATACAACATTTAAATTAATTGGATTTTATACTGTCATCATACTTAAGCCAAATCAAATTATGATGTAAATATTATATAAACATAATGATTCAAATAACATATTAAAATGTATTCATTTTATAATATATATATTTTTTTCGTTAATTTTTTATATTTGTTTTTATTTCTAGTGTTGTTTTTAGAACTAGGGCTTTTTATCTGTATTGGATATAAAAAAACAGTAAAAAAAACAATCAAAAATAAATTGGATCACTTTCATGGTAACATTCAGTGTTGGTCTTCTCTCATATATATATTTTGAAAACATAATTCTCAAAGAATGCTCTCTTTAATTATAGGCGTCACCCAATAAGTCAAAATGTGAAGAATGTTAGCTTATGTTGTTTAAGTTAGGCATCTAAGGATTCTTCTTTTTACAAATCTTAATATTTAATGCGGGGAGACGGCAGACAGTGATTAAGTGCCTTGCTGAAGGCCACGGCTGCTAGAGAAGGTTTGAGCCTGGTATCTATGGGAACCGTTTACAGCACTCCATTTTAGAAGCGATCAGTACCTCTGTGTTCGATCTCTTTGATACACATGTCCAGAACCATCGGCCGTGGTGTGTTGTGGGCTTTGACCAGGGTGGTGAGATCACAACTGAAGACCTTCTTGATCCTGCGCAGGTCCGGCTGACAGTCGCTGGGCACTAGTTTGGAGCACTGTTTGTGCACATTCAGCCCGCAGTCTGCAAGAGCAACAGGTCAGAGGGTTAGAGGAGCATGACCCTGTTGTCTCCAAAGAGACAAAAAGACTGGAGAGCCAAAGTGTGTGTGTGTCTAGGGGTCTGATCGAGGGTATATCCTCAGGGGTAAAGTATACGTGCAGAAACAGGTGAGTGTCAGTCAAGCTGGGTGGTAAAGTGTGTCACATGGTGCCGTGTGCTTGTGGCTCTGTCAATCTGAGAACGTAACCTTGAGTAACTCTGGGCGAGTTTGCCAGCGGGCCTACATACATACATGTATGTACGTGCAGGTGTATATCAGGGTCCTCTCATCACATACATAAAATACACCTGCTAAATTGAAAAACAATTATTTTGCTCATGCAATAGTCAATAAAAAGCAGCGTTTTCATACAGTGAGCCGAAGAGAATAAAATCGACACTTCCTAATAAACTGGCTCTAAATATTACTAAGAAAAATGGAAGTTGCTGCAGTAAGAGAAGCCACTCATATAATCATTTTGTATATAATAAATGACTTGTGCCTTAGAGCGCGCAGACGTAACGCAATAAAGTTATCTTGCTTTCGGAGGAGGATGCCTGCCATTTGGGAACACAGTCATGTAAGACAGTTCTGGGAGATACTGAACCACTTTGATGACAGACTTTGCTTAGGCATTTCAGAATGACCAAAATACTGTGCAACAAGATCGGTCCAATTATGCCATCCCATCCCAAAGTTGGGTCTTTTTTTGTGTGCATCAAGGAAATTATTTGGCAAAAGTGTTTCCATCATAGATCATATGCATGTTTTTATTATAGGATATTTTTCCCGCTTTTTATGTGCATTTTTAATTGATAAATTTTTTTATGCAATATCCAAAAAAGCACCTAAATATAGGAGGATGGAAACATAGCTAATGATACCTCAAATTATGTGGCTCATAAGGACAGGTGTTAAATCAGAATATATTATGAATACACACAGAGAAAAAGGATGTTAAAATTGTACCTTTAGGGGTACAACAGCTTGACACTGGGGCAGCACATCTTTTTACCTTTTTACCACAAAAAGGTTCATAGTAGTACCTTAAGGTACGTGTTTGTATTTGTACTAATATGCACCTTTTAGGAGAAAAAAGGTACAACAATGTCCTTTTAAGAGTACTGCCCCAGTGACAAGCTGTTATTCCCCTCTAGGAACAATTTTGACACCCTTTTTTCTCTGTGCCCTTTAACTCAACATATTTTTCATCACCATCAGAAGATGTGAGCAGATTTTGTGTCATTGGCTGTAATAAACATGGTTTGATACACTGCCTTGACACTGGGACAGCGGTGTGTATGAAGCTGAATGTGGCACTAGGGAGGTCTGTCTCTCTGTGTGTCTCCAGTAGCATTCACATGCTGTCCTACTGTTCCTCAACTTCAGCACTCCCATTAATCACTCTCTCTATCTGTTTTACTGCCTGCTTGGACCCCTCCTTCACATCTTTAGGCCATAGAGAAAAAAGAAAAAAGAAAAGAAAAAGAAAACACTCTGTGTTCCTCCACATGGGCCTGGGGACACATTCGACTCTGCTCTAATTCTCAATGTGTCTGATGACACTGACTCGCCCGGGGGCCAGTGTGAAATAAGAGAGGCTCCTGTGTGAAAAGAAAAGGCTTGAATAAAGGCCCGAATGGATGAGACCTTTTACAGTGAGAAAAATCAACAGAAAAGCCTTGTGACTGGATTGAGTTTATGTACAGAGTGTTTTGGGAAAGTGCCGTCAAACAATAACAAGCACACCGTGTTAACATGAGATCTGACCAAACCCGTAATCATGGCATAAAGGCGCATCTGTTTACTAGGGCACATCAAGATATAAACCATCCTATATCGAAGATAGTTATGGATTTAATATGGTTGCTTTTTTATAAATATTTTTTAACATTCTTAACAACAACAAAAAACGGTAACACTTTACAGTAAGGTTTCATTTGGTAACATTAGTTAATGTGTCGCTAAAGCCGCGTTTTCACCGCAGAAACTTTCCCCAGGAATATAGACTTTGGGGTGGTACTCGACCGCAGGAACGCAGGGTCGAAATAAAGTTCTGGGTGAAAATGTCCCCCTCAAAATGGCTCTGCTTGTGAGGTAGTACTTTTTCAGAGTACAGGAACTTTTGGGGGTGGGGCGCTGAACATGCTGATTGGTTGAGTTTCTCGCAGCATTTTATTTCAATCTAAAAGTCTGTCGCGGTGCATGCATTAAGAGTTTTGCTATTCGAATCAACGTATAAAAAGTACGACAGATGGACCGACGACAAGGTTATTTCACAGTTCATTATCTAATAATTACAAATACAACTTTTGGTTTTAATGATGTATTAGTAAATGTTGAAATTAACATTAACAAGATTAAAGGGTTGATGAATTGAGAAATCAACTTTCCCTTGAGCTTTTGATATATAAAAGGTCATTGTAATATAAGAATATCCTGTAAGTTTCAGAGCTAAAAACTTCCTTGTTAGTCAAAGAAAATCTTTTATAGACACCAGGCCCAGAAAACAACAGGTTTTCAAAGTGGGGCTCTATGACGTCAAAGTGAGGCAAGCACCGCCTCTGTTGAGGAATATCAACGCCCACTTCATCACTGCCTGTTAAGCCCCACCCACCGATTCACGCATGTAACATAGGCCTAGTGTTAAACCATCGACCTACAAAGCAAAATACATGCCGTTGAGGATTACACAATATCGTGCACTGACTGGGTTCAACAGTAATGCAACATGTAAGTAACTGTTCATTCTAATGCCTGATCTGAAATGTAATGATTCATGTAGTCAGATGTTCTTTGTCTGTGTGTCAGTAAATCGGACCAGTCACTAAACATCAACTTGCATTTTTTCTCTTAGTAGGATGAAAATCTTATGTTATTTAACAGTGATTCAATTCTATAAGAAAGCGATCAAAGAAAGCTCCCTTTTCAATCGTTGGAGCAGCGCGCGCTGCAGCTGTCAATCAAACTGCGTTTATCACTCCCGTTTTATTCAACAAATCTCTTAACTATATCACGTTTACACTGTTAGTCAAGATGGCAGCATTTGTAAGTGTACAGAAACTGAGTTGCAATGACGAGATCGCTGCTTTCGTGCGCTCAGCGTGTGTGTGATCGGCTACAATGCTCATCACTGCAACCTTTCATGCCACAATCTTAATATAATGCCATAGATCTAAATGTAATGCATCACTTTTCACGATTAGTTAACATGAGAGCTGTAATTGTAAAAACGCGCTAAACGAGGGAGTAATACTATTTCAAATGCAAAGCCGTTAGCCAATCACAGCAGTGGGTTCAATCTCCCAGCGGACACGCCCCTTAAAACGGAGCGTTCAGAGCAGAGGCTAAAACCGGGGTAGGAAAAATGCCTTTTATCTATAAATTATGACTATTTTTGATGTAAAAAGCATTCTAACATTATAAGTGCACCCCAGGAGACATAAAAAAACAATTAAAAAACAGCAGTTCATGACCCCTTTAATACTGCAGATGTGTAGTTCATTATAGGTTTATGTTAACTAATGTAGTTAACTAACATAAACTAATAAAACCTTATTGTAAAGTGTTACAACAAAACAAAACAATTAAATTTTTTTTCCATTATATCAAAAAATTACCCTCTCGTGCTCATCCATATAATGGCAGTGAATATTAACCAGCTTCAAGCTTTAAAAAATTTTTTTTTAACAAAATGGATCAATGGTACTTTTTTGAGCAATGTTGCCAAGCAATGTTGTTGGGAAGTGTTGCTGAGCGCTGTTGCTTGAGCACTTTCCCATCGAGAATAGGCAACAAATTTCTATCTGGATACTTTAGATCGGTCGTGGGCCCTGTGTCTCACCTGGTTGCTTGTTGACAGCAACATTGCTCAAAAAATTGCACCGTGTATCATCACCTTTACAGTATATCCCACATGTTCTAGGGTTATATATAGATAGGGTTTGGAGAAAAACAAACTGAAATTCAAAGTATGAATTAACAAAAATCTTGACCTTCTCTGCAGCTCCATGACATATGCGTTAGTGAGACTATTAGCGCACCAGTTCACTCCAACCAACAGCTGTGAGAAATCAAGATTAACAAAAACATGACATGAAATACAATGTCTAGAAATCCCAATAAATATCACCGGACCGGAACTGTCAGAATGACAGTTGACAGATGTGAACATGATAACTTATGTTATGACGAAGACATACAGTTTTACGCTGTATAGTTTAGAGAAGAATGTACATGGATTGTATTTCATGTTGTGTTTTTGTTCATCTTAATTTCTCAAAATTTTTGTGCTTTTTCTAGGCAAGGCAGATTGAACTGCGGCACAAATAGTACATAGTGAAGCTGCAGAGAAGACCAGTGGGCAAGGTCAGGATTTTCGTTAAATAATACATTCAATTTTGATTTTGTTTTTCAACAGACCCTATCGTTTACCCCCAGAACACTTGGAATATACAGCACGTATTGCATGGGATCATTCTGTGATACTTTGCTGCCTTTTTAATAAAGCTTGAAAGTCGCTATTCACTGTCATTATATAGATGAGCGTGAGTCTCCTTTCATGGTCCATAAAAGAAAGAAGGGCATATGGCATCAGAACAACACCAGGGTGAGTAAATGATGACTTCATTTTCATTTTAAAGTCCTCATGAAATCAAAATTGACCATCTTTACTTTGTTAGCGCAAATTGCTAGTTTTGTGGTGAACAATCCATCCGTGCAAGTCAATCCGCATCAAAAATTATTTGGCTTCGTAATCTTTAATCAAAATCTGAAAATGCTCCTCCCTCTACATTGGTAGCCATTTTTTGATGACGCCAGTTGGACGACTTGGGCTTCGACATGCCATCATTAAACACGCCCATCCAACTGACAGTCTACTCTGCTCTGCCCGCGAGATTAATAAACAGAGATGGCGAGGAGGTGCATTTTAGGTTGTGGCTCTCCGAAACACTTTTTCCCATCCCGAAAAATCCCTGGCTGCGGTCCCGATGGCTCGATTTTTGCATTTTGAGGAAGGAGGGATATCAGATAGGTCTCGGTTGTGTTCTAAGCACTTCACTCGAGAATCCTTCAAAAACTGGACTCAACACGAGATGGGATTTGACGATATCTGTCATTAACAGATACGGCTATCCCGTCAGTGTACACTGTTGGCACATCTAACGTTAATCACACATCACAAAGTTTGACGGTAAGTCGAACTAGCTAAAACCAAAAAGCTCTTTAGACGTTGAACATCATTCAGAGCTGCCAACATAACTTGATGTCATATTATGCATAATAAATAATTGAATTTTTCTTTACGCGAGCGCCACCAATCAACATAATCAAGATGAGACTCGTTACAACGCTGTTGCGATTATTTATCTTCATGTTAAAAGATGAATGATCCACCGTGTACTCCTGTTCTTCTTCCCCATCGTCCTGCTCCAAACTAATATCGTGCGTAAACGAGACAGCTGGTGGTGTATCAGGCGGAGAGTAATCCTCAACAACTGATTGCAAACTTGCGTTCAGATCTGCCTCCATTTCTGAATGAAACGCCTACGTTTCTATATCCAATCAGGTCACTGGACAAACCACGCCTCTGTTCTGCTCATTTAGTATTCCGTTTCTCTCGGAAATACGTCAAATTACTGAAATAAAGTCGGTTGCAACTTCCGGTTCACTGGGACTTAAAGGTGAACTATCCCTTTAAGGGAGATCACCCTGTCAAAGTTTATTTAGTGATAAAGACCGTCTGACAGTACATAATGCCACAGTTAATATGAAATAAGAATGAACAATACTTTTATAACATTTATTAGTTAATTAATTAATACAAATGTAATATTAGGTTCATTAATAATAGTTTAATTGAGGTTAATTTCTATATACAAACACATTTTAACAAGGTTGTGTGTATAAATTAAAGGCATCGTAAAAAAATGGATGTATCCCATTAACATTATTTTATTTTAGTTTTTGAATGAAAAATCAATAAACAATAGCATATACATTTAATCTAGATTAATAAATGCTGTATAAAAAAATGTTCATGTTCATTGTTAGTTCATGATCTATAATTTTAATAATAATTTTACTTTATTGAAAAAATATTGAAAATTATTGCATAATTCTTTCGCATTACTTCTACAAAGTAACCACTAAAGTGTCATACTTTGTGATAAAGTACAGGGTGTATGTGCATCTAAGCAAGTGTTTATGTATGTGAAGTGTAGCCTGACTGAATTGGCAGACTGTCCTGGTTTACCTGGGTGTGCCTTTCTCACAGTACTCTTCGGTGTATACAGTATGTACATCTATAAATAGTCAACAGAAGGCACTCAACTGGTTTGGACCAGGTGTCATTTAGGAATGCAGAGTACTACCCACACATCAGCATACTAGTTTAAACCCTTATTGTCCCAGGTCTCACTTTCAGTATTTAGCTTCAGGTTTCCACAGCACATTGGAAATTTCTACAGGCAATTAGGTATTGTTACCAGAACGCCATGAGAAATTATCTGGATCCTGAGCGGCTATTGATTGTAACTTGATATGAACAATTCTCCTTGGCTGGTGCCATCATTCTGATGGACAGTTAATTTGTGTGGGAGGGTTTGTGATTGGTGGAGGGTTACCTGAACAACGGACGCCCTGGGCGATAAGACCCCACATGAAGTTAGCACAGTATTCACACCAGTGCGGCCCTCTGAAGGTGTGCACCTACACCAAAGACAAAGTTGACATTGTGAGTCAAACACACTTTGAAAATACATGCACACACACACACACACACACACACACACACACACACACACACACACACACACACACACACACACACACACACACACACACACACACACACACACACACACACACACACACACACACACACACACACACACACACACAAGGTCAGTGATTTGTTCATCTCTACATTTTCATTTCCAGCTAAAGCTCACGATGAAAGTGCCACAGACAATAACAATTCCAGCTAACAAAGTGTGTCTTACTCAGACTGGACAAACATAAAGATCAAAGCATTACACTACACATTTATACTTTATACATATGTATGAAGAACCACTGGCATTATTATTTTATAACTTTTGCAGGGTACTGTTCAAAATTGTTTATATTCAGTATTTAATTTTGGAAATTGGAAAATGTCAATTAGATTAAATATAAAAAAATATTTAAAGGTACACTTTGTTTTAAGACAATACATCTTCAACACTGCTTCTAAAACATGTTTTTGTCTTACCTTAGATTCACTATGGTAAGCCTATTATAAGTGTTTATATTTTAAACCTGTCATGATGGTTATCATGGGAAATTGCGTACACACTCACTCACCTATGCTTGCATGGATAGGTTAGTTGTCACAATGACCAAGAAAGGATTCATGGACTATACTAAATCTTGAACCTCCAGCGAATCACCGTAAAAAAAAAAAAAAAAAAAAGACCGAACAGAGGAGAGTCTACTGGCAAAAAGAGAATGCAAAGCTCGTAATAAAACCAGAATCAACATGGGCTCGGCTTTTCGCAGATGGCGAGAAATTAGGGATTTGAAATGTTGTAAAAACGACACGGAAAATGCTTTTTTATTACTCAACAGACGAGGAAGGTATTTAATTGAACAGATTAATTGTTTATGTAGCTCTCTAACAGAATTTATTATAAATCATTATCTATTGTGAAGGGTCATTTCATTATGGTTGTTGTTGCTGGAATTTATTTTCAAGGAAATACCGTGTCTATTAATTGACATAGCTACAGTAATGTCTTCAGCTAGTAAGCTTGAGCTCCTTTCCATCTAAACAAGTTATATCTCTTAAGCCTAGTAGTGAATGTTTTATGAGCAGTAGGATAACCATATTCATATGCACAGACACGCAGAGCTGAAGCACAACCAAAGCAATGATCTTCTGCAAAAAGCATGCAGTTTGTTTTTTAACCACTAGAGGGATCAACTTAAGTTGCATAGTGTAGCTTTAATTTCAATTTCAAAACATACATTCAAAACAAAAAGCATAACACAAAACAAAAAAGATAACACAAACCAAAAAAAAATTTCAAATTCACACTCATTTAAAAAAATTCAAAAGAAAACAAAACAAAAAATCAACAAAACATAAAACATAATAAAAAAAAAAATGTAATTAATTAATTTAATAATCTGCCTCTTACGTCCATGCAATGATCAAAAAAGTTCTGCCAAGGACTGGGAAATACTAAATAGATTAAAACTGTTGTTTACATGACCATTAAAGGGTTAGTTCACCCAAAAATGTAATTTTTCTGTCATCATTTACTCACCCTCATGTCGTTCCAAACCCATAAGACCTTCGTTCATCTTCGGAACACAAATTAAGATGTTTTTGATGAAATCTGAAATCGTTGAACGCGTCAGCGATAAACGCGTGTGCGATAATCGTCCCGTCGTGAACAGGCCTTTATGGGTTTGGAAAGTAATTAATGACAGAATATTCATGTTGGGGTGAACTAACCCTTTTAGGCAAACTGTGTGTACACTAACTCATGGACAATAACCCATGTTATTGTCTATATTTCAAGGAAGTGTCAACCCCACCATCTCTATCAAACCCTGAGACAGCAACCAAGCACTCAGTTCAGTTTGATCACAGGAACAAACTCCTAGCCAAAGTTCTGATGAAATAATCAGCCTGTAAGTAAAGACTAGAGGGTGGTACTGGAAGATTGTACTGTAAATAGGGTGGACCCCCTGCATAGACACAGCCCTGATTTTTTAAAAATTAAAATACATGTGAGTCAGATTACTAGGATAAATCATGTGTCTGGCATCTGTAACCAAGCTGCTGAAAGTCACACTCAAAGCATGTTCCCATTCACGCCCTTGAGCTGTCAAAACACAGTTTACAGATGGACAAAGGAAAAGACGCAAGACACAGGTTTTTGGAACTAAGCCCAGGTGTATGAATGCTGTTATATAAATATCATAATGAGAACTTCTGTTGACACAGAACGTCATCTGCACCATTAATAAGGCGGAAACTGTGCATCAAATAAATAGCACTCAATATACTTATCACACAAGAAGTTTAGGCAAAATAGCCAGTTAGTTTGATTTTTATTGCATTTTATTAGATTTTGGGGTAATATAGTTTCTATTTTTTAACTATTACATTTTATTACTTCTAAACATTATTTGTTTAGTATCAAGTATTTACAGACAATAATAAATATTTCTCTGTCCACCATCTTGGATGAACTTTTTCTCTCAGCTTGTCGCCGTGTATTCTGGGATTGATTTCATGAAATATACATTTGGTCAAAACAGAATATCCCAGAAGCCAACATAAATGATGTTGTCTTTGCATCGGTTGCGTGCCGGCGATACCTTCTGTACCTACTGAGTGAGCTCACTAGGTTTTGGAACACATCCTGTATGAGAACACTTAGAGGCGGTTGATACTGAATAATTCATGATGCTCTTATGACTGCAGGTGACATCATGAGAAAGATGTTATAAGGAAGCATCCAAGTGATGTGTTGAAGTCAGATGATTGCTTTGTTTTGCTCTTTGAGGGTTTAAAAAAAGAAAGTCAGATGACAATACAGAACTCTGTTGATTCTCAGCCTTCTCAAATTTATCAGAAACTGAAAAGGCATGAAATGGGAGTCTCCATTTAGCAGCTCAGCAGCAAGAGGTTATTGATTTGAGCAATCAATTTTATCTGTCAATAGCGCTGTTAATGGATTAAAAGCATAGGCAATTAGGCTCATAGGATAGATTTAGGCTTATTGATATGAGGCTCACAGAACCATGCATTTAAATGCTGTCAGCACATAAACATTTGAACAACCCATCAGTATACATTCAAACAACCTCAGAGTAGCGGCAAATATGGACTGCAATAAAAGTTCATCAGGCTCACAATCAACATTTCAAGTTCAAGTTTTGGTAGTTTCTAAATAAATTTACCATCCAATTAGAACACATGAGAAACTGCAAATATCTATATATGCACAGGACATCACAAAACATCTTCAGTATGTGCCATATCAACATTTAATACGACCCCCCTCCCCCCCTGCATGTTTTTACATTAAAGTTTACTCCATTTCAAATTACAAGATGACATCCTCTGACTCAAATTTTCATCATATTTCTTTTTATCGCTTTTAGGATCATACTGTAAAATGGATCCATGTGCAGCTTTGTTGTTGATGGGAGTAAAATGCTTTTATTTAATTCTCCTATACTCTATATGTTTTTGTAAAATATTTAAAAACAATAAAAGCATACCAGCTTGCATTGGCTGTATTAAAATAGCATTACCCAGCTACCTTTACATGTTGAAGTTGCTGCCATTTTGGTTATTTTTACATGACAACAGAGAGTATATCATGAGATGAACAGTTTTTAATAGTCAGAAATTTGAACACTACCATTCAAAAGTTTGGGGTCAGTACAATTTTAAATGTTTTTTAAAGAATGTTCTTATGCTGACCAAGGCTCCATTTATTTGATAAAAAACAACAACAGTAAAAACATGTAATATTGTGAAATATTATTACAATTTAAAAGACCTTATCTATTTTAACATATTTTACAATATAATGTATTATCAATTATGATTATTATCGAAAATTATCAATAATTAATAATTACGATTATTATCAATGTTATGTTTTTGGAAACCATGGTATATATATATATATTATTTTACCCAAACTCTTTAATGGTAGTCATAATACCAACAGTAGTAGTAAAAAAACAACCACTTACCTTAAAGTTGTGGATCTTCTCGTAGTTGCAGAGTTTCTCCGGTCCATCCTTGAGTGTGGTGCGTCTGCTCAGTGGTGACGGGGTGATCTGCGAACAAGCCAAAATCTTTAGTGGCTTCCAGAGGAGGGCACCTTTACTGCCCAGATTCACCCCCAGAGCTAACGCCAACAACTCCTGGTGCTTACGGTCCTTCTGCTTAGCTTTGTGAGGGGCTAATTCACCTTTCGCTGACCCCTTAGTGCCAACAACCAGGGCCCTAGGCCTCGGAAGATCCTGCATCTCCTCTGTACAGGAAGAAGACAACGATGTGGAATGAGGGATAACAGTGGCAACTGTCGTGTGGGAACTGAGTCAGTCCTTGACTCCTTGGTAATCTGGGTCGAATGAGAAGGGGGACAGCCTGGTCCTGCATGGGCAGGGCTGGACTGTGCTGGGGTCGGGGGTGGGGTGTTGTGGTGGGTGGGCTGCCTGGGGGCAGGAGTGTGTCTCAAACAATAGCACACATTCAGCACTCTGGGAGAGTGGAGCAACACGAGAGAGGAGACATTGGGAGGAGTGAATGTGTCAGTCTTATAGATACATCTCAGCAGGTTTCTACAGTGGGATCGATCCAATCCAGAACACAGCAGGGTTATTATTATTAACTATTACAGAGCCCCACACATGAGATGCGGACAAGCCAAGAAATAAGAGATTTACTCTGAGAAGAGTAGGTTTTTCTCTCAAAAAAGGTCTTTATCAGGTCTAGTCCCTGTCTAGTATGTAAACATTTATGTGGTTTAGCCTTCTAGTCCTCTCTCGGTCAATCGGATCAAGATTTAGGCAGCTTACAGTCATAATCCTGAAACGGAAAAAGCCTATAGTGCCAGAATGTTTGGGGATTCAGACTTTTTTAGACCCACTTTAAACTGGTCTTATAATCTGTTGCATCTAATTAAAAGTGGGTAGCGCAAAACAGGATTTAAAATGTTTTGTGATCTGGATCACTCAAACCACATTTGGGGGTCACTGAAAAACAACTGCTATAGTGTTTGCTTTAACCCTTTCACTCATAGAGGTCATTACAGTGGACAGCTAATCAAAAAGCCATCTTGTCGCCTATGGGTTTTGATGGCATAGTTGCACATCAGCAACTACAGTGGACTCTAGTGAATCACCCTTTACAGCCATATAGCCCTATAAGCCATTGTATGTGGAATTATTTTTCTACAAACAAAGATGGCTGACGGCCAGTTGCTCCGGAATATCCATCCATTCCTTCTATCTTAGGAGACGCTTGAGTTATATCACTGCTACATTTTCAAGTATTGATTTTAGATTGGTAGGAAATTCTGATCATCTGTCCACTAAACTGGACATTATGCATCACTAGCTATATTTCAGCTACAATTCATACTTTTACAGTAATAGTATGAATTGTAGCTGGAATATAGCTAGTTATGTATTGATGTCCAACAACATGCACTGTTGTTCTTGAAAATACTTCATCCGCAGTAACTTTCTTGGCTGTATATAAATGTTTTTGTGTTATTAGAATGTAATTTGAAGTTACATTAATAAAGTAATGTGATTACATAATGCATTACTTTACTGGTTACACAAAAAAGTAATTGTAGCCTGGTCCTACCAGACTCTCGTACATTTCATTTGTACAGAGAGTCTGGCCACTCTCCATTGACAAGCGTTAACTTCCTTAATGGCGGGTACTCTGTTGAAGTTTAAAACTATTGGATCTGCCCAGAGCCACTCTGGATCTGTCATAACCAATCGCTAACGTTTGGTCGTGACATACGTCATATCAAACTAGCGCACAACATCAATGTCATCGTTCTCATCCACTCCCTCTGTTCGCTGATTAACATTTGATTAACCGGTTAAAATTTGACCGGAGAAAACCAGAGAATATACCGCAATCCCAGACAGAGTACAAAAGGAAAATAAAAATTGAGCGTAAGTACGTAGGAGGGCAGAGCCAGGCTAATCTAATCGCATAATGGATGTTACTTGTAATGTTTTACCTTACTCGTTACAACAAAAAAGTAATCTGATTGCATATTGCATGTTACTTGTAATGCGTTACTTTTCTCATTACAACAAAATGTAATCTATTACATAATGCATGTTACAAAAGCATTATGGGTTTTAAACAACATAAGGATAATGATGAGAGAATTTTCCCTTTAAGTACTGCCTAATTACAGTACCTGTCAATCATCCACTATGTTAGAACAAGCACTTTAAACTTCTTACATTTTCATTTTAAAAAAGCGTATAGAAAAAGAAATGTTAGAAAATAGAAAATAAATAGAAATTAAATTTCCAATCTCAGGACCATCAACCCTTGTGATCAGATCATCCAAGACTGATGTAACTACTACTGCTAGTACTAGGTTTAAAAAAGGACTCATGAGCTGCATTTCACACCAAAACAGAGCGAGACTCATTTTCAGGCTGTTGGACCGTGACCCTTCTCAGCAGGAGACTGATGCCGAATCCAGCAACATTGTCTGGGTATTTGCTGAAGCATCCTGTGTAGAACACACAGGAGACTTCCTCACCTCACAGATAGAGCACAACTGAGGGCCTAGTATGGGTGGCCGGTCATTTGCATGATTAAATTAATTAACAAAACTATGAGATTAGGAAATAATAATAGAGATCTGATTATTAAAAAAAAGAATGTTAAAGAGGAAGGAATGCAGCCTGGCTACGGCTCACATATTCAAGATATGCCACATTCAGAGACATGATGTACCTGATTTCCAAGAAAAGTGGGGCGGAGAGTGGAAGCCTGTCAGGGTTGTGTTGAGTAATAGTATGAGCATTGCTAAAAAAGTGCTGGTGTGGTTTTTATTGCTGCTGACCTCCACATTGACACACATTTTTTGTGTGCTGGGGGTAAAGGGCCTAACGGCACATGTGTTTTAGTGGTGGACTGAAATGGGATTATCACGGGCCAATGCCGATATCTAGGGCAAAAGGCAGCTGATAGCAATTATAATAATGGCAATTTATATAATCAATATGGCTGTTCAGTTTATAGTCCTAACACTAAAGAGAATGTTTGAGGAACGGCTTCCCTCTGGAATTTCCTATGGGTTTTTACAAAAGCAGTCTTTTGGTTTATGAGTAAGGTTTTTAAGATATCATTACATGCTAAAAAAAAGTTGTTAAATGAGGACTAAAATGGTTTGTGAAGGCCAGCTAACACAATGTAAGCAAATTAGTTTTTTACAACACACAAAAATGTCAAAATTCAATTAGCCTACAAAACGTCTCGGTTATGTATTTAACCCTTGTTCCTTGAGGAGGGAATGGAGACGTAACTTCAGTGACTGATGAATGGGGGTTTGCTCATTCGTCAGTCACTAATGTTACTCGAAGTGACTGAACGAAAGGGAACTGCCCTTATGAAAAAGAAGTACACTTTAGCATTCTTTTAAAAACAGTACTTATTATGGAAATAATATACTTAAAAAGTATTCTGTTTTCAGATACTTAACTGCATGCTAACTGCAATTAAATGAAAATGTATTATAGTTTAAATTTATATTACATGCATTTAGCTGAACTTTAAATAGATTTTTTTCTTAAAGGTCCCATGGCATGAAATTTTCATTTTATGAGGTTTTTCAACATTAATATGAGTTCCCCTAGCCTGAATATTGTCCCCAAGTGGCTAGAAATTTTGATCAGTGTAAACCGAGTTATGGCTGTTTTTCTCTGCCTTTGAGAAAATGACAGCCCAGATGAGCTGATCTGAAAGCTCTCCGGTTATGATCGGAAAACCGGAGAGGTTACCTCCCCTTCCTCTGCTTTGCCCTCCCATAGCATTCGAAGAAAATGTATTCAGTTTATGTCTGCACAGACTTTACAAACAGACATTATTATATGGATTCGACAGCACCGCAACAAACAGTGAGTAACAGTGTTCATTAATGCCTGATCTGTGATCAGTGATTTCTGATGTGTAGCTAATCATTCAAGTTCACTCAGACTTTCTTTCTAGATTGTTGATCGCCGTCTTGATGCCCTAAGTGTGATGCATCAGTGAATCAAGCCAGTGACTAAAATGATCGTTTCTGTTAGTAGCATGAAACAAATCCCTTATTAAGTGATTCAACTACAGAGAGCGATCAGAACTCTCAGATACAAATAACCTTGCGCTAACAGCACAGCGCTATTTTAATAACTCGGTACAATAACACTTCCTCCAGCTCTCCATGATTCATGAGTGCTCAGCAGTCAGCCTCTCTCTCTCATGCATGCAGTCAGTGCATGCAGTGCCTCGCTAAACCACGCCCCCTCCGCAACATAATCGAACACTCATCTCAAATGCAAAGATGTCAGTCAATCACAACAGTGGGCGTTTTCACTGAAGTCTCACAGCAGACAAGCCCCTTGAAACAGGGCATTCAGCCAGAGGGGTAATAACAGGATAGAAATTGTTTTATTTCTAAATTATAACATTTTTTTATGTAAAAATCATACTAACAATATAAGTACACCTCAGGAAACATTAAAATAATAGAAAAATGCCATGCCATGGGACCTTTAAGTAGGACTAAAGTACATCGTTATATGTAGTTTTATAATTACTTATATTCACTGTAAAAAAAAGTTGCTGCCTTCAATTTTAAGTACATTCAACTTGGATGTTTAAGTAATTTCAAATTAAATTACATTAAATTACTTGGAAAAAAGGGGTTGAATCTTGTATAACATAAAACATGTTGAAAATGGTTGAAAAATTTAATCTTTGATGATTAAGTGCAATTCACCTTTATTCCACAAAGTGGCAATGTCTGAAACACAATGATAAAGTGGTGTTTCACTCATAGTTACCGCAGACGGAAAACAAAAGAATAGGAAGTATCATCAGCAAAACCGCGTTCAGTGACATTGAGCTGCATTACACGGGATTGAAATGGTGGCTACAAAGAAATCTCTAGCGCTTATCTTGGTCATGATTTGTCTCGAAAAACAAAGACAATTTGACAGTCGTCAAAGGAGAAGTCACACTGCAGGACTGTGCACCAAATCTTATGACACTAGCAGAATTTCGTCAGAGGTCATATTTGATCGCAACGGTCATTAATCAATGGTCGGTGAACATGTCAAACTAACGATCAGAGACTTCAGATTTTAGCCTAAAATCAGACGAATCTTTTAGGATTTCCTAAGTTTATCTCAGACAGCTGAATCTCGTGGACAAAATCGCACTGTGTGCACCCAGCTTTAGGTATAGATCCGGGTCGATTAAGATTAATTCATATGTAAATAAACGATTTCACGCTTATTTACTCAAAAACCAATGAAAACCGACATCTAGTTCAGTTGCATAAAGTGCAATACTGTCACTGAAGTTAAGTAACTTACTGAGGTTCACACGTATAAGCTATACACTCAAAAGAAAAAATAAAGGGAATTTGGGGAGTCACATACAGCGATACAAGGGAAGAGGGAGATGGGGCACACAGACAGTGTAAGTGAATGAGCAAGACTTGCACTTTTTGTCCTAAGGCAGATGGCTTCTTGTCTGCTAAAGAAAGAGGAGCAAAAGAGAAACACAAAAGAGAGACAATAAGGCCTAGTCTCTTTTTAGAGACCCCTGTATTGACAGAAGAGACACCATAGATGAGGAGACAGACAGAACTAGGACACATAAAGTATGTACAGTACAATAAACACATCCTATCCGATACACACAGAGGGAAATGTGCTACATTCATTTAATACACTATTCAGTTAATTCAAAATACTGTCTATCACTGTCAGCACAGCTGTAATATTAGGGATTTTCTCTATCAATACTTGATCTTGGAGACCTTGTGGCTGTAATGACAATAGATTCTCATTTATACTATAAGAAAAGACATTTAAAAATGAAGGAAAAAATATTAATTTTGTCAAATCGGCCAAACAAAGAAACCACCAACACACTGTGCCTGTGAGAGCCATTATTATGACTAATTTGTAGGACAACCACAGGAAAGTGAAAAACAGATAATTCCAATCCGTCATTTTAAAAGCTGCAGTGCTGAAATATAATGTAAACAACAATGATAAATCACCACAAAGCTCAGCGCTAATTCTAATAACTGCGATCCATCAGCAGCGAGTGGTTTTAGGTGGAACTTGCCAGGCCAGCAGAACACTTCAGCAAATACTGTTATTAAAGGAAGAGAGCCATGTGAACTCTGAGCTGCGCAGATGACCAGACAGGCAAGGTGAGCGATTCATTCAGGTCAGAACTCAAGAAGACTGCCGTCTTAGAAAGGCACACCTCGATTCTGGTCCCTAAATGTGACAGTGAAGTCACAGGGATTTTAGGGTGTGTGAGGTCTGATGATTATTACCATTTATCCATTGTTACAAACTAGCTAAGCCTTCCAGGTTGAACCAATTATCATGAAAAGCCTTAAATATAGATCCATAACAAGTTAAAACACAAGACCAGTTGTTATTGGTAACTAAAACTATTAAAAATAATTAAAATATAATTTGTTATATTCATAAATATTGAAATAAATTAAATATAAAAATTAAATGAAAAACTTTGACTTAAAAAAAATTAAAGCTGCAGTCCGTAAGTTTCGCCTCTTTGTGTCACCATCTCCGCTTGAACCCTGTAATCGCAGTTAGTTGTTGAATTATTATCTTTACGAGAGTTGTGCACAGCTTCTCAGTGCGGATGAATCTAATGTTTTGAGGAGTGTGTGTGGCTGTAATTCATTCACTGCACTGTTGTGGATACTGTACTTCCGAATTACAGATACTATGTCTTGGAAATATGGAAAATGTCATCTGAACAAGTAACATGTCTGCCACTTTTGTTTTGACCGACTGAGAAAAAAAGCATTATAAATAAAGAGTGCAATAACGGTGATTGAATCTAACGATCACTTAGCACATATCACATCAAACCGTGCAATTTATATTATTAGTTAAACTTTGTTCTCAAATTGCTAATGTTGACAACATCAGCATTGCGTGACTGTGTATTTAGTGTTACCTGTAGATTTAAATTTCTGTACAGTCTAATCTTTTACTTTTCACTACGGATGAATCTCAAGTGATGAATGTCTTTTGGATCTTTTTGGATTACAATCCCCCATCAAAATGATATATTGAATTATTCAGCTGCTGTGAGAAAAGGCTATAAATGATCCGCCACCTGCAGCATCCTCACATGCGATACTACTATTAGCCAGACTCCTTCTTTATGTATACAGACGTGACGCAATGACGCAAAGACACGGAAATCCAAATTTTCCCACGGAAATCCACCAGTCCCACTCAAATTATAGCACATTATTACAAGCTTATACCGTTGTGAATCGGCTAAGTTGAGGATATAGTTTTAAACACTGGCTTGTTGTGTAATTGCTCAAAATTAGATTTTGGATCATTTTTAACCATAACGAGTTCCGGACCGCAACTTTAAATAAAAATTTATATAACTGAAATAAAATAAGTTGAAGTTCTAAAATGACTAAAACTAACTGAAATAAAAATAAATTAAAGCAAAAAACTAATAAAAATGACCAAAAGCACATGACTAAAACTTCAACTAAAATTGCAAATAAAACGATAAATATAAAAATAAAAGCTAATTAAAATTATGAATAACGTAGTATATATATATATAATACTAAAATAACACGGATAAAGACACAGTAAGTGTGCAAGAATTGTAACCACACTGTAACAAAGCAGCAATATATCACAACCAATATTACAATTATAACTGCACAATTATTATCATTGATACCAGCATTATCAGTCTGAGAATACTGAAATAAGTGAATGTCGGGCTACAACAAAGCTTATCTTATGACATATATACTGTATACAAATCCATTTTCACAGTTTGAAAGCTTGTGGAGGCTGCCCCCAAGTGGACTGTGAGATGAAAAAAATCCACTTGTTGAAGTGTGTTGAGTTCATTTATATTATTTCAAATCATTAGCCAATTCAAATTCTCTGTCTGGTGTCAGTAACAAAAACAAATTTGCCCTATGCAAACTTGCCTTTGTGTGATATACTACACTCCGTTGACTAATTCACAAATGTTTGATCATCGCTTATGTTTATTTCATAGAGCTCCTCTGAAGAGCTATTTCACCTCAAGAGTGAGGCAACAGAATTCATAAAGAGGTAGCGGTAGACCTGACTGAACTGATAAAACTCACCTGTCAGTGAACCAGACAGTGTGTCTGATGAATGAGAGAGGAGACAACACATCCATGCCATTATCTTTCATCAAAGATGTACACCTTGATGCTGAAACACTCTCACACTCTTCTCATCTTCCAAATGCACACAAAGAAATGCTCCTTCTTTTTTGTCTAAATACCACTCTAATAATGATCTGTGAAAAGATGCTGTCTGACACCATGGTTTGTTGAAAAGAAAATGTGTGAATAATACGAAAAAAAAATAATGAAATGAATAGATAAAGTGCCTGTGTTGACTCTTATCACTAAAACCTTGATAACATCTACAGGCACATGTATAATGAAGCAGCAACAGTGTCAATGTCCTGTTATCACTACGAGCAGACACATAGATGTGTATTTAGGATTAACTCTCTCGCTGATTTCTGCATGTAAATGTCATCTCAAATACCAACAATGGTTCAAATAAAGGAAATTAAACACTATTTACAGCATTATTGCTGGTTAGTGCTGAAATGTTTAATAACAAGCAAAAAATGCCAAATTTATCCTAAGTTATTTGCCTATAATTAACATACACAATGAAAACAACAGAGGTCCTAAAACAAAGCCCTGTGGCATTCCCAAAAAAAACAGTGCACTTTTATGATTTTATGATACAAATTTCCTCATCATCTTTATTTGGCATAATGACCAAGGTTTTATTATAATGTCTTATGATTATGCAGTTTATGACATCATTAATTCATTTATCATACATTGCTGGCACCCACGCTGTAACCTTTAGTAACATGTGGTAAGAACATTATAATCTATATCTTAAGAGTTATGCACCTTACCTTGTCATCCTGTTGGAAAGTAACTTTTTTGGGCTCAGAGCGGGTCCGGTTGAGTCGTTGAGTGATTTTGTCCCTCAGAAGTGAGGTATAGCCCAGGTGCTGGTAGATGGGGTTTGTGGTCATCTTGGCAATGTACTCAGCTGCCTTGGTCTCAATATAGAGAGTGATGAGACCATCTGTAACCAGATCATGAACCGACTCGAAACGTTTTTCTCCCACAAAGTGCTTTCCATCATAAAAGAGTCGGTAGTTCAGAGTCTGGCTGCCAAATCTGAGTGATAGACAAGTAGTACTGCATATTATATTACTGTATATTATAGCACAGTATGATATAATATTATTTAGATAACATTATAATAAAACTACTGTGTATTGTAAAACTAAATATAATATACAGTAATATAATATAATGTAATTTAATAAGTGTATAACAAGAAATGTTTCTTGAGCATCAAATAAGCTTGTGACACTGAAGACTGTCGAGTAATTACTGCTGAAAATTCAGCTTTACCCTCACAGGAATTAATTACATTTTAGAAAACATTAAAATAGGGAAAAAGGAATTTTAAATGGATGAATGGATGGATGGATATATAGGAAATGGATAAAAGAATAGACTGCATGTACCTCAAAGCAAGTGTGTAAGTTCCTGGTTGTCTCTGACTCTCTCTGATGATATAAGCACCTTCTGTCCCCGCCAGCAGTTCATCTGCCCGCTCTCTGGAAATCAGACCATGAAACCTGTATAGAGATACCATGATTTAGACCCTGGCGTACACACACAAACACACAGCACAGAACATATTCACATGCACACACACCCTAACTCATTTGACACAACATAAATCACAGTCTTTTTCTCTGCCCTTCATACACTCATATTATATTAGCACCCTCACACATCACTACACAAAATCAATGAGCACCACCACTCATAACGGTCTTAAATAATAAATTCTGCTAACTTGCAGCAAATTTCACAGTAACACTTTACAATATGGGTGCACTAATATGCATTCAATAATGCTTAACTAATGCACAGATAATCATGAGTTAATGTATGATTCATGAAGAACTAAACCATTTATAAATGATTACTGCATCTGCAACGAATGAACATTCTATATAACTATTAGATTAAGTAATTTATGAATTGCTATAATTAAACACGTATTAATTCCCTAATAACATATTACAAACCTGATTCAAAAAAAGGTGGGACACTGTACAAATTGTGATGCAATGATGTGGAAGTTTCAAATTTCAATATTTTAATCAGAATACAACATAGATGACATATCAAATGTTTAAACTGAGAAAATGTATAATTTTAAATGTAATGGCATCATCTCAAAAAAGTTGGGACAAGGCCATGTTTACCACTGTGTGGCATCCCCTCTTCTTTTTATAACAGTTTGCAAACATCTGGGGACTGAGGAGACAAGTTCCTCAAGTTTAGGAATAGGAATGTTGTCCCATTCTTGTCTAATACAGGCTTCTAGTTGCTCAACTGTCTTAGGTCTTCTTTGTCGCATCTTCCTCTTTATGATGCACCAAATGTTTTCTATGGGTGAAAGATCTGGACTGCAGGCTGGCCATTTCAGTACCCGGATCCTTCTTCTACACAGCCACGATGTTGTAATTGATTCAGTGTGTGGTCTGGCATTGTCATGTTAGAAAATGCAAGGTCTTCCCTGAAAGAGATGACGTCTGGCTGGGAGCATATGTTGTTCTAGAACTTGGATATACCTTTCAGCATTGATGGTGCCTTTCCAGATGTGTAAGCTGCCCATGCCACACACACTCATGCAACCCCATACCATCAGAGATGCAGGCTTCTGAACTGAGCGCTGATAACAACTTGGTTGTCCTTGTCCTCTTTAGTCCAGATAACATGGCGTCCCAGTTTTCCAAAAAGAACTTCAAATTTTGATTCGTCTGACCACAGAACAGTTTTCCACTTTGCCACAGTCCATTTTAAATGAGCCATGTTCCAGAGAAAACGGCTGCGCTTCTGGATCATTTTTAGATATGACCTATAGAGTTTTTGCCGGCAACGGTGAATGTCACGGTGGATTGTGTTCACAACAATGTTTTCTGGAAGTATTCCTGAGCCTATGTTGTGATTTCCATTACAGCATTAGGTTTTCCGGCCTTGACCCTTACGCACAGAGATTGTTCCAGATTCTCTGAATCTTTGGATGATATTATGCACTGTAGATGATGATAACTTCAAACTCTTTTAAATTTTTCTCTGAAAAACTCTTTTCTGATATTGCTCCACTATTTTTCACCGCAGCATTGGGGGAATTGGTGATCCTCTGCCCCTCTTGACTTCTTAGAGACACTGCCACTCTGAGAGGCTCTTTTTATACCCAATTATGTTGCCAATTGACCTAATAAGTTGCAAATTGGTTCTCCAGCTGTTCCTTATGTACATTTAACTTTTCTGGCCTCTGTTGCTACCTGTCCCAACTTTTTTGGAATGTGTAGCCAAAATGAAAATGAGAATAAAATATAAGTTTTAGATTTGTAAATTATTGCATTCCTTTTTTATTCACAATTTGTACAGTGTCCCAACTTTTTTGGAATCGGGTTTGTATATTAGCTACCACAATGGTCAAAGCTATGTACTTCAACTTCCAGTTGTCTGCTTGAATTAATTATTATCTAAGGATTTGCAAAGGTATCATTATGTTATGACTTTACTTGTTGAGGCACATGACTATTAACTAATTGCTAAGTAATATGTCATTATGGTTATGGGTTTTGAACTAATTTTTAATTAGTTAGTTACTAGTCATGTACCCCAACAAGTAAATGCAAATCATTAGCTAATGATTAATTAAAGCAGACAACTAACATGTTAATTTACACTATTAGTTAATACTATATGTTTTTAGGGAATTAATACATTATGACACATTTAATTAAGAACAATTTATTGATTACTTAATCTATTAATCATAATCTTTATTTGTTGCTGATGCAGTAATCAGTAATAAATGGTTTAGTTCTTCATGAGTCATACATTAACTCATGATTATCTGTGCATTAGTAAAGCATGAATTAATGCATATTAGTGCACCCGTATTTTAAAATGTTATCAATTTCCCTTGCATACTTGAAGGAAGAGGGTAAAAAGTAACTAGACAACTACTAACAGTAATATGAGGAATGGTAATATTGACGCTTTGCTTCATAAGCACTACTAAAAAAGTTAGACACTCACTCTCTACCATAGTATTTGGGTCTGCTTTCCATCTGCAAGCCAGAGAGAAGAACATAAGAGAGAGAAATACATTGAGAAATACAGTTTTCAACACAAATCACTGCGTCAAACTGGTCATGAGGTGGTTAAACAAGTTTTTCTAACAGGTAAGTCTTTTCTATTAAGATGAGCATTTTGTAAACATGGAGACAGTCACAACATCAGCTCCAGTGTTCAGGAAAAGATATGCAGACTGAAACAATATGAGTCATGTTTGAAAAACCTTGGGAGTGTTTACACACATTTTCCAGTACTTACCTCCTGAGGACATGTGATCCTCTTTGGTCTTGGAGCTTCTTGTTGTAATTGGTACACTGACGATTTTGAAAATAAGAAAAGGTTACATTGATTGATTTAGTATTTCGTAGATATTGGTATATACAGAGCATGTCGCAACACAGTCTCTCTCTTAGACATTAATCCATTAGGTTTGAGCTTGAGGACACACACCCACTATCACTGCTGTCAGACTAAGCTACAACGCATTATAAAAGTGGATTGGGTAATGTTGGTAAAGCTATTGAAAAATGAACACTGCGCAAGAGGAAAACAGATAAATCAGCACCAACAGTTGGTCAATATGGGAAAGGAGTACATGAAGGGCCAGTATTCAGCTCAAGGCGGTTTAAGCACAGATGTTTTGATTGTGCCTGTTTGTTTGAAAATGTAGTACAGAGAATGGAGGTTAATACCAGGAATTCCTCAGGTTATCCTCTCCTAAATAATCAGCTTGCACAGGCAAGGTCAAGTTGCGGTCAGTTCACACAACATTCCTTTGATAGTGAGTTACTTTACTCTCAATGATAAAAATGGGGATTTTGAATTTTTAACTCATCACCAAAGTGAAAGTACACCTGTATCTCCTATACAAATCAACAGACCTTGTGTCTACAAGGTGCTAAAGTGCCCCTTCAACTCTGTCTGCACCTTTATTATCTTTATTGAGACTTGGAAATAATCATACAGTTTTAGGATTTTGAACACTTTAAAACAAAGAAAATTGGATGTAAAGTGAATTAGAAATACACTATATTAACAAAAGTTTTGGGACGCTTGCCTTTACATCTAGCGTATAGCGTTAGTTCTGACAGGGCACGTTAGTCAAGCTCGCATCAGTAATGTCAGCTGACCTCGTCTGCCTATAGGAATACGGTGCCTATCACAGCATGCATATTTAAGCTCCTTCAGTATTATCAGCTGCGATCGCGTTCTCCAGAGCTAATTACCCTCCTCCATCCCCAGCTCCTCCTCTCGTCAGTCAGGATTTTGCATCTGATTCCCCCTGAATCAGACTAAATTCCCCAATTAGGTTGCATATTTTAATATTGACATTAATGCTATCTGCAATACATCATTGCTTCTGTTCTGTTTACCCAGGGGGGTTTATCACTGCTCTACCTGCTCTTATCCGTGCTAGGCTGCATGGATGCGCAGGGAGTTTTTGCCCAGAACAGAACCATTCCGCCAATCTAAAATATGCTAATTGTCTATCACTTTGACGATAGTGATCCTGACAGAAATGCACATGAATGACATCCCATTCTTAATCCGTAGAGTTTAATATGGAGTTGGCACACCCTTTGCAGCTATAACAGCTTCAACTCTTCTGGGAAGGCTTTCCACAAGTTTTAGGAGTGTGTTTATGGGAATTTTTGACCATTTTTCTAGAAACACATTTGTGAAGTCAGGCACTGATGTTGGATGAGAAGGCTCCGCTCTCATTCATCCCAAAGGTGTTCTATCGGGTTGAGGTCAGGACTCTGTAAAGGCCAGTCAATTTCCACCACACCAAACTTGCTCATCCATGTCTTTATAGACCTTGCTTTGTGCACTGGTGGGCAGTCATGTTGGAACAGGAAGGAGCCATCCCCAAACTGTGCCCACAAAGTTGGGAGCATGAAATTGTCCAAAATGTCTTGGTATGCTGAAGCATTAATAGTTCCTTCCACTGGAAGCAAGTAACATTCTCCTGGCAACCGCCAAACCCAGACTCGTCGATTGGATTGCCAGGCAGAGAAGCGTGATTGGACACTCCAGAGAACACGTCTCCACTGCTCTATAGTCCAGTGGCGGCGTGCTTTACACCACTGCATCCGACGCTTGGCATTGCTCTTGGTGATGCAAGGCTTGGATGAGCTGCTCGATCATTGAAACCCATTCCATGAAGCTCTCTACACACTGTTCTTGAGCTAATCTGAAGGCCACATGAAGTTTGGAGGTCTGTATCTATTGACTCTGCAGAAAGTTGGCGACTTCTGCACAATGTGCCCCTCAGCATGATCTGACCCCGCTCTGTGATTTGTATGGCATACCACTTCGGTGCTGATTTGTTGTTGTTCCCAATTGCTTCCACTTTGTTATAATACCACTAACAGTTGACAATGGAATATTTAGTAGTGAGGAAATTTCAAGAAAATTGACTTCTTCCACAAGTGGCAACCTATGCTTACGGTAACATGCTTAAATTCACTGATCTCCTGAGAGTGACCCATTCTTTCTCAAGTGTTTGTAGAAGTGTCTGCATGCCTAGGTGCTTGATTTCATACACCTGTGGCTATTGAAGTTATCGGAACATCTGAATTCAATGATTTGTGATATGATGTTTTCTTGAATCCATCTCTTTTAATGGTCAACATATTTTAATGATCTGAATTAAAATACTTTATAATATTTTGATATTATCGGGGTGGGGGCGTAAAGTAAAAAAATACAACTAATGCAACTATCCTTATATCATGAAGAAAGAAATTAATTATTGTAAAGAAAACATTAGGTAGTTTAGCATAATCTTTTATTATTATTAATTAGAAAAAAAAGAAACTGCTTCACTGTTTAATATTTGAAAAACTTTTGTCTACCAAATCAAAGTATTGTGGTGCAACAAACATACAGAAGCAAAAAAAATCCAAAAATTATATCAATGAGAGGGGCCCTGCAGACCCAGAAATCTCTTCAAATGGTCACTGTGATTTTGCCATGTAAGACTGTCACATGCCTGTCCTGTCTTGTGTGCACATGTGGTTTTGTTAGTGTGGCCATGTGCCGCTGTCATTGTTTGATCCTCCCCTTGTTATCTGATTATTGGTTTCATTTGCCCCACCTGTGCCACCTCATTCCCAGCTTGATTTCTCCCCTTTATATAGCCCTTGTGTTTGTCAGTCTTTGTCGGATCCTTGTCTTGTCTACGTCTCCCGTTTCCCCGTGACCCGTTTTGGTATGTGTTATGTTTATTTTATGTTCTACTATGTGTTTTGCCCCCTCGTGGGTTTTTGTTTTGTATTTATGTTTGTTTTTGTTATTAAATCCTCTTTTCATCTGCACTTGAATCCTCGCACCAGTTTTTCCTTTTTGTAAACGTGACAGAAGGATCCGACCATGTCGAGGATTCAGCAGAGAGGACTCGATTCAGTACCCGACCACCTGTTCTCAATATGAGAGGATTCTCCGGTTTCGAGTCCTCCAACTCCTCCGTCAGGAGGGGAGAGAGGTCAGGCAGTTCGCCAGGAAGTTCCTGGAGACGGCCAAGGGGCTCAAACTAGGGGACTCGGCCCTCAAGGACCTTTTTAATTATAGCCTAGATGAGCCCCTGGACTGGGGACTCAGGAGGGCCTTTGACCACTGTTCATTTGAGAGTATGGTGGAGGGCATCGCTCACCAGCAGGAGAGCGGCCAGGGAGATGTTCCCTGCCCTGATGATCCCTGCTCCGGTGGCCTCCACCCCAGTGGTCTCAGCTCCGGTGGACCCACTTCCGGTGGTCCCCATTCCGGTGGATCCTGTTCCGGTGGATCCTGTCCCCGTGGTCCGTAAGCGGAGGAGGCGAGGGAAAGCACGCTCCGTGACGATTCCGGTGGTCCCGGTACCGGTGGTCCGTAAGCGGAGGAGGAAAGGGAAGGAGCGCTCCGTGACTGTTCCGGTGGTCCCTGTTCCGGTGGTCCCTGTGCCGGTGGTCCCTGTGCCGGTGGTCCCTGTGCCGGTGGATCGTGTTCGGTGGTCCCTGTGCCGATGGATCGTGTTCCGGTGGTCCCAGTGCGGTGGATCGTGTTCCGGTGGTCCCGTGCGGTGGATCGTGTTCGGTGGTCCCGTGCCGGTGGATCGTGTTCCGGTGGTCCCAGTCCCGGTGGATCGTGTTCCGGGAGCCCTGATCCGTGGTCCCGAGTCCGGACATGGCCCGGATACCTTATGGTGGCCTTCTGGAGGGCTTGGGAGAAGCACAGGACTTTCTCCGAGCCCCAGAGGCTGTCCCGGTGGACCCTGAGCCGACGGACCCTGAGCCGACGGACCCTGAGCCGACGGACCCTGAGCCGACGGACCCTGAGCCGACGGACCCTGAGCCGACGGACCTGAGCCGACGGACCCTGAGCCGACGGACCCTGAGCCGGGCGGTCCCGTTTCCGGCGGACCCTGAGCCGGGCGGTCCGGTTTCCGGCGGTCCCTGAGCCGGGCGGTCCCGCTTCCGGCGGACCCTGAGCCGGGCGGTCCCGCTTTCCGCGGACCCTGAGCCGGGCGGTCCCGCTTCCGGCGGACACTGTGCTGGATGTGCCGCCCCGGCCGCCTGAACCCTGTTGGCCGCCCCGGCCGCCTGAACTCTGTTGGCCACTCCGACCGACCCGCCGCCTGAACTCTGCTGGCCATCCCGGCCGCCTGAACTCTGCTGGCCATCCCGGCCGCCCGAACCCTGTTGGCCGCCCCGGCCGCCCGAACCCTGTTGGCCGCCCCGGCCGCCCGAACCCTGTTGGCGCCCGCCGCCCGAACCCTGTTGGCCGCCCGGCCGCCCGAACCCTGTTGGCGCCCGGCCGCCCGGCCTGTTGGCCGCCCGGCCGCCCGAACCCTGTTGGCCGCCCGGCCGCCCGAACTCTGCACTCCGCCCCGGCAGCCCGAACTCTGCTGGCCACTCCGGCCCCCCTGGCTGCCTGAACTCTGCTGGCCACCGGCCCCGGCCGCCTGAACTCTGCTGGCCACTCCAGCCCCGGCCGCCTGAACTCTGCTGGCCACTCCGGCCCCTCCGGCCGCCTGAATTCTGCTGGCCACCGGCCCCTCCGGCCACCTGAACTTTGCTGGCCACTCCGGCCCCCGGCCGCCTGAATTCTGCTGGCTACTCCAGACCCCCTGGCTGCCTGAACTCTGCTGGCCATCCCGGCCGCCTGAACTCTGCTGGCCACTCCGCCCCGGCCGCCTGAACTCTGCTGGCCACTCCGCCCCGGCCGCCTGAACTCTGCTGGCCACTCCGGCCCCCGGCCGCCTGAACTCTGCTGGCCACTCCAGCCCCGGCCGCCTGAACTCTGCTGGCCACTCCGGCCCCCGGCCGCCTGAACTTTGCTGGCCACTCCGGCCCCTCCGGCCGCCTGAACTCTGCTGGCCACTCCGGCCCCTGGCCGCCTGAACTCTATGTGTTCCCTGTCCCTCCCTTGTTTCTCCCTTCCTTATCTGTTTCTCCCTGGTCTGTTCCCCCCCGCCCTGGTCTGTCCCCCCCCCGCCCCTGGTCCGTCCCCGTCCCCGCCCTGGTCCGTTCCCCGTCCCGCCCTGGTCCGTTCTCCCCCGCCCTGGTCCGTTCCCCCGTCCCCTGGTCCGTCCCTCACGTCCCCGCCCCTGGTCCGTCCCTCCCGTCGCCCTGGTCCGTCCCTCCCGCCCCGCCCCTGGTCCGTCCCTCCTGTCCCGCCCCTGGTCCGTCCCTCTCCTGTCCCTCCTGGTCCGTCCCTCCGTCCCTCCCTGGTCCGTCCCTCCTGGTCCGTCCCTCCCGTCCCTCCCTGGTCCGTTCCTCCCGTCCCTCCTGGTCCGTCCCTCCCTGGTCTGCCCCTCCGTCCCTCCCTGATCTGTCTTTCTTGCCCCGCCCTCGGCTGATGGAGCGTCTGGTAGCCGCTCCGTAGAGAGGGGGTTATGTCACATGCCTGTCCTGTCTTGTGTGCACATGTGGGTTTTGTTAGTGTGGCCATGTGCCGCTGTCATTGTTTGATCCCTCCCCCTTGTTATCTGATTATTGGTTTCATTTGCCCCACCTGTGCCACCTCATTCCCAGCTTGATTTCTCCCTTTATATAGCCCTTGTGTTTGTCAGTCTTTGTCGGATCCTTGTCTTGTCTACGTCTCCCGTTTCCCCGTGACCCGTTTTGGTATGTGTTATGTTTATTTTATGTTCTACTATGTGTTTTGCCTCGTGGGTTTTTGTTTTGTATTTATGTTTGTTTTTGTTATTAAATCCTCTTTTCATCTGCACTTGAATCCTCGCACCAGTTTTTCCTTTTTGTAAACGTGACAAAGACATGTTACTAGATCAATGTTTTTTTTTGTTGATCCTGAAACAACATTCCTGACCAAAAATTTAATCACAACCATATCCCTACCCCTAATCCAAACCCTACCAATAATTTATCTGATAAATATTTATCTATAAAAAATCTGAGGGAAATGATAGGTGAATAAACTGATGTAAAAGCACCAAACTCTGGTTATAAGCTTAAACTTGACAAAAACTGTAAACTTGTCCCTCAAATCTGATTAGTTGATTGGAATGTTGTTCCAGGATCAACAAAGATGTTGAAATGTGGCACTTGGTGAAATTACGTTCACCCTCTTCGAGATAATATGACCTTTTAATGGCAAGATTAGTTCAGGTTGTAAAATGTCATGTACATGAGGTGACTCCCTTAAAACATGTATAATGAATAGTGGACTCTTGGACTTTTGGCAGTATATTATCAATCTGAACCAATTACTTCTTTACTGTGAGGAAAAAGTTAATTATTTAGCATTTAGATCAGTGTGAAGAAAGCAGTGGTAGTAAAATGATCAATAATGTCTCAAAAACAGCAGCAGATGTGTGGGGGTACTTCAGCTCGACATGGACTTGACCTTCTCTTGATGACTTCATTAAAATCTGCTCATCATGGAGAGCAAATATTGGCCGCTGCAGTATGAGCACAGAAAGAATCTGGACTCAGCCCTCAGATTTTTCCTCACAGGGAGCAGGGAGACATCTGACAGCAATGCCAAGTTTTTGTCAAAGAAGCTCAGAACAAGCAGTGGGTTCTGGACAACGTCCACCAGAATGACAAGGATGGGGCCTGCTCTAAAAATACTGCACAGTGGGAGTGAATGAAAGGGAAACAGAGTTGAAATGTGGGATGGGCTAGAAAAATCTGAGATAATGCTCACTGCCCAGGAAAACCTTGACAGGAGAATTGTGCCTGTCAGGGTCAGAAATTAACAGACAAAAATGCCACCACATTCAGGATAAGGGGAAAAAATAACTCTGCACAATTAAACTAAATCTATTCTGAATATTGCAACGGCATTATTATAATGTTGATTGAAGCATTACATCTAGAGCTGCTTAAATTACATCAGATTTCCTTTTACAAGATTTTTTTGAAGCGTTGCGCATTATAACCAATCACACAAGTCTCTTTTGAGCTTATGAATGCAATGGCCAATCAGAGGCATTTAGATTAGTCATCACTGACTGAATTCAGCACTCTTGTGAATTCTCGCACCATAAATGACAAAGTGAAGATACGACATAAGAGATTCATTTTGTAGTTTAGAAAGCTTCAGTGATTGTAACATGAGTTTTTGCGAAAGTGCATAAATTGCATTTGGAACAATTTTTGCTCACTTGTATTTCAGATCATTGTATTTCTTCAGTCAAGTGTGTTTTATACTAGTTGATATTGTCAAGGCTGCCAACTGGAACTAGTCTTGAGACATTAAGTCAATCTGTACATCTGTACAAAAAAAATACTTACAGTAGGATTTCCATATCGGTGGCTGATAATCTTCAGGATCTACAACAAAAAGGATAATAAAAGAGAGTCAGTATGTCTTCCGTTGTGATATACGAACACGTGTTAAAACAATTTTCTCTTGTCTGCATGTTCTCACTCATAGTTCACCCAAAAAGAAAATTCTGTCATCATTTACTTTCTTAAATTGTTCCAAACCTGTATGAATTTCTTTTTTTTCTGATGTACACAAAATAAGATATTTTGAAGAATGTCAATAACCGAACAGTTGATGGGCCCCATTGACATCCATAGCATTCTTTTTTAATACTATGGTTACCAACATTCTTCAAAATATATGATTTTATGTTCAGCAGAAGAAAGACATTCATACAAGTTTGGAACAACTTGAAGGTGAGTAAATGATTAAAGAATTTTCATTTTTGGGTGAACTATCCCTTTAACACGGTCTATGAAACTTACTGTCAGCTTAGATAGTGATGTAATCCAAGGTTAATATATTGTTTCCTTAATGTTAAGTTATTCTGTAAGCTGTGATGCGTAATGTGCATGGCTCTGACAACATAATCCTTCCCCTACAATGCCCTCAGGGATACATTTTAAAACTTCTTTCATTTAGTTCCCTTGCTCAAAGACAATAAATATACAAATGTGTGTTCAACACACTCGTACAGCTAAAACACACACACACACACACACACACACACACACACACATGTTTTTGTCACACATGGGCTGTCAATCAATTTAACACTTTAACTAAATGAATTACATTATATGCAGATTAATTAATCTAATTAATCATAATTAATTTCATTTTGCATATTTAAAATGCAAATGAAGGGAATTCAAGTACATTAGACTATTGTGGCAGACAAAATCATTGAATAAAAATTGAATAAAATTCTAAAATGTTTGTTTGGCTTTCTCTTACATTCTGTTCTATTTTGTTGTGCTACAGCGAGTTGTTTTTTAACTTGGGCAGATCAAAAGAAAGCAATAATCTGTTTCACGTTTTCACATATTACAGTATAATTCTTGAGTGAGATGAAGGTAAACTGATTTGCAGGCCACCCGGGATGACTTATTAAATAACAGAAAATAATGGCAATAAGGTGGAGTTAGGGTTGTGGAAGGGTGACAGAACAATTGCCACAGAAATAAGACGGCATTTATATACTCATATATTGTCAGTGACATAATCCTCCTGAATAGAGCTTATTACTCACAATTCTGTCTTTTTGTCTCACAAAAGCGAGTTATAACTTACGAGTTATAACTTACGAATTGTGACATAAACTCATAACTGCTGGGAAAAAGTCAGAATGGTGAGACACTTACCTAGCTTCCATACCATTCTATTATAGTTTGCAACTGGAAATTAGTTGTACATTTCTGTTAACCAAATGCTTCAGAAATGCTCTTCCAGTTAAAGCTTCAGGTGACTATCTAACTTCAAATAGCATTATGGTAAATAAATACTTTCAAAACTAGGGTGAGATAAATGAATGGGGAAGCAGCCCCTCTAGTAAGCAAGTCATTTCTCAAAGGAAGTCAGAGCCTGACATAGTTCAGTACAGCTGGATGTGGAGGTTAATTTGCATACATTATGCATACTAATGACAATGGCAGCCCTGTCCGTCTGGAACAGAACACCTTAAAACAATATATTATTTCAAATATCTCAATGACTGTTTAACATGTTAATTTAATACAGTAAATGACTTAAAAAAATATGAGAAAAAAACAAACACATTTAATCATGCCCTCCTGAACTGTATGCAAATGATGCAATTTATTCTGAGCAATTTAAGCGTAAAGTACCATCTAAGTTCAGAGCGGTCAGCACATCTGTCCTTTGTGAAAACAGTGTGCACTTGTAGTGTACTTCAAATCTCTCTCATACACACACACACATATATATATATTTTTATATATATTTTTGCACATAATATAATATAAATAAAACAAAAGCATATGAATACACTTGCAATTTAGTGTCTGAAAACATTACAGAAATTATATTCTTTTTAAGTAAAAAATGTGTAATGTGATTAATTCAATGTGATTAACTTTGATTTATTAACTGGAACATCATGCTATTAATTTTTAAATTGACTGGCATGCAGCCCTCAGCAATATTCATTTATAATTCATGAATTATTACCGATCATAAGGTAAACAGTATAAAATCTGCCAAATAGGACATTAAATTATGCACCTAAATCTTCCTCTGAAGTCCAAATACAAAAGTCTGAAAGCATCAAAAGAAAAATAAATAAATAAAATAGGATTTTCAGGAATAAATCACAACAGTTCCTCTCACAGTCTAGCCAGACAGGCTTCTAGAAAATCAATATTACTATGTAAAGTAGGCCTGACAGTAACTGCACAAACCCATAAACAGAGATTTGGCAATAAGACAAAGGCACTCATTTCCCAATATACATGCTTGTGTGAGAAAAACAAACAAGATGGTGCGATGTGAGACAAGATGTGAGAAAAATGGTGCTGATCACCATTTTGCTCATCCATAAAAGGACTTGAAACTCTGATCATTAATGGAAAGATTAACCCAAAAAACCCACATTGCATCGTCAACAATGACACACTCTTTGTGTGTCTGAGTTGAGTATAGTACAGCCCTGGAAAGTGTGTGAAAGTTCAGAATGACTGCATGGTTTTGTGTTTGTGAGAGAAAGACAGAAGTAGATAAGAAAGATAGAGTGGAAAGTAGCAGCAGTTACAGTTTTTCAGTTTGTGCACGTTCAATGTACAACAGTGTACTTACCCACTAAAGTACTGAATAATGTAAGATAACAACATGGGTTAAGGTTAGGTTGAGGGGTAGTACCTTGTTATTTCCCAGTTAGTGTCATTACTATAATAAGTACATGTGTATGTACAAGCAAACCAGGACTGTAAAATAGAGTGCTACCATAGTAGCTGTTGTTTTGTTTTATTAAATTGGTCTCTTTGAATACATAAATCAATGTGTTTTCTTCTCTTCCCTGAATACGTGCTGTTCTCTACGGATCTATGTCTTATTTCAGGCACTGTCTCTTTTAATGTCAGCACTTTACTGCGGCCAGTCAGCATTTCCTCCCTGCCTACACACTCACAACCAAACACACACAGCGCTCTATCCAAACCCGCTTCAATCAAACACAACTGTTACACAACATGGGCTCACTCTGTATATGTCTTGA
Source organism: Gobiocypris rarus (assembly GCA_023029165.1). Taxonomy (NCBI): domain Eukaryota; kingdom Metazoa; phylum Chordata; class Actinopteri; order Cypriniformes; family Gobionidae; genus Gobiocypris; species Gobiocypris rarus. The sequence continues at coordinate 16,221,038 of CM040926.1, read as the reverse complement.
CAAAGTAGTAAAAATGTTGTCAGATTTGTTTATAAACCACAGGTGAAAAGCACACAAAAAACTGAGCTGCCAAGCTAAGATACCCTTGACTTGGCAATAGCTATGCTGAGCCAAAATGAAAGGATTGTATGGTTTGAGGCTTTGGCATGTGCTGGCAAAGAGAACATTTCAGCAAGAACATCAAGCGATTTATGCCTTTTCTTTCTGGAAGACGATGATATAGTGAGGTTTAAATGTTGGCTGAGGTTTAGGTTTGTGTTTTCTGGTCTGAATCCTTTGTAATTCATGACGAAGTGTGTAGCAAACTATTTTACATGCAGGCAGCAGTGCAGCACAAATATGGAGGAAAAATATGAACAAATTATCAAATGAGGACATGCTGTCATCAATTGTGTCTTTTCTTCTGTGGAACACAAAATAAGATATTTTGAAGTAGGGCTGCACGATTTGGGGTATCAAATTGCTATTTTTCTGAAAAAAAATGTAAAAAATGTTTTTGTGATTTTAAAAAAAATCCATGTTTTCTGTGCTTGTTTGTAGTAGGGCTGTAAAATGTTGCCAATTATATATCAAAATGAGTATATTAATATTTAGGCTACAATTATTGTTGTTGATTTAAATATATTTTTTAAGAATTCAAGAATTAATTAAATAATTATTTTTACAGCATCAAGTTTAGTGAGATTTTTGAGACGTGGTGAGGAATAATCCTGGAATAATTTACCTCAGAAGAAGAGCTGGTTCATTTCAAGGGCAGCAAATCCAGCCGAAGATTGTGACGGGTAGGCTTATGTTTATTCTAAACGTGATATAGATAAGTGTCTGTGAATATTAAACCACAAAAAGACTTGTTTAAATATGAATCCTGCATGTTCTGCGTGTCTTTGTGTGAATGAATGGAGCTGATGAGCGGTTAGTTTACTACACAGTAATGGGCGGTATATTGGGTTTGTATGATATATCGATATTTTTTTAGCGCATCTGAAAAATAGCGGAGTAGGCTACGCAGTGTGAGCTGATGCAGGAAAAGTGCATGATACAATTTGTCCTAAACATGACACATGCTTTATATTAAGGGCTTAAAAATAACTGGTAAGATATAGTTAACAAAGTTTAAAGCAGCTAGTCCTGTCAGAAGCTCTAGATAGGCTACTTGTGCTGACAGATAAATACTTGCTTAATGCGTTTGAGATGTGTTGCTTTCCTCAGTGCATAACGCTTCGGTTACTAACGTAACCTCGGTTCCCTGAGAAGAGGGAACGAGTATTGCGTTTGCTAACGCTACGGGAATTCCTTTCCTCGAGATATTGAAGCAAAATTTTTATCCTAAAAATTACCATATAACACGCAGTGCAGCTGCACAGCTCTCAGCAGGAAGCTGCTGCGTGCTGATTGGCTGTGCCGCTGTAACTGCAGCAACCTATGGCGAGACCGCTGGACGGACCAATCGGGTCCTCTAAATTCCCGCCACAAGGGGCAACAGAATTTGCATAGCCAAGGGTACATAACTCCCTGTCTCGCCAGGTTAGTCAGGTTAATCGACTGAAGCGACTCCTGAGAAAGCGAGACGGCAAGTAAGCGCAATACTCGTTCCCTCTTCTCAGGGAACCGAGGTTACGTTAGTAACCGGCCGCCCTTTGAGAGTACTCAGTATGCGTTTGCTAACGCTACGGGGAACCAATGCAAAACGCCGTGCTTGCTTAACGGCTCTGAAGCCCGGAGACACCATACCCAAGCCGACCTAAGTGGGCCGTAACATGGTATCATGAAGTCCCAATATAAGCCAGACCTGAGTCGGGCCATCTAATGAAATTGCACATAAGATACAATATATAATATATATATGAGTAGACCAGACGCAGTCAGGCCATGAATAGTGAATAACCAGATAACTGAGTCATAAGGAGTGCTTATGACTTATACAAATACTTTACCCAGGCCAGAATATCGAGCCTTAATGGGTCAGATGTATTTACACAGCAAGAAGCCCAGCCTGTAGGGCAGGAACCTCTAAATTATAAAACCTGATAAAAGTGGACGGTGAGGCCCAGCCTGCCGCACAGATATCATTCAGAGAAATGCCAGTAGACCAAGCCCACGAAGAGGCCATGCCTCTAGTCGAATGGGCTTTGACGCCTATAGGGCAGCTGAGATTTTTAGACTCATAAGCCAGTGAGATAGCATCCACTATCCAACGTGACAAGGTCTGCTTTGAAACCACAGACCAGCGGGTGCGCCGCCAAAAAGCACACAAAGAGCTGTTCAGTGTGCCTGAAAACAGCAGAACGCTCTATGTAAATTCTCAGCGCTCTGACAGGACAGAGCAAATTAGCATCCTCTTCATCTAACGATGATGAAAGTGCTGAAAGTGAAATGACCTGTGCTCTGAACGGAGTTGAAAGCACTTTAGGTACGATCCATGCCTTGGTTTGAGGACGACTTTAGAATCGTTTGGCCCAAATTCCAGACAAGAAGCGCCACAGAGAGCGTGCAGATCACCCACCCGCTTAACTGATGCAATCGCCAGCAGAAAAGCGGTCTTTAGTGACAGGAGCTTTAAGCTCACCGAATGCAGAGGCTCGAATGTAGAACCTTTCATGGCATCCAGGACCGTGACAAGTCCCATATCGGAACTGAAGGGGGGCGAGGTGGGTGAAGCCTTCTAGCCCCTTTAAGGAAGCGCACGATAAGATCGTTCTTTCCCAGTGACAGTCCGTCACTTGAATGTGGTGCGCTGCTATAGCGGCCACATAAACTTTGAGCGTGGAGGGGGAACGACCCGCGCCCAACAGCTCTTGTAAAAATGAGCACCTCTGACACTTCACAATTGTGTGGGTCAGGATCCGTGTTTTACACCAGTCTGAAAAGACTGCCCATTTGCCTGAATAGAGCCGCCTGGTCGCGGGGCTCTAGCTTCAGCAATAGTGTTTAATACATTTTCAGAGAGGTTCTCATGTACCCGTTGATGGGCCAGACATGAAGCGCCCATAGATCGGGACGGGATGCCAGATCTGCCGTTTCGCCTGCATGAGGAGGTCTCTCCTCAGCGGAATCGCCACGGAGCAGTATCTGACATCTGACTTAGCAGTGAGAACCATGGTTGATTTCTCCAAAGCGGGCTATTAAAAGCACAGCGCAGTTGCTCTCCCAGATCCTCTCTATAACCTGAGGTAACATTGAGACTGGGGGAAAAGCATAAAGAGGAAGGTTGGGCCATTCGTGGGCCAACGCATCCTTGTGCTTGGAGAAATATGTTAGGCATTGAGCATTGTCTTGTGAGGCGAAAAGATCCACTTTGCCTCTCCAAACCTGCCCCAAATTGTCTGAATTGTGTGTGGGTGAAGAGACCACTCTGCTGGGGACACTTTGTCCCTGGACAGCATGTCCGGACCCAAATTCAGAATGACTGGCACATGAGTCGCCCTCAGCGAACTCAGGTTGCGCTCTGCCCATATTAGGAGTTTTTCTGCCATTGCGTGCAGATTGAAAGATCTTAGACCGCCCTGGCGATTTATATAAGCTACCACCGACCTGCTGTCCGTTCGGACTAGGACGTGGTGGTGCTTTATGTACGGAAGGAAAGCTCTTAGCGATAACGTGACCGCTTTCATCTCTAGACAGTTTATGTGTAGGCTCTTTTCCGAGTCTGACCAGAGACCGGAGACTGGCCTGCCCCCGTGAAGGGCTCCCCAACCTAGGTTGGATGCATCTGTCGAGATAACCTTCCACTTCGTAACAGTGCCCAAGCTCACTCCCGTCTGATACCAGACAGGATTTTTCCAAGGAGCCAGAGCCAAAACACAGCTGTGATCTACCTTGATTCGTAATCCGCCCGAGAGCCATGCGTGAGCTGGAACGCGGCGATTCAGCCAGCGCTGTAATGGGCGCATGTGTAACAGACCAAGTCTGAGAACTGGAGGCCATGAGACCCAACATCCTCTGAAAGTGTTTGAGAGGGGTGAGTGCACCGGACCTGAGGGAAACCACTCGGTTCTGAACAGAGAGCGCGCGCTGTGACGTCAGTCGCGCGTTCATCTGCAGTGAGTCCAATACTGTTCCCAGAAACGAAATGTTCTGTGTGGGAGACAATGAGCTCTTTGCCACGTTGATTCTGAGGCCCAAACATTTCAAATGGTTGAGAAGCCAAGATCTGTGGTTTAATAACTGTATCTCTGACTGAGCTATTATGAGCCAGTCGTCGAGATAGTTGAGAATTCTCATTCCCCGAAGCCTCAGCGGGATTAGCGCCGCTTCCATGCACTTCAGAACGCAAGGGGGAGCCAGAGATAGACCAAAGGGTAGCACCCTGTATTGGTATACTTTCCCTTCGAAGGCGAATCTCAAGAATGGCCTGTGATGAGGGGCTATCTGTATGTGGAAATAGGCATCCTCTAGATCCACAGTGAAAAACCAATCTCCCGGGCGAACGTGCGCGAGGATTTGTTTTGTTCTCAACATTCTGAACGGGCGCTTCATAAGGGCTTTGTTCAGGTGTCTGAGGTCTAGGATGGGTCTGAGACCACCGTCCTTTTTTGGTACAAGGAAGTAGCGACTGTAAAAACCCGACTCGCTCTGTGAGGGGTGCACGGCTTCCACCGCCCCTTTTATTAACAGTTTTGATATCTCGGCCTTGGTGGCACGCAGGGCCAAGTCAGTGGCGCCGCGCAGATCCCTCAGAACCTCGTTATCCGGGACAGACTCATCCAAGGAACGGAGGAGTTTGGCCTGGAAGACTTGAAGCACCGCCATAGAGTGAAGCGCTGAAGCCGCCTGGCCGGCGGAGGCGTATGCTCGACCGGCGAGGTTGGAAGTAGTGCGGCAGGCTTTGGAAGGGTGCACAGCCTTAGACTGCCATCCTCTGGCGGAGGGCGGGCAAAGGTGAGCAGCGACGGCTTCCTCAAGGGGAGGAAGGGCTTGGTATCCTCTTTTCTGAGCGCCATCGACCACCGAGAGCGCTGAAGAAAAGGAGGATTTGGCGCAAGAAGAAAATGGCGCCTTCCACGACTTGGTTAGTTTCTCGTGGACTTCCGGGAAGAAGGGAGCGGGTTTTTGAGCGGTTGGTTGGCGACGGTTCTCGAAAAACCACTCGTCAAGTCTGCTTCTCGTGGCGTGCTCCGAGACGGTATCCGACCACCCGCTTTCGGATGCAGCAAGAGAAAGACTGTCATCCTCCTCCTCCGGTCCGCCGAAGGAAACAGCAGCCGCCAAACGAGGGGAGCTGTGCTGTTCCTCGACGAACATGACAGGTGATGGCGAGGCACGCGGAGAAATGACCGGCGTGTGCTCGCCAGAGCGCTCCGGGGGCCTCTGGTCGCAACGCTTTCTTTTCCGTGGCTCGAGAGGCTGAGAGCAAGGGACGGATTCGGTCGAAACTGGGGAGCCGAGCCCGGCGGGTCTGCAGCGCTAGTTCGCCGTGACCGGCAGCCGCCCTGGTTGAGTGCAGCTCGCGCGTGGTCTCGTCCGAGACATGACGCCCAGATGATGTGTCGATCCTCGTCCGCAATAAAGCCTCTGAACGAGGTGCAAGAACGAGACATAGTAATGGTAAAAAGGATATATGCCGGATGGCGCAGCTGGAAGGCAGGCTGAAGGCGGCGAATCCGACGTCCTCAGGCTGCAGAGTTCCGCTGGGTGCGTGTCGACGGCAGGCTTCGATCCAGAGCTCAGCGAGGTGAGTCGCTGAAGAAGAATTAATCTGACTAACCTGGCGAGACAGGGAGTTATGTACCCTTGGCTATGCAAATTCTGTTGCCCCTTGTGGCGGGAATTTAGAGGGACCCGATTGGTCCGTCCCGCCCAGCGGTCTCGCCATAGGTTGCTGCAGTTGCAGCGGCACAGTTAATCAGCACGCAGCAGCTTCCTGCTGAGAGCTGTGCAGCTGCACTGCGTGTTATATGGTAATTTTTAGGATAAAAATTTTGCTTCAATATCTCGAGGAAAGGAATTCCCGTAGCGTTAGCAAACGCAATACGAGAGTACTCTCGAAAGGGAACTTACATTTCACAGGTATATTCTCCATCTGTAAATGTTAGAAAGTTGTGCAAATATTTTTTGTCCATTTTGCTGTCCGGAGAGCCTGCATGTGAATCTCCGCTAAAATTCAGGCTTCCGTGAATGAGCGCCGTAATAAAACGGGAACGCAATAATTCAGACTAAAATGTAGCTACATATTTCTAAAATATTTGTTGTTGGACAATAAATGTGCCATATTTGGAATTTTAAACCTATATACTTTCTTATACTACAAGAAAGTATATTTTTATGAAAGTGACCATTATGGGGTAATCAAATGTAGGCTAATATGCTTTTGTTTTTATTTTCATTTTTAGTTTAGTGAATTATAAATTTTGTTTTTAGATTGTAATGTTACAATATTAGAATGTAATGTGATTTTTAACCCCCTTTTTGCACATAATATGTTGCATAGCCTACATTACATTCATTTGTTTATAGCCTTCAATATCAACATTGTTTTAAGGACATCATTGGCCAGGATGTGAAATAAAATTTATTATTATTAAAATAAATGATTTTTTTTTTATCCATATAGAAAAACTTAGAAAATACCCGGATATACCGTGTATCGCCATTCAACCAAAAAATACAGAGATATGTCGCCCACCCCTAACTTACAGTAGTAAACACCATATTGGCTTTTCCCAAGCTATATTGCTATACTGAGACGAGTGAAATCAACTAAAGTAAGTAATAAATACTGAAATAAAACTACATAAAATGTCATAGATGTAAGACTGTTTGGACAATATTTCTTTGGCCTGTTTGGATAGATTATGAAGTGTTTAGTGTAAAATAGCCTAGTGTCACATCAATAAAGCTTTTGTTCACAAATGTCTGCTCAGATTTGGACACGTTACTATTCGAATGAATGTTTTCTTATGATCATCAAGCATGCATTTATTTGACCAAAACACAATTCCATTTAAATTAAGGATTTTCTTTTTTAATATAGCCTACTGTAAAATATTATTTATTTATGTGATGCAAAGCTGAATTTTAATCAGCCATTACTTCATTTATTCATCCAAGAATCCTGTAAAAACCTGTATCACAGGTTATAAAAAAATTATTAAGAAGCACAAATCGAATCATGTGACACTGAAGACTGGAATAATGGCTGATGAAAATTCCATTTTACATCACCAAAATAGATTATATATGTATTTTAATATAAGTACATGGGCGTCGGGCATTGCGCACTTTTTGCGATCAATGATATTGGACCCACTCACTTTTATCATCTCTAACATTCAGCACATGTCTGTTTACCTACCCCTAATCGATAAACACTTACTATTAAACACGTTAGACGCTTTATTTCCACTTTTCTAATATTTTCTACATTTTTATTGAAAATAAATGCCTTTCCGATCTGATATGTGATGGGAAAAGGGAGAAGATTAAGTTCGGCGAAAAGCGGACTAGAACCGCGGGTCGATTTGTGTCAAAACTAGATGCCGTGAGTCTTACGGAAATCGCTCTCAATAATATGGCGATTTCCGTAATTTTGTTTTTTCGTACTATATGTTTAGCAAGCAAAGCGGTATATTTGTACTTAATGTAATTGGCATCTACTCCAGTAAAATGTTTCTGAGGACCCACCCACATTTTTTTTTGCTTCCGACGCCCATGTATAAGCCTATATTAAAATAGAAAACCATTGTTTTAAATTGTAATAATATTTTTCACTAAAATGTTATTTTTGTATTTTTGATCAAATACATTTTTGATTCTCTTTTGTTGACAATTGCGAGTTTATAAGAGTTTCTCATTACAAGTTTGGGAAGATGGTTGGCGCATGTTGCTGTTAGAGAAGTTCATAAGTTGTGTTCACACTTGGCAGGTTTGGTTCGATAAAAACAAATTCTGGTGGTCAACATTTAAATAGTTGGTCAAAGTTTGCTGCACCTGTATAGATCTTCTACAGGTATTTCAATATATGCTATTTGTGCAGCAGCAGCATGTTAAGGCCATGGTATACTTTGAGTGAAATCAAAACAACTGGTGTGATGTCATTTCAAACAAAATAAGGCCAAAACAGAGTTTGCTTTGGGAGTCCAGAACAGCTTGTCAAAGCGAACTTTCTGGAAAAATTTGCCCCGGCAGGTAAACACCTTAGTACTACCATTGGTCTATGGCGATTACATAATAGAAGGTGTATGAGGAAGCTCTGCCTTCTTTAATGTGGCAGTCTTCTCTGCTTCATTTCTTCTGTTGAGTCCATTGAGGTCAGACATCCACGAGTGAAAACATGAACACACTGGAGAGCTGTTTCATAGAAAATGAGGTTGTAATTCAGAAATCTGGTTTTCATGTTTAATACTATAAAGCTGTTTTCCTTTTTTAAGCATTATATTGTATAAAGTGCTATACAAGTAAACGTAACATGACTTTACTAGTGCCGAATTTCAGAGCTTGTGCAAACATATCCATGTGGCTATGATCTGATTCTTATGTTTTATTTTAAAAAATGTTTTTGATGTGTGATTATTTTGTCACTGAGAGGAAAACGTGCAGCACATATTCATCTAAACGCGTTGGGATGTTCGCTAACAGTATATCACTGCTCATGTATTTCAAACTTCTTTTTACCCCTAAGAGAAGAACGAAAAATAACTTAAAAGTGAGTATATCGCAGCAGCTTGTCTGCATATTTACTGGCAGTAGCAAGTGCTCTGCATCAGCAATAATCAACAGTAGCAGCGTAGCAGATCTATTCTGCCAAAACCAAATATATTAACATTGTCATATCCATAACCATTCTAAACGCTTCGGAGAGTTGCCATGATAGAACTGTTTTATGATCATAGGAGCAATGTTGCCCTTTAGAGTTCGGAACAGGCATCTCTTTGCAGTAGATCTTCATTTGTAGATCTTGTAGATCTTGTGCAACAGAGAAATTTCTGATACTGTTTTTACTCTCAGCTGGTAAAATACTACCATATGTATGCACATTCATAAGCAAATTTATCCCAGCACACAACATTCTTTTGGATGTTCGGTAAGTTCAGTCGTTGTTGTTTTGTATCTTTAGATCCGGAGTTAAAAATGACAAAACAGACATTTCTGGCTGGATGAAGGATCATAACCTTCAACTCAACCTTGCATAGACAGACCGGTCCTGCAGATTTGCGTTATACAACACTAGGAAGATTAGACCCTTCCTATCAGAGCAGGCCACACAACTCTAAGTCCAAGCGCTTGTTCTCTCCAGACTGGACGATTGTAATGCTCTTCTAGCTGTCCTTCCGGCATCCACTGTTAAACCCTTGCAACTGATCCAGAATGCAACGGTGAGGGTGGTCTTCAACGAGCCGAAAAAAGCGCACGTCACGCCTCTCTTCATCAGTTTGCACTGGCTACCAATACTTACTCGCATCAAATTCAAGGCACTGGTGCTTGCCTACAAACCAACCACAGGCTCTGCACCAATATACCTAAACTCGCTTGTTCAGACTTACGCACCCTCCAGAAGCTTGCGTTCTGCAAGTGAATGACGCCTCGTAGTGCCACCACAAAGGAAACAAAATCACTCTCACACCTTTTCCTGGACCGTTCCAACCTGTCTCAATCTCAATCTATATTCGAGCAGCTGAGTTTTTTTTACACCAAAAAAGAGTATGTTTACTGTACTATGTGTACTAAGCTAGATTAACTGAGACTTGTTACAGCACTTGCAGGCTGTTACCCCCTCATTTGTCTGATTGCTTCTATTGCTCTCCTCATTTGTAAGTCACTTTGGATAAAAGCGTCTGCTAAAATGATTAAAATGTGACAATGTGAACTCTAATGCTGCGTTCACACCAAATGCGACGCTTGATCATTTTGAATCCATTCGCGTGTCTACTGCTAATTGGACGTATATATAAATTGAGCGTTTGAAGCGAAATAGATGCACGTTCAATGTGCTCCAGGAGTTATCAATAATAGTAATTATAAAAGTATAAGTAAAAGGTATAAGAAGCTATATAAGAAATAAAGCAAATAATTTAGTCAAACATATAAAGTCAGTGCTAGTAGGCTACAACAGAACAGTTCAATAGCCTAAAAAAATTAAGTTATTAAAACTAAACTTTGCTCTCAGTCAAAACGATTTGAAAATAAACCACAGATTTGAGCTTTAAACAACTAGATTCTCGCCTGAAAAATACGTATTTTTAAATTACTCAGAGTTTCTCATCCGTTACCTCACGTGACAGAAGCAAGCAGGCTCGTGATTGGTTAACGTGGTGCAAACAAACACCAAAGTTCAGATTTTTCAACTAGGGCGTCAGACACAAATTCACTTCAATTGTGTGAATGCACAAAAAGCACCACTCGGGCGCAACGATCCAAAATAACCAATAGAACTGAACTACAAGTGTGAACACACCCCGAGACTCTGAAAACACTGGATCATGAGCTGCTTGTGAGTAAATGAACAAAGTGCCGCACTTCACTCTGATACATGCAGCGCATATATTTATTTATATAAATTGCAGCCTTTACGATTTGGTAATCAGACTAAGCATATCGCAATTTCTGTTTAATTTCGATCAATCGTGCAGCAATGTTTCAGCTGTTTTTGTCCATACAAGGAAAGTAAATGGGTTAAAAAACAACATTGATTGAACCCTTTTGACTTTTATTATGAACAAAAAACAAGATTAAAAATATATATATTTTCTTTGTGTTCCACAGAAGAAAGAAAATTATACAGGGTATGAGTATTTTCATTTTTGTGTGAACTGTTTCTTTAATTGGGTGGCCCAGTATCCACTTTACAGTATTCAAGCAAGATTGATTAGCTTTCAATCAGTGTTTATGTGAGCGTATGTTTGGATTAGTTTGAAACTGTTTTGTCTGTTGGAGCTCAGTGGTGCTGGCGTGCTGCAAACAATACAAAAAATAAATTATTCTTCAGAGGCTCATTTGGAAAATGTGTGATTTCTTTTGGTGATCTGCCAGGTGCTTTCTTTCCACTATCGCTGGATCTAATAGAATAGCTGGAGAATACTGACGGAGGAAACCTCTGGGTTGGGAGGGGCAGATTGCCTATTCACAAAACACTCCCGACTACTTGCAGTATGTCAATTAACAGTGAAAGTAAAAGCCTGAATAGGAAGAATATTGAAGTCAGTGCAATTAGAATGGTGAAGGTTGGGCTTTGTGAAGACTATGAAAAGATGTGACTGAAAGATTCAGTACAAAATCAAACTATACTGCATCTTTCTTGATTAGACACCAGATTAGCTGCGGTCCTCGGGAGAAAAGGCTTTTAATTAAGCAAATATCCTTCCCTGAATACTACAGGCAATCTGTGAGAAGTGTTTGCCATTACTGAAAAAAGGGACTAGATGAATCTTATTACAATGTTCCAAGGACAAATTGTTGGAGATATGCTGTAAAAGCTTTTATTATATTCAAATCCAAACAGAATTATATTCTCCCATAGCTCTAAAGCACAGGCATCCATTCAAGGAAGAATTTTACAGGCTGGATAATGTTAAATGTCATTCGCTGTTGACTTTCAGGCTGTTGCAGGAAAGATACAATTGCTTAAAAGAATCTCAGAGCGAAAAAGCTGCTTTGAGATGGAGAGTTGGGCGACTATCTGCAGCTCACACACACCCTCACAGCTCCCACTTTCTTGGGAAGACTCTTATCTCTCACACAAATTAAAGCTCAGCGGATGAGAGGGAGCACGCATCCTTAGGGCAGAACATAGAAATGCAGACAGAGACTAGCAGTCAAACAAACAGCCCATCTAAAATATCTGCATGTGGAGGAAGACCAGCTCAGTAAAACCTGACGAAAAAATATGCTATCTAATCCCAACACCCACACATATACACACTTCATTTTTTATCATTGTGGGGACTTTGACACCTATTGTTTTTATACTGAACTAATGATTTTTAATGCTTACCGCTGATTCCCGCAATATGTGCTTTCAGGTTTACTATCCATTATGAGCAGCGTTTCCTTGTCAACAGTGGCAGCATCTTCAGGGCCATAGCATTTTTTTTTGTGTGTGAATGTGAGTTTGCCTTATGTTTTTATTGAATTTGAAGCAAGAAAAGATATATTGGCAAGAAAAATCTTTCTATCGAGCTGTGCTCGCTGACAGCATGCAAAAAACAAGCAATGCCAGCACTGTTATTCAACTCACAAACACAACTCTTATGACCTATTTTTTAGTGAATCAAAACAGGCAGAATTCTACTCTTAAAGGGGCCATGAACTGGATTTAAAATATATATATTTTATAATGTTTCCTGAGTTGCACTTGTAATGTTACCATGATTTTTACATAAAATTTTTCTACCCTGATTTTAGCCCTTTGGTTTGAACGCTCTGTTTGAAGGGGCGTATCTACTTTAAGACATCAGTGTAAACGCCCACTGCTGTGATAGGCTAACATCTTTGCATATGAAATAAGTATTACATGTGGAACCCTCTCGAATGCTTTTACTACATTTTTACTATTACAGCTGTCTAAATTAGCGAATCGCGAAACGTGTTGATTATTGCATTATATTTAGATCTATTCCCAACACATGGAAGGTTGCAGTGATGAGCATTGAGCAGATGACAGACAATCTGTTGTTCACGTGAATGCAGTGATCTTGTTGATTTCTGCACTCTCACGAATGCTTTCCCAGTAACTAACAATGCAAACACGATGTAAATACAGTAAGAGATTCATTGTGTAGTGTAAGAGCGTCACTATAATGGAACTTTTGGCAAGTGTCCAGATAAACTTGCGCTGCGTGGTCGACAGCTTCAGGCAATATAACGAGAGCTTTCTTTGAAGTAAAAATACTAGGATTATTCATTACCGGTTTACAAATGAAATACGTTACTTACAGTTTGCGCAGTCCTTGCTGGTTCTAGAACAGTTGGCACAGCCTGATCTTTGATTAAATGTTTTTGGGCAAAGCCAGTATCGTATTGCGATCTGTTCTCAAAACAGTCGCTAGTAAAATGTATGGTACAAACACGCAAGTCAGCACTGATGTGACTAGGACGTTTGTTAAAAATAAAGTGAATCTATTTTTCTCTGACATGGGGATCCTTCGGCATCTTATGCAAAGATTATGTTTTTCCACAGCCAGGAAGAGCACAACGTCTGCGTGGCATCGCAATCTTATCACAAACAACTACTTTACACGTTGCAATGATGTCTTGCTCCAGAGGCAGGCGTATGCAAATGATTGTGCCCCTGTGACGTCACATGCCACCTTGGATCCAAATGAAGATTTTTTTCAGCTTGATTATATAAAGTTTTTTTTTTTGATGACGAGGGGCTTTTTCAGCTGATCAATCCAATCAGAATCCACCTGACTTTAAAGAGTTTGCGCACTTAAAGCAGCAGACTACATGACGTGGCCTAATAGTTAGAGAGTCAGACTGATAACCTGAAAGTTGCGGGTTCGATTCTCAATTCCAGGAGGAAGTGACTGAGGTGCCCTTGAGCAAGGCACTTAACCCCCAATTGTTCCCCGGACGCCACATCAAAATGGCTGCCCACTGCACCGGGTGTGTGTGTCCAGAGTTTGCAGTGTGTGTGTTCACTACTCACTGCTCCTAATGTGTGTGTGCACTAGCCTAGATGGATTAAATGCAGAGGGCAAATTCCAAATATGGGTTACCATACTTGGCCTTCACGTCATGTCACTTCAACTAGGTGTATGCTTGTAATAAACAGAGCGATATTGTCCATTTGTGTGGACTAATACATATTTATCTCTTTTATAGTTATAGTTTATGGTGTAAACTAATCAGTCTGAATCTTTAATTTACCTGGATCTATCAGCCCAGCAAGCAATTTTGCATTTAAAAGACGTCTAATAGCTCCCCAAACACAGCCCTGACGTCTAGGCTAAAACAAGGCAAAATTCAGGCTGTCAGTGAAAATGTAATAGACGTCTAACCATATCCCAAGAATAGACTAGTCATCTAGAACATGAACATGTCAAATAAATGAAACCAAACACTTTGTAATTACTGTTGACTTTGCTTACATGATTAAATATCATACATCTTGCAAGTTATTTTAGCAAAAACGACATGTAACCAAATTCAAGGTTATTTTGGCTAGAAGTGGGTTACGTACTATATCAGGTCTATATATATATATATATATATATATATATATATATATATATATATATATATATATATGAAATGGCGACTATTGCTTGCTGGGAGCTTAAAATATATAACTGAATTTTATTATTTACAGTTATCAAAATAAAGCAGGTTTTGTATCAACACAGACTGCTTGTCCATACGACAATGTTAAAGGTACTCATAAAACACTAAAGGTGCAGTCACATTTAACGTTGCATTTTCACATGCAAAATCCAGCAATTTTAATAGAAATCTACACAATCTGGAATTCAATGTGAGGGCAAAAGATTTTCCCCATGCGGATTTCAAGTCAGGTTCATTGTCCACTGCTGGAACAGAGCTTTTTCAATGAATTCCTATGGAAGTTGAGCTTCACGCCTGCAAAGTGGATTGTGGGATTGACAGCGGGTCGGAGAAAAAAATTGCGAGTGTCTAAGAGCAGCCAACATTTGAGAGAAGCTCAACTTTATGCAAATATATCAGGGGAAAACAACAGACGACAGCCTATCGAGAGATGCAGGTAGTGATATATATATGTAAAATGTACGTTACTTTTGTTTTTTATCGTTATTGGTCTGTTATATTAAGTGATGTTTGGATGTGCAAAACCTCCAAAGAATTCTGAAGAAAACATTGCCTGTAGAGACATTTGGTCCAAAAATCTCGGCAAAACCATATCCACACACACAGCAGTCTGTTTCAGTCAACACACATATGTGAATATGCAATACACACACATTTAGTGCTGATCCAGTGTTTTTGGGGACATGTTCCAGCTCCTGTGGGGAGGCCATCTGTACAGTATGCTGCTCTGTAAGAGCAGGGGAACATTATACAGACTCTATGTCTCTCCTAGGCACAGAAAGCAAAGCCACACATCACTTCCACTTCACACAATGAGCCTAAAGAGTGTGGGGATCTTCAGGAACAGAACTGGCAAGAAATGTGGAGAATTTAGTGACTATGTGCGAGACAAGGCATCAGACAGAGTAACTGTGAGGGAAGGCAAGATGAAGTGTGTTTATCCTGTAATACTGAATGCAAGTGAGGGTGGGTTTGGGTATTTTCCTGTATGGCTGTACGCCTTTGTTTAATTGTGTGGGTGTGCGTGTGTGCGTGTGTGTGTGCACATACATGCGCATGTACTGTTGGAAGCCCCTCACTTCTGATTGGCAAAGGAAACACAAACACAGTCTCACGTAGCCAGACATTTGACTCACAGTATACAATGTCCAGTCTACAATGCAGTTTGTATTTTATAATATAATATAATATATAAGTATTATGTATACATTAAGCTGACTTGGTATGAAGTCGAATCCTGACAATTCCACTAAACTGACAATTGTTGGTGCTTATGAATGAACCTAAATACCTATACACAAAATACTTAAATAAAAGTATTAATAAAAAATACAGGCTGTATTCACAAACACCAGAAAGTTGCGCTAGGCCAGTTTTGTTTGCAACGGATCAGAAGGTCAGTGAACAGACTGCTGAGGGTCCGTGGGCCTGCCATCTGAGATTACACGGGTATGCACACACACATGTACAGTACACAAGTACACACATCAATAGCGGGGAGATCCATTGTTTGGTAATGTGATTCCAGAGGGTGATGGATGACCATGGGGATATCCACAGAGGTGATTAATAATAAATGCAGAGACAAAGAAGAGGTGAGCACTAAAAACTCTCTTCTACTCTTTGGTTCTCAGCAACAATCTATTCACCAATAAAATGGCTAGCTTAAATAAGCCTCTTATTTCACTCAGACTCACTGACTGTAAAACTACAGCGGGAATCACACAAGAAACCATGAAAACTATTAAGATGACCACTAAAGGACAGACCGTATTACAGTGGCTTCAGTAAGAAACGAAAGCCTTTAAAAACAAGATTATATTAATAAGCAGCTTTCCGAAGAGCAAAGGAGAGAAAGTACTATTTTCGGGCCAGTAAGTGATGTGCACGCCTCATTTACCAGCTCTGTCATCACCCATCTGAGCTTCCATTCAATCTTTCGCCCCTTCATTCATGCTTTTTTTAACTGCGTGCAACAGCTCAGAAAAGATCTTGAAAAACCGAGGTTCAGACTTCAGTTTCAGATTAAGAGTGATTTTGTTTGCATGAACTGATTTGCAAGAGTTCTTCTATTCTCTTTTTTCCCTTAGCTGTTGACTTTGATGTGCACCAACTCCAGGACGAGGAACAGAGCTTTACCTCAAACAAGCCGATGCCTCCTGTAACGCAAAGAGGCAGAGTAAAAGGACAGGCAAGCCCTGATGTAAAATATCTCTCTTGCTGTTTGCTTACCAGAGCTTGTTTCAATCATGTGATCTGTTCCTGTGGTAGAACTCGCCTTCAACTTCCAGAAGAACACAGAACAGAGCCACAAAAAATTTCATATAGTCATTCTAATGATGATTATGAACAAGTACAGACGTGCAGTCAATATGAAATCAAAAAGGAACATTTTAGATCAATGACATACAAATATATTTGTCCAAATCTACTATTTTATAAAATTAAAAATATAGTTTATACTAGTGTTGTAGTACTCAAAACCAGTCTTGGTCTTGTCTCGGTCTTGACAACATTTGTGCCCGGTCTTGTCTCTGTCTCAGAGGATTTGGGATTTTGTCTCAAAACCGGTCAAGACCACAACTGTGTCTATAATCACTAAATTGTCGGAGCATTGTTCGATTTTTTGTTAACATCATTAATGTTCTTTTGTTACTGTTGTGCCGGGTTCGAAATCAATGCAGGATTGTCTCAAAAAAGTTAAATTCCGTCAACATGCATATGAGTATGTGAACTCAGCATGTTTCCTAAATATCTGCAAACATATTGTGGTATTTTTATTCTTTAGTACAGTCAAAAACTTACATACAGCACCTTTAATGCTGACTTTAAAAGAAGGGTAACACTTTAGTTTAGGATCTCACAAATCTCACAATTAACTAGTTGCTTATTAGCATACATATTATTAAGATATTTGCTATTTATTAGTACTTATAAAGCACATATTATTGCTTTATTCTGCATGACCACATTCTACATCCCTTAATCCTACCCAATACCTAAACTTAACAACTACCTTAATAACTATTAATAAGCAGTAATTATGAGTTTACTGAGGAAAAAGTCATAGTTAATAGTTAGTTAATAGTGAGAATTGGACCCTAAACTAATGTATGACCAAAAGAATGAACCGCATACAGATTCATAATTATGTAAGTAGTCATTTAGCAGGTGGTTTTAATCCAAAGTTAAGCGACTTACTGAGGTGCACTTATTGTCAGAACAGTCCATCTGGAGCGACCTGGGGTTAAAATGTCTTCCTCGAGGGTACAGTGGACAGGCAAGTCCATCCTTACTGGGATTAAACCAGCGACCTTCTGGTCAAGTTCCCTAAACTTAAATCAACTTCAGATTAGAAGCAAGCAAATCAGCACAAACCCGTGAAATCACCCATAATTTCAACCTCGTTCCCAAGCTTGCAGTTCTGAGCTGCTGTCCCAGTTTTCCTATAGGGAAACATCAAAGCTCAAACTGGCCTTTGATGTCAGAAGAGCTGAGCAGAGCGGCATCCATCTCGCTCTGCACTACATTTGTTTACAGCCCTGTCCTTGGCTAATATAAAGCATAACGGATGCGCATTGCACAAACACAAACCAGATGAAACAAGTTTTCAGTCAAAAAAGTGTTTTTCCTACATAATGATACTCCTGTGACAGACATGGCGAGCCTGGTAGAGGTGCGGTATACGGCATCCAATGATTACACCGGGGGCACGGAGCTAATGACAGCTCTCCGTACCGCAGTCAGAAAAGACTCTCCGCCTTATGCAGGCCTCGCGGCCACAGTGCAGTTCTGCTTCTTCAGCAACATGCAAGTGAGATAATCTATTTGGGAATGGATGGCGACCACGGAGAGTCATGGCTTGGCTTGATCCCCTTACTGGATCTCGAGCCCATGGCTTGGCGTGGGGGAGGAATCGCGGTTCTGTGCCTCTGGATGAAGAGTTACAGCAAGCATAAATTAAATTAGACAAACCCTCTCTTCGTCTCTCCCAAGGTCACTATTGAGCTTCAATAAAATGAGTGCCTACTTGAAAGCGGTTATTCTTTACACGCCCATTTAACAAAGCTTGTTATTTGAACTTGTACTCCCTAGAGACATGTACTGTCCCTCAGATCACGCACATCCCTCCTTCTGTTCTTACAAACGCAATGCCAAGCGGAGAGAAGCATGAGAACAGGGTGTTAACATGCATTTCTATGTGGGAGTGATTCTGAGTGCGCTTCCAGCCTTATCTCATCTCCTCACACTTGTGATCGGTTTATTTAAACACCTGCACACCCTTTTGTGCTTCTCACACCTCCAGACAACCTCATGCTAGATATTTACTGTGGTTTGTGTCTTGCAGGGAATTTAAGGGGTGGTGGTTTCTGTTCCAACGAATGTGCGTTTCTCGTCTAACCTCACAAACTGTGAATAAGTTATACATACATAAAGTTTGGGGTCAGTGGGATTTTTTTCTTTGTAAGAAATTAATAATTTTATTCCGCGAAAACACATTAAATTGATCAAAAGTGACAATAAAAGCAAATATTAAGCATTTTTCTGTTTTTAACTGTTCTACTGTTTTTTAACTTTGATAATGATAATAATAAATGTTTCTTGAGCAGCAAAGGATCATGTGAAGGATCATGTGACACTGAATTCAGCTCTGCCATCACAGGAACAAATTTAATTTTATTATATAAAAAATAGAAAACTTAAAAAATATTAACGTATTTTTGATCAAATAAAGGCAGAGAACATCTAACCAACCGTACTGTACATGGGTGTAGATTGAAATGTGTGTAGTTGGTTGAAGATGCAATTGGTACCTTTATGTGAAAATATGGCAAAAGTTTAGAAAATTAACAGGTAATTGTAGGTGGAAGTTTTTGGCATTCAAACTTCTGCAGAATCTGCACATGTGATAATGTAGCTCAAGTACCATGACACTCAGCTAGGAAGATGACAGGTAATTTCAAAAGCTAATTTTCAACATCAATAATTTCTTGGGGATAATAAGATCAGGATAATAGAAAATCTTTCATGTGAATAAAACGGAGAGGGGAACAGCTTTTAGGGTAATTAGTTTTCATCACACACCCATGAAAACGTTTGATGACTCATTTTAGATGCAAAAAGTTCTGAAATGTTGGGATTTAGGATATATGCCTGTTGTAACCGCAATCCCTTGAGACAATGGGCGGGAAGTGCATGTGTCCAAACCAGTTTTTGGTTCCCACGTTAGAACATGTTGAAAAATGGATGCAACAAAATCCAAACTTTCCAGTTTTTAAAGTTTAGAACCTTTTCAGAGAGATTGACTGTTGTTGTTGTTGTTGTTGGCATTACCGGCAGTTATATATATTTGGGATATCAACAATTGACAATGATGACTTATTTATGAACAATTACGACATTACACAATAATTGGGGATTTGTTATCCCTAAATTACACTTAGGTCATTCCACAAAATAAGTCTATTCCGGGTTGAAAAGGTGAAACTTTTGTATGTTTTTAAACATTCCAACAGACAAAGGCTTTAAAGGGTTAGTTCACCCAAAATTGAAAATTTGGACATTAATTACTCACCTTCATGTTGTTCCAAACCCGTAAGACCTTCATTCATCTTCGGAACACAAATTAAGATATTATTGATGAAATCCGAGAGCTCAGACCCCTCCATAGACAGCAATTTAATTACCACTTTCAAGGCCCAGAAAGGTAGTTAAGAGATCGTTAAAATAGTCCATGTGACTCCAGTGGTTCAACCTTAATTTTATGAAGCAACGAGAATACTTTTTGCGCAGAAAAAAACTAACAAAAAAAACTTAATTTAACAATTTCTTCTCGTCTGTGTTGTCACCACAGTGCAGCGCATTCCTAGTTCTATACGTCAGAACGCCGGCTCACCATTGGCCGATGCTGTTCATGTAAGCACCACGACACATGCGTGATGCTGACGCAGGAGTTAGCCAATGGTGAGCCAGCATTCTGACGTAAACTAGGAAGCGATGCACTGTATTTACAACGTAAACTGCATAGGAGACTGGAAGAAAATTTTGCATAAAGTAGTTATTTTTGTTTGATTTTTATGCACAAAAAGTATTCTCGTCACTTCATAAAATTAAGGTTGAACTACTGGAGGCACATGGACTATTTTAACAATGTCTTCCCTACCTTTCTGGGCCTTGGAAGTGGTAATTAAATTGTAGTCTATGGAAGGGACAGAGAGCTCTCGGAATTCAACAAAAACATCTTAATTTGTGTTCTGAAGATGAACGAAGGTCTTAAGGGTTTGGAACAATATGAGGGTGAGTAATTAATGATAGAATTGTAATTTTTGGGTGAACTAACACTTTGATGTTAAAGGTGCACTATGTAACTTTTCCATCCACTAGAGGGCGCCTATTCAAAACAAAGGCGTAGTTTGATGACGCCAAGGTTGAGCGCAGCATCTTGGGACATGTGGTCTTCACCTCAAAGCCGGTGGAAAAGAATCGGGACAGGACTCGGGCAGAAATCATGTTCATGGTTTAACGTTACTGTAGTATGAAACAGATCAGGACCGAGTGTTGTGGGAGCTGAAGCGATTGCTACTCAACACATGGCTCGCGAGCAGTGGGACTTTTATTATGACGGTTATTATGACTTTTACACAGTCGCCGCCGCCATTTCCGATTTTCCGATCATGAGTATGAGGTAACGCAGCTCTGTTTATCATATTAAATTTAAGTGTGTTTAAAATTATGTTATGATGTTATGATGGCGGCTGCTGTGACACTTGTTGCACACTGCAGTGAGAGTAAAGCGTTTCTGCCAAATCAAACCAGAAACCGAGGGTAACGCACATATGACGCAATTGACAGGAGACTCCCACACACCCGTCCCAGTTCCTTGGTTAAAATAGCAATTTTCTCACAATTTAAAAATAGTTGGAAACATTTGGGATATTGTTAGTACTCAACTGGACACCAAATATAACACTGGCCTGGTGGTTTTTGGATATTTTACTGCAAAAATCCTACATAGTGCACCTTTAATAAATAGAATTTTGCTAACAGTTAGAGAAGCAGTGACAGACCTTTGTATTGTGACGTACAGTGAATCTGAGTGAAACAGATTATCAAAAAAGAAAAAACAATGTAGTGCTGGGACTTTTTTCAATCCATCAATTTTTGATTGGATGGAGGAAGATCTGAATGTGAGCTTGCAGTCGACTGAAAGAAAGGGCTGTTTTTTTATGCGAACTTAAAAAGAAAGGTTCCAAAGGGTTTTTTTTGCAGCAATGCCATAGAATTTGGGGTTCCTCAAATAACCTTTCAGTGATCAGTTCTTAAAATAACCACTTCTGTGATCACTTCTTCTGTGATTAGTGCAGGTTTTTCCACTAAAAAGAACCTTTGTGCAATGGAAAGAGCCATGAATATCAAAGGTTATTTGTGAACCGTCAATGCTAATAAAGAACCATTATTGAGGTAACAGGGTTGCCACTACTTAATATACATTAGAGAGAGAAGACAAAATGCTTTTAAATCCTACAATTTCAGTGCATGCAATAAGCAATGATATTTCACGGAGGATTAAAAATTAGGATATTATTTGTAATTACAATAATTCAGCTCACTTTTGATATTTTACCTCCCACCATAATGGTTAACAGTTATGGTGATCAAACCAAAGAGTCATGCCATATAATCAGTTGCCTGTAAAACTCGTGCACTGTGAGTGTGACATTACACAACCCTCTGCCACAGTGCATTGGTATTCGCCTGTAAGCTCTTACATTGGTGAAGGAAGTCAAAGGTGGGTCTAGTTCATTCTGGATGAAGGTATACTGTACAGTATGACACATCTCTTCACCATGTTCTATCCTGTCTTTTTATCCAAAACCATAGAAATGAAACTGCCAACCATATCCTTTCTGCCATAATCACGTCAAGAGCTTCTTTAGATTCCCGAACAAAATATTAATGTTTCATTATGATTCATTACTCACCCGAAGAGACGGAGGAACCCGACAGACTGGAGTTACTTGACGCTGCCATCGCGTCTAAATCACTGAATACCCGCTTACTAACGTCTGTTCGGGCTTGACAGCTCTTCCATCTCAGTCTTTGCTCTCCTGACCTGTCTTCAGCTCTCCAGAGTTCCTCCTAAACAGCCGATAATATCCAGCTGCGAGAGTCGGATCAGACGGGAGTCGCCAACGCTGCCGCATTTAAATGCGCGTGTGTGGCAGCAGAACCATATGGTGAAACTAGTTGATATATACGAACAGAAAATATGACAACTCATCTACTCTTCATCGTAATGAAATGCAGAATTCAAAAAAACTTCCGAGCCGTTCCGTACGCTGTCAGTTCCAGTAGGTTTCGCCATATTTAGAGACAGGGATTTTACTGTATCGCTTCCATGTGCCACTTCAAAGCTCGCAATAAACACACAGTGTGTGCAGCGGCGAATCCGCCTTCTTAAAGTGGAAGAGACGCGCGTCACTAGAGCGCGCACATTCCTCCTGTCTACCTGACCATGCTGTAAACCTTATTACATGCCTCTTGACTGTGTGCTGTGACCATATAAGAAAGTTGCATTCCTAGTGCTGATCAAAAATGCCACATGTTCAGAAACTGACACGACTTTCCTGTGCTACACTACTACAAACAGTAATGATGATACAGTACACTTTGGTGTTCCATATTGCTTTTTAAAAGCACCATGCAAAGCCTTAATTCTTGATAAGATGCTATCTAACTTAAAATTAACCTAGCATGAAAAGTAACTCTTCTTGAGCACATTTAGGAGTTTAGGCTACTATACACTTTAAAAGATGTAATATTGTCACACCCACTTGAAAAGCATGTAGCCTAGCACTTTCCACGAATATGGTACAGAGAAATTACACTTTTTATGTCTCAACAAGGGGTCAGTGACCTTCAGAAAATGCTGAATGTCATTCTCAAGAGGTCAAACTATAGCTACTACTCATTTCTATGAGGTTTGCCATAGTGAATAAATGCAGTTTAAACCCCTCATCTGTGTGATTTTTTTAGCAATAAACATTTAATGAATGCAGTCAACACTATTTGAGTAAAATTGCATTATTTACTTGTCGTACTCTATCAGTGGCCCAAATTATGTTACTTCTTGGGTGTCGCAATTTTAAAGGTAGCATAGGTGATTTTTGGAGAGGCTAGCAATAGCGAGCAGAGTGTCTCCAGAGCCATGCTTTCTCCACAACACATGAGTCACGAGAGACAGCGTTAAACTACCTCATGTCTCAAAGCACATAACATTGCAATAATAATGAACTTAAACAAGTTAGAGCACAGACCTGTACCACCTGACTGCTGCAGATTCATTTCGGCGGTGATAGTGTTGCTCTTGAAATGCAAAAATTTGAGTCACAAATTGCTAATTACTGTTGTTATGGCATGAACAGAGTATAAGTTCGTTGTTTTGGTTCAGGAGGTATTGTAAATGGTCCTTTTGCTGACGTCTGTCTAACTCTGCATAACATAAAATGCGCTGATGATGTATGATGTTTGCTCGAACAGGGTGCGTGAGGGTCTGTAAAACATATGTAGGCCAAGTGCCGCACAAGTCCTGAAAAGTGAAGCCAAAATGTTTCTGGATGCAGTTTAAGTTATGAACCCCGCCCTCTCCATGTAATCGAATGGGACGTGAGACAAACTAAACAATCATAATTACATTTTAAATATTTTTTTTCCCCAAAGATGGTTTCAGTCATTTTAGGTATAATTTTTATCACACCACGGGCGTTGGAACCATTGTGTGGGGTGGGACAACTTTTTACGACCAATGATAATGGACCCACTCACTTTTATCGTCTCTAATTCAGCACGTCTGTTTACCAATAACCGATAAACACTAATAGTAAACACGTTAGATGCTTTATTTCCACTTTTCTAATATTTTCTTCAGTTTTATTGAAAATAAATGCCTTTCCGATCTGATATGTGATGGTGAAGGGAGTAGAGTGAGTTCGGCAAAAGCCTGATTCGAATCTCAGATCGATAAGCGTCAAAACTTGATGACATGCATCTTACCCCTACACCATGACCACAGTGAATGAAATTAAGTGATTTCCGTAATTTTGTCTATCCCAATCAATCGTTTAGTAAATGGAAGTATATTTGTATTTAATGTAAATGGTCTCTAAATTATTTGCTTCCGACGCCCATGTACTGATACACTGATATAAGTTCAAGTGTTTTTAAAAAAATATGTTTTAGGTTAGTTTTTTATGTTAAACGGGGGTGTGACATCATGATTGACAGCTGAGATTGACAGCTTCTCTGAATGAAGTATGACGCATCAAAAGACTTTTTTCGGGATCTTCGGGAAGTGATTGGAGCTTCAACTTTAATTTATACATTTCCATAACTGATTATTTCACACCGACATAATTGTTGTTCTGCAATAAACTGTACTAACTGATTCTGCGTGGTGGGCGGGGCCTTGATACCACGGCTGAGCTTCACGTTCACTACTGGGCAAACTCCAAGATGTCAGCGCCATATTTGGACATGGGCGGCTTCACTTTTCTATGGTAGAGAATTAAGGTGCATTGTCCATCTTTTTTTACAGTCTATGACATTGGCAGGCAGGTAGGACATCGTATCCCTCAGAACGAGGACTATGATTAGACAAACATTTTACATTTTATCCTACGCCTTTAAACAGACGATATAAATACATATTTACATTTAGACCATTTAACTTCTGTCTGGATGTGTAGACACTTTCAACCAGCATAACAAAAATGTTTTTGAAGCAAATCACTTACCCTGCCTTTAAGGAATTACATTTTTACAATGCAAATAAATAATGCAGTAAACTTATGCAGTGTTGGACACAGCTAAATATTATATTTTGGCTGTAGGATTGAAAATGATCAAAGATATTTGAAATTGAACAAAGACATTTGCTTTACTGTTTCAACCCCCCTCTTTCGAAGGGCCATTCGGAATTCCTAAAGACAAAGAGATGCTGATAGGCCTGTAGGCCAAAATGTGTGTCACATCTTTACAGTGGGGAAGTTGAAATTGTCTGATTGGTCAGTTTGAATGTCTTACATTTGGGTTTAAATAACATGGTCAAGTAAGGGATAAAGAATATTTCAACTGTTGCTCTGGCTCTGTTATGCTCTCTCTTTTTTGGGGGCCTGCTCTTTGGCTCTTCTCTTCTTTGCTTTGTCTCTCTCTCTCTACACTTCCTCTCTTTCTATCCCTCAGGTAGTAACATTCTAGTCATGCTGGGTACAATTAATGGTAAAAAAAAAAAAGTATCATCTCATACATCTATTTTGTAACTATTATAACCAGAATTTGTCAATAAATTATTTATATTACAAATGATGTGCTAACTAGTTTGGATTCGGTATTAACTTTGAAGTGATATCTATTGCAATACAATATTGTCACAACAACACTCTCCCACATATTTTGCAATTGTAACGGCGCTTATATCCGTCATTGGTATAAGTAGCAGTGGGTAGTAATAGACAAGAAATGTACTGTTTTCTATCATCTTGCTGATTACATTTCTTTAGTCATTCGGCAACCCTGCAGCATGAACCACTGTAGGCGAACCACCCTTACAGGCCATTGCAATTCATTCATATTTAAAATGAATTACTCCAATATCCACAACATTTCGGCCAAACTTATAACATTGTTGCATGATTTTAAGATACAGACAGTCAGATGTCAATGTCAAGATGGACAGGTCAAAATCACCATTTTGTCTCTCATGTGTGCTGTTACATAAAGGTAGGCCTTGGGTCTCTAAAGTTAGGATTGCATTGTTCTTAAGTGATCAAAATAAAGCAACCCTGAGAAATATATTTACTTGTGTTCAAGCATATCAAATGAATATTTAATATTTTGGGAAAGCTGGTATGTGGGTCGTGGACTGCATCTCTCAAATGGTCCTCTAGGGGTCAATGTTCTCGACTGAAGTTCCTGGTTCACTGCGATCACATGACACAGCGCCAATATAGTCATATGACAACAACCTGATCTTTTACTTCAGTTCCTTTCATGCCGATGTAAACAGTTTCTGGATTTTTGATTGCCATTTGGCTTCAAGGTAACTATTATTATTGGCGATGAAAAGAAGATGTGTTTGAATGGGCACCTATGATTTGATAGCAACTCTTAACAGCCTATCACATCACAATTACTATTTTTGCACATGTTGTTGTGTTCTTTAATGCATAACTTAACTTGTCGCAGTAAGTTAATGATCTGTATTTTTTAGTGATGGACCGACTGACAGGAGGTCTGTCATTGTTTCTCTCGTCTGATATGTTTAGACATGTAAAGGTAGCGGGTAATATGAGCCTATTACTATCATGCTTGATCATTGATCCCCGTGTTATGTTTCCATGCTGTCTGCAGTTAAATCTCCATAATGCTGAAGCAAATGCTGAGGTTGCTCTTCCTCTGGGCTGCACTGGAGTCCGTCTGCTCCCGCGGATGTTCCTCATTCTTCTGCCGCAAATCACGCCGTGTGAGCGGGACACATTTTGGAGTTGACCCGGGCAAACCCCTGATGCTCACCCCCTATCTAGAGGCAGGCAAGATAGAAGAAGGTATGCTTGTTGTTTGCATAGAATTGTTACTTTCCTCGAACCTTCATTCATCATCTCATCTGTTGAATAGGAAGTTAGACGTTTATCATATGACATATGAGTTATATAACAGGGTAAAAGGAGCAAGAATGTCTTAAAAATATTTTTTTTTTCGATATGGATAAGTTAGTGAGAAATTGATAGATCAGTTGAACTCAAATAGAAAAGCCATATGGAAGTTGTGATAATCTTTTCTTCTATATTGCCACATATTTGAGTGAAATGACTTCTCGAACAAGAAATGTAGGGTGGGACTTTTCTTCATTGGGAATTGATTGGATGGTTTACAATTAAATGAAAGATTATGAGGGCAAATCATTTTTAAGAATTCATAAGAATAGTCTGTTTTGTTATCATGGTGACTTTAAAACTACTATCATAATTCACTGAACATTATGACCTGTATGCTAATACAAATTAATTTATGTTTTGTGGATATGCAGCCAAAAAACTTAGTTTGGTGGGACCCCTTCCTGGTGCAAATGTCAAGAGTTTCTCAGGATATCTCACTGTGAACAAGACCTACAACAGTAACCTTTTCTTCTGGTTCTTCCCTGCCCAGGTAATACAATGTTATACTCTTAGTTTGTTACACTGCATATGAACCGCACTAAAGATAAGACTGATCTGGTGACTGTATCTTCTGCGTCAGTTGGCATCACTCGAGTCAGGTGCTTTCAGAGGTCGTTCACAATAAATTACACAGTCCACAGATTTTTTTCAGATTTAGAGTGATGTTATTGATGTTGACCGCACACTCATTTATTGCTGAATGTTTAGGAGAGACCGGAGACGGCTCCGGTGCTGCTGTGGCTGCAGGGAGGACCGGGAGGCACCTCTATGTTTGGCTTGTTTGTGGAGCACGGCCCATATTTTGTACATAAGAACCTCACATGTGAGTACAATTATCTGTATGTTGTGTTCCAATATGTTGGAGAATGGCATGTTGTTTCTGTCTTATGCACATTAAATTATAAATGTTCTTAGGCCAGAAATGATTGTTTTGCGTAATGTGCCCCTATTATGCTATATTAAAGATTCCTTACTATTTTGTTTTGAAGGCTTTCTACAATGTTTGTGTGCATCCAAGGTCAAAAAACATGTTCACTTTCAAATAATATACATTGCAGCATCACCTCTTTTCTCGCAGTTACTTCTTTTTTCAATATTTTAAAAATAAACTTCCAAATGTCTGTTCAGTAGTCGCTATGTAACTAACAGAAGACACAATTTAAAAATTGTGGTGCTTCTAATTAAGTGATACAAAGCAGTTGCAAATGTTGTACAAAATACAACCAATAAAATGTGCAACACTTGGTTTTACTACCAAATTATATGTAGCCTAATATCTAATTAATTTATTTTACATTGGAAGGTTTTCCTTCCACTCTCGCAATTCCGGTGCACGTGATTTCCCGAACATAAGTGAACATAAGCCTCCAAAGCGGTATTTTAGCGTGCATTAAGAGCATTGCACTTTGGCATTTTTAAGACATGGGACAGTCTTGCACACGTACTTTCTGTCACGTACGCACACTCTCAAGTGGCTGCAAGTGTGGGTATTTGGACCGGCCAGTTGTTCACAGGCAGCCAATGAAAACCATAGACTTGCATTATGCAAATGTATGCAAAGGAAGGAAGTCCATTTTGTGCACTTTAATCTAAGAAACAGCAAGGTAATATACAACATCGTAGGGGCACTTTAATAAACCCTATTCTTGTTTTAAAATCATTTCTGATATATTAATATATTAAACTCCCTTTGAAAGATTGCAATGTCTGACCACTTACTGTCTTTCTGCAGTGGGTTATAGAGACTTCCCCTGGACATCACGGTACTCAGTTCTCTACATCGACAACCCGGTGAGTTCAGTATTTTAATTATTTTAAATAATTTCTTGAGATTTTAACATTGAGTGTTGAGCATGATAGAGGAAAAAGTTACCATCCCATTTTTTATATATATATATATATATATAGCTATTTTCCGGGTTTTAAATTTGTTTTCGTGTCGACGTCACTGGATGTGATGCTTTTTTTTGTACTATAGTACAGCAATGCCTCATCTGTGTCTAATAATTATTCATGAGACTGCGTGTCCTTATCCTATGAGAAAACACCTTGCTTAATTATTCATGACTGTAAGTGTGGATTTCCCATGACCGGCACTTCAAACAGTGTTTTTTTTTCACAATCTCAAAACCATGTGTATATAGTGTTGTGTGTAATGATGGATTGCAGCATGCATTTGTGGGAAGCTTTGATGCTTTTAAATCCATGAGGGCAAAATAAAATCTTAAAGGGTTACTTCAGCGATTAGCATTAAGCTTTGTATCAGTAGAAACCCAGGAGTATATTAAAATTATCATACTTTCCCCCCTCATATGACCCTGAGACAAGAGAATTATGTATTTTATTTCTGGAAAAATTCCTCCGATGACGCAAATATCGTCATTTTGCGTCATCGGAGGAGTTTTTGGCCAGAGGCTGAAGACTACAGCCAGCAGAGGGCGCTATTTCCACATGTTTTCAACATCACACTCACAGCACTCGGCTCGCGGAGCTCCGGAGATACGTTCAGTTTTTAATTGTAGTGTCTCTAACTGAACTGATTTTCTGAAAATGAACGCGGTGGGCAAGTGATCCAGTAATCCTGTACTAGCCGTGCCTAGGGCAGTGAAGCAGTGCGTTCTGAGAATTGTTGTCTTTCATCCCCATGAGACAAAAATACATTTTCTGTGTTTTCTCAGTCTAGAAGGCACCAAATTCAAAAATAATTTCACATTTCTACTACATTAATGATCCAGTTTAAATGCAGATTCATCTTCCCAGCGCTGAAGTACCCCTTTAACCGAAGCCGATGATTAAAGAGCATTGTTGCATAAATCTTTCTTTATATAGGATACACATATATTCTGTCTTGAGTGTCTTCCAGAATCTAATTATTGCACACATTATTTCTTTAAGAAGGAACTGATTAAACTAGATAAATCACTATTTATTGTAATCAATTGACAGCCTTACTGCAAATGATCTAATACAGTGTGTAACCAGTATCTTTATGGCAGGTTTCAATTCAATTGTTTATCTTAAATGCTTATTTGTGGTTTATTTCTAAGGTTGGGACAGGATGGAGTTTCACTGAGGACGACAGAGGATTTGCCCAAAACCAGGATGATGTGGGGAGAGACTTGTACAGGTACAATGACAACAAATGGTATATTATTGTATACTGTTGTATTCAATTGTATACTATATGACAATGTGAGATGTGTTCAATGTATATTACACTTTTGTGTTTTTTTTTCTCTCCTCAGTGCCCTGACTCAGTTCTTTCAGATATTCAGTGAGTTCCAGTCTAATCCGTTCTACGCTACAGGCGAGGTGAGGAAAAGGACCTCATTTTGGATTGATACAATCAGAATCCTACTGTCATACAGCCAAAACAGTGTGTCGATGACATTACATTATTTAACATTTTAAACCCATAGTCATATGCAGGAAAGTATGTTCCAGCGATTGGCTACTACATCCACAAGAACAATCCCTCCGCTAAAGTGAAGATCAACTTCAAAGGAGTGGCCATTGGAGATGGTCTGTGTGACCCTGAGTTGGTGAATAAAAAGGATTATTTCCTTTAAAACACATCACATGCCATTTAATTATGATGTACAGAAGTGCTATTGCACTAAACTCTCTCTAAAGGCATTATTAACATAACAGTAGCCACGTACATGCTGTAAAGAGTGACAACCTCATTTAAATGCGGGATTAAGTCCATCAAATTATTGATCCATGTGTGTACAGAGTAGGGATGGAACGGTTTTCTGTAAAAAATCTAACCGCACGGTTCTCCACCCATGGTTCGGCACGCACTTGCACCGGTTCATCTCAAATCTGATGACTCATCTATAATATTGTTTCTTGAAATTAACGTGTAAAACAGACAGACCATTTAAGTTAATGTATGTTTCCACGATGGATACACATTCTGACTTCCCAATACATTACAACAGCGATGATCAAAAAGCGTGGACAAAACAGTCACTCTTGTATGTGAGTGCATATGCTCAACCATGAACACTTACGGTGTTGTGCCAAATTATTACCCCCCCTTGTTGCAGTCGCTACCTGATTGCCTAATCCTAATCCCATCCCTATTCTAAACCCCTCCCCCACACATACTCCTAAACCTACCAATACTAGGGGGGTAATAATCTGACAGGGGGTCAGAATTCGGCACAACAACGGCACCATCACCCGGGTGTTGATAACGCACAAGCGCAGGTGAGACCTGAACTGTACACGTTGTGTTTAAATAAACTAAACATATTTGAACCGTGCCAATTTAAACATTCAAGAGCAAGATGCGAAATATAACTGGCGCACGCTGAGAGAAGATTTGTGTGTGTGTTCAGTGTGCACTCATCTGAAGCGGTGCACATGGTGCGTTGTTCTCTTTCAAGTCTTGTGCTTGAATGGACAAATTCACACAAAAAAATGTCAACATGCCCGTCTTGGTGAGTAATCCTAGCAAACATAGTAGGTTATGTCTTAAGTAAATCGAAAACAGTTGAGAGAGACGTTCATGTGTAGTATGTACTCTTTCCGTGCATTATTTCTTAAAGCGAAAGAAGGTTTTTACTGCTGTTTTCCACCTTTATCCACCTGGGAGCAAGAGTCAGATTACATTCTTAACATGAGCTGAGGTAATCGCGGGATATTCGCGGTTGCATTCGCAGCACGTGATCAGTCTGGCGCATTTTCAGTTCATGTCTTTGAAAGCTTAACTTTAAAAGGAAGTTCATTTGAAAAGCTGAAACACTCACTTTGCTCTCCACCGCTCCGTTTACATGAATCTCCGCAGCTCCCTGAGCAAATAGCGCCCACTGCTGGCTGTAGTCTTTCGCCTCTGGACAAAAATTCTTCAGATGACGTAAAATGACGATATTGTCTTGAATTGTGTTGAATTTTTCCAGAAATAAAATACATAATTATCTCGTCTCAGGGTCATATGAGGGGGGAAAGTACGATAATTTAAATATACTCCTGGGTTTCTACTGATACAAAGCTTAATGCTAATAGTAATCGCTGAAGTAATCCTTTAATATTGGAGAAGTTGGCAATTTTAACATGGGGCTCAATGAGATTCTGCTCCCTTCTTGAGTCTGTCCCTAGTGGCCAGTCGATGAACTGCAGTTTAAGTCACTTCCGTATTGGCGTCAAGAGAAACTGGAGGAGGTTGCCGCTTAATTGACACCATGGTAACCAGCAACACACTGCACATTTTGCATGTATCCCTCATCAGACACACCCAATTCAAGTTTCTATTAATGAGCTGATGATTTGAATCAGGTGCGTTAGATGAGGGAGACATGCAAAATGTGCAGTGGTGAAGGGTCCCCAGGATAGGTTTGAGAACCACTGAATTAAACCACCGTCGACAGAGGCATCATGTTTTGTTTGTTCTTGCATTAGTTTGCATAACGCTCTCTTAAAGTGATGCCACATCCTAGATGCGTTTTAAGGTTCGTAAAGCAATGAGGTTTATAGAGTTATAATATGGGAAAATGTGGGTCATGGTATTTTAGTCTTATTTTTAATATTAGTTTGGTTCATTATGGGCTTGTTCTTGTGTGCAGTTTTTTTTTTGTTTGTTTTTTTCACTAGCAAGATCTGTCAACACGAATGAGTCAAGGCGCGTACATCTTTCACTGCGCATACAGCAGAAAGACATCTCAGATGTGCGTTTAAATACATCATTAACAACTAGTTGTTCAGTTCGGTTTTATACACACCGTGTAGAATTTATGTAAATGCACTTGTTGCTACCTGAACATTTTTGGGGGTTAATTCGGTTGTAGAATGGGGTTGTCACTCGTGTGAATTACAAAACACTGTGTATAGAACAGCATTAAGCACTAAAAGGAGAGATCTGACAAACAAATTTAACTGCAGTGTGTACTTGGCCTGTATGACTTTCTTTACAGCTGCTTTGAAACATTGTGAAAATGCTATACAAATAAATTTGACTGACTATTGTTCATGTGCAGACTTTAATCTCGTCGATTCTCTCTGTCTCAGATGCTGGGAGGCTACGCAGATTTCCTCTATCAGACGGGTCTCGTGGATGAACTGCAGAGGCAGCATGTGAAGATGCAGACGGATGCAGGAGTCAAACTCATCCAGGAGCAGAGATGGGTGGAGGCCTTTGAGGTGAGAGTCAGAGCTCAGGACTAGGGGTTGACACATCATATTTTACAATATGAAATTTTCATTTGCATATGTCACAAACAATAGGGAAGATAACAGTGATGGCAGCTTGTATATTAGGCTTCTGTCACTTTAAGACCTCATGCTTGTATACTGCTATACATACGTTTTTCACCCAATTGACATAAACGACTGTGTTTAAGTGAATGATCCACTCAATGGGCTCTGACATATTTGTGTGTTTATTTGAGCATTCAAGTGCAATAAGCCGAATTCGGAACAGCTGAATTCGGTATCACATGCTATCTGAGAGCGGTTGAGTTGGTTTTTCATGGCTTATTGTGCTTAAATCTTTCTAACATCATGCAAGTTTCCTTTTCACTAAAAAATGTCAATAACTTATAATACTGGGCTCCGCTGATATATTTATGTACCACGATATAAACAATAGGGAAAATTCTTTAATAATAGACACTATGCTGTATATCATCGCCACAATATTTATCGTCATACCGCCCAACCCTATTCATGACATACTGAATATGTAGCGCTTGTGTTTCTGAAAGAATCTCACCTGTCTTCCAGGTGTTTGACAGCCTACTGAATGGGGATCTTGTTCCTTATCCCTCATACTTCCAAAACGTCACTGGTTGCAGCAACTACTTCAACTACATGCAGTGCCAGGTACCAGCACATTTCATTACATGCAAACGTTGGGAATTGGGTGGTCTGGATTTGAATGTCAAGTTGATGTCTCATTCATGATGTCCCATTTATTTTATTTTTTTAATAAATAGGAACCTCCAGATCAGGAGTATTTTTCTGCATTTGTGACTCTGTCAGATGTTCGACGTTCCATCCATGTCGGGAATCTTACGTTCAATGACGGCTCAGAGGTTGAGAAGCATCTGCTTCAGGATGTCATGAAGTCCATCAAGCCCTGGTTGGGCGTCCTCATGGACAACTATAGAGTGAGGAAACCATTACATTTTTGGGGGGTTTGGGAGTTTTATGGGGGGGGATTTTATGCTTAGTTAAATGTAATTTTAGACAAAAAAAAAAAAGTTTGCATATGTGTTTTTGTGGCATATCATATTTGATTCATCAGGCTTTTAAGTCTCATAGTATAATATAGGAGAATATGAAGCTCAATGTTATTCAGTGACCCAAAATTAAGTGAAATATTACTAACAATATAAAAGTTAGTCTTACTTTTACTTGATAAAAATCACTAAAGATGTTTACAACAAAAATACACTTATACTATGACCTGAAGGATTTTTAGAATAGCTGCGTTTCCCCCGTCAGTCCGAACGGTTCTAAGAAAGGTAAGGAATGGTTCCAGTTATATTTTAGGGCTTGGTTCGGCATGGCATGATTACAAACCGCTCTCAGCCCCGGAATGGAACGGTTAAACAATGAGAACGGTTTGGGCCAATGGAAAACTGGCTAATGAATCTAAAGTCCTTTTACTAAAAAAAGTATGAACTATCAGTAACACTTTAGTTTAGGGTCCAATTCTCACTATTAACATTGCTTATTAGCATGCATATTACTAGGATATTGGCTGTTTATTAGTACTTACAAAGCACATATTAATGCCTTATTCTACATTCCTTAATCCTACCCAATACCTAAACTTAACAACTATCTTACTAACTATTAACTTTATTAAATATTAATAACTATTATAAGCAGTAATTAGGAGTTTGAGGCAAAAGTCGTAGTAACAATTAGTTAAGTAAGAATTGGACCCTAAACTAAAGAGTGACCGAACTATCAATCAGCAAAGTTTTGATCACATTGATAATTTAGAGGCCTTCGACATTTGCACATCAAATAAGATACAGTAGGCTTTCTAGGGTAAATAGATTTCTATTTGAAATACCATTTCAAAAGGTAGATTTTTATTTTTTAGTGTTTTGTTTTTAATTGTTAAATTGGTAATTCATCTGTTTATTTAGACAAAATTATATAGAATTTTAATATCAGCTATAACAAGAATAATAATCAGATTATTGTTATTGGACAGATTTTTTATATTAGTGCATGCCTATTTTAGTTTTATGAAGTAGTTTTACCGAGGGAATCATTTGTGGATTTGATGTTTGGAATCATAAAACCACACTATATGATTCAACTGCCTGTGCATTGCTTGTTTTTACAATTGTATTTTTCACATACTGTCCCGAAATCAAATTGATCAAACCCTATATCTATAAAAACACAAGCTCTTTGCCCTTTCGATATTATACTCGTCAAACCATTTTGTGGGTTTAAATAGCATTGTACTCTTCATATGTCTTCCCACTTTGGATTAAACTGTGGGACCGATGTGTTTGTGTACTCAGGTGTTGATCTACAGTGGACAGCTTGATGTCATCGTTGCAGCCCCTCTGACTGAGCGCTTCCTGCCCACCGTGAGCTGGTCTGGAGCGGACGAGTATAAAAGCACAATGCGCTTCCCCTGGAAGGTCCAGCCCAGTGATACTGAAGTGGCAGGTTACGTACGACAAGTGAAAGAGTTCTTTCAGGTGAGGTTTTGTAGTATTGCTAGATCAGTATAATACATATAATATAATATGTAAGGGATAATGTGCATCCAGCCGGTTGTTATCGCAGAATAAACCCCAACAGGGTGATCAGGACCCTGACTCAAAGCAACACAAAGTATAGTATGTGGATAGTTGCCACATAAGTTAATAATTAGACATGAAATATTGATCTGAGTCAATACTTAATTCGCTCTTTAAATGCAAAGCTTCTGCGGAGAAAGCTGCTAGCGAGTGGCAAGTTCAAACTAGACGTACATTTAAGGGATGCGGTACAGTCATACCACCTATTACACAGTATTTCATCACACAAATGACTGGGGGATAAGAGACACGGTTTTAAAATGGTTGCTGTTTGTTAACTTGTAATTTATTACAGTGTACAAAACAATAGACGCTAAATGGCAGCAGCTGCGTTCATGTGAAACAAGAAAGCGAGGCCGCGATGCCAGATGGCATAATTAAATAATTGGACACAAAATATTGATTTGAGTTTTAATATTTTATTAGCTCACCAAACACAAAACTAGCACGAGGAAAAAAATGTTCCTAGCAAGCATAAAAATATAAAGTACAATAAAATATAAAATAAAATAAACAATATAAAATATAAAAAATAAAATATTCAAAAAAATAATAATAATATAAAATAAACATAAATGAAATAATTGTATAATTATTGGCATCAGCGGACAGGCTTACCCATTGTCAGTTTCAAAATCTGCTCACAGCATTTTTAGTAGATGATAAATAAATATACAGTATCTTGTTTTTAAATATTGTGTAAAATGTGATATTAAATTTGGCATATTATTATTTTAATAAACAGTACTTGCTATGATTATATTTCTGTAATTGTTTGGCATCAGCTAATGTTGTAGAAATACAACATTAAAAAGGGATCATGGTATGCACATCCAAAGCATCTTAACCAGGTGCAGGATCAAAAAAAAAAAAATCGGATAATACAAAAAAGATCTGCACACTGTTATTCTCCCTTTATTTAGAAATACATTCATGATGTAGAAATACAATGTGAAGCTAGCTTATAATGAATTCCTGTTTTCTTCTGTTCAGGTGATTGTTAGGGGAGGCGGGCACATTTTGCCTTATGACCAACCAGAAAGAGCATTTGTCATGATTGACAGATTCCTTTCTACAGACGGATTCTCATCACATTGATGCACTAAATCAAATAGGATATAAAGAGCCCACTGAATTAATCTCTTCAGCTGTGTAATATGTATTTTAATTCACTAGTTTGTGTACTATAATGAAGAAAGGGTTAGGGGTTATATTTTTATTGGTACGTGTGTAAAGTGTATTGTTTTAATTGTACGTGATTCGTTTTTGATTAAAGTATGATTTGAGTATAATGTACTACTTTTTATCTTGTTGTCTTTTTGAGTCCTATATATCCTATACTAACATAATTAAATGTTAATGAATTTAAGAGATTACTTTTCTAATCCTTCATGATTCGCCACCTACACAACTAGTAAAAAATAAATGATGACTGTATTTAAGTAACGTTATTGTGATCATCATTATTATGGTATCTGTACTGTAAACTAGAATAATAGACGTATGCGCTTCAGTGCATACAGAAGATGAGAACGAAACCATAAAGAGGAAATGATACCGAGGTAAACATTCAAGACAGGTATGACCTACTTACACAGGAAGGAAGAAGGTTCATTTTGTATTAGGAGTGGAATTAGCAAAATAGGTTAAATAGATTTGCCAATAGCACAACTTACCATAAAATGAAATGCATATATATATTGTGTAATTGTGTAACTCTTGTGTAATGAATTTTCTATGCCATTTGTTTCCTCAGTGTTTTTTGACATTTCCTCCGTGTGTCCTACAGGGGGCGACAGCTGACTGTTAAAAAAACTAATATTTCTTATTGCAACCACCAAATCCAATTCAAATATGACTATTTTAAGTCTTTTTTTTTAAATAATGTAAATTAATTTAATAATAATAATAACAATTTAAATTATTATTAGTGTTATTAAAATTATAATTTATAATTATTATCATAAGTAGTTGTAGTAGTAAATGGCATACTCATAAACTGGTATGATGTTATATTGTATATGAAATATTGTCTGATATTTTTTATTTTATAATATTTCTCGTCCTAGGAATATAATGGTGTTTTAAGGTTTAATTTCTTATTATTCTGCAGGTAATTTAATATCTGTGCATAATTCTGCCCTCACTCAGAATTGGATTTCTTTGTCAGCGCTTCATTTTATGTCATCCAATGCTAGTTTGCTTTTTATGAACAATTATCAACATGGTGTACCATATAGGTTCTTGTATATCTTTTTGTATATATAAATCAACTTTCAACCAGAGGTCTCTAGTACATTAAATGATAATTTTTAGTGCATAAATATTGAATAAAATAGGTGTAAATTCATTTTTGTATGTTATTTGCTACTTTAAATTGTAATATGTAATGTTTATAAATAAAGTCCAAAATTTGGAATTGGGATATTATGCAAATCCAAACTATATTGCCAAAAGTATTGGGACACCCCTCCAAATCGAATTCAGGTGTTCCAATCACTTCCATGGCCACAGGTGTATAAAATCAAGCACCTAGACATGCAGACGCTTCTACAAACATTTGTGAAAAAATGGGTTGCTCTCAGGAGCTCTGTGAATTCAAGCGTAGTACCGTGATAGGTTGCCATCTTTTCAATAAGTCCACTCATGAAATTTCCTCAATACTAAAGCAATTGGGAAAAACAACAACAATTGGGTAAAATCACAAAGCGGGGTCAGCTCATGCTTAGGTGTGCTGAAGTCGCCAACTTTCTGCAGAGTCAATAGCTACAGACCTCCAAACTTCGTGTGGCCTTCAGATTAGCTCAAGGACAGTGTGTAGAGAACTTCATGGAATGGGTTTCCATAGTCGAGCAGCTCATCCAAGCCTTGCATCACCAAGTGGAATGCAAAGTGTTGGGTGCAGTGGTGTAAAGCATGCCGCCACTGGACTCTAGAGCAGTGGAAACGTGTTCTCTGGAGTTACCAATCACACTCCTCTGCCTGGTAATCCGATGAATGAGCCTGGGTTTGGCGGTTGACAGGAGAACGGTACTTGCCAGACTGCAATGTGCTAAGTGTAAAGTTTGGTAGAAGGGGGATTACGGTGTGGGGTTGTTTTTCAGGGGTTGTGCTTGGCCCATTAGTTCTAGTGAAAGAAACTCTTAATGCTTCAGCATACCAATACATTTTGGACAATTTCATGCTCCCAACTTTGTGGGAACAGTTTGGGAATGGCCCCTTCCTGGCTTCGCACCAGTGCACAAAGCAAGGTCCATAAAGACATGGATAAGTGATTTTGGTGTGGAGGAACTTGACTGGCCTGCACAGAGTCCTGACCTCAACCCGATAGAACACCTTTAGGATGAATTAGAGCGGAGACTGTGAGCCAGGCCTTCTCGTCCACATCCACGTACACACAGTCGGCTAGCTTACACACACATTGATCTATGTGGTTTATGGGGACTCCATAGGCGTAATGGTTTTTATACTATACAAACTGTACATTCTATCCCCCTACACTGCCCCAGCCCCTAAACCTACCCATCACAGGAAACATTCTGCAGTTTTAATAAAACATTGTTTAGTGTGTTTTTAAAGCTATTTGAATCATTAATGTACACACAGCACCCCATATTGACAGAAAAACACAGAATTGTTGACATTTTTTGCAGATTTATTAAAAAAGAAAACCTGAAATATCACAGGGTCCTCAGTATTCAGACCCTTTGCTGTGACACTCATATATTTAACCAAGGTGTTGTCCATTTCTTCTGATCATCCTTGAGATGGTTCTACACCTTCATTTGAGTCCAGCTGTGTTTGATTATACTGATTGGACCTGATTAGGAAAGCCACACACCTGTCTATTTAAGATCAGTCGGGGCTTTATGGCAGAGTGGCCCGACGGAAGCCTCTCCTCAGTGCAAGACACATTAAAGCACGCATGGAGTTTGTTAAAAAAAAAAAACACCTGAAGGACTCCAAGATGGTGAGAAATAAGATTCTCTGGTCTGATGAGACCAAAATAGAACTTTTTGGCCTTAATTCTAAGTGGTATGTGTGGAGAAAACCAGGCACTGCTCATCACCTGTCCAATACAGTCCCAACAGTGAAGCATGGTGGTGGCAGCATCATGCTGTGGGGGTGTTTTTCAGCTACAGGGACAGGACGACTGGTTGCAATCGAGGGAAAAATGCATGCGGCCAAGTACAGGGATATCCTGGACGAAAACCTTCTCCAGAGTGCTCAAGACCTCAGACTGGGCCGAAGGTTCACCTTCCAACAAGACAATGACCCTAAGCATACAGGTAAAATAACGAAGGACTGCCTTCACAACAACTCCATGACTGTTCTTGAATGGCCCAGCCAGAGCCCTGACGTAAACCCAGTTGAGCATCTCTGGAGAGACCTGAAAATGGCTGTCCATCAACGTTTACCATCAAACCTGACAGAACTGGAGAAGATCTGCAAGGAGGAATGGCAGAGGATCCCCAAATCCAGGTGTGAAAAACTTGTTGCATCTTTCCCAAAAAGACTCATGGCTGTATTAGATCAAAAGGGTGCTTCTACTAAATACTGAGCAAAGGGTCTGAATACTTAGGACCATGTGATATTTCAGGTTTTTCTTTTTTAATAAATCTACAAAAATGTCATAAATTCTGTGTTTTTCTGTCAATATGGGGTTTTGTGTGTACATTAATAAGAAAAAATGAACTCAAATGATTTTAGCAAATGGCTGCAATATAACAAAGAGTGAAAAATTCTGAATACTTTCCATACCCACTGTATATAATTTTTTTTATGTGAAAAAATTCATGAATTCGCTTAGTTACAGAACAAGTGCTTTATTTTCATATTGTAATATAGCTGTTGTGATCTCACATCTGTACATTTGCATAAACACAAACTGTTCAAGGCATTAATAAACATATAAAATATACAAAGTTATGCAAGCGTGTGTGAATTCATGAATTCAATATGCGTAACAAACAATGCAATGTTTCAGCTCCGAAATGAACAGGCAAACATTTGAAGACGGCAAGTGCTATGCAAACATTATTTACAAACAAGTACCAAACATGTACTCCTTTCAAAAAGAAAGGTGGTTGCATTACAGGAACAAGATTACAAAAATTAATGAGAATTTATACAATATTTATAGTTTTGTTGCAATGATACATTTATAGTTTTATTAATGTGTATTCATTGTCCTCCACCTGAAAAAAAAAAAAAACTATGCACACAAAAGCACACATATACTCAGACACACACAAAAAAATCTCCCTCCGTTTTAGAAGAATGCTATTACAAAATTCATCCATCCACCCATCCTAACAAGGACTGGTGCCAAATCAACAATTTGAGATTAATGTCTGTTACTCACTGAGAGCAATTGAAATATTTCCAGTTCAATGTGTTCTTGTATGTTATGTTACTTGGGTAAGAGATGACGTGGCCCTGCGTAGATACGCTCCAGACCACCTTGCTTTGAAATGTAAAGACGTAGGAGATGAAATACAATGCAACTTTAGACTGTTTACAGTCCTCCAAGGAGATGCAAACTGCTGTTTAACAGGCCCCGCCCACCATGTTATTACATCATAATGTTGGGCTAAATACTGCAAAACTTGTGAGCGTGAAGTCTGAGACGCCAATTGGAGTGAAAATGTATGCATACAAAGATCTCAAGTTAACCTTTAAAAAACATTGAAACTTGCACCTCATGTGGTCATCAGAATCCAATTTGAAACCAGATTATGATGCTACATGCACAAAAGAACATTGAATGTTGGCTTGATTTACTTAAAGGGATAGTTCACCCAAAAAAATCTATCATCACTTTAGTGAAATCTTGCGGGCAAAAAAAGTCCATTATTTATTGACTTCTGTATGAGTTATGATTCATACATCACTACACTATTGACAATTTCAATCCAAGGACCTTGGCGTAACGACTGCGGAATCAGTGTGGGAAATTCCTGAACACATGCAAAATTCTTACAGATTGGTATTGAAATTACAATTTAGCCAGCAAAAATCTGTTAAACAATGGTAAATGTGACTGCAACATTACTCACGCTTGTGCTGTTGCTTCTGCAAAAGACTAAAGAAAATTGAAGAATGTCTCAGAAGTTTTTGTCTATAAAAGTGAATGGGGTCAAAACGTTTCAAGCTCTAAAAAGGACATAAATGAAGTATAAAATATCAAATCATTGATAAAAAATGGTGACACATCAGTAATATCACAACTCATCGGTTCTTGTGTGCCAAATGATGTCAGGACACAAGAACCAATGAGGTCTGACGTGTCGCAATATTTGACTTGGCCTCTGTACAGTATATGAATTGATCAATGTTTTGATTTGAGAGTGAATAACCACTTCAATGTCACTCTATTCATCACACAAATCAATCAAATCGCTTTAGAAGAGTTATATTAAACCGCTGAAGTTGTTTGGATTACTTTTACACTATCTTTATTTTCTTTTTGGCGTTTGAAGCGTTTGGACCCCATTGACTTTCAATGTAGTGACAAAACAAGCATTCTTCAAAATGTGTTCTGCGGAATAAAGGTAATCATAAGCGTTATTAAATAATATGAGGGTGAGTAAATGATGAGATAATGTTACTTTTGGGGTGAACTATCCTTTTGAGGAGATGTTGGGTCCAACAAAATCAACAATAAAAGCACAATCATGTTTCCAGTTCACCTTGATGTCACCCATTTCACAGTGTGAAAGACAGGTTTTCTCTATAGGGACAGTTAAAATCTTAAAGCTACAGGAGCACCTTTCTGAACACCACCAAACCCAAACCTTCAGGGTTCAAATCGTGTCCTTCTCGGGGCGACCCATTCCGAGCTCCATTCCGGTTGGCCCGCACAAGTTGCATTGTTCCATAGATTGACAGTGGCTGGCTCTCGCTGGTGTGGGAACTGGGAATCGCTGAGTCTTCTATATGGCTATTCCATCCTCTGCTGCGCGCAGAGGTCAAAGTGCATAGACAGCTACAAGATTTCCACCTCTCAATGTGGAGGTCGTTTTGCACGCTCATGTTCCAAACACAGTGCTGCGAGGAAAGGCGAAGGGAATCAATATGTTCCATTTAGGAGGGAAGAAAAATCCTCTACAAACTGTGAAAAACATGAAACAGAGTTCTGAGCTTAGCTGCTGGAAGAAAGGCCCTTTTTCGGCAGAGGGGAAACACTTTGGTGCATCTCTCCGCATGATGCTAAGACATGTCCAGCTGGCCTATGTTCTCATCACAGGCCTCCTTGGTTGAAGAAGGTAAAAGAGTCCATAAACACCAAAATGAGTCCAAAACAAAACAGTGTCTGCATTAAAACACTAGTAATTAGTCATTACAAAAAAAGCTAAGCAATGTCAAGTTCATCCTGAATTGAAAATAAATGTAAGGATATCAAGGTATTACTAAGGACTGACATTCTTCGCTATGTGAGTATTTAAGACATATTCAGGCACATAGTGACATTTGGAAAGCAGTGTCTAGATCGGTCTAGATCAGTACCTGCGAAGAAATGCTAAAATGCTACATTTTCGCAGCAGAGAAAAACAAACGTGGACCAAATTGCATCGTTATTTGCGATTAGACAAGAACAACAGGACTAAAGGCCATAACATATCAAGCTGACACGTCTGTCAGCTCAGTTTTTAGTTGGACCCTGTCTGCGGGGTTTTGGCCGATTGAACATGTTGAATCTGTTTAGGGCAGTCGGTGAAAGAGATCACTCTGATTGGCTGTTCGGCTTAAGGAACCAGTGCCCGAGAAGATACATGACAAGTCAAGAGTGCACACACAGAAGGCTCTTCTAATTTAACATCATGTAAATTTGCATATTCGAATATTTTCATAAAAACATGATCGCCTGGAATGCAGAAAGTGACCAACATGATTCATATTCAAAATGGTAAGCAAGCGTTGTTCTGTTTACGGTACAGTCCTAGTTAAGGTTTCCCTTTTTGAATAACAACTGCTGAAATGGAAAGTTATTTCTTCTCAAAGAACGTACACGCTAGTTAGCCATTGGCTATAGTCTTTGCGGTATGTTCAAGCGGCAGACGCAAGGCTTTCGTCGTTGCTAGTTTTTTGATGCCAGTTCGGTGTGTCACAGCCTTAAAGGGATTTAGGATTTCATGACAGTGAAGTTGGCCATCTTACAGCCCATCATACACTTATGAGGGACTTTGCA
The DNA here is from genome assembly GCA_023029165.1 of Gobiocypris rarus. Classification (NCBI taxonomy): domain Eukaryota; kingdom Metazoa; phylum Chordata; class Actinopteri; order Cypriniformes; family Gobionidae; genus Gobiocypris; species Gobiocypris rarus. Next base: position 16,177,140 of record CM040926.1, on the reverse strand, counting down.
CAACGCAAAGGGCAGAAGTTCACATTGGAATGTCATTTTTAGGGCCGGTTCACACAGAACACGATTTTCACGCTCCACTGCGCATCATTTGGGTGCATCTCAATTGGCTTCCTAGGTTGTGAATGAGTATGTCGTTTGCTCAAATTCGGGCACTGCTAAGAACCCTGGCTCACTACACATTGTATACCAGCAGGACTGATAACTTTTAAAAGTACAGTCCGAAAAATGTTTTGATTGTTATAGATCCCTGCAACATTTCAGACGTGAATTAATTATAAATGTAAAATAGATTATGTTCACTAATGTGTGTTCATGCTGAAATTAAATAATGGTTTATCTTTTCAAATCTTCTGTCGCGTTTCATGATGTGTATAGAGTGGTGAAGGTATGACATCACTTTGTAGGCCAAAAAGCGGAAACGAGTTAGCATTTTAGCACTTCTGGTTCCATTGTCCTAAAGTCAATGGGTTTTTTATGGGATTTTGGTTAAAAATAAGGTCTGTGGTGAACACAAGCTTAAGACACTTTCATATTTTATTCTACGACATAAAAAACATCAGTATTACCCTACTTGGGATTTACATGTCTTGAAAAACAAAAAAGTGTTTAAAAAAGTCTTTAAAAAAGTGTATCATAAAATTGTAATGATCACAGAGCTTGTTTTTTTGCGATAATCCAAAAGCCTATCCAAAGGCCTACAAAGTGACGTCATACCTGCATCACTCTATTGAGCTGGTTTGTGCGATTTAAGTTTCACACTTCAGAAAATGTGACGTATTTTCCGGTGAGGGACCATTGATGATCCCTGTCTTTTGTGGGACTTTTTAGGGAGTGAACGTTCAAATGTACTGGAAGGATTTCACGATTGAGACAGCCCTTAAAATGGCCGACTCCCTAATCAATGCCCTGACTACTAAACTTGAGAGCTGATCAAGACAAACCCTTCATTTTTCGACATAAACATCCACTACACGGACACATCTGAGCATTGCATGATGCCGCAACAAGGAGTAAAAAGGCAAACTTTCAACTTCCATGCTTCATCCAGCGTTTTTAAACACAAGAACGTGTTCTTTGTGAACAGCCCCTTACAGTAAGCTTCTGGCTGTATACTAACATCTCCAATTCAACAGCCCATTTCCAGAACCTGTAGGGGTTAGACAGTTTAGTAGGGACAGAATTCACCTTGGTCCATGTCAAGACGGAAGCCTCATGATTTCCTAGGCAGCAAACAAACCAGAAATTTTAACTTGGATGTATCAAAAGATATCCTATCACAATAAATCCTATTAAATTAAATTTATCTCACAGTCAGAATGCCTGAGGAAGATCTAAACAATACTTTGAGCCAAAACGAAAGCTGATTTTAAGTAGCAGTTAATGCATTTGGCTCACATGGAAGTTTTCCATAGCCTCAGGTAAAGCAAAATCCTTCCAACAGTTTTCCATGGCATTTTTTCTGGTGCAAGATGCACTTGAGGAGTGTTAGAAGGCCCACATATGAGTATATAACATATATAAAAATGTATTAAAGAATGTGCATAATACTTAGTCCACTCACTGACCAAAAACAGAAATGACTGCCAGTAAAAGTAGTGTGCAAACTGATGAGGACCAGTGGTAAATCTGACCAGAAGTTACACCAGCTTGAAATGAAACATCTCATGGCATCTTCTAAAACATTCAGACATAAACGCCAAGTTAGATGTCTTCCTGGTGCTACATGATTGCAGCTGTGATCTCAGCGCTCTGGGAATACTCTGAAATCTCACACATGTTCAGCGGGGCAATATGCTCACAGGAGCCTGCGTGAGTTTGATAAATGCATTCCATTTACATGATCTGTACCAGCGAAGGAGTCGAAGCTGTTTTGTTTTAAAAAGATAACTTTTGAAATGATATCTGAAATGACAGGAGCTAATAGGTTGAACTTAATCTGATCTAGATTTTTGTCCGAATGAGCAAGTGAACACAATCAGGTTGTTGAGCATGTCAGAGACTCATATTGCTTCAGACTGACCTTCCTAATTTATCCTTTTGAATTAGACAAAAAGGGGAATGTGAGAGTAGTTGTTATAACAATCAACAGAAACGAAAGCATCTTTTTGGCAACGGAAATGTCATAACAAAAGCTATCCAGCTATCTGAATTTTGCAATTTCTAAAGGCAGTTGTCCAGTAGTAATCCAGGGACAGATGTAGCAGTTGTTTTCACAACAACCCATCAGTGATGTTGTTGACAAGCGAGATGGTGCCCGATGACTTATGCAGACTCCCTTTCTTTAAGCGGACTCAAATGGTAACATAAAACACACTAAACTAAACAAAATGGTCATCAGTTTACATTTACAAATTACGAACACAAGAAAAAGCTGCCACAGAGGCACAGAGGTGTGTGTCTTTCCAGAGTTTGCAGTCGGGATGTCCAGCGTGCAGGGGTGGGTGGGAGGTGGGGCGTCGGGGGGTCAAGTCTCTAGTGGATGGGGTTAATATCTGTGCGGTGATTGGGTGCCGTGCTGGAGGTGGTGATGGTATTGTGCTGGATGATTTGCTGCTGGGTTACAGGGGTGGGACTTCCTGCCGGACTGCTCTCTGGACCTGAGGGACAAAAGGACAGATGAAGATGTGCGTCCAGCTGTCTGACATCTGTCCACATCCGTCAGTCTGGTAGTCACATCTGTTCATCACTCTATTAATCCATCTATCCATTCATCCTTCCATCCATCCTGTTTGTCTATATTTATTCATCCATCCATCCATATTTCTGTCTATCCATCTGTATTTCTGTCCTTCTATCCATCCATAAATCCACCCATCCATTCACCCATCCAAGTGTGTCCATCCATATGTATGTCTATCCATCCATTCATCATCCATCCATGTCTGTCTATCCATCCATCCATCTGCATGTCTGTCTATTTGCTGTCTAGGAAATACAACAGATATTAAAGAGATTGTATTTGTAATTTTTCTTTCCTAATCTAATCATGTCTATCTGTCCATCCATCCATCCACCCGTATGTCCATCAATCCAACAATCCCTTCATCCATGTCTATCTGTCCATCCACCCATATGCCTATCCATCCATCCATCCATCCATTCGTATGTCTGTCTATCCATCATCCATCCATCAATACATCCACATGTCTGTCTATCCATCCATCTGTATGTTTGTCTGTTTGCTGTCTAGAAATACAACAATCTATAATGTAAAGATAAAAAACACCACACTTTGATGAATATTTAAATATTAACATCTTAGATTACTGAATAATTTGGAAGTTTAGAAAGACATGCAGGACACATTACCTGTAAGCATATACTGTACTTCAAAGTGAAAATGGAAACAATATTTCCTGCATTATAAACCGCAACAGGTTGTTCAGTGACCCCTATAACCAGGGAGTGGCAGCCTCCATACATATCAAAAATGTCACAAGTATCTATATCAGTGGGTGTGTCCTACAAACAATATACATCCATTACGTAATGTCACCCCTGGCCGTGTGGGTGCGTGATAGGTACTCACTGAGGTAACCTTGAGACTCTTTCTGCATGGCGGTGATGGGACAGTCCTTATGTGTCAATAAAAGCTGTTTCAGTTGTGTCACCTCATTCTTTAGCATGGTGACCTCGTTCTGCCAACAAACACAGGGATAATATGAAACACTCACAAAAAGTCCCTCTGTGTTTACAGGAATTGAATAACTTGTTGCTAGTGAAAAATCCAATCATAAACATTGGCAACAGACATGAAACAAAACATTTTTTTTCCTGGTTTGTAGCAACATAAAGTTAAAGCAAAACTAAACGTCTCTCATTATTTTACAGATTAAAAACATGAATATTCCGCAAAGCACAAGTTCCCTGGATCCAGTCTGGCCTGGATTTGACTGCTTAAGAGTTATTGTCCATTGAAATGCCTTCGTAGTTTAAAATTAAATTTAAGCCATATTTGGGAACTCAAGTTTGTGAGAGCTAACCCCTATGGTTCCTTCCTTAGTATGCAAACAAATCTAAACAAAGGCACACATGTTTATGATGTTTTGTTTTTGTCATAAACCATACAATACTTAACATAATTATGACAAACATGTTGGAAAAAGGTCTCTGGTGGATGTATTGGCAGCTTCACATCAAACCTCCCAGCAGACACACTGAATTAAAGGCCAGACAAGTCTGGGTCTCATTAGAAAACCTCATAATGAACAGGCGGTGAATTCTCTGCAATTACCGCTGTGGGAAACACGAGCGTCTGATCACACAGAGTTCTTGAATTTGATTAAACGATTTAGCAGATCCAATATGAAAACATGGCAGCATTTCAGGGATGCTTGGTGGAGAAGATTCCCCGTGCTGACAGGTACCATCTTTGTGACTGTGGGGTGAATATTTCATAAAAGGCAAAACAAGCCTGAACAGTGGGACTATGGGAGTGCCAGGGTGTCTATGAGCTCTCTGTCCCACCTCGTCAAACTATGCAATAACAAAGAAAAACAAACACATTTAACATGTTTTGTTCTATTGTTGGTGGGAACTAGGGCTGTGTGAAATTACATCTCAAATTTTTTCAGCCTTTTGAATATATAAAATATATATCTTGATATGTATGTATTTAATTAAACGAAAAATGTGGGCTTTTTTTCAATTTTTATTTCAACTAAAACTCATTTCATTTGTAATATTTAATGCAAGATGAAAAATACTGTGAAAATCATAACAATAAAGGCATGTTTTTCCAAATTTGTTTACTAAATGGAAAAGAAAATATGATTTTATGTTTTCATTTATATGCACCAGTACAGCAATACATGTGACCCTGGACCACAAAATCAGTCATAAGTCGAACGGGTATATGTGTGGCAATAGCCAACAATACAGTACATTGTATGGGTCAAAATGATCTATTTTTCTTTTATGCAAAAAATCATTAAGATATTAAGTAAAGATCATGTTCCATGAAGATATTTTTTTAATTTCCTACCATAAATATATGAAAATGTATTAGTAATATGAGTATTACTATAATAGTAATATAATATTGGTATGAGTAATATATGTAATATACTGAATATTAGTAATATATATGAATATGAGTAATATAATATTATTAGTAATATGCCTTGCTAAGGACTTAATTTGGAAAACTTTTGATTTTCTCAAAAATATGATTTTTTTGCACCCTCAGAGATTCAGTATTTTCAAATAGTTGTATCTCGGCTTATTTATTCAGCTTTCATATGATGTATAAATCTCAATTTTAAAAAAAATTGACTGTTATGTTTTGTGGTCCAGGATCACATATTATTTATCTAAATGTCATTCAACCATTTTCTTTTTTAAATCAATTAAAACTTTCATTCAGCGAGGATACATTAAACTGATCAAAAGTGACATTTATAATGTTACAAAATATTTCTATTTTAAATAAATGTGGTTCTTTTGAACTTTTTATTCGTACATCCAAAAATCAGCGAAAAAGTCCATAATCATGACTGCTGAAAATTCAGCATACTTCACAGCATGACTGTCTTTACTGTATTTTTGATTAAAAAATGCAAACTTTGTGAGCATAAGAGGAAATCTTATCCGGCACAAACTGTAAAACTGTATTAATATGTAAATATATGTAAATTGCCACACAGAGACATTTCTGAGTCACTATGCCAATAGTTGTGTTTCAACTGATTCGAGTCATGATATAAGGAAGAATCATAAAACGCAATTAAAAACTAATTAAAATCTTTGCTTGATTTACAAAGTTAGATTGCCTAGCCCTAGTAGGGACTTTTGATAAGATGGTGGTGTTGCCTAGTGGTTAAAAATATAGGCTGGTGGTGGTAACTGAAAGGCTAAAACCACACAAAGTACAACCACTATTGAGTCCCAGAGCAAGACAGGTTAACCTCAGGTTTGCTCAGGTCGGAGAAGAGCAGAGTGAATGATGTGGCACAATGGGGAAGACCACCCAAGAATGGTCAGGCTGTTCTGGTTTCCTGGTTTCAGAGGGGCTTTGGACACGTGTCATGGTTAGAGTGGGACCAGTTAAACCACCTGAAACATACATGCTGAAAACCAGTTTAGGCTGGTTTAAGTTGTGGGCAATGCAGGATATACTCAACACATCCTCCAAAAATAGACTTACATGAATATCCACACGGCATCAATCTTTCAGGTAAACCTCTATGCAAATTCAAGGTCTGTTGAGAGCTTAAATGGATGCGTTCAGATGGAAACCTCAAAATGTGCCGTGATGCTCAGAGGTTTTACTGGCCTACAAACCACACATTCAGCTGCAGCTGGCGGTGCTCTGGTTACTCTGTAGACCTCAATAACCCATTGACCCTTCCCTCCTCACAGCCTTCCCCGTCTGCTCTCCATCTACAGTAGCTTCAGCTGTCAAATGAAGGGTGTTTATGAGCTTCTGTGGTCTAGAGTAAGCTAATACCGAGTGAAATATGACGCCCTGCGTGAAATACATCTCAGTGTGTGTTCCAAATTGAAGTGCATTTTAACGCTTAAGAACCGAGGCCTTCAGCTGAGGAGAAGTGTGCGAATGAGTGATTCTGACCTGCAACTGCATGTTGGTTTGGGTGAGCTCCTCCGCTTTCTTTTCTAGCGACATCACCCACACTTTCCTTTTCTGTCTGCAGCGTGTGGCGGCTGCGCGATTCCTCTCCAGGAATTTTCGTCTGCGCTCGTCGGGGTCTTCATCCACGACACGCCTGCGGCGACCTCCGCTGGGCGGCGGGGACTGTAGGGTCTGCGTCGGCTGCATTTGCTGCGCAGCCGGAGATAACTGTAAAATACGGGACAACCAAAAAGTCTGACGTTACATTCTCTATTGAGGCATCATATTCATATTCATAGACCTGGCTCCCGGCCAATCACCTGTCAAATCTCCTCGTTCAGACCTCTCCAGCCAGAAACGTCCTGTCTGGGAGTTTTCTTTAAAACAACATGTGCCCTGTACACGTGGCCCTACGTCCCTATGATGGACGTCTGGGTGTGAGAAACAACAGTCTGATTTACAGGCTGCCCCACCCTCATAAAGAGGTGTCAGGGCCCAGTTTTCCACTGCACACGTCCACTCGGACCAATACTCTACGACACCCTGAGAACCAGGGCCACTACCAGCGCTCAAGGCCCACAAAAAGCTTCTTTGACATATGCTTGGCAGTTGCCATGTTTGCCGTCTTTAGATCATTACAGGTTTCTGGAGGCGATGGAAAATGCAGTGGCTTTGATGGTTTGTATGTATACAGGGCCCCTTCTTTGACTTAATAATACATTAAGGCAGAATTTCTGAATCACAAAAAGATGGATTCAGTCATCTTATGCTGGGTACAGACGAAAGTTTCAAAATGTGAGAGACCACAAACACGAGGACAAGAAATCAAAGATTGAACCGTTTTGTTCCTCTAGTGTGTGGAGTGCCGCAATGTGACCAGGAAAGCACACTACACACGAACAGATTCCATTCACAAATAACAGAGTCCCGCCTGTGAACACGGGAAATCTCCCAAAATCTCTTGCATCAAACGTGACTTTAAAGTAAACAAACATGGCGGTCGACCCGGCAAGAAGAAATTGCGCTTATGGACTGATTTTTACTGATTTAAATTTGCGGGGGGAGAAGGAAAATGTTCAGATGAAGTCATGGGGACAGTGTGAAAATGAATGTAACATGTTACAGCACGAGCTGGAGGTGTGTCTTTCTTTCTGATTGGGTATTGTTTAGTTTTACGTGATAATCTCCAGAGCGTGCGCTTGCGTCCTTGGGAGATGGGGCGGCTCCGACGTTCTTCTGATCAGGTTCAATCTAACACACCTCACACCACAATACAATCTAATAAGATCATCTGTAGAACCATCAAGATAATCAGGACTTTTCCTTAGGATTGTTGGAAGGGAGAAATCTGCCCAAAATCGCCCTGATTATCTTTTTGTGTGTACCCAGCATTAAAGAGTTTAAAGGGGTTAGTTCACCCAAAAATGAAAATTCTGTCATTAATTACCCTCATGTCATTCGACACCTGTAAGACCTTTGCTCATCTTTGGAACTCAAATGAAGATATTTTTGTTGAAATGCGATGGCTCAGAAAGGCCTCCATTGGCAGCAATGTCATTTCCTCTCTCAAGACGCATAAAAGGTACTAAAGACATTGTTACAAAGTCCATCTCTCTACAGTGGTTCTACAATCATTTTATGAAGCGACAAGAATAGTTTTTGTGCAAAAAAAAAAAAAGACTTATATAGAGATGGCCGATTTCAAAACACTGCTTCCTGAAGCTTCGGAGCATTATGATCAGTGTATCGAATCATGAATTGGATCGCGTGTCAAACCCTCAAACCGCCAAACTGCTGAAATCACGTGACGTTTATGCTCCAAACCACTGATTCGAAACACTGATTCATAACGCTCTGCAGCTTCAGTAATTAATGACAGAATTTACCTTTTTGGGAAAATTAACCCTTTAAGTGGCAGGACCTGAAGGTTTATACAAGAGTGTCCAAAATAAAGAAAAACATCTTTTAGTAATCTAGTTTAAACAGGTTCCATGTTTTTAGAAATGTACTCTTGATTTGATATGATTTTGAAAAACTGCTAGCCTGGATGCAAGCCGAATTTAGCACCGCCCACAACATTTTTGCTCTGGCAATTTGGTCTGGACTCGATCCATAGAGGAGTAATTATGCTCGAACAGAAACTGTTCGGACCAATGAAATTGTCAGGGCGGGCTTTAGACGATGATGGACAGATGATCAACAGTAACGTAATCATCCACGTCATCAAAGGCGCTTGGGTTGAATTTGCTCTTATCCTAAATGGAGAACATGTTCGTATGCATTCACCTTCACTATTTCTCTCAGAAATGATGATCGTGTTGGTAATTACTCTGTGTATCCATAAATTCTTTTTTTTTTTTTACAACAAAGATCGTTTACACTCATCTTTTTTCTTCTAACGTTACTTATTCCAGTTTGCATGCAGACAGGGTTGCCAAGTTCTTTTGCAACGTCGCGATGTTGCAAAGTTCTCAGGGGAAAAAAATGGCGTTTGGGGGGTAAAATATGTTATTTTGGCACGGTTGCCTGCTAAAATTCGCATTCCTGGCTGCGTCTATAGATAGCATAATTGGGGTAAAACAACCTGTGGGAAAAACAGTGCAGTTGAGTTCTGTTGACATTTGACAACTAACGTCACGCGTTGAAACACGCCCCATAATCACAGCCCAATGGAGCAATATCAGTGTCATATTCTGACTAGAATTGAGTATGACCACGTCAGGCTAAAAAACGCATCATTTTCAACAAAAATATCATGTGGTACAAGTAAAACATAACATAGTGTTTTAAATTACATTTACTTTACTACACACATATGTACATATGTGAGTGTGCACACATATACATTTTTATTATTGGAAACGTTTTTAAATAAGGTAAAAATACATCATGAATTATTAATTGATACGTTTTTGAGGAGTCGCACCTTTATATGACATTTTACGACCTAAACTAACACTGCGTTTTCATAATGAGGTCAAATTATCTGATATTTTAAGAGATTTATGTTTTTTCTGTGAGTCTGCATATGAAATTGCATACTTTCTCGAGTAGGTACTTATTTTGAATAAGTAATTACTTCACAACTGCTAAAAAAGTATGTTCTATATAGTATGAATGTGTGTTGTATGAATGTAATCTGGACGTACTACATTGGCCATGTTGTCATGATCATGTGACCCACCAGCGTCAGTTAAGTCGCTTAAATTCCATTCACAATGGGATAGTAAAGTGTCCATTGTATACACACTTCAGAATGTCACCAGAAGTAGTAGGTCATGCCTACTCTTTTATGTATTCAGACTGTTTTTCACCTACTATATTGTAGGGAAGTTTGCGATTTTGGATGCAGCTTGTATGTTTGTCGCACCACATGACTTCGATTTGGCAGGCAAAATGTTTTCAAGAAAACTTATTTAACTTTTTAATAAATACATTTTTTAAAAGTTACTTTCTTTCAATGAGGCTATTTATTTATTATGATATCAAGACAGTCTGAAATGTATAATTATTATATAATAATATACTATATAGTGTTATTATAATTATGGAGTTAAATAAGAGGTGTATTCAAGTAATGGTATTTTTAATGTACAGTATTTTTGATTAAAAAATGGGAGAGAAAAAACACTTTTTCACACAACATGATCCTAGTTTAACTTTTTTTTTAATTATAATTTGACTCCACTGAAATCAGTTCATCCCAACTCAACTCAACTCAAGTAAACTAAAGTAAGTTCAATTCAGCTGAACTCATCAATCCCCACATCACTTGTACTTGTAAAATATTACAGAATTAAAACCCTCAAGGAATGTATCTCGAACCCAGTTCAGTACCTGTGAAGCAGCAGAGTGCATGGGTTGGTGTGGAGAGGTCTGGTGTCCGTGTGCAGGGTGCAGGTGGGGCGGGTGGGAGTTGTGGTGCCCGTGGTTCTGTGGGTGGTGATGGGCGCTCTGTGCGTGGCTGGGGTGGTGGTGGTGGGCATGGTGAGGGTATCCGTGGGGTGGGCCCTGCATGTGCTGGTGAGGGTGAGAGTGAGAGTGAAGGTGGTGATGATTGGCCTGATCCTGCCGCGATGGCATCATCTCCATCATATGACCCATGGAGTTCATGCTGCCATTCGCCATGCCCCCTGGATGATGGGCAAGGGCAGCTTTCAGTCTCTGAGTAGAAAAATGGGGGGAAATGATATATATATTAATAATATGACTAGCAAGTTTTGGATTTTACATTTTAAAAGAGCATCATGTGGTCCATTGTACAAAAAAACGAAAGGAACCTGTCTCTACGATTAGCACCTGTGGGACATGTTGTGAATGTGAACACTTGATTAAATGCTTTTATAATGAGTATTTTTATTTTCCAATGAAGATAGATAGATAGATAGATAGATAGATAGATAGATAGATAGATAGATAGATAGATAGATAGATAGATAGATAGATAGATAGATAGATAGATAGATAGATAGATAGATAGATAGATAGATAGATAGATAGATAGATAGATAGATAGATAGATAGATAGATAGATAGATTAAATGAAACAATTTTTAAAAAATTATAAAATAAAACAAAATGAAAACAAATGAAATAAATGAAATTAATTAATGCAATGAATGAAATTAATGAAATTAAAGAAAAAAATAAATGAAATGAAATAAAATTAAATAATTCTTAAAAAATGTATTTGGCAATTAGATATATTCTGTGAAAAAATATATATAATTTTGCTACCCAAGAAAACATATCTTTATTTTTTGAGGATATTTACCTGGAAAACAAGACCAAAATTATGATTCATTTACATTTCTGTTAGCATGACAAAACATGGCTGTCTATTGTGTCGACAAGTGAGCAATTCTATTTTTCCGATAGATTACATGTGACCGCTCGCCCACTTTGTGACGTACAAATGTCCGAGTTAAGCCTGTCACTCCCATTTACCCTCTCATCCACACACCTACACACCCTCTTACACACCCAAACATACTATTCCACTATCTGTCGTCACTGTCTAAGAGCTTCATCTGAAGATCGAGCCCAGCGCTGTGCAGGTCTGGCAGTGAGAGGCCCCTGAGGACTCTCTCCCCCGATTTGCCCATTTCCCTTTCGGCCTACGCACTGTTGCTTCAACCGTGTGGTCTACTTAAGCTTTCACCCAGGGCTGGTCTTGGAGTCTATGACTCTAGAGACGCTCAAAGCGCGTCTGTGTTTGGAATATGTTTACCTGACTGCTCTCTCTCTCACAGAACTGTTTTTCTGGGCAGCTCAAAAAGACAACTTAGGGGTCTGAAAAAAGCCACAAGTATAAACATACCTCCCGCCAAAATATGTCCCGTGGTTTGATCTGTTGACGGCACATGTAGACAAAAAAAAAAAAAAAAAAGTACATAAGCATGTGCATATATACTTGTATGTCTGTGTCCATTCAGTTTGACTTTTTTAAACTTGAGCCAATTCAAAAAAACCCGGAGAAGTATTTTTAGAGCGTGTTGAGTCTACGGTATATATTTCCACAAGAGCGGAGCAGGTAGACTGACTTGGGTCTGAGGATCGAAAAAACAAACCAAACACACACACAAAAATTATTCAAATAAATTAAAGAAAACATGAAATGAAGTCAAGCAAGGATAATCTCTTCATGGAAAGTAAGACTTAAAAAAATCGAACAAAATGACACAAAGGTGCACTCAGTAGTTTTTTGTTTGTTGCACTGGCTAATATGCCCTCTTGGACTTAAACTGACACCTAGTGGTGTGGATGCAACATTATGCAAAAGCAAAAATATTCCGTCTCAAATGTCATTGTAGAAAATCACAACTTTTAGTCAACCATGAATACTAGAATCCAATAAAATGAGAGGTTACTATTACTACTACTTTACACTACAGGGCTGTTGAATACTTGATTCTGATTGGTAGATAAATAGTTTCACAACTGAAAACCCAGACAACATTTCTCAGTATCAAAGTAGTAACATCAATGTTACTGAAGCAGTTAAACTCACAGCTTTGCTAGAGACGCTGCTGTCGAAGACGACTGAGAGACGCATAGACTGAAGTAATTCACACACTTAGTGCCATTTTCTTGGTTTGTTTGGTCCGAACCAAAAAATAAAACATTTAGTCCTGTTCCGCTTAGCGTTCAGATAGGCATTTTAACACCGAACCTAAAGATATGGAACCTAAACGCATATGTTCACAACCTGATTCGTCGGCTTTTATTATGTATATTTCAGTCATATTTCAACTCGTGAAGAGCTTATAAAATATGTAAAGTCAAAACAATGGCAGGAATCCCTCTGTCACACACACAAATGAAAATCTGCTGCAAGGAGACGAGGTTCTGATGCCTGTACCGAACTGTGATGGGCAACATCAGAACCATGATGAGAAAAAACATGTCCTTTTTAGGGTCGCATCTTGTGACATAATTTTTCAGTGTTTGGTTTGTTTACATGTCTTTGGTTCGTGTTGCATTCACATTTCATTTACACCACACCAGAGTTCGTTTTGAAGTGGACCGAGACCCATCGTAATAGCGGCCTCGGTCTGCTTGTTTGGTGCGCTCCAGTGTTCGAATGGCAGCATTACTTATTCAAATGAACCATGGGTTCATTTTAATCTAACCAACCAAGTGTGAACACAACCTTAATCAATCAATCTCTCTGCCTCTGTCTCTCTGTATTAACTGCATTATTAGTCTGCTTATCAATGGCTCAAGCCTCTGTTACTGGCTCTAAAACGACATTTTGGAATTACCAACTGAGGCTTGGAATGAGATGCATAAGAAATAATTTCTGCACAGAAGAGCATTTTAAGTACAAAAAAACTGACATGTGTCTTGAAATAAAATGTCTGTCTAGAGGCCTGATGACCATTCTATTCTATAAGCAGAATAACTGACCACATTACCACCCTGAGTGAGCATTTTTGTTCTAATAATTCAGTTGATTCATTGATTTCTGCCTTTATAAGGCAACCCACGCCATGTAAAATAAAACAGGCTACCAATACAAATAAAGGGTTTAGCTCATGTGAATGCACATCATTTTACACATATTTTACTAAATTACTATTCATGTGCATTTCTTTTAATGAGAGAGACATTACTTAGCACACCTTGGTGTAATTTAAATCTCAGAAGTTTCCACAAACAGATCCAGAAGAATGACAGAAAAGTATCAGACATGTCCCTGCCATGCTCCTGTTCTCCCAGGCGCTCCAGATGCTGTGGGTCAGAGAGGCCAGTGTCCAGAGTTGTGTGTTTGTAACAGGCAGCACATTCACTCTCTGAGAGTCACAGCCAGCTGGACCGTATGTGAGTGCCAAGGCACAGACCAGAGCACAGCATCCCTTTCTTCTCAAGCTGGTCAACCTGTGAGATGTCTTTTTTTTCAAGATGTCTTTATTCTCTGAATCATCCTAGTTGCTATTTACCAAAACAAAACCCAAATTTATTTGATAAGTTGCTGGCTCTTCAGCTCTCCAAGCCAAGCAAAGCCATACCGTCCCTCCCTGACTCCTGGAGCTGCCAGTGCTTTCCGCCTTCACACACTGGCTGCCAAATGCACAAGCACTAACTTACCCACCCTTACTGCTGCCCTTAACTGCCATTAATGCTGTTTTCACCTACCCGCTGCATCTTAATCCACAACCCTTGCCAACACAGCAATAATAACCCACCATTGCCTTTATCAACATTTCTGCTGCAGCATGCAAAACATTTCCAGTTACAAAAAAAACCACTGCCAGCCACAGTGAGGCACCTAAACTTTCTATTTTCTGTTCTCGTCAGTCTGATATCTGTGTATATGTTTAGTGCATGATTGTGTGTTTGATTGATATGTCTGGATTTTAATTTTGTATTTAAAAAGGTTGGTTTTGATTTTTATAATATAACATTAACACACTAATAAAATATTTGGACACTACATCAAATATATAAAACATTTTAATGGATGCAGTTTGAATATATATACACACTGCCGTTCAAAGGTTTTGGGTCAATTATACGATTTTTGTTGTTGCTGTAGTTTGAAAGAAATGAATACTGTTATTCAGCAAGCATGCATTACACTGAACAAAAGTGACAGTAAAGACTTTTACAATGTTACAGAAAAATTCAAATAAACACTGTTCTTTTGAACTTCTGAACAAAATGTATCACGGTTTCCACAAAGATATTAACATATTAACTGTGTTTCATTATTATAAGAAATGTTTCTTGAGCACTAAATCAGCATATTAAATGGATTTCTGAAGGATCATGTGACACTGAAGACTGGGGTAATGATGGTGAAAATTTAGCTTTGCCATCACAGGAAGAAATTACATTTTCAAGTGTATTAAAATAGAAAACAGTTCATTTCAATTGTAATAATATTTCACTGTTTTTATTGTATTTAATAAATGCAGTCCTGATTAGCACAAGACACTTCTTTGAAAAGCATGAAAGTAACATACAAATTCCAAACTTTTATATGCAATGATTTATATTTTTATAAGAAATTTAGCTTGACTACTATAAAAACACTTGTTTTGATATTTGATATATCTAATGCAATGAAATTTATGTTTTGAACACTTCATTTTATATATACATTTTAAATAATATTTAATAATATTGGACACCTTAATATTTAAATGGTTACACTTTATTTTAAGGTGTCTTTGTTACACATGTGCATTTGAGACCTGAGTAATATTAAGTACCTGCATGTACTTACTATAGGGTTAGGATTAGGGTTTGGTTTGGTTTAGGGTTAGTTGCATGTAATTATGTGTAATTTATAGGTATTACTATAGTAACTGCATGTAACAATCTGAGATTACACTTTATTTTAAGATGTCTTTGTTACAGTGTAATTATATATTTACCGGTAAGTACTGAGTAATATTAAACTTACTATAGGGTTAGGGTTAAGATTAGGGTTAGTTGCTTGTAATTATGCACAATTTAGTTATAACTATAGTAACTACATGTAACGTGTAACAAGGATACTGTAAAATAAAGTGTAACCCAATCTGACACTGTAAAATTAAGTGTTACCAAATATTTTTATGGAATTTTTAAATTCTGCACTTTTCCACCACAATTAATGGTTTGATGATCCATTTAATCAAGAAATGTTAAACTGTTCAAAACCTTTCAGATGCAATAAGACATACCATACCATCTTACTCTTCGCTCATCTAAAAGAAATGAGACGTCTATATTAGGTTCTAATGTGTACAAAGATGGAGTCTATGAGAATCACAGGAGCCAAGGGACCATCTTTCATCCATTAACATACTTGACATACTGGGGTCACAGTGCACAGAAACACCTCTGACTGATTGCGCCACCTGTCCATCAACACTCTCACTTTGATTGGACCTGGGCAGCTGTGCACCTATCTCTCCCTCCCTCTTGGTCCGGGCCAGATTGTGCTGAGTTCCCACACGGTGGAATGCCAATGTCTGGGGCCGCGCCACTCTAAGAGAGAGGACAAGCACGGGGCCTCGGTCTATAAAGCTCAGCTTGGCAGTGAGCCAACAGTTGATGGAGGGAGGAAGCAAGAAGGGGGGTATTGGAGTATCTCTCGCTCTTTCTCTTCCACGGGAAGAGACATTCATCCATCATTTGTGGGGTGTAGGGAGAGCGTCCGCTATCAGTGCTCTAATGTAATCAGTCTGGCTCTGAGCAGGGCCCCAGAGTGCCACACGGGGTCAGAGGCCAAATGAGCCACAACAGGCTGAGAGAGAGAGAGAGAGAGAGAGAGAGAGAGAGAGAGAGAGAGAGAGAGAGAGAGAGAGAGGCGGCACAAAGCAGGAAGTGCACACTTAACAGATACCTAGTAACCACTAAACACACAACTGATATGGAATACACAAGCGATGTGCTGAAACACTTGACCAAACACGTGAAAGAATAAAAAATGGTGTAGAGAAACTAGTAGATTTCACAAACAATTACAAAAAGACGGCAAGAAACATTTTTTAAATTAGAAAAAATAATAAGCTAATAAGCTTTGTTTTCATTTAAAGCTTCGAGAGCAGATAATCAGCAACAAAAGGCCATAAAAAAGAACAACAGACACACTTATCAGACTGACATTCATTCTTTGAGCTTTTGGAAACATCAAACAAACCGCTGAAACCTGCTCTCCTGCTGGCGGAAACCCAGAACAAACATGAAACCATTAGTCACTCGACGGGACAAAAATCTGACATATCAAAACCAGAAAGTTCAGATCACATTTTTTGAGCAATTACTTTGGATTTCTCATCCTTTACACCTCCTACCACACACTGGGCTTGTCAATAATGTACAGCCTTATAAATAAAATGGGATGCCATTGAAGAACCATTTGGGTTCCTCAGTGATCGGTCCTTAAAGAACATTTTAATAATCTAAAGAACCTTTTAAGCAATGGAAAGGTACAATGGATGTCAAATGTTCTTCAAGGAACCATTAGAAGCCAATAAATAACCTTTATTTTTAAGTGTGTTGTAAAAGCAAGCAAGAAATAAGAATAAAAGTACTCTCACCCAAGTACTTCAAGGAAAACTTTCTCTTCCAAATCTGGCAGGTAGAAATGAACAGTGCAGGGAGGCTTTTAATATAACCTACTGTATTTATGTTAGGTGTCCATAATCTCTTATGACGTTAGCTGAGAACCCAGATCAGTGCTGATGTGTGTCACTGACTAGGTCTCATCTGCCTTTCGTAATAAGGTGTAAACAGACATTAGAGTCGAGCCCTCAGAGCTGAAACAGCAGCTGTATTAGCCTGTAATGATAGTGCTGTCTTGGACGCTGGCACTGCAAAACCTGAGGAAAACAGTCATTACTGTAACACAAGTGTTGGCCTGTTGAGAAGCAAACTCTCCTGAAGTGATTCACAACAGAGAGAAGTGTGTGAAGCACCTGTGTGTGTGTGTGAGATGTAACCAAATATTCAAGACAGGTGGGGAGTGGAAGTAAAAGTTTAAGAATTGGTAACCGTGGAAAACTTATGTGGAAAAGTAAAGCACTGGATTTGTCGACGTTTGCCAAGATAAATCTTTTACAAAGAAACTTAAAGTTACGTAGATATCTACTTGTAGAATGTATATTATGCCTGAGTTATTTCTGTGAAATTATCAGATGGCCCATAAAATTAGATCATAGTAAATTTGTTCAATATGAGATGGAAGTGTTGTTTTTTTCCTCGCAAACTCGCAAATTGGACTGGCTGTTTAAGCTGCAAGTTATATGTAGAAAAGATGTGAGAGATTCATGGCAGATGTGTCTCCATGTGTGAGATTTTAGCAATAGATGTTTCCCATTTAAATCCAAACACACGCACTCACACACACACACACACACACACACACACACACACACACACACGCACACACACACACGCACACACACACACACACACACACACACATGTTGTGTTTCCATGTTTTATGGGGACATTCCATAGGCGTAATGCATTTTATACTGTACAAACCGTATTTTCTATCCCCCTACACTGCCCCTGCCCCTAAACCTACCCATCACAGGAGACATGCTGCATTTTTACTTTTTCAAAAACATCTCTTAGTGTGATTTATAAGATGTTTTCCTCATGGGGACAAAAAATGTCCCCACAAGGACAAAAATTTGGATATTGCCATCTTTGTGGGGACATTTTGTCCCCATACCGTAGATTACCAGTCACACATACACACACACACACACACACACACACACACACACACACATGTTGTGTTTCCATGTTTTATGGGGACATTTTATGGGGACATTTATACCGTATAAACTATATATTCTATCCCCCTACACTGCCCCTGCCCCTAAACCTACCCATCACAGGAGACATGCTGCATTTTTACATTTTCAAAAAACATCATTTAGTGTGATTTAAAAGATGTTTTCCTCATGGGGACCAAAAAATGTCCCCACAAGGACAAAGATTTTGGATATTGCCATCTTTGTGGGGACATTTTGTCCCCATACCGTAAAGGATTACCAGTCCACACACACACACACACACACACACACACACACACACACATGTAAAAAACAAGAATATGTGCTATATAGAATGTTTTAATTAAGTCTTTTAAGGCTGGAATGTGTGTGGAACGTGTGAAAAATGTGGAATGTGTGAAAATATCAAACATGTTTGATATCCTCCAACTGGATGGACTCCAAAAAAAAAAAAGAAAATCAGGGCTTGTGCCCATCATACACCACACGATTTTCTGATAAATTTGTCAAAAGCAGACTTAAAGTAGATGCTCGGACACTAGCCGTGGCTCCTCCAGACTGCAATTCAGAGCAAAATCTGTACAAAAGTTGTGTACTGTATTTCAGCCTTTATTGCAACAAGTATCACCTACTGGTCAATATGAAAAATGGCTATTTTTGCTTATAACTTCTAAATTGTTAATCCAAAAACCACAACTTGTCTCTTTAGAGATAACCATATTTCAACTTGTTCCACATATTATGATGATAATACACATCATATCCAATTTCTAAGTTCAGAAGACGCAGAAATTTTTGTGGGATGCGCTGAAATTCAGATTCTAACAAGGCCAAAGTTTTTAGACATTTTCTACTTTTTGTGAATGTTTTCTGTACAAATGTTTGTGGAAACCGTTACCATTATTTGAATTCATTTTTATTTAATATGAAAATTTTAGGTGTGAAATTTTGATCAAAATTATCCCGCACCTAAAAGCCACAACAAGCTGCAAATTGGACTAAACTGTACAGTGGAAAATGTGGCAACATGAGACTAAGAGAGATGTGTCTGGACCTGGATGAATAACCCACAATCCTTCTCATCCTGTTTCTTTCCTTCTACCAAACAATCAGCAGATATTTTAAGCAATATAAAACATAATATAGCTCAATAGAGCCCAGACGACGATCTATCAGGTTTCGTTCATGTGATATCCACACAGATATCCTGCGATGTCCGTCTGTCCACAGTCATAAGAGCAGCGATCGTTTAAAATCCTTCTCCGTTTCATCGCTGATCTTTAGCCTCTCCTTTCTGACCTCTCATTTCTCTCACTCAGTCATGTCTTTCACAAAGCCTGAGGCATGATGGATAATTGCACATTAATGGTATTTATTAATTGCCTCTTCCTTTGTGACACTCGCGTTTGAGTGATATCATCGCGAATGCATCAAGGTGCATCTTGACAACAGCCTCAGCTTTCTGAAGACGGAGGGATGACTTCATATCAATAAAAGAGTGTAAGGAGAGAGGGAGGGCCACACCTGCTGCTGAAGGAGTAAATCAAAGTGAATGAGGTCAGAGGCAAGAGGGAGCCCCTGGGTAGAAGTGGAGCAGGACAGTGTGTGTGTGTGTGTGTGTGTGTGTGTGTGTGTGTGTGTGTGTGTGTGTGTGTGTGTGTGTGTGTGTGTGTGTGTGTGTGTGTGTCTTGCCAGAAAGAGCTTGTCTGCTGTCTGCCAGACTTACTGCCAACTAAACTCACTCTGAACCGTATCAGTGACAGCTCTACCTGTCTAATACTCATTCTGTCAATCTCGTTCTGTGTTGTTCCTTTTCTTCTTTATTTCCTTTCATCTCTCTTCTATTCCCTGCCTGTAATGATTACACTATATAAACCGTGAGACTGTTCTCTACTTCCAACAACTGAGAAAGTCAGAACCCTTTTGGTTCCATGAAAATCTGAAATTTCTATTTTCTAGTGACATAAATGTTCTGTTTCTGCTTCAGTTGTTGTGGTGTTGATTCACATTGTTTCTAGATGCTTGTGAAGAGGGATCAGATGCTTTTTGAATAATTGCAAAAAGCTTCATTGGTCAAAATTTTACTCTATCACAAAAACCCAATTTTTTCTGGCACTGGCATGAAATTACCCACTATTTCACTATTAGCACACAAGAAAGTGTGAATAAGTAAAAAGAGCAAAGAAAAATTTACTGAATTATCAAGAACTTCAAGGAGAGAGGTTCAACTGCAGAGAAGAAGGCTTCAGGACGTCCCAGAGTGTCCAGCAAGCGCCAGGACCGGTTCCTCCTGAGTAGTCAGCTACGAAATCGTAAATCTGGATGCAAAGTGAGGCGAATTTTTTGGGACATCAAGAAGAGATCAAGATTTTGGGATGTCAGGAAGAGCAACAATGAAGCCACTTATCTCCAGGAAAAACATTAAGGTTATATTAAAGTTCTGCAGGAAGTATTGGACAGCAAAAGTTATTTTCTCTGATGAAGCCCCCTTAGGGCAACTTCTACCAATGACCCAGGAGCAATTTGGTGCTGATCCATGCATTTTCAAGCACTATGTCACAAGGCAAGAGTGATAATGAAGTGGCTCGGGGATCATTACATTGAAATTTGTTACCCGTGGCCAGGGACCTCCCCGAATCTTTATCCGATAGAGAACCTGTGGTCAATCCTCAATCCTCAGCGAGTGGACAAGCAGAAGCCCACAATTTGTGATCAACTCCGAGCACTAATAAGGCAGGAATAGATATATTGAACGTATTTGCCAATAAAAGTCTTTAAAACTTTAAAATCATTGTTTTCCAGTATATCACAGAATCATGTAAGCAAAATATTGAAGCAGCAGTTTTTAACCTTGATAATAATAAGAAATATTTATTGAGCACCAAATTATCATATTAGTATGATTTCTGAAGGATCATGTGACACTGAAGACTGGAGTAAGGATGCTTAAATTTATTAATAAATTACATTAATATATTAATACATTTTTCATGAAATGAATGAATAAAATGAACATATTTAATTCGAATAATATTTTTCATATGATAAAAATGTTACATTTATAGCATAATATAGCAACACGTAACAGCAAAATTGGATTTTATCCTTACTATTCATACTAGTCATGGCTGTGCTATTTTACAATCGTTTCAAACCACAGAGGAGGCTGAAATCAGGTATAAAGTATCCTGCACCAGAGTCCCATAGATTCAACGTCTTAGCCACTAACTCTTGCGTCCTTCAGCTCTCTGGGTCTGTACTGTGCTTTATGTTCACTCTCCCTCATAGCATAAATCTGAGCTGTAATTTTCCTGGCACTGGTTCCTGCTCTCTGTGGGCTTCAAGGTACGAGACGCCCATCTATTTCTCCCAGTTCCCCCTGAACACTGATGCCAGACTCAATAAGGGTCTTGCCCTCATCTCTTTGAGTCCAGGCCCTGCTGTGCCTCGCTGCGCATGCCCGATCCCTCCACCACACCGCCCATTAGCTCATTTTTAACAATCCCCACCCCCACTCCACTCTCGCCCCTAAAGCAAGACCCTGCCAACGGCTGCGAGCTGGGGACCACTTAACTGATTTCTTATGGGAGGGTTTCTGAGCCGGGAGAGGCAATCCGTTTGGTGGGAGCGCTGCCGTCAGACTGAGCTGTTTGGCACAACTGTGGGTCTGTGTCAGCTTTGCCAGGCTAATCATTTGGAACCAATTTAATTTGGCTTTACATTGCATTTTGTCACAGAGCAGGAATTTCATATATGATGCAGTTAATGGGAAGAATGACAGCGGGAAGTCAAAAACCTACAATCTGGCACATGTGGCAGGAAAAGAAAGATATTCATTCTTGTAAAAAAAATTTTTTTAGACTTCAGTATGTCAAAATAGTTTAAATGGTTAAAAAATAACACAAACCTGCCTTTGAAATGCATTTAACTTCCATGATGTGACATATTTCACTGTGAAGCAGAAAACTGAGTTGGAAATAACGCAGGATGGGACTAGATTTTATCCACTATAGGTTCTGCAATTAGCTGAGAAAAGTTGTTGTAATGAAAATTAAAAACGATTTCACGTTTTACAATAAGGTTCAGTTTGTTAACCGTAATTTATGTGTTAGGTATCATGACCTAACAATAAATAATACTTTTACACCTTTAATTAATCTGGATAATGTTAATTTCTACATATACTAATACATGTTTTACATTTTAAGTTTTATAAATTAATGTCTTATAAATGAACATGAATAAACAAAGAAAAATAGTATATTTATAAATTATCATTAACCTACATTAATAATGCTGTAAAAAATTGTTATTCATTCATTGTTCATGATACCTAATGCATTACTCATGTAATGCATTAACGTATCCATAATGTAAAAAGGTTCATTAAGAACAAAGATTAAATGTCATGCACTTAAATATCTTTCAAAGTGCAACGATTTAAGATTATTGGAGAAAGAAAATATTATTTCAGTTTTTGTACTTTTATAATTATTATGTTATTTGCTGTTTCTTTGTAAGTATTTGTAAAATGTAATAGCAATTTCTAAGTGAGTTGAGGTGAAGTGAGGTGAAATGAAAGCCTAGCGCAAAGTTCTGTTAGGAAGATTCAATATTACGTCCCCAATCACATTCAGACCTAACCAATCATGTCCTAATTCACAGAGTATAAAAGATGGTCACTTACACATGTCTGAGTTTGCAGATGCTGGCCTTACCTCCAACCTCCCCACCACCACCAGGATGGTCCCGCCAATACCTCCAGGGGTCGGCTATGCCCCAGCCTTCATCTTCAGGCAGGAAATGCATAGTCCCGCACCCTCGAAGCAGAGCTTAGGACGGGGCCTACGCCAAGGAACCTCTAACTAATATACTTGCTGGACTTTCAATAAACTGGTTACTTTTGCACTTCATCTGGCTTCCGAATCTTTCTGGTAGAACTGAAGAGAAGTAAAGTGAAGTGATGTGACGCGAAGAGAGCTAAGTTAAGTAAAGTAAAGTGAAGTAAAGTGAGGTGAGATGAAGTGGAAAAAAGTGAAGTGAAGTGAAGTGAAGTGAAAGTGAATGTGAAGCGAAGTGAAGTAAAGTGAGGTGAAGTAAAGTGAGGTGAAGTAAAATGAGGTGAAGTGATGTGAAGCGAAGCAAAGTAAAGTGAGGTGAAGTAAAGTGAAAGAAGGTGAAGTGAAGTAAAGTGATCTGATGTGATGTGATTAATGTAATGTGAAGTTAAGTGATGTGATGTGAAGTAAAGTGAGGTGAGGTGACATGATGTAATGTGGTGAGGTGAAGAGAAGTGTAGTGAAGTGAAGTATTTTGTATTTTGTATTTTGTATTTTTTTTGTATTTATTTATTTAACCAGGTAAGTCAGTTGAGAACAAGTTGTGAAGTGAAGTGGCGAAGCGAAATGACTTGAATTGAACTGAAGGTAAGTGAAGTGAAGTGAAGTGAAGTGAAGTGAGGTGAAGTGAGTGAGGTCAAGTGAATTAAATTAGTGATGTGTGGTGAAGTGAAGTGAAGTGAAGTGAGGTGAAGTGAAGTGAGGTGAGGTGAGGTGAAGCGAAGCAAAGTGACGTAAGCAAAGTGACGTAAACGAAGTAAGCGAAGTGATGTGACGTGAAGTGAATTAAATTAAGCGAAGTGATGTGAAGTGAGGTGAAGTGAAGCGAAGCGAAGCGAAGCGAAGTGACGTGAAGTGAAGTGAATTGAAGTGATGTGAAGTGAGGTGAAGTGATGAGATGTGATGTGATGTGATGTGATGTGGCGTGAAGTGGCGTGAAGTGGCGTGGCGTGGCGTGGCGTGAAGTGAAGCGAAGTAAGTGAAGTGATGTGACGTGACGTGACGTGACGTGAAGTGAAGTGAAGTGAGGTGAAGTGAAGTGAGGTGAAGTGATGTGATGTGATGTGAAGCGAAGCGACGTGAAGTGAAGTGATGTGAGGTGAGGTGAAGTAAAGTAAGCAAAGTGATGTGACGTGAAGTGAAATGAAGTGATGTGAGGTGAAGTAAAGTAAGCAAAGTGATGTGACGTGAAGTGAAGCGAAGTGAAGTAAATTGAGGTGAAGTGAAGTAAAGGGCAAATGTGGTAACCCAAACTCAGAATTTGTCTCTTTAACCCAGTTAGAGAACACAGATTAGGAGCAGTGAGTAGTTAACACACACACACACACATACACACACTGCAAACCGTGGAAAAATCATACATCAAAAGTTTTTCTAGTTTACTGTTTTTTAAGGACACATGGTCTTCAAATATTGAATCCAAACAACATAAAAAGTCTGAACACCAGAACAACCCAATGGGGCTCTGAGGCAGGAGCTGAATCCCTCCCTTAAAGCCTCCCCTGAATGACAGGCTGGGAAATAGGCTACAGAACCCAATCAGGATCACCTAACAAAAGCAGACAATCAGCTCCGCAGACGAGCTAATCAACGCGAGTGCAACTGCCGACACAGACATCCATCACTTTACCGTGTAAATACAGCACAGCATGAAATTAAATAGGCCCCAGCCTTCCCAATTAACCTGTATTATGTACAGGGTGCATTCAACAAACACCATTTGAAACATGTCAGGGTCAAACAGTTGTAAAAACAGAGCTGATTGCACTCAGGCGTGGATCTGTGAGCACCAAGGGTCCTTAACTTCAAAGAGAAAGAGACAGGTAGTTAATGTCTTTAACATTGAAACGTATTAGCATGCATTGCATTTAGACAAACAAATGTATCAGCGGCAGATTTCTTAAATACGTTTTTGTCTTTTGAAGAGGAGCATCATTTTAGCAAATCTGAATTTGACATATTTAGTAATACAATCGCTGAATCAAAGTGTAAATTTAAAAAAAGCACTCATTTCAGTTAAAGGCTAACGTGGCATATTTAACCGCAGAGATGTAGTTAAAGGAAGTTTATTTCGGGTGCCTGTAAATTTAGTTGAGTAAATGTCAAATTTGTTACAAAGTAAATATAAATAGCCATATAAATAAGGGTGCACAGATGGTGTGAGATTGGTTACCATCAGCCTCATGCTTTGTTATTCAAGCCTTGTGTACAAATTTAGATTCTTAAAACCAGTATCACTTCCAGGTTCTTTCTTTGAAAATAAGCCACATTGCTCATTTTCTTTATACCACTTATGCCATTTAATTGATAAATAAACTATTAACTGCAGCTGTGGTGACAACTGACCACACTAAAAAAGTAAACTTGTGAAAAATTACTTTGTAATAATGTCACATTAAAAGTTTTAAATCATTGTTTAAAATTTTGTTGTGTTTTAAAGTACACTCATTTTGATGTGTTGACTAATGTCGCGTTCCAGGCAACCCCTAACCTGTGTTTTTCCAACCTTCTACCCGTGAATGTGCACTGGAACGGCAGTCAAACCTGTGACTTCCCACCCTTGAACTCGAACTAGGTCGATGTAATCACAGTTACGCGCTCTGATGTCACATAGCCCGCAAAACAACAATGGCAGCCCCTATAGGCCCCCTACGGACTTTTCTAAATATACAAATAATGTAAAATAAAAGGTATAACAGCTTCTCTTGCCATATGCGTCATTTTTTCTCCTCCGTTTCCCTCAAATAAGCAAGGAGTAAGCTAGCCTGGATGCCAGCCGAATTTAGCCGGCTTTATACGATGATGGACAGATAATGCAATAACGTGGTAATCATCCACGTCACCAAAGAGCGCTTGGGTTGAACGGAGAACTTGCTCGCATATTCTGTTTTAGGGAGTGCACGCATTGCTTATCGGGCTGTCACGGCCCAGATCAGACACTGATGACGGAACTAACGACTCGAACCCGAAGACAGGAGATGTGAAACATTAATCTTTCCAGGGAACAGATGTGATTAAATGTGAAGTGACAAAAGAAAGAACGACTGGGATTTGGAGGTGAGGTTAACTGACAGACTGCATAGCCTGATGACCCAGCTAAGCAATTACTAAATAATTTCTTAAAGTTTGGCCTTGCCTGCATTAGCTTATAAATCATTGTTTATTCCAAATGTGATCAACGATTGCATAAGTACTAGATGTGTTGGGGAATTTAACATGTGACATTTAATTATAGTCTGCTGAAATGAACGAAATTACTTGAAAAATGATTTGTTCATTTTGCTGAACGAGATTCAAAGATCCGAGTCCGTAAAATTATCCGAACTTCCCACTACTAAGCTATGCGTCACTCAACAATTGAAACACACCACAAAATCACAGCCCAATGGAGCAGTATCAGGCTCATATTCGGACTAAAATTGAGTATGACGACGTCAGGTTAGGAGTAAGCACCTTTGGCGATAGAAATGATTGTAAATGAGCATAAGCCGTACAGTCCTCCATGCTTTGTTTACATCTCGCTACCACAATTCCTGGCGCTCAGGCAGCTTGGCGTGACTTTGCCTGGAACGCTACAAAGTCATGAGTCGTGGTTTGAAGTTGTAACTTACGGCTCAAAAACCTGCCTGGAAGGCAGCATAACATACTAAAGCACTTACATACTAAAACATACTAAACCGCCATGTGTTTTTCTGATATTACTGTACATTTAAAGTGAATATTATGGCAAGCAGCGAGGCGAGAGACCGTGAGAGCGTGCCGGTGGTGCAAGATGAGAGAGGACCAGGCCTGGATTTTATGTTGTGTTTTGTTTACGTTTGAGTATATGTTCGCGGCAGCTGTCCGTGAGGGGCTGCCTGCGTTTTTACATTAATTTTGTGTTTATTCATTTTATTAAAGTCTTTAAATGTTTGCCGGTTCCCGCCTCTTTCCTCCTTATTCTACAAACTTCATTACAAATATATACTTGAAATGTGCTAAATTGCAACTTTATCTTTTAAAATCGTGTAACTGCATTTAAATACATGATAAACAAATTTCTATATAAATGATATTAAAGTATATTTTAGTTACCATAAATGCTTGTCAATACATTTAGCAGTGCACTTTAAAAATATTTCAATACAAAAAAGATGATGTGTTACTTAAGTGCAGTTAAGTGTTTGAAAACATTACATTTAGGTCACACTTTATATTAGTATATTATTTAAAAGAATACTATTTCAGTAATAAGTACTCTTTTTAAAAAGTATATGCTGATGTGTACTTCTTTTTCACAAGGTGATACATGTATGCTAGTAGCTAGCTGATGTTTTCCTTATTAAGAAATAGCCTCCATGTAATACAAACAACCAATAGAGCTCTTCAACTTTCACAAAAAAGTGTTTATAATTATATTTCACTATAATTTGTAATGTATTTACCAACTGACACTTCAAAACAAAACTGCAATACAAACTCAAATGCTAAAATGTTCCTTTATGGATTTACGTAAAGTAATACAAGTTCTGTCATGAAACTCTAGATGGCGCAGGCTGATAGGTCCTTAACTCAATCTGCTTGCAATCACATCATTATCCAAAGGGCACAGCTGATTGGTTCCTGCTGTATCAGTAACCAATGAGCTCGCTGCTCAACCTTCGAATACTCGGTCAGCATTTCCTGTAGCAGCTGCACCCGTATAGATCTGCTACGGGTAATTCATGTACGTTATATTGTACAGCAGCAGCATGTCTTACTTGCTCACAGCAGCATGTCGTGTATGTATTGGCAGTAGCGAGCCCTGTACTTTCTCTGCAGCAGCAATAACAGCAGCAGCGTAGCAGATCTATTTCACCAAGACCAAACATATCAACACTGTCATATCCTTTAGTATGCCAAACACTCTGAGAGTTGGTATGACCGTAATTCGGTTTCCTCCTAAATTCAGGACAATTCCATATTACAATACATGTGATGGTTGGCAACTATATACATCACCAATATGCTTCTCTCAGCCAAATTTTTATGCATAAACCCTCCTTAAACAGCATCTGTTGGTGGTCATCTCAACACGTCACAGGTTTACACAGCTAGGCTCATGCGGACCCACAAGTGGCCTCTGAACAAAAAAGGCTGGACGACCATACATCTATAACAACACACTTTCATTAGAACACAAATGCACACTTGATGTTCTCCATCCACCCCCCATCCACTCGATGAAAAAACACAATTGTGCATTGTAAATGCATTGGCTGAATGAGATAATCCTTTTGTTGCATTCACAAGGAAAGACTTAAATGCACAATGAAGCTACAAGATGTCTATTCTGAAACTAACTTGGATTAAGTTGTGTAAATTGCGCAAGCTTATTTTGTCCATTAGATTGTGAGATCTGAAAAAAAAAACATACATTTACCCGCCCATAGACCCTCCCCTTTAAGAAATCAGGACAGAAGTGGTTGAAAGTGGACAAAAGAGACAAATTAAAACACCAGGTGTAAACGGGAATGTGTCTCCCTCATCTACTTGTGATCAGATCGACCAAAATGCATCTTAATACCAAGTGTAAACAGGGCCATAGCCTACATATATATGTGGTATATGCTCTGAGTAGTTAGTAAATAGCATAGGCAGTCATTTCGATGAGCATTAAACTCATTGTAAATGGTTAAACAAAGTTTCATAACATTTTCTCACAACCATGATGGATTTAGTTTCTCCCGCCCTCTTTCTCTGTATGTTACCATATGTTAAGGCTGAGTTATGCAGTGTTGCTCGGTTCAGCTGTGCGTTAGCTCATCACCCTTCTCCTATGACATCATTCCCTGACAATGCCACCATTCATACAGATGTGGCTACAAAACGTGGCTTTAGATTGTTGTTGTGCAAACATAGCTTCACATTCAACCAGTGCACCAGCTCCAGGTGTCTCTTCAGTAAAGGACTCACAACTTAATGTGGCTGATGGAGACTGTGTGAAATGACATAATTCATTGTATAAAATGAAGTAGAAATACTGAGTCATTGAAACCGTCTGAAGTTACACATGACATTTAAAATGAAGTTACATAATTGTATATCCCACATTTACAGCACAAGGTATGACTAATCAAACAAAAGTTTCACATATACATACACCGATCAGGCATAATATTATGATCACCTTCCTAATATTGTGTTGGTCCCCCTTTTGCTGCCAAAACAACCCTGGCCCGTCGAGGCATGGACTCCACTAGAGCCCTGAAGGTGTGCTGTGGTATCTGTCACCAAGATGTTAGCAGCAGATCCTTTAAGTCCTGTAAGATTTGAGGTGGGGCCTCCATGGATCGGACTTGTTTGTTAAGCACATCCACAGATGCTTGATTGTATTGAGATCATGGGAATTTGGAGGCCAAGTCAACACCTCAAATTCGTTGTTGTGCTCCTCAAACCATTCCTGAACCATTTTCGCTTTGTGGCAGGGCGCATTATTCTGCTGAAAGAGGCCACAGCCACCAGGGAACACTGTTTCTATAAAAGGGTGTACATGGTCTGCAACAATGCTTAGGTAGGTGGTACATGTAAAAGTAACATCCACATGGATGGCAGGACCCAAGGTTTCCCAGCAGAACATTGTCCAAAGCATCACACGGCCTCCGCCGACTTGCCTCCTTCCCATAGTGCATCCTGGTGCCATGTGTTCTCCAGGTAAGTGAGCCATCCACGCGAGGTAAAAGAAAACGTAATTCATCAGACCAGGCCACCTTCTTCCATTGCTCCGTGGTCCAGTTCTGATGCTCACATGCCCACTGTTGGCACTTTCAGCGGTGGACAGGGGTCAGCATGGGCACCCTAACTGGTCTGAGGCAACTAACTGCGATGCACTGTGTATTCTGACACCTTTTTTATCAGAACCAGCATTATCTTCTTTAGCAATTTGAGCTACAGAAGCTCATCTGTTTAATCGGACCACACGGCCAGCTTTCGCTCCCCATGTGCATTAATGAGCCTTGGCCACCGGCCACTGTCACCGGTCCACCACTGTTCCTTCCTTGGACCACTTTTGATAGATACTGACCACTTCAGACTGGGACCAGCCCGCAAGAGCTGCAGTTTTAGAGATGCTCTGACCCAGTCGCCGACACACAATCTGGCCCTTGTCAAACTCGCTCAAATCCTTACGCTTGCCCATATTTCCTGCTTCTTACACATCCACTTTGAGGACAAAATGTTCACTTGCTGCCTAATATATTCCACCCACTAGGTGCCGTGATGAAGAGATAATCAGTGTTATTCACTTCACCGGTCATAATGTTATGCCTGAATGGTATATTTATATATATATATATATATATATATATATATATATATATATATATATATATATATATATATATATATATATATATTGTATTTGTTAAGGTGAAAGTATTTTCTTTTCCAGGTATAATGAATTATTAATTCATTGATGTCATTACGTTTTTGGGGAGACAATTTTATAGACAATGCGAAATAATAATAAAATTATACCAAACAACTTCTCTTTTCAGGTTTTCATTTCAAGAATGTATTGTTTTAATAATTAATCCTTAAAACATTTTTATAATATAGAGGTATTTTATAATATAGAATTACAGAAACACTTTTTGGATAGCTTATGCATCTGGGTTTTTTTCAATATAAATTTAACAAAATGTAACTTTTTGCTTAAATTATGTCTGCATCTGAACACTTTTGCGTTCAGTACTTATAGTTACAAAATGAGGGTGCGATTACATAAGCCTGAATCTCCAGCGCTCACATAATAACTTTACATCACTTTGATAGCTGTAGCCCTCAGTGAAATGTTTCTTTAAGAAAGGTTCCTTTTTTCCACTGCTCAAGTAAAAAAAAAAAAACGAGTACATTTAGAGCATGCCAAGGATTATGTCATCTGAGCGGCGTGTGCCAGCGCAAGGGCCCCGGTGAAACAGAGCAGAAACATATAGTATTGTTTATCTCATAAAAAAACCTCACCACCTAGCCTGACGCTTAGTCACAAATTTATCATCTTGGTAACAATGTAAACAATAGATAATTACCCCCTGATAAAACAAAGAACCACAGATTGTTTTTAACTGTCATTGGCATGAATAGTGAGACTAACATTCCAACCAGAAGGCGTAGATTTTTCAGCTCTTGGTCAAGAGAACTTGTGTGAAGCAGCTATAAGAAAATGCCCTTGTAAATATTAAGCAATGCATTTGGCTGAACTCTGATATTAGAGTTGAATCATTTTCTTTCTTTCTTTCTTTAATTTCTTACCATGTACAATATGACTTTTAGAACATACA
The DNA here is from genome assembly GCA_023029165.1 of Gobiocypris rarus. Taxonomy (NCBI): domain Eukaryota; kingdom Metazoa; phylum Chordata; class Actinopteri; order Cypriniformes; family Gobionidae; genus Gobiocypris; species Gobiocypris rarus. The sequence goes on along the minus strand of CM040926.1, from coordinate 16,145,690 downwards.
TATAGTGAAAAAAAATCCACATATTCAAAACTGTAAACTTAATATGTTATACAATTTGCTTCTCTGGTACATTTAGCTCCAGTAAAAATAAACTCTATGTACATTCTAAATGTGCATTCCTGGCCATGTAAAAACATGCTCTTTCTTTTAAACAACTTTCCTTTACAACTGATACAGGTCACTTAGACCATTGGATAATGTTTACTAACAGTTTAACATTTATAGAATGTTTTTTTTTCACATTTCAATCTAGTCCCGCTTTACATTTTTTCTCACACCGTTTCCTTCAGCACGACATTACAGAAGTAAAATGAGACGCAAATGGCAATTCAGATTATTCAAGATGTTTAGACACAATGGTTAAAAGTAATACCCACACCATATGTACTTATCAATAATTACATTTCATATATTCAAAAATGTAAGATTGTCTTCACTGAAATAACATGACTTTGTCAAACCTATTAGTTACACAAGGATGTCCACTTACTTTCAGTTATATATTACAGGGCTTGACAATAAGGAATGTCCGATGGCCCGGGGCCACAGTGCGAACCACGCTTGGGACAGTTGATGGAATTGTCACTGTCCTGATCGGGCCAGAGCTGCATCGTCACCAAAGTTTATAATTTGCATTTTTTTTAAAAGCCCCGCCACTTTAAATATTCAAAAGCAAGATAACGTGAAACAGAACTCAATTTGGTACTCAATTTGGAGAAGTTTTGCCGCGTTTCAGACACCGCGTGAATGCTGAATTGAGTCGGTTTTTGGTGTCATAACCTTATGTATTAAGGTAACATGGGTCAAAAACAACCAAAACAATGCCTAGGCCTATTTTATTTCATTTATTTATTACTTTTTTGTGGTGGGCCAGTAGAAAAAATTCTTAGTGTTGAGCCCTGCATTGTATTTTTTCTCAAAACCAAGACAAAAAAAAAACTGATTAAGAATAGGATACTCTCATATTCTGTATTTCAAAGGTCCCTTTATATAGTTTATAGCTCTAAGCAAATATTTACATACTAATGTTTCAAAGGAAGTTGTAAGCTGTATACAGTATATAACTGCCAAAAACTCGTAGGGACTTTTCTTTTCAAAACCCTGCACAAGCCAAAACAGTGGTGGAACTGAAAGTGGATCCGCACTGAGTTTGACAGGGTTCAGCTGGCACATACACAGGCATTTTCCTCTCTCTGATAAGAGCATTTGTGCTTCCCTTTCCACAGACACCAGATCTTTCATGTATCAAAACAAAGCATGTGAAGGAAAAACTAAATGACTGGGCACATAGCACATGTGCTGTTTGGTTGATAGTACGTTGTTGAGTGTATGTCTATGAAAATAGATCATATTGGGAAAAAGAGGAAATCAAGAGAGAAACTACATCTGCCCAGCACATCGAACAACTGGATATCTGAAACGTATAATCAGTGACTTCATTAATAATAAATATTCTACTGCTCAACCCAAGAGCAAAACAGCCACAAACACAAGAGCCTGCTCATCCACATCTGGCCTGAGATAAATGACACCTTAACCACAGAGTATGAAGACAGCAAGGCACTCTGCCATACAGCACTGTGTGTGTGTGTGAGACGATCTGACAGTGGTCCCGTGGGAACAAAAGCACTTTTAGCAGGTTTTTTTTCCACCGGAGACCCCCTGGCCCACCACAAAATCAATTTGGCTTCATCGGCCAAAGAGCAGAGACACACACACGCACACACACATCTGCACACTGATCCACCATCTAACATACTATCTACTCACACACTCTCTCACTGTCTTTCTCACATACACAGTCTTTCACTTTCCTCTGTCTCTCGCTTTCTCCATGTTCTCTAGTTCGGCCCTCTCTCTCTCTCTCTCTCTCTCTCTCTCCCTCTCTCTTGTGGCTGAGGGTTGGGTATGAGGTTACAGTTGGGGGAGATATTTCCCATTTGGAATAAGTCAACATCTCTGTATAATGAGATTAGTGCTGGATCTCCACACTGGGGTTGTGCTGGGCCGGGCCGGGCCGGGCCGTGTGGGGGACACATGGCTCCTATCACCCCAGAACAGGTCACCTGACAGCAACGGTTACCATTATCCCAGCTGCATAGGCTCTGATGCCATAGTAATTACAACAAAGAAGGAATAAAAAAAAGATCTTGCACTGGAAACAATATTTGTGTTGTTATATAATAAAATATATAAAAAGCATTACAACAAGACAATCAGAATTGTGTAAGATATTAAGACTTGCTTTTGGAGAATGCATCTTGAAATTTTTTTTATAGGTTTGTTTTATTTTATTACCAAACAGATAAATCATTTGTTTGTTTGTTTTACTATTAATCAAACAAAATTTTGAGCGCTTTTAATAAATAATACAAATGTAAGAAAAAACTAAAGAAAAATATAAAGGTCTATAATATTATATTATATTATATTATATTATATTATATTATATTATATTATATTATATTATATTATATTATATTATATTATATTTGTGTGTGTGTGTGTGTGTGTGTGTGTGTGTGTGTGTGTGTGTGTGTGTGTGTGTGTGCGTGTGTGCGTGCGTGCGTGTGTGTGTGTGTGTGTGTGTGTGTGTGTGTGTGTGGACTGGTAATCCCTACAGTATGGGGACAAAATGTCCCCACAAAGATGGCAATATCCAAAATCCTTGTCCTTGTGGGGACATTTTTTGGTTGCCATGAGGAAAACATCTTATAAATCACACTAAGTGATGTTTTTAAAAAAAGTAAAAATGCAGCATGTCTCCTGTGATGGGTAGGTTTAGGGGCAGGGGCAGTGTTGGGTGATAGAAAATACGGTTTGTACAGTATAAAATGCATTACGCCTATGGAATGTCCCCATAAAACATGAAAACCCAACGTGTGTGTGTGTGTGTGTGTGTGTGTGTGTGTGTGTGTGTGTGTGTGTGTGTGTGTGTGTGTGTGTGTGTGTGTGTGTGTGTGTGTGTGTGTGTGTGTGTGTGTTTATATTAAATAATATTAAATGAAATGTAATTTAAGTAATTTTTTTATGTTTTATAATTATCCTTTAATATATAATTGATATCATTAATAATAATGAATAGTAATCAATATAATAAATATTGTTATATAAATATATTTTACTAATCATATTTAAAAAAAAAAAATTACGAGTGACTGATGGAACACTAGCAGTTTTCTTTTCATCACTTTAAGATTTTATTTACAGTACATGTGAACTTCAATTTTTATATGTGTAGATGTTTACATTCTTACAGATAATTTAATTATCTAGCATTCAAAGGCAGAATGACCCATGTTTAATTCTTCCTCTACGATTGTTTGAGTGGCTCTTGAAAGCTTAAAACAAATGGTTTCATGTGTCAGAGCAAAAGAGAAAAAAAAAAGGAATTTATAATTCAATTACAATCAGGGCCGAGAGAGAGGCAGGGATAGGGGGGATGTGCCTGGAGTCCAGCCAGGGGACAGATAAGACTGCACATTAAAGTAATATTATGCTCCCCCTGCCCGTTCCCATGGTAACAAACGAAAGGATTAAAAAATACACACGGCGATCAATCTCCAGCGGGACAGAGAGAAGGAGAGAGAGTTAAGTGCTCTTCGAACGCTCTTTCCACCATCAGAATCATCACTCATGCTTTGACATACAGACACTCTCCCTTCTTTTCTGTCTTTTATCTTGTATTGTTTTTCTCTATTCATCTCCGCTGCCTCCTTTCTCTAAATGTCTGCGCTTCCCTTTTTCTCAGAGCAAAATAATTAACTCCTTCCCGAGTCCAATTCCAAATCCACAAATACCGGATTATTACATGGTATAATTAGTGGATTTTAATCTAATTACCAAATCTGTCTTGCTGATCCTCTTGCCACCACTATGAAGCTCAAATAAAGCGTGTGAGCAGCCCCATTCTTAAATGGGATCTATGGTAACTGTACAAATACAGGCAGACGGATGTAACCGTCCTGGAATAGTTCCGTCATCATTTACTCATCCTTATGTAGTTCCAAACCTGTATGATTTTGTTACATGGGTCAAAAAGTACTGAAAGTTATTTCCATACATGGAGATGGACAAATTTGAATGATCATAAATGCAAATTAGCTTGTTGGATGATTTTCAACCTTTTAAACTTTAGTCTTTTTAAAACACAAAGCAATAATATGCAGTGCATCCGGAAAGTTTCACAGTACTTCACTTTTTCCACATTTTGTTATGTTACAGCCTTATTCCAGAATGCATTAAATTCATAATTTTTTCCCTCAATTCTACAAACAATACCCCACTATGACAACGTGAAAGAAGTTAGTTTGAAATCTTTGCAAATTTATAAAAAATAAAAAAAAGACATCACATGGACATAAGTATTCACAGCCTTTGCCATGACACTCAAAATTTAGCTCAGGTGCATCCTGTTTCCACTGATCACCCTTGACATGTTTCTACAACTTGATTGGAGTCAACCTGTGGTAAATTCAGTTGATTGGACATGATTTGGAAAGGCACACACCTGTCTATGTAAGGTCCCACCATTAACAGTGCATGTCAGAGCACAAACCAAGCCATGAAGTCCAAGGAATTGTCTGTAGACTTCCGGGACAGGATTTAATTAAGGCACAGGTCTGGGGAAGGGTACAGAAACATTTCTGCAGCATTAAAGGTCACAATGAGCACAGTCCGTAAATCATCCATAAATTGAAGAAGTTTAGAACCACTAGGACTCTTCCTAGAGCTGGCCGCCCCAACCAAACTGAGCAATCGGGGAGAAGGTCCTTAGTCAGGAGGTGACCAAGAACCCAATGGTCACTCTGACAGAGCTCCAGTGTTTCTCTGTGGAGAGATCAGACCTGTATGGTAGAGTGGCCAGACGGCACATGACAGCCCGCCTTTTTGCCAAAAGGCACCTGAAGGACTCTGAGATCATGAGAAACAATTCTCGGTTTCACTTTATTTTGATGGTCCCTTTAACATATTCTGTTGACTATAAGTAGCGTTGCACCTACATGTCCACTAAATATCATTAGAGTGTTAGTAGAGTTTCAGTAGACTGGTAGGGTTAGGGTTAGAATAAGGTGACATGTAGTTGCAAAGTTACTAATAGTCAGTAGGATGTCTGTTGAAAGACCATTAGAATAAAATGTTAGTAGATATTAAGCAGACAGTCTACTAATACTCTAATGAGAGTTAGTTGACATGTTGGTGCAACGTTACTTATAGTCAACAGAATGTTCAAAAGGGACCATCAAAATAAAGTGTTACCAAATTCTCTAGTCTGATGAAACAAATATTAAACTCTTTGGCCTGAATGACAAGCATCATAGCTGGAGGAAACCAGAAACCGCTCATCATCTGGCCAATACCATCCCTACAGTGAATCATGGTGGTGGCAGCATCATGCTGTGGGGATGTTTTTCAGCATCAGGAACTGGGAGACTAGTCAGGATCGAGGGAAAGATGAATGTAGCAATGTACAGAGACATCCTTGATGAAAACTTGCTCCAGAGCTCTCTGAACCTCAGACTGGGGTGAAGGTTCATCTTCCAACAGGACAATGACCCTGAGCACACAGCCAAGATAACAAAGAAGTGGCTATGGGACAACTCTATGAATGTCCTTGAGTGACCCAGCCAGAGCCCAGACTTGAACCCAATTGAACATCTCTGGAGAGTTTTGAAAATGGCTTTGCACTGACGCTCCACATCCAACCTGATGGGGGGAGGTCCTGCAAAGAAGAATGGGAGAAACTGCCCAAAAATAGGTGTGCCAAGCTTGTAGCATCATACTCAAAAAGACTTGAGGCTGTAACTGGTGCCAAACATGCTTCAACAAAGTATTGAGCAAAGGCTGTGAATACTTATGTACATGTGATTTTTTTTTCCCATTTTTAATAAATTTTCAAAGATTTCAAACAAACTTCTTTCACGTTGCCATTATGGGGTTTTGTTTGTAAAAAATAATGAATTGAATCCATTTTGGAATAAGGCTGTAACATAAAATGTGAAAAAAGTGAAGTGCTGTGAATACTTTCCGGATGCACTGTAGTTTCAGACAACTTGGAATATAGTGCATAAGTCATATAAACTACATTTATGATACTTCATGCACCTTTACTGATAAGATCGGTTATCCAAACTATAAAACATTACTATTCATTTTCATAATAAAAGACTGTAAAAATGCTACAGAAAATGGTGTTATTTTAATGTATATGGAAAAAATTGTTTTTTGTTTTATTAAATCGTTTTTGTAAGTGAAAAAGAGCACGTCATCTTATCTATCTATCTATTAAATCTGTGGTCAATATATTATACAATTACAAAACAATTTTAGAACTTTTGTATATTAACACTATATAAGTTACTGAAATACATTTTTACAGTAAATTTAAGTTATATTCATAAAACTTAAAATGTTGCTACTCTATTTTTATGGTAAAGTTCTGGCAACCACTGCTAGCTTTATTTTACTTTAAATTTTACAGGTATGATATGAAAAAAAAATATATATATATATATAATACATTTTTTGAGCTCCCATCACCATTACCTTCACTGTATGGAGAGAACACTCTGCAAATATCTCCCACAAAAGAAATAAATGGATTGGAATGACAGGGTAAAATTATTCTTTGGTAGTCAAAGCCACTAACAGTTTGGTGTGGTGTAAGTTTAGTACATTCTTGTAGCTACTAGAGAACTATAAATCAGTTTTTCTTGTCATATGGACAAATTGATGTAATGTGTAAAAAAACAAATATTACTTTTCTTGCAATTCCTTTAGCAAACTATAGACCCTCCTTCAGGCTTTCTCCACCAGTCTGTTTCTTTCTCTTCCTCTTTTTCTCGTTCTCCCTGTCTCTGTGAGCTCTGACTGGCTGCTTTGTTTCTGATGAGATCACCACCATGCCGAACTAGTGCTAACAAGCAGCACAGGCACAAGTGTATGTCAGGGCATCAAGATATACATCGGACAAGCTGGCATACATTGCAGTAAAACAGAGAAAGACATGAGTGTGTGTGTGTGTGTGTGTGTGTGTGTGTGTGTGTGTGTGTGTGTGTGTGTGTGTGTGTGTGTGTGTGTGTGTGTGTGTGTGTGTGTGTGTGTGTGTGTGTGTGTGTGTGTGTGTGTGTGTGTGTGTGTGTGTGTGTGTGTGGTGGTAAAAATGTCCCCACAAAGATGGCAATATCCAAAATCCTTGTCCTTGTGGGGACATTTTTTGGTCCCCATGAGGAAAACATCTTATAAATCACACTAAGTGATGTTTTTGAAAATGAAAAAATGCAGCATGTCCCCTGTGATGGGTAGGTTTAGGGGCAGGGGCAGTGTAGGGGGATAGAAAATACAATTTGTACGGTATAAAATGCATTACGCCTATGGAATGTCCCCATAAAACATGGAAACGAAACATGTGTGTGTGTGTGTGTGTGTGTGTGTGTGTGTGTGTGTGTGTGTGTGTGTGTGTGTGTGCGGACTGGTAATCCCTACGGTATGGGGACAAAATGTCCCCACAAAGATGGCAATATCCAAATTTTTGTCCTTGTGGGGACATTTTTTGGTCCCCATGAGAAAACATCTTATAAATCACACTAAGTGATGTTTTTGAAAAAGTAAAAATGCAGCATGTCTCCTGTGATGGGTAGGTTTAGGGGCAGGGGCAGTGTAGGGGGATAGAAAATACGGTTTGTACGGTATAAAATGCATTACGCCTATGGAATGTCCCCATAAAACATGGAAACACAACGTGTGTGTGTGTGTGTGTGTGTGTGTGTGTGTGTGTGTGTGTGTGTGTGTGTGTGTGTGTGTGACTGCGTGCATATGTATATGAGCAACAGAAAGAAAGAAGTCTTTTTATGCTTTTACGTGCTTGTGTTGTGCATCTTACATGGTTTACTAGTTCCATAACAATAACAGAAGATAAAAATTAACAGAATTCAAATCATACAGGCCAGGCAAGCAGGAAAATGTGTGGTGTTTGTGCACTGACTGACTCACCAGCTTTGCCTCTGAGTGCATGGATGGAACATGAGGGGAGGAGCATGAGTTGCTGTGGGCGGGGCCTTGCATGCCCATCATGTTGGAGCCCATAGACATTTGCCTCTCCATCTGTGCCCACAAACGTGAATATAATACTTTAGAATCAAACACATCAATGCATGAAACAAATTGAATAAAAAATTACATTTTCAAAATATAATGTTAAAGGTCCTGTTCTTCGTGATCCCATTTTTCAAACTTAAGTTAGTGTGTAATGTTGCTGTTAGAGCATAAATAATACCTGTAAAATTATAAAGCTCAAAGTTCAATGCCAAGCGAGATATTTTATCTAACAGAAGTTCTCTTTCTACAGCGAACGCTCGGTTTGGACTACATCCGTGTACTTCCTGCTTTAATGACATCACTAGAACAGTTTGTTGACTAACCTCCGCCCACAAGAATACACAAAAAAGGGGGCGTGGTCTTGTTGCTCTCCCACATGGAGAAGAGGAAGTGATGCGTTTGTAGAGTGTGTTTGTCGCCATGTCTACAATAACATTGAGCGCATGCATCTCCCCGTTATGGTAAGAGGCGTGACCTTTCAGGGCAACGTGCGCTAAGCTGCTGTCCAATCACAACACGGGAACCGCTGGCACAATCAGAACTCGTTACATATTTCTGAAGGAGGGACTTCATAGAACAAGGAAATCATCAGGCCGTTTTTTTATCAGTGAAAACAGCGGAATACAGATAAGTAAATTGTGTGAAAAATACTGTGTTTTTTACACGCGAAACATGAACACATGTTATATTGCACACTGTAAACACAATCAAAGCTTCAAAAACACAGGAAAAACGGGACCTTTAAAACAAAGCAATTACACAGGAAGCTACAATGTAAGTGTGTACGTTTTTACCATTACTTTTGGGACAAAATTCCTGAAAAGCATCACTACAATTAGTTCAATCTAACTAGTCTGTCTTAAACATAGGTCTTAAATGACTAAATCTTCTCTTGGGAACATCCTCATGGAGATATTTGGTTTGTAATATTTTCATGTTTTTAGTCGTAAAACAACATTTAATATTTATTTATAATATTTTAAATATTTCAATATACACTTTCTTTATTCTAGAAACACTACATATGAATTAATACTAATATTTCTTATAATCGAAATAGATTATATTAGTACACTCAAAAAAGTATGCCTTTATTAGGATTTACGCATTTCAATTAATATTAAAATTCCATAAAATTAAATAGAATAATCTTTACATATTTTAAAGCAATAATTGAACAATCCTTGATCAATTATTCAATTAAAAGATGTAAAGATTATTTGATGGAATATTACTATTAATTAGTGCTGTCAAATGATTAATGATTAAATAAAGGTTTGTGTTTACATAATATATGTGTGTGTACTGTATATAATTACTATGTATATTTGAATACACATGCATGTATATAATAAAGAAAAATGTGTTATATTTATATATAAAATATGTATTATTCATTTGTATTTTGTTTTAGGATTAGGGTCACACTTTAGTATTTAAAAAAGCTTTATATGTAAAAGTCAATGGTTGAAGATCACATTTAGATAGCTAGGTAAATATGTGCATGTGGTTTTTGGTGTGTATTTATGCATATTCAGCAACTTTGTGGGAAAAGCAGCAGTCAAAGAGAAGCTAAGAGAGGAAGCTGAATACTGCAGAAGTGTGAAGCTTAAAATAGGGCTATTAACACGACCACAAACTCAACCAAAGCTCAGTTCTGTGAGCACGACAGAATATCTTAATTCAGAAAGCCTCAATTAAATGTGACTAAAAGGCTGAAATTGAGGTTCTAGATGTTTGCACTCATACAAAGAGTGCGCTGGTGATTTACGTTCAGTTTAAGGTGAGGGAAACTGTAAAATGGTACTTTCAATGTGTGTGTGTATGTGTGCGTGCGTGTGATTGAGAGACTGGGGTCCTGTTACTAAAACCCAAGACCTCCAAGATCTCCCTCCAACCCCCCTTTCCAACCCCCTGATGACCTATTGCAGGGTGAAAGCGCAGCAGTCCTCTGTAATTATTGGAGGAATATTTTGTTTAAAAATATCACCCCACCCTGCACCCCTTTCTTGGGATGTCAATCGAGAGAAAAAAAATGTCCTACTTTAATTTAATCAACTCTGTGCTTTTACCTCTATAGCCAACATGGACTGGCTTATGTTACAATGAGAACATGTGTTGTGTCATTAGAACCCTGATATGGGTGGCTCACACACACACACACACACACACACACACACACACAAACACACACACACACACACACACACACACACACACACACACACACACACACACACACACACACACACACAGGTTCCTATTGACATTTCTGAAATAGAATTAAAACAGATCGAGCTTTGGAAAATTACACCTCTGCTGATGGGCTTCCTGATAAAACAGCCACTGATATGGGCCACGGCACTGGAAAAGGCATTAATTTAAAGCAGACTGCTGAGAAAAGCATGAGAATGATGCATGAAAGATGAGTTTGTGTGTGTATTAATGCATTTCGGTTGTCAGAGGCATCGAAAAACCACGTCTGGGAAGTGCAAATGCATTGTGTGTGTATTTATGATCTCACAGGCATCAGAACAGCAGACGATCCTTGCATAGTGGGGTCAGGCAGTGTGCCAGGCATGGAAGCCGGCAGTGGCTGTCGCTGTCTGTTCCTCAGGTGCAGCAATGAGGAAAGAGAACCAGGCACTGGCCTAAGAAAGAACCAAAAGAGAAAAAAAAAATGTGAGATAAGCCTATTTCCTCAGATTAAACTTCTGTGGAAACTGACGTCACAAAAACTAAACATTTGCAATTATTAGGAATTTGTATGGTAGTCAGTAAAATCAGTTCTCGTTGCAGTTAGTCAGAGTTCCTAAGAATTTTCAGTGCCTCTTTCTGTCTTACTTAAAGGCATAGAAACGAAAAATGAAAATTCTGTTAAGTGTTTACTCATCCCCATGTTGTTCCATGAGCCTTTTTTTTCTTAGAAGATATTAAGGAGATATTTAGAATGTCCAAATTGTTCTTACAATATGTCATGCAATCAATGCAATATTTCCATACAATATGTCATGTATAACATACATCATCTTTAAAAGTGTCTATGATGAGGAATTGTTTTTATTGTTGAAAATCTAGTTTAAAAAAAAACGTGCCAAGTTTTAAGAATAGTATTCCGTTTGTATTCATGTTTCATACTTTCCAAAAAAGTTTACATCCTAATGGCTAAAATGGCTCTAAAATGTATTTTTTACTTACACTTCAAATGTGTGTGTGTGTGTGTGTGTGTGTGTGTGTGTGTGTGTGTGTGTGTGTGTGTGTGTGTGTGTGTGTGTGTGGACTGGTAATCCCTACGGTATGGGGACAAAATGTCACCACAAAGATGGCAATATCCAAATTTTTGTCCTTGTGGGGACATTTTTAGTCCCCATGAGGAAAACATCTTATAAATCACACTAAGAGATGTTTTTGAAAAAGTAAAAATGCAGCATGTCTCCTGTGATGGGTAGGTTTAGGGACAGGGGCAGTGTAGGGGATAGAAAATCGGTTTGTACAGTATAAAATGCATTACGCCTATGGAATGTCCCCACAAAACATGGAAACACAACATGTGTGTGTGTGTGTGTGTGTGTGTGTGTGTGTGTGTGTGTGTGTGTGTGTGTGTGTGTGTGTGTGTGTGTGTGTGTGTGTGTGTGTGTGTGTGTGTGCGCGCGTCCTGGTAATCCCTACGGTATGGGAATGAAATGTCCCCACAAAGATGGCAATATCCAAATCCTTGTCCTTGTGGGGACATTTTTGGTCCCCATGAGGAAAACAGGTCATAAATCACACTAAGTGATGTTTTTTGAAAAAGTAAAAATGCAGCATGTCTCCTGTGATGGGTAGGTTTAGGGGCAGGGGCAGTGTAGGGGATAGAAAATACGGTTTGTACAGTATAAAATGCATTATGCCTATGGAATGTCCCCATAAAACATGAAAACCCAACGTGTGTGTGTGTGTGTGTGTGTGTGTGTGTGTGTGTGTGTGTGTGTGTGTGTGAGAGAGAGAGAGAGAGAGAGAGAGAGAGAGAGAGAGAGAGAGAGAGAGAGAGAGAGAGAGAGAGAATTCATATTTTCATAATTATTTTAATTTTTTCACAAACATTATAAATTGTATTTACACTAAGTGCAAATAGCCCGCCTGGTTGGCAAATGCTATTTACACTAATTCTGCCCACTGACTTCTGGTTGGGCCATACAAAATGATAAAAGACGCTAGACCGTATACAGTACCAGTTTTGATGCAGATCGACCCGAGTTCGAATCCGCTTTTTGCCTGACTCGCTCTACTTCCTTTTCCCATCACACATCAGATCGGAAAATACATTTATTTTCAATAAAAATAAAGTGCCCAATGTGTGTTTAATAATACATTTTTTATCGGTTAGGGTTAAGGGTAGGTCTAGGGAGGGCTTTATTGTCCCAATAATGTGGCATCCATTCCATAATTTTAATAAATATAATCACCCTATGTAATTATTGCTTAGCATTTAACGTACAACGCTGAGGTGCAAATAGCATCTGTATTTATTTATAAGTATAAACAGCATCTATTTACACTTAATGCAAAAAATATTGCTATTTTTACATTGTGTGAATATAATCTATTGCTTAAATAGCATCTATTGCAAAGAAAATGTTCTATTTTCACTTAGTGTAAATAGCCGCTGCCTTTTAAAATTCAAAAATATCACTGTGGTTTGCATGGGACATTGGAGAGTCACACCACATTACCTTTTTATAACCTGAACTAACCTTGCCTTGACATAAAAAGGACTGAAATGTATTTATTTACAGTATCATTGACCTTGAAATACGGTCAGGAGATTCTGCAGGTTTTTTTTTTAGGACAATAAATAAGCGTCATGTCACTAACCCAATAATAGAATAAAAAATTTTGGGTGAACTATCTCTTTAAGAAGTAATCACACAGAGCCATGCACAGAGAGGCAGAATGGCTTTCCCAGCAAGAGGCGTTCTGCTGGAAGCTTTCAATGGATGTTTGCTGGCTCTTTCCTTAAGGCTGATCAAAGTCTGTGAGCTTCGATAAAAACGCGGGTATGGACGAATACATAAAGATGCAGAGATGAATTTGACATATCAGCCTGTTGCAAATCTCTGCAAATACAAGAGAGAGTTTAATAGCATAATACAATAAACATCTATAAAATGTTTTCTTATATAGGCGCTTTACAGAACCTTAACACAATGTGCCGTTTTAAAACACCAACGACCAAACTTCCTCTCCAGGTTGGCATAAAGCTGCCAGCGTTACACTTCCCCTGACAGCGCTGATATTCAGGTAGAACGTGTCAGATATAGCACTCACTAACTTCACCATTATGCCGTCCTATAGGCTTGGACCACCACAGCGTGGAGAAACGCAGCTTGTCTGAATAACCTTTAGCCTCAGATGACAAGCATTATTTGGTTCTGATTGGAGGGCTGACGGACAGCTAAAAGGGAAAGGAGGGGGTCCCCACCTGAACAAATACCTGTATTTATCCGGCCTAAATAGCAGCATTTACACTGCATGATTACTGTGTACGTATACACACACACACACACACACACACACACACACGGTCATTAACATTCTGACATATTGTCATTTGTGTCTAACACACCAATCCATCACATGCTTAACAACCTCACATCTCTGAAACACACATATACACACCCAGCTGAGATTTGGCTCATTTTTTAAAGGAATAGTTCCAGGCTAAATGAAACTCGCATTTGCTTTATTGTGGGTAGAAACTCTTTTCCATACAATGAAGCTCCAAAATTGACAAAAAAACAACTGCATCAACAACAATAATCTTCCATTTCCTCATGTTAGTATTACAAGGCCATCCAATAGCTTTGTGCGTAACAGACCCAAACTGAAATTGTTCTTTGCTAGAAATATTCACCTTGCCTCTCATATCTAATTTGCGTTATCTTATATTCAGGTTCAAAATCCCTGGAATAATTCACAGGTTATATTAACTACTTTTTGGGACTTTTTGTCATACTTGGAGCTTGACAGACCCAATCTCATTCACTTTCATTAAATGAAAAAGTACATCTAGGATATCCTGCAGAATTAAACTTTTTGTGTTCCACGATAAAATAAAGTATAAATAAATGACATGAAGGTGAGTATAAAATGAGAGAAGTTTCATTTTGCCGTGAACTATTCCTTCACTCAAGCTTATTTAGCATAAAAGATGCTAACACATTAGCATTTCGCTAATAATAGAAAACCTGGACTTATTAACCGCCACAAAACACAGAGACAGCTAAATCACATACTACCTGAGTTAAGTTTTTAATAAATACTTTACAACTGTTAAAAAGTATGTTCTATACAGTCTAAATATGTAGTAAGAATGTGACCCGAACATACGTTCGCCATATTGTCATTGTCACGTGAACTACCGTCAGTTGCGTCACTTCACTGCCATTCACATCTCCACTCCCATGCACACTTTGGAACTCCGTAGATACTTTTTGTCTATTGTTTTATGAATACGGTGAATTTATACACATACTACTCGTTTCACATACTGATTTTTGCCTATGCATACTAAGATGCAGCCAGACTTTGTTTCCTTTTGGTGTCTAGTGTAATAATAAAATAAAAGGGAATTTAGTTGGTAAAAAAGGATTTACATTATTGTGGTGGAGAACAGCCACAGCTCAGCTCTGAGCCGCTATTCAGCGAGTGGGAAACAGAAAGCGGGGCAACTCTCTACGGGCCAGTCCCGCTGCACATTAAAACTCAGCGAACAGGAAACAGTCCTAATTAAGAGCTCAACCTGGCCAACGGGAAGAAAGGCGCTTTAGATACTATACAGGTTCCCTGCCAAACTCGTTCACCTGCTCCTCAGTGAGAGAGAAATAAAGAGTGTGTCAATAGAGAAAAGAATAAACCTGTTATGAAAGTAGCAAAATATCAGAACAGACGAAAACTTTCCATACTCCCAGAAATACTGCTCATGTGGGTGTACATCAAGTGCATGACTGTCTGTGATTGTGTGTGTTAGTGGTGTACTGTATATTTTGCATTAATGACAGGCTGTCATTTCAGAGGGGATAATAAGACCCCCGGAGGGTGAGGGGTGGGCATACGGATACACAGTGCAATCCTGACCCTCTCCTCTCACATTACACACACTGTCTCGCTGTTCCAACATGACATCACTCCTCCCTTTCTATTCCTCACCGTCTTTTCTCTTTTTCTCTCTCTATTTCAGCAGAATCTTCCACCACCTTTCTCTCTCTGAGCTATATAGACATCAAACCCGACATCAGTGACAGCCTTAAGTCTAGAGAGTTTATTTCATACTCTCCTTGCGTATAGGGTTATAGCATCACAGGACAATCTAAAGTCTCATAGTGATTTGTTCAAGCATTTACAAGAATAATGAATTCTAGTACAGAATATATGGCCATAAATGTTGAAACGGAATTTCTGTTTAATTATTTTGTAAGATAACTGTTATATGAATTGTCACATACAATCCAGTGCAACTATTCATGCAAAAATAGTTCTGAGTATGATTTACTTATTTAGCTTGTTTTGAATGAATGAGGCCTAATTCTAGAAGATTGTAAATTCTAGACGATATACACTCACCTAAAGGATTATTAGGAACATGGCAGTTGCTTCAATGCATTTAGGGGTGTGGTCTTGGTCAAGACAATCTCCTGAACTCCAAACTGAATGTCAGAATGGGAAAGAAATGTGATTTAAGCAATTTTGAGCGTGGCATGGTTGTTGGTGCCGGGTCTGAGTATTTCACAATCTGCTCAGTTACTGGGATTTTCACGCACAACCATTTCTAGGGTTTACAAAAAATGGTGTGAAAAGGGAAAAATATCCAGTATGCGGCAGTCCTGTGGGCGAAAATGCCTTGTTGATGCTAGAGGTCAGAGGAGAATGGGCCAACTGATTCAAGCTGATAGAAGAGCAACTTTGACTAAAATAACCACTCATTACAACCGAGGTATGCAGCAAAGCATTTCTGAAGCCACAACATGCACAACCTTGAGGCGGCTAGGCTACAACAGCAGAAGACCCCACCGGGTACCACTCATCTCCACTACAAATAGGAAAAAGAGGCTACAATTTGCATGAGCTCACCAAAATTGGACAGTTGATGACTGGAAAAATGTTGCCTGGTCTGATGAGTCTCGATTTCTGTTGAGACATTCAGATGGTAGAGTCAGAATTTGGCGTAAACAGAATGAGAACATGGCTCCATCAGGCCTTGTTACCACTGTGCAGGCAGGTGGTGGTGGTGTAATGGTGTGGGGGATGTTTTCTTGGCACACTTTAGGCCCCTTAGTGCCAATTGGGCATCGTTTAAATGCCACAGCCTACCTGAGCATTGTTTCTGACCATGTCCATCCCTTTATGACCACCATGTACATCAAACATTTTATGAAGTTATGTTCACAGCATTCTAAAAAAGAATCTAAAATAAAATGAGTGAAGAATTTTAGAAGAGTTCTAGATTCTTCTTTTCTAAAGAATAATTTAGGATGGAAGCAAGGAAGGAAGGAAGGAAGGACAATTCTAGGAGACACATTCTAGAACAGAATTGAAAAGAAACTTCGTAAAAAATTCTTAAAGATTATAGTTTCTGGCTAGTGACATATCCAATGCATTTTAGAACATGATCTTAAAGAGTATAATCCTAAAGTTTGGAGGATCCTTAAAGTTTGTAGATTTTACATAATGAAATTCAAAGCATTCTAGAATACAATCTAAAAGATAAAATATTGTGTTTTTTTTATACTGTAGTTATATTCAATACAGTCTAGACATAAATAGAGAAAAATTCTAAAAGTTTATTTATTCTGGAGGGAGACATTCAATGCATTCTTAAATGCAATCTAGAGGGGAATTCCAAGAATTCTACAAAATTACAGATTACATATAAATCAAACCTTTATAAATTGCATTCAACGGCTGTTCTAAACATAATATTTCATAATCATAGTAAGTATAAGCATAATCACAGAAAGTTCTAGAATACAATCTAAAAGTCAACTCTTAAAAAGTTATTTTAGGTAAAAATTTTCATGATAGATTCAATGCATTATAGACATAATCCGGGGGGAAAAAATATTCTGGATATTAATATTCACTACATAATCTAACATACATATCCATAACATATCTAACATATCTAAAAATATTCTAAAAAATAGTATATTCTAAAAATATTCTAAAAATAAAAAATATTCTGGATATTAATATTCACTTCATAATCTAACATACATATCATAACATATCTAACATACATATACATAACATAATATAGAATTAAAAAAAAAAAAATCTACCAAGACTCTCAGCTCTGGATGGTAACATTCAATGCATTCTGGGGAATACCTAGCCTGACGTCATCATACTCAGATTCTAGTCAGAATATGAGTCTGATACTGCTCCATTGGGCTGTGATTATGGGGTGCCTCTGCACTCAATTGGATAGACCTACAACCAATCAGAGCGTGGAAGAAGTGACAAGCGATGCATAGTTGTCAACAGAACTCAACTGCACGCATGCTGGAAGAAGTAAGAAGAAAAAGCGATAAAAACGATCTTTGCCGTTGTTGTAAAAAGAATTCAAGGTACCTACCAACACGATCATAATTTTTGAGAGAAATAGTAAAGGTGAATGCATACATGAACAAGTTCTCAGTTTAGGATTAGAACGAGTTCAACTCGAGCGCTCTTTGGTGACGTGGATGATTGCGTTATCTGTCCATCATCGTATAAAGCCCGCCCTGACAATCTGATTGGTTCAAACAGCTCTGGTTCTAAACAGCTAGAAGTCTAGACCGAACTTCCCAACCTCAAATGTTGTGGGCGGGGCTAAATTCGGCTGGCATCCAGGCTACGGAATTCCAAGAATTCAAGAAAATTTGATTCTACACGTAATTAAAATCTCTACATAAACAACACATGTTGCATTCAACCTTTTATAATCCGGATAAGAAGGAGAAATTATAAAGTGTAACACTGTTTTAACGTCACTATAAGCACATTCATCCATCTCTACATGCCCAACTGAAGTGACTTCAGTGTAAGAGTCTTGACTACCATGCACTTCAGTGAGGGAGAGAAACGAGAGCCAGAAAAAGAGCGAGCGAGAGAGAGAGAGAGAGAGAGAGAGAGAGAGAGAGAGAGAGAGAGCCAGGCACAGTCAGCCCACTGACTCATATCCTTCCCTTCTGACTCCATTCCAGCAATGATGTAATGCTCTTGGCTTCTTGCACCCCCAACCCTCTCCCCATCTATCTCTCTTTTTAAGTCTACACTCTCTCACCATCTCTCTCCGAATACCATGTTCTCTCTCTCTCTCTCTCTCTTACTCATTGCACCACACTAACTTGAGCAGACACTGCAGCAGCGATGGTGCAAAAACGTTTCTCTTTTCTTTTCTTTTTTTTTACATTCGCTGTGTGAATGTAACCAAAACAGCCCAGGGCATGGTTCCAGCCGCTGGGAGACGGTGGTGCGGTCTCCATGGCAATAGGCCTAAACAGCGGGAGAAACAGAGAGAGGCCAAACAGCTTGCAGCTGCCTGGCGCTCCGAGTAAACACAGTACAGGACCTGCCCCTGATTTACCACTTTAATCACACTCAGAGAGAAAGAGTGAGAGAGAGAGAGAACGGGCTTGCCATGGGCCCAAGGACTGCCGAGTGGGTAGAATCATATGAATCTGATCAAATAAATCAAGCTGAGACGGGCCGTGAGGGCCTGAGTCTCATTAAAGACAAGTGGAGATGGGGCGATGAAAAAGCGCCTTTCGAAGGAGGGACTTCATTGACAGGCTGCGCGGTGACATAGATTCAAGGCCTGCGTAAAGTCAAAGTCTGTCAATGAGAACAACAGCGAGAGACTTATCTTGGAATACCTCAGGGCAAGCAAGCATGGCACGACTCACCACAAAGCCCCAATTATGTACGGATACATCTCTCATCGCTGCCGGCTAAGAGAGAAAGACAGTGTGAGAGGGAAAGAGAGAGACAGACAAACAGAGAGTGGTTTGGCTCAGGGCCAGCCAGTTGTTTCTTCCCATGAGTGAAACTATGCTGAGAGCTTTGCAGCATGACTGAACGAGGGAGGTTTCAGGCTCCGCCCCCACCTGTCCGTCAAATTCATCACACTGAGAGCAGCATGATTTGAATCCTTCCCATGGCTTATCGATGACACTCTTAAAGGGGGGGTCTAATGCCATTTCATGCATTCTGACTTATTTACTCTGTTAAAGAGTTGGATTTTCATGCTTAACATGGCCAAAATTTCAAAATAAGTTTGACGTATGACGGAGTATTTCTGTTCCAAATACACTCCTTCAGGATTCGAATACGTTTTTGAAAGTTTTTTTTATATGAAGTCATAAAGGGCGGAATTGCTTGTATGGGCACTTCTCCTGGATGAGCGCATGCGCACACATCAACGTGCTTTGTTCGGGTTACGGGAGCGGTCGGTAGCGATGATGTACTGTTTGTGTGTGTTTGTGAGTGACTCTTTAGCTCGGCCCACAGCACACTTCACGAGTTCGGCTGTTTTCAGAAAGAATCGGTACAGCGTATCTGTCTTTATAAATATAATGAAACGAAAGACTCTTCGGAGATATGAAGGATGCAATACTACTCTATAGGTACTCAAGATTAACATGAGATTGGTGTGTTATGACCCCTTTAAGGCCTGTTCACACAAAGGATGATAACTATAAAGATAATTATAAAGATATAGTTCGAAAAATTGTTCTCAATGTTAAAGATAGCAGAGTTCACATCACAGCTTTAACAATATGTAGAGAAACATTATCGTTTGAATCACTTTCAGAATGATTTTAACCAGCTGATGAACAATAAAAACATTGACAACCAATCAGAATTAATTCTGCTGTAATGAGCTTAAGCATTTAAAGTGACAGACAAGTATGCGCTTAGAATAAACAGAATGATATTGTCCTCTGGTGTGGTGTATATATATATATATATATATATATATATATATATATATATATATATATACACTGACACATACACTGACAAAAAACTGGATTAACTTTAAAACAATTCTTACTCAGAAATTGCTAGTAAATAATTAGTAAGAAACAGCAAGTAGCACATTTAATTAAACATAACATTTTGAAGAAGACTGAAATAGTATTTTAATGTAAAACATACTCTACCAGCACCCTTTGTAATTAAGGTCCGTTCACACCAAGGACGATAATTGTAACAATAACTGTAACTATGAAGTTTTAACAATCACTCTAATTTTATGTAAATATGGAAGTCCACACTACAAATATAATGGTAATGACACAGAAGAAAGATTTTGTTGGGATCACTTTCAGAACGTTATTTTCCCAGCTGCTAATGAATGATTAAAGTGCTGTGTGTAAGTTTGTGACTGTTCTAAAGCATACAAATACCATAATATGTTTGCAGATATTTAAGAAAAAATGCTGAGTTCACATACTTGTTTCTCTGAAAGCAGAGCTACAGCCAGTTATTTTACTTTGAAATGTGCTTTCCGTGTCAGAATATCTTTTTTTGTTTTAGTCCAAGCGATAACGCAAGTTGCCAGTTTACCCAATAGTATTTCGACACCACAGGTTGCCAGTTAACAGAAAAAGCGTATTACTGCCATGGAAGCCAGCAAACAAACTGGGTCATAGATCGCAGATTATACCCGACCTAAAGATACTCGGGATCCAGTTAAAAAGCACATTAAAACGTGGATGAAATCAACTCATCGACTTACAGTGTGTAAGTCTCCTCGCCTTCTATTTCCAATTGCGCTCGTTCCTGTTGCGTGTCCTCAAACTGGCAACCCGCGTGAGCGTCGAGTCTGAGAAGGAGATGGCGGGGCAAACAATATTTTGAATTTGTATTGCAGTACCCATTTCAACCACTAGCTGTCATTCTTACATATAGCACCTTTAAAAACACTGACAGCCAATCAGAAACGACCTAACCTTAATGAGCTTGAGCATTTGAAGAAGCCAATGACAACTGCAGTATGAGCTTATAATAATGTTTTAGCGCTGGTGTGGATGCTAATATAGTTATTGTTATATTGTTATTGTTATATTTAAATTTTTTCTCACTGAATATCCAGTTTAATTTGGAAATATGTCAAATTATGGAGAAAAAACTGGTGCGGTTTCAAATGCGGTTTCATGCTGACTTTAATGTGTCACTTGTTCATCAAACAGCTGTGAAACCACAGAATGTGTAATGTCTCCTTTCTTCGCATTCTTAAAAGAATGTATAATGATATTACCATAAAAAAATATGCCGTGAAAACATAGTCTGTCTTTTTTAACTGTAATAGCATGGCACGTGCATATGATAATCTTACAGTGTCATGGCATGCATCAAAATACTATGGTATTACAATCTCATACCATCATGAACAATCATGGTACCACAACAGTGTGTTATCTAATGACCTAGAGTGGTGTCCAATAGACCAAGAGCTCTAAGTTTTTAATTATTTTTCCCTTTCTTGACAATTGCAGATTACGCTATAAATTATCAGTATAAATTTGGGCAAGTTTGTGTAAAACCTGCTCATTCGGGAATCCAAAAAGCATTTTATGCTTCAATGCAAACAAGAACATTCATGCGTACAATGCGTGATTGCAACCAGTGGGCAGTATGCAAATGCAATCCCATAATGCCACAAAAGCTGAGAAGCCATCAGTACATTTAGTAAATAAATCAATATTTTATAACATCTCTTTGTTTTACTTTTTAAGTTTAAATTAGATTTTGAATCCCACATTTTCAACGTGATCTCAGATTTACTGACCCCAAAGTACATCTGTCCCTGTTATTTATATCCATATAAAATACTTTATAAAAGTCTTTCATGTCCACCTGATCACTTGATTTTCTTGACCAGCACAGCAGATTCTTTCCTCTTCCTCCATCCTTTCATATTCTCAATCAAGCACCCCTGTCTTCTGATCCCTCTCTTCCTGTCTTCCGGTTGTCTGCTCTGAGGGCATATCTCTCACTCTCCCTCTCTCTCTTTGCAGGAGTATGTGTGCGTTTCTGCATGTGTGTGTGTCGGACGAGGATGACACAGTGGTGCTGGAATGAGAGGAGCAGGGCCTGGGCGTTCCTCTCCAAACGCACTATTAAACCCTACGCCGTACACAATGAGCTCACTCTAATTCAGCTCAGATGTACATCCTGCCCGTCTGTCTTCTCTCTCTTTCTGTTTCCTTCTGTCCTCTGAAATTCTTTCTCTTTCAGACATGCACATGATAAACACACTCACTGTGTACCCTGAAGATGCCACCCTACAATGAAAGACCATCTTATAGTGGACGACCACAGGTTTTGGCTTTCTCTGTATGACATAATTATAGCTACAATATCAGCCATAGTTTGTTTTTCCATTAGAGGGGTCGCAGAGTTTAAATCTTAACAATGAGGTTCTGCGTTTTTGATCAATGTGATTGAAAGCAGTCTATGAAGAAATCGATGACGTCTGTGTTTTGGCCCACAAGAGGAACTGGAGGGGGGCGGGGGAGGGTATGAGAGAGCCCTCCTATGCAGCCTCGTACAAAAACAACACTGCACGCTGCCTCGGATAGGGTGAATCAGAGTCCCAAAGAGCAAGTATCAAGTTTTGACAGGTTGGAGGCATAAAACTGTGCAGTACGTGAGCATTTCAATTCGACAATGAACGATAATCGAAGAAACAAGAAAGTTAAGTTATCTTTCTTGCCTTTTATATGAAAATAAAAGATAGAGATGAAGTTTAAAATCAGTCATATTAAAAGATATGAGAAATGTCACAATTGTAAGATATAAAGTAAAAGTTATAAGAAATGAATTCACAATTTCAAAGTATAGTCACATGCAAAGTAATAAAATATATTTTTATGATTTATTTTATATTTATATCAAATTTTGGGATATACTTTGTTGGCCAAAAGTGATGTCCAGCCTAGGAAAAACCATCTGTCCAAGCCAGCACTGACAGTTTCATTGGTCCGAACAGTTTCTGTTCGGGCATAATAACTCCTCTATGGAGCTATTCCAGACGAATTGCCCGAGCAAAAATTTTTTTGGGCGGGGCTAAATTCGGCTGGCATCCAGGCTAATAATAACTAACAGTGCAAACACAATGTAAATAAGAGATTTGTTGATTATAACCGGAGTTTTGGGGAGAGTTCAGAACTCAGTCACTGATAAACTCGCACTGTTTGATTGACAGCTCCAGCGATTGCAAAAGAAGCATTCTTTGATCGCTTTCTATATATATTTAGTCACAGTTTGTTATTTTCATAATAATACGAGAAACAATATGAAGTTGACTGTTTAGTCACTGGTTTGATTTACATAGATAAATAACATCTGACTCTTATATATCAGAAATCACTGGTCACAGATCAGGCATTAAAATTAACACACGTTACTAACATGTCGCATTACTGTCGAGTCCATACCGTAAAAGTCTGTTTTCAGAGCCTGTGCTGTAATTCCGATTTACCAAAGAATCCACGGTGAAATGTACAGAATACAAGTAAATAATGCTCAACTGAGACATTCACATAGTTGAAAATAAATAACCACATTCCTAGCATCAGGATCCTTTGGAAGGTATTTTTATTTGTAGTCTCTCCTTATCATCTCACTAACACGGCAGTAGGCGGGGCCAAAGTTGCAATGATGAAGTAGGTGTTGATTTTCATCTGCAGAGACGGCCTTTCATCTATCTATAGGCACATTCCACAGTGAGTCTTTATCTAGGCTTGTTTTTAGACTAACAAGGAGGTTTTTAGTTCTGAAACTTAAGCCTGGGACACACCAAGCAGGCAATGGCGTTGTGCAACGTGTTTGGCCGTTTTTGAGCGTCGGCCTACATAGTTTTTTGGTGTTTTCCACACAGTTGGCTCTAGTTGGACGCTAGTGTTTTTGGGGCCGATTTAGCATGTAGAATCGTTGAGAGAGAACTCTAATTATCTGCTCAGCTTAGTGAACAAATCAGTGCATGAGAATGATAGCAAAACAGCAAACAAAGAAGTCAAAACGGTACAGATAGAAGGCAGTTCTAATTATACGTCATCTTCCTGAGTGTTACTGAGTGGAGTGGAATAAAGAAAGTGATCAGCAGGATTGATATTCAAAACAGCGTGTTTAGTATTTGTGTTACACACAAGTAAATAATTTTCACAGTAGCTGTTAGTAAGTCAAAGGCTCAAAGAACATACAGGTCAAAGGACAATGCTACGAGGACATGGTTTGCTGCATCATGTCTTATCGGTTTAATTTGGCATTCACAAAGCTAAAATGCATTCTAAATATCTAAACAATTTGGATATTAAGGTATCAAGAATTATTAACATATTTTGAAGTAACCACGATAATGTCATGCAACACTGAGACTGTATATACTATACTGTGTAATAATTATAAATATTAAAATTATTATTCATATACTAGTCTCTTTTGTAATTTTAATAACCAGCAGGTGTTTAATAACTGGCAGGTGTTTTTGCTTTATTAAAGCATTAATTCACTAAATGTTGATACATTTATCTAAAAGAAAACCTTAAAAACTTTCAAATGTTTTAAAAGTTTGCATAAGTAACGTTATCTTTATATTATCTTGAAAGATAAATATATTAAAGTAAGAAAATTTGGGCAAACTTTACAATAAGGTGTCAGTGTAGGACGTGTATATGTTGGAATGGGTTGGGTGTGGTTAGGTGAAACTGTAGGTAGTGGGGGCCCTTTTGAAAATCTGCTTAGGGCCCCCAAAATGCTAGGGCAGGTAAATTCACATCAAATTCAAAGAAATTGAGTCACTGCATCTCATGCTGTTGTGTTGCAGGGCACACTTCCTTTTCAACCACCAAAATATCTCACAATCTTCCTGTTCATTAGGGGTGTGAAAACCAGCTCCTCTTAAGTTTAGAGGTGTGAAAACACATACACGCAAACTGCATGCACTGCAGTGAAGTGTGTGTTCTTGCATGGCTGTTTGTTATAACTTTCAAATGGCATCAAATTCACAGTGGAGAACAAGAACTTCATGCAGGCCCAAGGAGGTTTGCACAACTTTTTAATAGTGCAAAATATATAAAATAAGCCACTACTATTTGTTTTACAATTGTCAATAAATTATGGTAATGCAATATACACTATATTGCCAAAAGTATTGGGACACCCCTCCAAATCATTGAATTCCGGTGTTCCAAATACTTCCATTGCCACAGGTGTATAAAATCAAGCATCTAGGCAGTCAGACTGCTTCTACAAACATTTGTGAAAGATTGGGTCGCTCTCAGGAGCTCCATGAATTCAAGTGTGGCACTGTGATAGGTTGCCACCTGTGCAATAAGTCCATTCGTAAAATTTCCTCACAACCAAATATTCCAGGGTCAACTGTTAGTGGTATTATGAGTGGAATCAATTGGGAACAACGGCAACTCAAGCACAAAGTCTTACATCACCAAGTGCAATGCAAAGCGACGGATGCAGTGGTGTAAAGCACGCCACCACTGGACCCTAGAGCAGTGGAGACTTCTCTGGACTGTTCTCTGAAGTGACCAATCACGCTTCTCTGTCTGGCAATCCAATGGACGAGTCTGGGTTTGGCGGTTGCCAGGAGAACAGTACTTGCCTGACTGCATTGTGCTAAGTGTAAAGTTTGGTGGCAGGTGAATTTTGGTGTTGGGTTGTTTTTCAGGGTTTGAGCTTGCCCCCTTAGTTCCAGTGAAAGAAACTCTTGATGAATCACCATACCACGACATTTAAAAAAAAAATCATGCTCCTAAATTTGTGGGCACAGTTTGGGGAAGACCCCTTCCTGTTCCAACATGACTGTGCACCAGTGCACAAAGCAAGGTCCATAAAGACATGGATGAGCGAGTTTGGTGTGGAGGAACTTGACTGGCCTGCACAGAGTCCTGACCTCAACCCGATAGAACACCTTTGGGATGAATTAGAGAGGAGACTGCAAGCCAGGCCTTTTCATCCAACATCAGTGCCTGACCTCACAAATGAGCTTCTAGAAGAATGGTAAATATATACGTATTATATGAGAGGAAGAAAATGATTGTGGTGGGGAAACTCTGATGGAGAAAAATAAAATAGGCTTTTCCTTATGTCAGCATGGGGAATTTTTTCCTGATTCTTTAGTAACAGAAAAGGAAGTGTGCTATACAAAGGAGTTATTTTGATTTTATCAAGTTCTAAATTGGCATGCTAACTGTTAGCATGCTTGTTATACAGTGGTTAGAGCTGAGAGTTAAGAAATTTCTTTTTTTATATATTGCCTGCAAATGTTTCACTGTGGATGCAACACAGGAAATGTTGCGAAGGAAATTACACTGAGCTGTTCCTGATAATCATATTTATATGGCATGAATGACAGTTTGCCTTGCCATCTATTTTGTATCTATTATATCGGCTGTCGCAAGTGTGTTTCAACTAAAACTGTCTGTGTCAATCACCAGAGCTAAAGAAGAAAAGAACTATTGTTCTCCTATATCCGTCTCTCCTTCAATGTGTACAGCCACCATTCAGACACTAGTTACATTTAGTATTCACCATTAATGTTCTCCAAACCTTGGACTCTCTTATCACTCAGTCAAAGAGGTTGAGACCCCTCACAATGTTTTATCTCAAGCGACTGACTATGTCTAACATATTTAACACTGACATGACTCAGAAACAGATGTTAGTAATTCACATGCAGCAAGCATTCAAATCATTTAGATCACCCTTTCTTCTTTGAATAGCCATGACATTAAGATTCCCTGTGCTCTGTCTTTTAATTTTCCCTGTTTCCTGTTAGTCCAGGAGGGTCTTTAAACTATTTTTTTTGTCAAATTGCCTCTCTGAATGTGTCCAACCCCCTTTATACCTTTCTGATGGACTGTATTCCCTCCTGGAAAGACCAGCTGGTTAATGCTGGTTAGTGCTATTCTGTGAACTGGCACACTGAAACAAAACTTAGCTAGACGAAGAGCAGGATCTTTCTGATAAAAAACCTTGTTGACCAAGGTTAAACTAGTTAAAGGGATAGTTCATTCAACACATAGAACTCTGATATTTTTGTCAATACAAATGACAGTCAATGGGGTCCAAAAAAACAAAAAACATTTGGAACATTCTTCAAAATATATGTGCTCCATAGAACAAAACATTTTGAACTATCACTTAACTATCCTTTACATTATGATCCAATCCTGGGGACTAGCATTCAAAACACAACATATGCCGGCCTTTTTAGCGGGACTGGTGTGAATAAAGGGGGGAAAAAAGCAAAAGGAACACTGGGAGAATCACAGGAAAAGTTGGGGGTTGAGGGTCCTTGGGTTTCACAGCTGTGGGCCCCCGCCTGAGCCCTGTTAAGAAGGCAGACTTGAGGAAAGCCAATCTTAATTGATTCCAAGCCTCCAAAGCTCTTCAGCAAACATGGCGGAGCAATGAAAATGACTTGTTATCCTAATTCAATGGACGCTGTATAACTTCTTCAATCTCCAGATCCCGAAAAACGAAGAAAGCAGATGGACCCTGGATTAAGCTTACTGCAGTCATTCACAATCAATGTACAGTTAATTACATTTGTAGAGATGGGGGTGGGGGTTATGCGGGGGCAGAAATAAAAATCTGGTTTTATAGTTGAAATGTTATGCTTTAAAATTTATTTTATTTTACGGTTAGTGTGGGTGTGGTCCTGTTAAACCCCACGTTATGGGGACAACGTTTCCCCACAAAGATGGCAATATCCGAAATCCGTCGCTACGGGGACATTTTTGGTCCCCATGAGGAAAACAGCTTATAAATCAGACTAAGACTAATCAGACTTGAAAATGTAAAAATGCAGAAAGATTTCTGTAATGAGTAGGTTTAGGGGTAAGAGTAGAGTTAGGGTATAGAATATACAGTTTGTAGAGTAAAAAAATCATTATGTCTATGGAAAGTCTCCATAAAACATGAAAATCCAACATTGTGTGTGTGCATGTGTGCATGCATGAGAGAGAAAGAAAGAGAGAGAGAGAGAGAAAGAAAGAGAGAATGTTGCTCATTCTGATTCTGATAATTTAACCATATTTCTCTTAAAAATGGGAACAATGCATTCTTAGAAAGCAAAGGATCTGAGTAATCTCCACAGAGAAACCTGCCAAAAATAAAACACGTAAGAGTAGTTGAGTGGATTGGGTACTAAACGAATGAACCTCATATGGCGTTCATATAATAGGGTTCACTTTATTTTACAGTATGAGTACTTATGTGCATGCATACTTATGACTGTAAAATAAAGTGCTACCAACAATAGCCTCTAAATAGTCTTCTCAGATGTTCTCTCATTGATGGAGCCATGTCGTATAGGTGATGTCAATTTGCCATAGAAATTAGTAACATTCCGGCTACTGTGATGTAAGCCTGCCATTCAATACATCAGTTTTTAAGCCAACGTTATGATTCACCTCCCTTGTCTAGGAATAGTGTAATATTTAGACATTAACATTTCACAACAGTAGAGTATTTCTAAATAATGCACGTCAATACTGCATCACTCGGAAGTTTTGGTTAAACCGTGGCATGATTCTTCAGTTCAGCGCAGCAGGAAGAGAAGATTAAATGGTTTGTGGACAGAGGCACTAACTGGCCTCGATGGCTTCCTGCGGGAAGTGGAGTTTCTGTGCTGAGGGGATTGAAAGCCTTTTTCCTGCTGAGGTGGACATTTCCAAACACACTGTTACACGCTTCCATAGGCTGACCTCTGACCTCCACAGTCCCCGTAACAAAACAATCAGTCTCACACTTGTTCAGTCCTAGGGTGTTCCAGATTTCAGTGGACATCAACTAAGATGTAACAAAAGGACAGTTTAAACATGTATTATAAGAGGATCTTCCAGAAATAACCAGAGAGACTTCAGAACATTAATGCAAGACTGGATGAATCTCACATGTCCAGGTCACCCAACACATCGTTATTTTCCCGACAGTTGAGCACATTGTACTCAAGAGTGTCACTACCACACTCTAAAAAAAAAAAAAAAGCTTGTTGTTCTATTTAATATTTAACTTTTATATTTAATATTTAACAATTATTTCCACACAGTTGAAATGATTTATTTGAACTTAAACTGGGTTAATTGCACTGATGAGTAAAATTCATCCTAAGTGAATAAGATCACACCAGTTTCATTTGACATATTCTGTGAACATAATTCATGTTTCCTGAACATAATTCAATCTTGTTGAGCCCACCAGTCCTGTTGCTGTTCAGAATGGTGCTCTTGTGAAGAGTTACGTGAATTTTCTGCGTTTTTGTTAGAGCTTGTTTAAGAGCTTAATGTTTAGTTATTTTTAACATTAAAAAGAGTTTGTAGAATATTATATATATATATATATATATATATATATATATATATTATTTTGTTGTGGTGAAGAGTTGAGCTTGTGGTTAGGGTGTGAGTTGTTGTGCACACATACATGTTCCATGATCATTTGATTGAGAGGGGTAGAACTGATAACCATATGCATACTGATGACCCTCTAACTAAATTATTTTATTTATTTCTATAAAAACTAATAGCCAACACAACACTTGTTCATATGCCAAGTGTAACATTTGTAGCATGTAAAAAAAAAACTTCTCATCACTGGCGTAAGCAAAGTTACAACTCATTGAGAACATCAGACTTATTTCACGTAGCCACCTACAGCAAAAGGTCTACACTTCACGATAACCTGGTAACCTTAAAAATGGACATAACATAAACTCTAAAAAAAAACACATTAAACCGCACTTAATTTCAGCATTTACTCTCCTGATCCAAGCATCCTTGGAACTAGAAATCCACTGCCAAGTTTCAGTCAATGCAACAGAAATGAATCATGAAGTCCCAACCCAAATGGTTAAGGTTAACTTAACATTTTACAAATTTAATTTCAAGTGTGAATGACAATTAAGTAAAAAAAACTAAATATTTGTGTTGTTTCAAATTATTTAATTTAAATAAACTGAGCAAACAGCTAGAATCATTTTTTTGTGCATAATTCTTTATGTTCTTTACTACAGTAAAAATATTTTTTTAAATAATCATACATCAAAGGCAGTACAACAAATACTACCCAGGGATATTAGTGTTAAATAAAACTATTTATGACATTTTAAAAAAAAAAAACCTTTAAATTAAATAAAATATGAATCATTTTCGTTTACTTAAAATATTACAATAACTCAAACAAAAGAAAAAATATAAACTTTTAAAAAAAACAAAAACTTATAAAAATGACAAAAGCACACATTAAAATTACTAAAAGTTTTACTAAAATTAAAGTGAAAACAGAAAATATAAAAAATAAAATTTAATTCAAAATATGAACAAAAAAAAATTTGAATTTCATATTTATTTTGTTTGATTTTGGGCTGAAATGTGACATATAAGTTCTTGACAGGTTTCATGAGATTCACCAATTGCTTTAAGACTAACACAGCTTCTCCCTATAAAATATACAGTTTCCATAAAAGACCAAGGGCTTTATAATATCTGAGCTGCATGAGTGTCCATCCATAATGAACGCTATAAACTGTTTCTTCACAGCTTTAGCACATGCACACCCACGTTCCAACACAAAAACAGCATGGACATTGCATATGCTCAGCATGAATTTATATTCACCTCTCATTTCTACAGTCTGAAACACAGCAGAGCATTCACAGCAGCCTTCAGCATTACTGCCGTTGACCCTCCAGAAACCCTTGTTACAAACTGCACATTATTTTGATTGTTTAACAATCTTTGAGTGTCTACTAAGGAAAGTTAATGCCGCAAAGAAAGGAGAACTAACTAGTTTCTCTCAGCCTCTTATCCTCTCTCTCTCTTTCTTCAACTGTAATTCCATCCCTTTTCCAGAACAAATGGACTGTCAGACCGTCAATCAACTTGATTGACAGGCTTTCCATCCAATATTCACAAGTAGTCTAATCTGGGCACCTACCCCACCTATCCTGTCTCACCATTGGCATATAGATATGCAGTATGCCTTCATACACGTCACAAAAATAATCAAACACATGATATTTTATGCAGACATTAAGTAAAGTGTGTGTTATTGATTTGCCGCCTACCAATAAGACGGCAGATTCTGAAAAAGGCACCCATATGTCAACTTGCTAAGTGACAGTTTGATCATGAGACATCTTGTTTATGAAAATCTGGTGTTGTGTGCAATAAATCTGTGATTTTGGAGTCTGAGCCTCTAATCTTCATCCTAAATCTCTACCACTTCTCTCCCTGCGGCCCATCATGTGTTTGAGACTGAGAGTGTGTTTCGGGTGGTGATTATACTGCAGACAGGGTGCATTCTGATGCAACAAAGAGACAGAGAGAGAAAGACAGTAAGAAAAAGGGAATAAGACTGTTGGGGAAAAAAGAAAGACAGGTCAGTAGTGGGATGTGTTTGCGTAAGAGGGGCGTCCTCCCAAAAAGCTGATATCCCCACCAGAGCTATACCACTGATGTCATCACTGTGGGACACACCCAAGCTGGCTACATGACACAGAGAACTTTAAGAGTCACTGCAGGGACAACTGGAAAGATTCACAAACACACACGAAATGCACAGAACATCCAAAGAGTGCTACAATCTGCCCAGGAATGTGAGAATGTGCCCTTTCAAGGATACTTTGTTTGCTGATTGCAAATGTGCTTACCCTAATTATAAGAATTGTTTTAGCATTAAATAATAGTTTGCTGATCAAATGGCAGATCTTTCAATGAATATTCTTGAGAAGCATTTCTATAATATAGTCAGCATTGTACTTTTTTAATTGGGTAAAAGTGTGTGAGAGTGTTGGCGAGTGCATGTGAAACACTGAAAGTGAATATGTGAAGTGCAAAACCTCAACAATCTTCACTTTGACCTAATTTAGTCTCTGGTTTAAAGTTCAGGGCTTGACATTATGGATTTCTGCAGTGACGTGTAATGCAGTCACTCTTACTAGCCACTTTGGCTATAATATACACAGATCAGGCATAACATTATGACCTAATATTGTGTTGGTTCCAATTTTGCTGCCAAAACAGCCCTGACCCGTCGAGGTATGGACTCCACTAGACCCCTGAAGGTGTGCTGTGCTATCTGGCACCAAGATGTTAGCAGCAGATCCTTCAAGTCCTAAAAGTTTCGAGGTGGGGCCTCTGACTGGATCTGACTGGTTTGTTCAGCACATCCCACAGATGCTCGATTGGATTGAGATCTGGGGAATTTGGAGGCCAAGTCAACACCTCAAACTCGTTGTTGTGCTCTGCAAACCATTCCTGAACCATTTTTTTTTCTTTGTGGCAGGGCACATTATCCTTCTGAAAGAGGCCACAGCCACCAGGAAATACCATTTCCATGAAAGGGTGTACATGGTCTGCAACAATGCTTAGGTAGGTGGTACATGTCAAAGTAACATTCACATGGATGACAGGACCCAAGGTTTCCCAGCAGAACATTGCCCATAGTAAGTGTGTTTCCCATGTGTTTCCCAGGTAAGTGACGCACATGCACCCAGAAAGAGATCAGCATGGACAACCTGACTGGTCTACAGGTATGCAGCCCCATACGCAACTAACTGCGATGCACTGTGTACTCTGACACCTTTCTATCAGAACCAGCATTGACTTCCTGAGCAATTTGAGCTATAGTAGCTCGTCTGTTTGATCGAACCACACGGGCCAGCTTTCGCTCTCCACGTGCATCAATGAGCCTTGGCCGCCCATGACCCTGTCGTCGATTTTGGCCCTTGTCAAGCTTTCCCAAATCCTAACGCTTGCCCATTTTTCCTGCTTCTTACACATCAACTTTGAGGACAAAATGTTCACTTGCTGCCTAATATATCCCACCCACTAACAGGTACTGTGATAAAGAGATAATCAGTGTTATTCACTTCACCTGTCAGTGATCATAATGTTATGCCTGATCTGTGTAAAAAAATTTTAATTTGCAGTCAAAGGCATCTGAAATAATAAAATAAGTGCAATGTATTAAAAATATCTATATCGCCTTTTTTCTCCACAGTATTGATGTCAAAATTGTGGCCAGTGAAAACCACTAGCCACAGTGGCTGGTGAGCAAAAAACTTAATTTCAAGCCCTGCTAATGTTGTTTTGAAAGTCATACAAGTTTGGAACCACATAAGAGTAAATAAAAACTTTTTATTTTTGGATGAACTGTCCTATTAAGTGTGTTTAGTTAGTGGGGTCAGTTACCACTTCACATCCATGCACAGCTTACTTACAGAAACATTTCAAAGCAAGCAAAGAGCTATGAAGTAACAGATGCTTATAAAAACTCCCTTCCAAATCCAAGAATCCAGCTGTTGTCCACTGCTGTCCACATGACAGGACACACAAATCTGACTTAGACTCAAACACAGTCTTTTGAAGAATATAATCACTACTCCTCCGCCTTGTGCAAGCCGACTGCTGTATTCTGATAGGTGAAGTGCAAACAGCAGCTTGGACCTTGGACTAATATCAAACTACCAGCCTCCGTCTAGTGAATGTTGTGCAGATGACATGCAACTAACAATATTTATTCGGGCCCACGCAACTGCGCTGATGAGAGGGCAACTTACCCAATCTGTCTGTTGGTGGATGGGGCTTGAGTGATGACAGAACTGGACTGGGGCGAGGGCAGTGCCTGCTGGATCACTATGCTGCTGTCGTGGTTGGCCATTCTCGAATGGGACTGCTGGTGCTGGTTAGGGCCCCCCTGCCCATGAAGAGTGATATTCTGTTCAGAAACACAAAGGGTGGGGTGGGGGTCATGAGCACAGGGGTAAAATATAAACAGCCAATGTATTCAAATAAGTAAAATAGAAGTCAACACCCAACTATTAGGTGCAATCAAAAGCAAAAAGTTTTTAACAGAAGTTACTTTCAAATTGAACAGCTATTCATATACATGCGAGACAAATTTGAATCCTTTGTGAAATCTGTGTGGGCAAATTTTTCACACTCCTGTTCAAATGATTTGATTTTGGCCATGAAAATTCGTCAAATAGCAGTAAATGTGGAATGTAGAGTAGAATGTAGAACTAAAACTAGAAAAAAAGGCATGAACCCAGCTAAAGGAACGTTCTCAGATCTTTGGCTAATATTCTGGCAAGGTTCTCTCAAAGTAATGAACAAACATTATTCCAGTAACATTAATATAACATTTGTTCAATGTTATCTGGTCTTATAATAATCTCAAAATATTAGCACAAAAACACTATTTATAATTTTTTTAATGGAACTTTTTTTAATGTTGTAAGTAGGCCTATTTGGGCTACCAAAATAACGTTCCATAATATTTGCTAAATTATAAAAATGGAATGATCCCTTAACGTACATACAGTATAATAATGAAAACAAAAATGTTTTGAAAGTTCAGAGAACATTCAGAAATAACATTTTTATAACTTAATGGAAACATAAGCGAAAAATGCTGGGATCAACCTGCTGGGTTATTTTATTGGGTTATTTTTCCAATTATTGGGTAGTTTTTCTGTAACTCAGCTGCTGGGTTGTCACATACCTACCTAAAGCTGGGTCAATGTAACCCAATGTTGGGTAGTCTGTGACTGTTAAAACTGGATATTTTGTCAATGGTCATTTTGTGTTCTGTTTTGAGAGAAAACTTCCTGAGGGGAAAATTCCTGAATGAAATTAAATAACTAAATTAATTAACTAAAGTATTTTATGACTGTAAAAGACTGACTTGCTATTGAATAAAAATACTGTATATGAACTGTTCCTGTCCTATATATAAAACACATTTTGGAGTGCATTTTTATATTATTTAAAATGAAAAACCTTCAATATCAAATTGACTGACACAGCACTTTCAATAAACAACCCAGCAAATGGGTTAAAACCCAACAAGCTGGGTAAAAATAACCTAGCATGTGTTCTGTCCAATATTTACCCAACGCTGGGTTGCCAATGGTTGCTTTTAACCCAGTATTTTTTTAAATGTTGGGAAGCACTGACTGAACATATAGGAGCTTCTTTGGTTTAGGCCACTTTGACACAAACCACACATTTACCTGATGCGTGAGAAAGGAGTTCAGAAATGCACTCTGTACTCGTTAAGGTGTGACACCTCTGTGAACCTGAGCTTGCATTTCCTGTAGCAGATAGAGTATACCGCGTTTCCACCGCAGGAACTTTCCCCAGGAACTCAGAACTTGGGGGTGGTACTCGGTGTGTTTTGACTGCAGGAACCAGGGTCTAAATAATGCTGGTTAAATATTTCCCCTTTGAAGGGTGGGACTTGGATGCTGAACATGCTAATTGGTTTACGCAGCACTTTATTTCAACCTTAAGTCTGTTGCGGTGAATGCATTAAGAGATGCTTCCTATTCGAAACAATAATGAAGTTTAAAAAAACAACAACAGATGGACCGATGACAAGGTTCAGGCTTTATGAAGCTTATGCGGAGGGACGAAATCCAGCGGGAACTGGAAAGACACGGCCAGTCCTACAACAACGGACTATTCTTCACGGTACTTTAGACCGCGATGGAAATGCAAACAGCAGGTCTGAGGGAAAAAAAGTTCCTGGGACAAATTGTTCCGGGTAATTTCAGTGAAAATGGGGCTAATGTCTGAGATGAA
Organism: Gobiocypris rarus; assembly: GCA_023029165.1. NCBI lineage: Eukaryota > Metazoa > Chordata > Actinopteri > Cypriniformes > Gobionidae > Gobiocypris > Gobiocypris rarus. The sequence goes on along the minus strand of CM040926.1, from coordinate 16,109,955 downwards.
GATAGATAATATCTTTTGAGGGCCACTGCTTGAAGTTAGCATCACACTTGTTTCCTCCAATAGGACTTGTCGATTGGCTTTTGGATTATTTTCAACTGTGACAGACTAATGTCTATTATGACACATTTTGTTAATCATGATAATCTTCACAAAAGAACACACCTTTAATGAATTTTGAAGCCTGAATACAATCGCCAGAAGTAAAAAGCTGCTATATTTTAGCACATTTAACATTTGATTATACTATGTATTATAGCTCACTTTGACACACAGAATCTAGCTGTCCTAAAAAGGCACATCCTTTAAGCACATGAGACTCTAAACAGATAAACCAGCTTCCACATTTGATATTAGTACATTTGCTTTAAGACAAGCGCAGTGTAATTCTCTGAAAATGCTCTGGGCAATATCTTCCTCTCACCTGTCTTTGCCTGAGCTCAGCAAAAGTCCTGCTACAACCTGCTGCTTGCTGACTTGGCATGGTGTACTAACCCTAAACCTCAAGTGTTAACTCCCCAGATTAACAGACACCATTAGTTTATCTACAGCACGGCTAGGGTGGTAGTCTCTGAGGTCAGCCATCTTGAGACACAGTTGAGGTGCAAGTGGTAAAACAGTCATTAGGGTCAAAGTTGTTTGCATGCGTCATTGTCTGACCCTGACGAAGCATGATAAAAACACCCGCAATAGTTATCACCATGGCTTCGCGATTATCATCCCTGTTATCACTTTGAAATATGCCTATAAAAAACTTGAGAAAGTTTCTTTAAACTTCTAGATGGGTAAAAACACATGTGACTTGCCATGATTGGCTTGCTGTACACAACCTGATCTAAATTTTCTCCTATTGTCATGTAAATTAATCGGCAATCTTTGCGTGCGTATTCTATGTCACATGATTGTGGAGCAGCACATAAAAAAGCAGCACGATTTGTTCAATATAACAACATTGGTCAACCATTTGCATGAACTTTGGGGTAGGATTGCCTATTTGTCCAAATAAAAAAAGATGGGGGAGGGATGTTTGGAAAAAGCCTTTATTTTTTCAATTTAGTTTGGTGTTGCTTGTCGTGCAGAAATTAAACAACTCGCCTTTAACGCAGAGCAAGAAAAACAAAAATCAATAGTTCCTAAGCCTAGTGAGCTGCAACCCAGCCTGCTGTCTAGTAAAGAGCAACCTAATCAGCTAATAGGGAACGTTCTCAGAACTTGGAAATTGTTCTGTAAATGTTCCCTCAAAGTTATGAACAATTATTGTTCCAGTAACATCAATAGAACGTTCGTTGGATGTTATTAAGTCTTTATTATAGTTCTCAGTTAATCAAAATCTGGGCATTTTAAACATTCAAAGATGCATTTTCATAACTTAATGGGAACGTTAGCAAAATATTTTTAGAACATTTTGGTAACACTAAATACAGGTGTAAACGGGGTATAAAACATTTTGAGCTTGTCCACTTTCCACCACTTCAAGAGGTAGTCGAAAACTAATTAGACTGGGTTGCTTTCGTTTTTGTAGACGCTCATGTGGTTGAATGCGTTTGCAGCCGCAAAATACCACCTACTCTCTGCCTACAGACTTAATGAGTAAACATTGCTAAGTGCGCTAGCCAGACGATATTTAAACTTTGCCGGCTGAAGACGATAAACGCACCAAGAACAATGTTCTCCCACCATTTATGATTTATAACATGCACTCACAGTGTCCGGCGTGATATTGCGGCTGTCAGAGCAGAAACAAAAGCTGATGCTCTCTGTGTTTTTTCATTGTCTCTGGGCACATTCATTATTGCACAAGCTTATTTTGTCCATTAAATCAAAAGATGTGAAAACATTCTTATATTTTTAAATATTAAAAATAAATGCAAAGGGAATGGGAGATGAGACTCTAATTGGTTTATTGCATGTAACGCCCAAAAAACAAGAGACTAGGTACAACCCTTTTGGACCACGTGCCTGGCGCGCTGACTGTGTTTTTTTTCCGACGTTAAACTAGCAAAAGTGGTTTTGGACACGCCTAAAGGCTGATTTATACTTCTGCGTCGGACCTGCGCCGTAGCCTCTATGCCGTGGGCTACGCGTCGATTTTCATTTATACTTGAAAACTGCGCATCCTTGTCCCGTTGACGTGCAGTTACACACGCAGAGGGAGCATGTGTACCCCTGAGGGAGGGGTTCTGGCAGACCAATCACAGCGCTTGCGGTCCGTGTGGAATCAGTGCCTTGTTACCTTTTTGGAGAGGTGCACGTCAGGGTACGTCATAGGCTACGTGTGCAACAACGTAGCTATGGCATACACTCGACGCAGAAGTATTAATTGGGCTTAAGTGCACCTTCGCCATGCGCTTCAGACCATGCGCTCAGATGGTTAAAATAGGGCCCCAGGTGTAAAAGGGTTTGTGTCCCCCTCGTCCACTTGTGATCCGATTGACCAAAATCTTAATTTCAGGTGTAAACAGGGCCTGAGACGCTTTCAATAGAGTCTGACATGTTGCTAAGTTAACAGCGCAAAACTCTAATTAGTGTAAAATATATTCAGTAGCACACACAAATATAGCATATGTATATTAAAAAGAAAAATATTACACTGAACAATTGTTTTAACAATATGCAGACTCTACTGACATATTGCATTCTCAGCGATGTGACGAGGCAGAACAGTTTAGAGAGATTTTTGCTAAATTAAGTTTAAAGCTTAAAGATAGTTGAAATCAATATGGTTGCATACTTACATAAAGTATGTTTCTGGTTTTAGAATTGGCATAAATCTAGATATCTTAGAAGACATTACATTACCATAAATTTCAGAAGCATAAATAAATATCACATCAGAAGCAAGACTAGGATGCCTTAAAATACTGCTGCCGTGGTCAGCTCACGTGGAATTGAAAAAGATCAAGAGTGTGATTGTCTGGGTGATATATGATATCCAGACAAACAGCGCTCTTTATGAACACAACTGTCAATCTGAAGCTCAGGTGCCAAATCTGATCTCTGGGTGTATCTTTACCTGCTTCAGCTATGGAGTTGATGTGCATGTGTGTGATCTGTCCAAAGCTGGGAGTCTTCGGTGCGTTAATGTTATGGGCCATGGGGTAATTGTGACAGCCGCTGTTAGCAGCGAGACTCACACCATAACCTCACCTGTTTGCTGTCCTCTTCCTCCTGAGCCTTGCAAAACTCCTGCTCGATGGAGCAGTCCAGCTCGCTGAAGAGACCCACCTCCTCACAGTTCTTCAAGAAACGCGTTGGCGTCGGCGTCTGGTCTGGAAACATTCCAGCAGAAAATACATACAAATTAAGCAGGACATAATAAGCTTAACATAGGCCTAATGGGTTCGATTAGCATGGGAAACGTCCTTTTGGTCTAGATCTAATAATTTATTCATAACTACACTGACCATGTAATTCATACATGCAATGACATGAATCAAAGTCTTATATGATGCAATTTTCTCAAATTCATTTTGATATTTTCGGAGGTCATAAAATAAAAAAATATAGTGGTAAAACTTTCATATATATCATAATGCAGAATAAAATCTTAATAAATCTGTGAGTCAAAATCTTAATCTTAAATGATTAATAAACAATATTATAACAAATGTATTGCTCATTGTTAGCAGTGTGACCTAAATTGTTACCATGAAAAATTATGACAAAATTCTGAACGTGGTTTCCTGGACGACAGCTGTCATTGTACACTCATCACAATATTGCAGTAAAATCCTCTGTTGGGTAAGTTGAACCCAACACAAACGGCCAAATAAAAGCTTCTGGCGGGACCATGTGGTCCGTGGCACTAGGATGCATTTCTAGCTGCATGCCGTGTCTCTCTCCACTCAGGCTGTGATTCTGTCCTTTTCATTATTTACCCTTGTCAGAGTGGCAGATCAGATTTCTGGGATCAGCTTTGGGTTTCTCACTCGCTCCGCATTCTTTTACATGCAGGCCCTTCTTTCAGTAACTCACTTGCTAACGAAGGTGCACATGCGTTCCTTCACTCACTACCTCTCGTTTGCTCAGCCTCAAACACACTCCACTGAGAAATCACACACACCTCGTATTGAGTTTGTGGTGGGAAGATCATTTCTAGCCGCTACTGGAACCACAGAGTAACTCATTACCTTGTACTTTATCAGACCCACAATGAATATTACAGTCTAGACTGAACAGCACATCCAGGACTCATAGAATCCCATTATTGGTTTAATTTCAGGATCCTTGTTAGTGTCTGCAGTATATTGATAGAAGAGGATGAATGAAATACATATATTATAAAAATAAGAATGTCCACCAAAATAAAGCCTATAAACATGCAGTTTCAAATGCATGTGCCAAGAAGTTTCTTTTTTTCATAACATTTTTCAATTATATTTTCAGTTCATGAAATAAAAATTTCATGTGGTGTAACCATCAATTAAAAAGTAAAACTATTTTCAAAATATAGCTATTAAAGGGTTAGTTCACCCAAAAACTATTCTCGCCGCTTCATAAAATGATTGTAGAACCACTGTAATTTGATTGTAGTGTGATTTATTTTTTGTTATTTATACAGTTTTTATTGCTGTTTAATTTGTGGAAAACAATTGAATCCCTCAATCAGAAATTCTGTAGGCTCATAATTCATGTACAGTAAGGTCTGAAGAGACTCGTGTGAAATCATACAGGAGAGAAGACAGTGAGCTGAGTTTGTGGCAAAACATTTATAGTGCATGTGTTTTGTTATGATAATTCATACTCAGAAAGTAGAACTGAAAGGACATTCATTACAAGATGATTAGTTAAAACATTTCAAATGCCCCTGTAGACTATTTTTCCAGTCATGAATTTTGTCATTGAAGATTTCTTAAAAATACTGCGCAAAAATCTTGTCTCGTTCTCTTGAACCCAATCTCATGTCTCTTCTTGTGAGCTGAGTGTCTCGTCACACCCCTACCATACAAACAACATTTTGACCAGTGTGGCTCACGCCATGACAAAAACACTTTTAATTTTGGTGGCATTGGCCAATTTACTGACACGATAACTATGATTTGAAGCATGAATTAAATGTTTTGGGTGAGTAACTACATTTTGCAGACACGCAATATGTTCTGATGTTCCAGAACACAGTTGTGACATTTGCACTTACTGAATGTTGAGAATGTCAAAACATGCAGTCAATTTTGTGTCTGAAACTGCTCATTAGTTCTCTCATTCGTAATTCACTAGCGAGTGACACAGTTCAAAATCTGGGGCAAGAGTGAGTATCTCAAATGACAAAATACATGAAATCTGATCTGACCATGCAGATGCAAGTCATTTACATAAATCAGATTTTAATTGGATTTCAAACCACATTGGATGGGTGGATGGATGGATGGATGGATGGAATGACAGAAAGACGCTGGATGGATGGATGGATGATGGATGGAATGACAGAAAGATTATGGATGGATGGATCGACAGAAAGACAGATGATAGACATATGGATGGATGGATGGATGGATGGATGGTTCAACAGAAAGATTATGGATGGATGGATGGATCGACAGAAAGACAGATGATGGATGGATGGATCGACAGAAAGATTATGGATGGATCGATGGATCGACAGAAAGACAGATGATGGATGGATGGATCGACAGAAAGATTATGGATGGATCGATGGATCGACAGAAAGACAGATGATGGATGGATGGATGGATGACTCGACAGAAAGATTATGAATGGATGGATGGATGGATGGATGGATAGAATGACAGAAAGACAGATGATAGACAGATGGATGGATGGATGGATGGATGGATGGATGGATGGATGGATGGATGGATGGATCGACAGAAAGACAGATGATGGATGGATGGATGGATGGATGGATGGATGGATGGATGGATGGATCGACAGAAAGACAGATGATGGATGGATGGATCGACAGAAAGATTATGGATGGATCGATGGATCGACAGAAAGACAGATGATGGATGGATGGATCGACAGAAAGATTATGGATGGATCGATGGATCGACAGAAAGACAGATGATGGATGGATGGATGGATGGATGACTCGACAGAAAGATTATGAATGGATGGATGGATGGATGGATAGAATGACAGAAAGACAGATGATAGACAGATGGATGGATGGATGGATGGATGGACAGAAAGACAGATGATGGATGGATGGATGGATGGATGGATGGATGGATGGATGGACAGAAAGACAGATGATGGATGGATGGATCGGCAGAAAGATTATGGATGGATGGATGGATCGACAGAATGACAGATGATAGACAGATAGATTTTGTATTGAGAATTTGGTACTATACATTTTATGTATGTTTTATGTATGTAAACTAAAAAAAAAATTTTAGTTTGTTGTTTTGGTTTTGAGTATATGTGTTTATTGGTGTTCATTAACAGATTTAGGTCAGGTACACAACAAAAAGGCTGCCCTTTTTCAAGCAAGGCTGAATAAACAACTTTGGTTAGTTATTGTACAATCTCTAAATATGCACCCTGGAATCCTCCACATTTTCATCATAGTTGTTGAGATTTATTTTCTTTTCTTCCCTCCACTGTTCCCCTTTCTCCTCGTCCCCTGAGAGGGCCAGCGGTCTAATTGATATGGAGCTCATGGTTCGGGTTGATGACTGGGATTAGGGGAGTAAGGCAGAGCACAGCACAAATATTATTTTAGCCACATGGCTCTGCATTTAAAACTACACCTACGCATTTGCCAAGTCATGCGTCCTGCCTAATACACCTAATCAAAGACAGACGCTAAGAGGAGACTCACACAAGAGCTGTCTAAGAGTGTGTGTGTGTGTGTGTGTGTGTGTGTGTGTGTGTGTGTGTGTGTGTGTGTGTGTGTGTGTGTGTGTGTGTGTGTGTGTGTGTGTGTGTGTGTGTGTGTGTGTGTGTGTGTGTGTGTGTGTGTGTGAGGTCTGTCTCACCTGACAGCATGTTGTCATTTTTGATGGAGGGGAATTTGAGGGTCATCTCATGCTTGTGCCGATGAATCATTAGATGATCCTCCGTAGGGAATCTCTGGAGAACATGGAAACAACCGGTTACGATTTAATTACACTAAACACAATAAAAAGCAGAGGCTTGTTTTCTTTCCATTCTGTGTTCTTGAAAAACAGAATCTTACAATTAGTGTCTCTGTCAAGTGAAGTTAATTTGCCAGCGCTTTACTTTAAAACCAACTTGTACAACAGGACTGAGCCCTAGGCATAAACTGTCTGACTCTGAACCAATTAGAATAACAACCTTTTGATTGAAAATACCTTCTCATTATTGTAATTACATTATCTTAATTGCTGTTTAAGAGCACCTGAAAGGTATATTGTATCTGTAAATGGTCCACGTGAACCAACGTGCTTAGACAGATTGTGACAGGCCTAGTCTAATTGTGCAGTGGTTCAGAACAGGTGGATTGTGGCCCAAATGTGTCTTGCAGGTGTGTTTTGACTGTGGAAAGAAAAAAAATATGCTAAATGAAAATTAGAAAATAAATGAAAAGACACTTTATAGGATACAGGATAGAAAATGTAAACTTTTAAAAGGGCAGGGAAATATCTTGATGACATCATATGCTGTCTGTCGAAATCAAAATCTATACTTTGCGGTATGAAAAGAGTCTATTTTTGTCAGTCAATTTGTCATATTTGTACATTTGTCAATATTTGTATATATCATTAGACCTATGCAGTACATGGCAATATAAATACATTTCTGATGTATGATTTAAAATGATGATTTTTTAATTCAAGTAATTTTGTTATTGTTTTAGGTTTCTATTATAAAGTGTGGATCCTGAAGCAAAACTGATTTAGTATCATTGAGATACTATTATACACTGTAAAAGAATATTTTTGGTTTAACTTAAAGTCCTTGTAAAGGCAATTGTGAGATTTGTATATAAACACATTAGAAATGCTAGAAATGTATTGTGGAAACACATTACAAAGACTGTGAACTACGTAGTACTGAATTCTGAAGTTAGACCGTTAAGAAGTTTTTCACCTTTGCTGTGTTCCGGATTTTTTAGGCGGGGTTAAAACGGTGGCTCGATGATGCACTGGAGCCACTTGGCATGTGGCTCCTCCCCCATAACTAGAGTACAGTCGCAATTTCGCATCAGTTCACCCGCTAGATTGCGAGTTACTGTCAGTACCATTAGTTACTACAGCCTACAACTTACAAAACATCCTACAAAACAAAAAAAGACGATCTCAAGAAGAAGTGGATTAATTTGAGAACAGCTACCTTGATGGAGTGCTGAGGATCACCACCAACACCTGCCTCTGCAGTGTCTTTACACCGGATAGTTTTACAAATTTTCATCGGCAACAACTGGGATTCACTGATAATCCGCTGCAGAATGGGGCCGAACCGACTATCTCCCGCCCCGACCTTCATCCTCCCGTCTCGGCGACATCTGGTGCCGTTGTGACTCGTGAGCTGTAACGTTACGTGAGTGTTCTTGTTGTTGTCTTGTGTGTTTACGGCCGCTTTCCCGCGAGTGGGCGTGGTTTCGGCCCCGACAGCGGACACGCCCCCAGCGTTTGATTTTCAAGATTTCGATAAGATATTTTATGTACTTAGCGGATTTTTTTATGATTCAGATGGCTAGGTGGTTAATAACACATTTATCTGTGGTGGAGGAAACTCAGAACACATGTTTAATTTTGACTTTACAGGGACTTTAAAAAAGCAAGAAACCTGGTTGCCTTAAAATTTTGAGTTCATTTAAATAAAATTTTTTAGTTAATACAATGAAGGAAATTGGTTTAATAAATAGAAAATATTATTGTATTGGAACCACATAAATAAAAAAAAATTGTTTGTGATAAATCATGAAAATATTTATGAAAATAGCATAATTTGGCATGTTTCACTGCATTATAACAAATAAAACACACAATTACACAATATTTTTACAAAATCATTTAATAATATTTGAATAAAGGGTGATGTCGATTCTGAAAAATGTTCATTGTATTAACTCAATTTTAATTTCAATGAGCTCAAAATTTTAAGGCAACCAGGTAACTTTCTTTTAAAATATTTTTTTACAGTGTAGTTTTTGATTAAATAAAATAAAATAAAATTTAATTAAATTTTTCAAGTTAAAGTTTTGGTCATTTTGTTGTGTGGTTGTCATTTTTTTAGTTTTGGTTTTAAAAAACATGTAGTTTGATACATTTTTATTACACTTTTAGTTTTTGTTATTTTAGTACATCAAGTTAAACTTAGAGTTTGTTCACACTTGGCATGTTTGGTTCGATTAAAACAAACCCTGGTGCGATTGCTCTGTTCGTGCGGTTCGTTTGAATAAGTAATGCTGCCATTCGAACACTGGTGTGCACCAAACAAGTTTTTCAGGGTCTTGGTCTGCTTTCAAACAAACTCGGTGCGATCCGAATGAAATATGAATGCAACACGGACCAAAGACATGCAAAAGCCGGAAATGATGTCACAAGATGTGACAGAAGGACAGAATGCTCAAGCACACCTGTTTTCACTCGTCATAGTCACGATGTTGCCCATCACAGTTCGGTATCAGAACTCTCCTCTCCTCGCAGCAGATCTTCGTTTGTGTGTGTGACAGAGGGATTCCACATTTTATAAGCTCTTCACTAGGTTCTTAGCTGGTAAAAATACCATCATACGCACATACAACAAGCGCATTTAGCCCAGCACACAGCACTGTTTTGGATGTTCCTTTGCGAAATATACATAATAAAAGACGACCAATCAGGTTGTGAACATATCCCTATGCCTTTAGGTTATATATCTTTAGGTTCAGTGTTAAACGCTACCAAGACCAAATGTTTTGGGGTTTTTTGGTCCGGACCAAGCGAACTGAACTACAAGTGTGAACACACCCTGAATAAAAATGAGAAATATTGCCTTTATTTCATTTCAGTTAAAGTTTATTTTATTTCAAGGGATCTTAGTTTCACTTTTAGTTAACTATAATCCCATTGAGAACCAGTGTAATGGTGGCGCTGGAAGAAAACATGCATTAAGAGAGAGATTATTTAACATATCTATGAGGATTCCACCTCATCCAAAGAAATACAAAGCCAATAATCTTATAAAGACCCAGTGGATTTCATTTGCCTCAACAAGATACCATTTCACTGTTGTTGTCTGTGGTGCAGTTTCACATTGAGAAGGAGCTTTCTCAAGTTACAGGACCGTTCGTCTTTGCCATTGTCTTATCAGACTCACCTGAGAGCAGCCCGGGGCGCTGCACACGAACGGCCTTTCCTGCTCGGAGTTCATCACTGTCACTGGCTCCTCATATACCTGAGCACAAAGCAAAGGAGAGAAATTCAAATCAGGGGCGCCTCCAGGACTCAGCAGCATAAAGACCCGCTCACATTATGTCACTAATGTATCGTGTGCCAGTGATAGCCAACTCTGTGGCTCCCGAAGAGGCTTTGACGGAATCTCAGTGAGTATTCGGTGTCTTACGCCCTGGGAGAGGGCATTAGGAGTTGTAAAGGTTTAGTCTAAACTCAGGGAGGCTTGAGTGCCTATAACTGACCCCTAACGTGTCACCCTGCCCCTTCGTCGCCATGGAGCCGTCGCTGACCACAGGGTAAGGTGTAAACTATCCTCTCTGTGTTGTGCACGCAAGTCTGTGGCTAACCCAGACACACAGCACCGAGGTCAACGTATCAGTGAACTGCCAGTCAGTAGCAACTCTTTTGACACCTAAACTGCCCTCTTAATACTTCACCAGCCATGACTTTAGAAGTTTGTGTTAGGTGGGTCGATGACAAATAAGCACGTCCAAGATAAAGAAAAATGTAGAAATGTATTTTATACAGTTTTGTGAGAATCATTCTTCAATCTGATCAATCTTCAATACTTTGCTGGATATGGCAAATGATGACAAAATAAACGAATTAAACAAGATAAATCATGAATGCTTAATCTCACAATAAGTTTTACGATCACAAAAGGGTAAAAAAAATTATTTACAATTTTTATATATATATAATGATTATATATGTATATGATTATTATGTGTGTGTATATATATATATATCATAAATGCTACGTTTTTGGGGGGATTTTACCTTCTTTTGATATTTTACCACCTGAGTAACCAGGCCATGTCAAAAGTCAAATTATCGTTTTATTTAAAATTTTAAAAGACTTATTGACCTTGAAACATGGTCGTGAGGGTTATCAGAAGTATGATATAATTTACTATAGTTATGATATAATTCAGTGTTATATTTATTATACTTATATTAAGTTTTATATTTAAACTGTGCTTTATTTCTAAGAATAAATAAATTTTAAGCTACACAATAAAGTTTCCTCATCCTTTCAATGATTTCTTCATTATAAATATAATACAATTATAACTGACAATTGTATCTTTTTTTAACTTATACATATTCCAGCTATGACGTCTTGTTTAACAGAAGTATAAATATAAGGAAACACAAAGGCCAAATTCCCTTAATCATTCATCACAATGAATAAAACCTCAGAATATAGTTCCACCATCAGGGCAATAATTAAGAAGTTCCAATCAGCTAAAAATGTTATGAATCTGCCTGGAAGAGGACGTGTGTCTATTTCATCCTAATGCACGGTGAGGAGAGGAGTTTGAGTGGACAAAGACTCTCCAAGGATCATAGATGGAGAATTGCAGAGGTTAGTTGAGTCTTGGAGTCAGAAAGCCTAAAAAAAAAAAAATCAAACAAACCCCTATGTCACCACATGTTGTTTGGGAGGGATTTAAAAAAAAAAATCCTCCTCGCTCATCCAGAAACAAACTCCAGCATATTCAGTGGTCAGACACGACTGGGAATTCAAAAGGGACCTGGTTCTGTGGTCAGATGAAACTATAAAAAGAGCTTTTTGGCAGCAAATCCACCACAAGGGTTTGGTGCAAACAGGGATAAAAAGTACCCCATGCCCACGGCTAAAAATACAGCTAGATCTTTAACGTTGACGGCCTATTTTTTTTGCTGGAGGTCCTGGACATCTTGTTCAGACACATGGTATCAGGGATTCTAGCAAATACCAGCAGATAAAAAATCAAAACCTGACAGCCTCTGCTAGAAATCGTATAATGGGCCGTGGTTGGATCTTCCATCAGGACAACGATCCAAAACAAACATCAAAATCAACACAAAAAAATGTGTCATTGAGCACAAAATGAAGCTTCTGCCATGGTCGTCCTAGTCCCCTGACCTGAACCCTATAGACAATGAGAGGCTGAACTGAAGAGATGAAGCACCAACATGGATCTGGGAATCTGAAGGATCTGGAGAGATTCAGTATGGAGGAATGGTCTCTGATCTCTTGTCAGGTGTTCTCCAAACTCATCAGGCATTATAGGAGAAGACTCAAAGTTGTTTTCTTGGAAAAAGGAGGTTGCAAAAAGTATTTAATAAAAGGGTGCCAACAATTGTGGCCAACGTGTTTTGGAGAAAAGCATTCATTTCATAATGTAATTTACCCCCCATTTTCAATTCTTTTACTTCAATGAAAGGTTAGATTTTTGTGAATTTTTTGAATATAAGATCAAAAGGATAAACAATGCATATATATTTTTACAGCCATATTTGATCATATTTACCAGGGGTGCCAACAATTTTGACCACGACTGTATATATATATATATATATATATATATATATATATATATATATATATATATATATATATATATATATATATATATATATATATATATATATATATATATATATATATATATATATATATATGCCTCTATACAACAGGGTGATAAACACAGCAAAGTGACAGGTTGACAAATTACAGAGAGGGCAATAAGGTGTAAAAATGTTTCATTACAATGACAAAACTCTGAACTATTTCTAGTGTCTGTTTCACAAGTGGTGATTACATTTCAATGGCAAACCTCTCTCTCCGTTACAGCTCACCATGAGCACTGGAATCCCTTGTTCAGTGCCATGATGCTGCTAAATGCCATGGATGAAAGACTGACAATGGAATGGTATGCCAGTCATTCAGTTTCACGCACATGGAGTATAATCGGGCTGCCCCTCTGATGCTGATGGGATGTAGTTTGCCATGGTTTTCATATGTGGGCCCACGCTGAGCCCTCTACTATTGTCGCCATGGGGATCAGAGTGCGATTCTGTGGAATATATCAGGCACCAATTGTGCTTCAGTCTCATTCTATTGAGCGGGTGATGATCTATAGGGTGTCTGGGTGTGTGATTCTGACTGTACGTCCCTCTTTCCACCCCTGCATTCTTAAAATAAATCTATAAGAATGTAAAAAGCAGGCCAAGATGGAATCTCTGGATGCTTTTGCGTTGGATCATTGGAATTCCGTTTAATGAATTTAAATGTGTGAAGTACATTAAACAATTTTTGGTAGCTAAAAGCATTACCAAATTGACAAAAATATTAAAATATGATGCCGTTAAATCTTCCTTTTGTTTACTACAATAGGTTTTTGTGCTTACATTTTCAGAAAACATAATTTTTCACATATATTTTACATTATATAAAGCCCCTACTTCCGAAAAGCAAAATGCTCTGATTAGTCAACTGGAGCCATATGTCAACCACTTCAAGCGTGTTTTGAAAATGTCACGCCCCTTGCTAGGCTTCAGAAGGTCAGTGGATCCAGATTCTGTGTGGGCCTGATTATAAGACGGCAACAAATGCTTGAACATTTTAGCGCAACAGTGAAAACACTGTGTTGCAAAATTTGGCTGTGTCGTGCATCACAGGTGATCATAAACTTGACCGATGTTTCTAACACCTGTTTTGGGCATTTTATAGCACCCTTATGTAAGTTTTGTGCAAAAGAGTAACAGTATTATGGTCCACAACAGCCTAATGAGACACAGCTGTAATAGTCCATGACAGCCAGAGTCGAGTCCCGTTCATATACAGCAGCAAAACAGACTAATGACTGTGGCTACGTATTGACATGCAGCTTAGACAGCTAGACAACAAACACTTTCCAAATGTGTGGAAAATAAACACGTTGAAACTTTGAAAGATGAAAACATGAAGAGAAAAACATGAATTCAAATGCTTCAGGCTTGGATAGGCATGAGCCCCGCTGTGTGAACGCTTTCATACATGATTTGCATGTGCATTTTTTTCCCTGTCCGATTGGTCTAGTCAACTGTTTCCTCCCATGCAGTCAAAACATGCAAATTTGCCGTTATGTTAACCAGACATCTTTTTCCTTACAGTCCGGCCTTGGGGCAGAGCACCTCCAGGCGGCTTCTGACACCAGGTCCTCTGGGACACATGGTCTGGACAGGGTGTTTCTGTAAGCGAACTGACATCAAGAACACGTCTGCTAAATGACAAGTAACTAACACACAGCTCTCAGAAAGTTGGGTCTCCAAGTCTATACCGCATCTGTCTTATTCCGCCCTCACTTTTTTCTCAATCTTGCCTTATTCTTCTCATTGTTAATTGCTATTTGAAAATGGTCATTTTGGCTGTTCAATATTTAACCTCAACACTTTTTCCAGAACTTATTTTGTTCAAATAATTTGAGAGTTCATCTAAAAACGTTTACTCACCCACATGTCGCTGAAACCTGTTTTAATACTTTCTTTCACAGAACACAAAAGAAGATATTTTGAAGAATCTTGGTGAATAAATTTGGTTACCATTGACTTTCATTGTATGGACAAGAAAACACTGAGACATTTCTCAAAACATCTCCTTAAAGGGATAGTTCCCCCAAAAATGAAAATGATGTCATCATTTACTAAAGCTCATGTTGTTTTGAACCTGTATGAGTTTCTCTGTTCTGTTGATCACAAAAGAAGACATTTTACATTTGTTTGGTTTCAGGCCCCAATTGACTTCCATAGTTTTTTTTTTTTTCTACAATGGAAGTCAATGGGGACCAGCAACTTTCCCAACATTCTTCAAAATATCTTCTTTTGTGTTCAACAGAGCAAAGAAACTCATACAGGTTTAGAACAACTTAAGGGTGAGTACATGATGACAGATGTTTCATTTTTGGGTGAACTGTCCGTTTAAGTGTTTGGAACAACATGAGACTGAGTAAATGATGACAGAATATTCATTTACAGGGAGTAAGTTCATTTAACATTGTATTTTCCATGATGCTATATATTTCTGAGTGAAATAGGATAATCAATGAGATAGAAATGTTGGATGGATTGAATCATGTCTATTTTATTCTTCGCTCATCTGAAAAGGAAAGACGTTTCAGAGGTGAAGTCATGATATTTTACATATTTATCCAAAGCGACTATGTTTGATTCAAGGTTTTTAGATTTAAAAAAACAAACAAAGGCATACAAGTTCTAAATAACATGTGATT
The DNA here is from genome assembly GCA_023029165.1 of Gobiocypris rarus. NCBI lineage: Eukaryota > Metazoa > Chordata > Actinopteri > Cypriniformes > Gobionidae > Gobiocypris > Gobiocypris rarus. The sequence continues at coordinate 16,094,609 of CM040926.1, read as the reverse complement.
GAGCAAATTAATGGATATTCAATTTTTAGCTTGATTTATGTGATCATTAAAAAACATTTCATATAATGATCTGTTAAATGCATCATATTGTCACCAAGGAAACAAGACATATCTGATTTAAAAAAAAATATATATATATATATATATATATATATATATATATATATATATATATATATATATATATATATATATATATATATATATATATATATATATATATAATATATATATATATAAATTCCCTCTCCAGTTGAATTAATCCAGATGATTTAGCAAATTACACTGACTTCCCCCTCAGAATAAATATATTTGATGTCAACTAAACATCCTGCTTTCACTGGAAATTGAACCTGTGACCTTCGGGTTGCCAGTGCAATGCTTTCATTTTTGAGTTAGAGGATGGTAAAGCCCAAACCTTTTTTCTTTGGACTAAGGTGCACAGATAAATCATTCATAATACATATGGTCAGTTTTGATTTCATGTTGACTTTAACAATTCACCTTTACAGTAAAGAACATGTTGCTGTGTCCCTATCTTAAACTTTACAAACCTTTCCATATCAGTCAAGATTTGAGGATGTATTGTAATTATTGTAAATATGCTGTGTTCTCAGGTGTTACAAGACCTGAGATATGCTGTCTTGTGATATCATCTGGCCTAATTCCAAAAGCAAAACCAACAGTGCAACACAATCAGACGCCTGCAGCAATATTCCACATTTCCACTATGTATGTTCTCCAACATGCGAAATCACTACAAAGACTGTCATCAAATCTGTTCATTTAAACATAGGATTATGCACTTCATTCATTATGAAAATTATTACCGTATCATTTCCACCCTCCAGCAAGTATTTTAGCCACCTAAACTGCTCCATATCCCCATGTGACACAAGGCCAGGTGTGAGATGTTTGCTCACCGGTGGTCATACACTGCTTGGCTTTTATTTCACCGGTGTTTTCATTTAACACAGGAAATTTCGTTACACTTCAAATTTAGAATGGCCCGATGTGGCAGCCGAGGAGGATTAGGGGACCGGAGTACAGTTTCACAGGGAACCGGTGAGGAACTTTCTACTCTGCTATACATTTGAATTCAAACAGTATGGTGCACAGGCCGACGGGAGAAGGAGGGTGGTAAAGGTTACAGCAAGCACAAACTTGCACCGCAATTCAAATCCAACCTCCCCCCGTCCTCCGCAAGGCCTTCGGCAGCAAAGGTTCAAGGTAGGATCAGCACAGGGCCTGGGGCAAGGAATAAGAAACATACAGACAATGCAAAGGATGCCATAAACCTCTCATAATGAACAGACGAAGGGGCCTCACAAAGGCAACCTTCAATCACTGTCAGTCATCACATCTTCTCAAACATAAACTCACAGAACTTCAGGCTGACTTTGATTCCAGAGGTACAAATATTTTAAATATGAATGTTGTATCGTTTAGTGAACAAAAGTGATAGCAAAATGAAAACATGCCATTTTTGATTAAAATGCTATATACACCACATATTATAAAGAATTTAGAATGTTCTAAAGTATAAAACATTGTTATTCAAATTTTCCACTCATTGTAATTCACTCAATCAACCAGATTAATTAAACCAGAGAGAGGGAAGGAATGTCTATAATATAGATATTTTTTCACCCAATATTAGATATGTCTCGTTTCACAGCTGCCAATATGGTGTATTTCACAGATAATACATGTTTTAAGTGTAATGACCTGATCAATATCAGTCCTTTTGTTATTTTGTTTATTTCTGAAATATGTGGGTTATTGTATTTTGTTTGATAAATCTTCTTGCAGCATCAACACTTTATCATTTAATAATTTCTGTGCTGTTCAGATGTGCCTGGTAATTTAATAGTTGAGTTGTTTTCTTTAAAATGTTTAAGGATGGTTCATTACATAAGAGAAGCTCACTAATCAATCTGTTAATGTTAGAGATTTAGTGATTAATAGAGTATCCTGTTGAACTATGTGAACTCCCGCGAGAGACTAGAACGAGAATAAGAAAAGACGGGAAATAAAAAAAACGAAACTGAGCACAAGAGTGAGCAGGAGGGCTGATCTGCTATTAACCCAGAGTTTGTAGGCCTAACGTTTTGAGTTGGACTATAATTTGTTTATCAGAAATCGCACTCTCTGCGTGGGAGTTTGTGACGGAGGGAAAGTGAAATACCACCGGAGGTGCGGGGTTTTTTGGACTGTGACGCAAGCCTAGGTCTGTTAGCCTCTCTGGCTAAATTATCTCGTGGTTTTGCAAAACGTTACTGTCATACGGTCGCGGAGTGACCGCATACATATCGCTTTGCCTGCTGGACGAGAGAAGACAACATCAAGAAGAGATTCGCTGGCTGACGAGATGTTTTCTTCATTGGGTACCGTTGGCTGTCGATGCTGAACGGATGACGCTGATTAACCCTCGCGGTGCCGCTTGCAAACAGAGTTCGCCTGACGAGAGAGAGAGTTACAATCGCGGTAGGATCCGGGTTTTTTCACTCTACATCAGGAGGTATTATTGCTTCGTCATTTCATGAGCTCCAACATTGCCGCCAACGAACTAACTTAATGCAGGCCTGCTAAAAGAACTGGGAAATAAGAGTGAACTCAGGTTACCAAAGACTGCTGACTTCATTACCCAGGGTTTTTCCTCTAAATTGGGTTTTATTTTCATATTTGCTCTTTGCTGTTTAACTGTTATGTGAGTTTGTATAATACAAAAGGAGGAAATTTAGCTATGGCGTTCTTGTTATTTATTCTTTCACCAGCCATTGTATTTGTGTAGCTCAGTGTTTTCTGTGGTAATATTTTATGTTTTAAAACCAAGAATATTCTTTCAGGTACCCATTGATAAGCAAAGAGAGAGTGAGAATCGTAGTGTTCCTAGACAGCATTATTATACAATGGAATGTCTCTTTCACCATTTTACCAAGCATTAGGGTTAAGAAGGTTCAAGACTTAATACGCTGCTGTATAACGTACTTACCTCGTCACGAGCCTATGGTGGAAAGGGTTACATTTTTGGGGGCTCGTCCGGGATATTAGTAGATTCGTAATATTCCTCAGTTCTCACTTATCTATTTTAAGCACACAAGATGGATGTTGATGAGATTGAAGCTTGGTGTAAAAGGAAGCAAATAGCTCGTGAGAACGCAGTAGTGTTAAGTGGTTTTGATGCCCATGTAACAGATGTTGTTCTGCTTCAAGCTTTGAGTCTTGTTAAAGCTTTTGGAATTGCTAAAATAGTGGACCGCTGTCTGGATGTAGCTTCCAAAACCCAGTTTGTGCTGATTCAGACATCCACTGATCTTACTAAGCAGACTACACCTGACTGTGTTGGGCTCCCTGGAAAAGCTGGTCCTTGGCCTGTTCATGTGCTCCCTATTCTTGCTGAAGGTGAGGGTTTTGAAGCCAAGTTGTTGTCCTTTTGAAGCATGAAGGAAAGACTATCACTGATGTTAAAGGCTTGCTTAAACCTTCGCCTCTTGACATGAACACTGCTCTAATCAATGCCATAAGTTCCCTGGTGGACAAATGTAACACTGCACCTGCTGATACTCAAAGTTACAGGAAGCTCATGTTTTCTGGTGTGAGGCCCACCCCCAGTGGGGAAGAAGAGTATGATGCTTGGGCAGAGCAGACAATGCATTTATTGGAGGAATGGCAATGCAGTGACAATGTGAAAAACAGAGGGTAGTGGAAAGTCTTAAAGGTCCAGCAGCTGACATAGTGAGGTTTCTCGAGCACAGAACCCTTCTGCTACTTCATATGACTACATGCAAGCTCTGGAGACAGCTTTTGGAACAACTGAAAGTCCGTCTGATCTTCTTATTAGATTCCGACACACACTTCAATGTGAAGGTGAGAAGCTGTCCACCTATTTGATGAGGCTAGATAAACTGTTACACTGTGTGTTCAGGAAAGGAGGGGTGCAGCTGTTGGAAATGAATCGACTTCGCATCGAGCAGATTGTGAGAGGTGCCTTGCCACAAGACATGATTGCCCTTCGCATTCGCATGACGCACAAGCTGCGTGAACCACCTACCTTCAGTGATTTATTGAAAGAGGTCAGAGAGGAAGAGGACATGCTTCAGAGTAGGAATGATGTCAAAAGCCCAGTGACGTCACTGACTGTTACTCCTGTCCCCAGGACCACTCTTGAAACTAAAGTTGATCCTGAAGTGGATCAACTCAGAAGAGACATTACTGTTATGAAAGCAGAAATGATTAGCCTTAAAGCTGCTACAGTGACATCCCCGCCAAATACTCAAGGTCCACAATTTGAAATCCCTGCCAAGGTTAGACACAGGAGGAGTGAAACCCTGCAAAGAGCTGGCACTGAGGAAGATAGACCAGGGATATTTTGCTATAGATGTGGGAGGATGGACATTTCAAAGGGAGTGTGATGGTGAAGAAAATCTCAAGAGGGTCAACAAGCGCCTCATCAAACTGACAAAGAAGTCGGAAACTCGGAACCAGTAAAGGAACGGTCTGGCTTCCTGTGGTGAAAACACGCCCACCAAGTGCATTAAACCAGATGAGAAAGTGGAGGACACTATACCTGAGGGCTTAGTGGGGCCAAGTTCTGCTGTACCAGTACAGATTGAAGGCATCTATGCTAAAGCCATACTCGATACTGGTTCTCAAGTGACTTTGCTGTACAGATCCTTCTACGACAGATACTTGACACATCTGCCATTGACACCTATCAGTGCCTTGCAGATATGGGGCCTCAGTCTTGCTGATTACCCATATGATGGCTATTTGTCACTTAAACTGGAGTTTTTGGAAGCTGACGTTGGAGTGACTGAGATTATTGATGCCCTTGTGTTGGTGTGTCCTGACCCAGTTGTGAAAGGTGAAGCGTTCATACTTGTTGGCACAAACACACCGATAGTGAGACGACTACTGAAGAGCTGTAAAGAGAGAATAGGAGAGAATTTCGTCAGTAGCATGCACATTCATCCCGCTTTCAAAAGGGCTTTTGAACAGCTGTTAGAATGCCTACCTGATGATGATGACAACCACAAGAGAGGAACTGTGTGGTTCACACAAAGTAAATCTATTATTGTGCGCCTGGAGGGTAGCTCGAGTGACAGGTGTGCCAAAGTTTCAAGGGATTCCACGTGCTCAAGCTATTCTGGTGGATTCACCTGAAGAACCTGGCGATGATCCAAGGTTTTCAGGAGAGTTTTTGGTCAGACCAGAATTGCAGGTACCCACTGTTGTAATGTCAAAGAAAATCACTGTGCTGGTCAGGAATGTATCGAAAAAAGAAGTTACATTGACCCGAGGAATGCCGGTTGCTCACCTGTTTCCAGTAGATGTGGTGTCCTCGTCTTCTGTAAGCCAAAAGCTTAACATGGAGTCGGCAGGAAAATTGACCCCATCTTCTTTTAACTTCGGAGATTCACCAGTTCCTGAGGAGTGGAAGGAGAGATTGGTGGAAAAAATGATGGAACGACATGAGGTTTTCTCTACCCATGAGTTTGATGTCGGTTGCTGTAAAAGTGCACATCACGCTATCAAAACCAGCGAGGACAAACCTTTTCGAGAGAGGTCTCGCGCCTGGCGCCTGCTGATCTAGAGGCATTGAGACAACATCTGTCACAGCTTAAAGATGTTGGGATCATCACCGAATCCAGAAGTCCGTATGCCTCACCTATAGTGGTGGTGAGGAAGAAGACAGGTAAAATAAGGATGTGTGTGGACTTTAGGACCCTAAATCGACGCACTGTCCCAGATCAGTACACAGTACCGAGGATTGAAGACGCACTGGCCTGTCTCAACGGAAGCAAATGGTTTAGTGTGTTAGACCTCCGGAGTGGATATTATCAGGTGCCTATGAATGACTCTGATAAAGAGAAGACAGCCTTCATCTGCCCAGCGGGTTTCTACCAATTTGAAAGGATGCCACAAGTGTCAGGGGCTCCAGCAACCTTTCAACGAATCATGGAACAAACTGTTGGGGATATGAACTTGCTTGAAGTCTTGGTATATCTGGATGATCTCATCGTGTTTGGAGCAACACTCAAAGAGCATGAGGATAGGTTGTTAAAGGTGCTGGACCGCTTGAAGGATGAGGGTCTCAAGTTGTCACTGGATAAATGCCAGTTTTGTCAACCATCAGTGACTTACGTGGGGCATATTATATCTCAAGACGGAGTGTCTACCGATCCAGAGAAGACTGAAGCAGTAACCACATGGCCCCGACCAAATACTGTGACTGCTTTGCGATCTTTTCTTGGCTTCTGTGGATACTATAGGCGCTTTGTGAAAGATTACTCCAAAGTTGCCTATCCATTGAACCAACTGTTGTCTGGGTACCCACCAGTTGTCAAGAAATCCAAGGGAAAAAAGGCTAACCTCTATCTAAACCCATCAGAGCCTTTTGGTAGTAGGTGGGATGACAAGTGTGAGGCAGCCTTTGTAGAGTTGAAGCAGAGACTTACTCAAGCCCCCGGTGTTAGCTTTTGCAAACCCTCAGCTTCCCCTATGTGTTACATGTGGACGCCAGCCAAGAAGGGCTAGGTGGCGTGTTATACCAGGATCAAGGTGAAGGGTTAAGACCCGTTGCTTTTGTCAGCAGAAGCCTAACCCCATCTGAGCGACATTACCCTGCTCATAAATTAGAGTTTCTGGCTTTGAAGTGGGCGGTAGTGGACAAACTGCACGATTACCTGTATGGGACGAAGTTTGAAGTGAGAACAGACAACAACCCACTGACCTATGTGCTGACTTCGGCCAAGCTAGATGCCACAGGTCACCGTTGGCTTGCGGCATTGTCCACGTATGACTTCAGTCTCAAGTACAGGTCAGGAGTTCAAAACATTGATGCAGATGCTCTGTCTCGTCGGCCACATCCTACGCTCATTCAAGTACTGGAACAGAAAGACATACCTGCAGCCGGTGTGAGAGCCATGTGTCAGATGGCTGAAGTGAATAAACGTAGAAATCCATTTCCTAGTAGGGCAATTGATCAATTGGGACCCTCTCCACATGCTATCCCGCAAGCTTACTGTAATGTGTCTACCTTGAGTGTAAAGGAGATGCCCATTCTGAGTTCTACTGAGCTGTCAAATGCTCAGCAAGAATGTCCCTGCATTAGCGAGATATGGTCAGCTCTCAACAAAGGAGATTTAACACGAGTTGACAAGACCAAGCATCCAACCTGTTCTCTGTTGATGAGAGAATGGGATCGGTTAAAGATACGGAAAGGAGTCATATATCGAGTCACAAGCCCTCCTGGAAGACCCCCTCGCTCTCAGCTAGTTTTGCCACAAAAGTATAGGAAGATGGTAACAACATCTCTGCATGATGACTGTGGTCACTTAGGCCTTGACAAAACATACGGCCTAATTAAAGATAGATTCTACTGGCCACGGATGAAGTCGGATGTGGAAGACTACTGCAAGACCTGTATCCGTTGTATAAAGAGAAAGACGCTACCCAGGAAAGCCGCTCCGCTGTCTCATTTGCAAAGTGATGGACCACTGGACCTTGTCTGTATGGACTTTTTGTCCATTGAACCCGATTCAAGTAATACAGAAAATGTTCTTGTTATTACTGATCACTACACCCGCTACGCCCAAGCTTTTCCCACGAGAGACCAGAAAGCCTCTACGGTGGCGAAGGTGTTGATAGAGAAGTATTTTGTCCATTATGGATTGCCAAAGAGGATGCACAGTGATCAAGGGAGAGATTTTGAGAGTCGGCTTGTACATGAGGTACTTGGCACACTTGGGATTGAAAAATCAAGAACTACACCCTACCATCCTCAAGGAGACCCCCAGCCAGAGAGGTTCAATAGGACTTTGTTAAACATGCTCGGGACTCTGGAGCCAAGCAGTAAGAGGAAATGGAGTCAGCACGTTGGACACCTTGTCCATGCCTACAACTGCACTTCGAATGAGGCTACTGGGTTTTCGCCCTATTTCCTTATGTTCGGGCGTGAGGCCAGGCTCCCAGTGGATTTGTGTTTTGGGACATCCAGCGATGACACACGGCAGGAAACTTACCTAAAGTATGTAACTGAGATGAGAAAAGAGTTAAAAGCTGCTTATGAACTTGCTGAGTCCATTGCTGCCAAGCAGAACGAAGGGAATAAACGGAGATATGACAAGACGATTCGGTGTTCACAGCTGTTGCCTGGGGACAGAGTCTTGATAAGGAACCTAGGGTTTCAGGGGAAGCATAAGTTAGCAGACCGCTGGGCTTCAAATCTTTATGTGGTGGACAGTCAGATGCCAAACTTACCAGTGTTTCGGTTGAAACCAGAAGATGGAAATGGACCTATCAAAATTCTCCATCGAAATCACATCCTGCCTCTTGGACAAGATGCATGCCTGGATCTGACACCTGATGTTGACCCTGTACCTGGTGTGACAGTCCTTCGAAAGAAACGAAAGAGACTTAACAAACTTCAAACCGTGTGTCCGAGAGCAAGGTTTCATCGGAGACCTCAGAGAACAAAGACCAAGCAGAAAAAACTGATAATTGTAATGAGAAAGGGTACACCGATTCTGAGGATGAAGGAAGTGAAATGTGCTATGACTTGTCTGCTCAAGCTAACAAGACTGGAGTAGGAAAAGAAATGTCAAAACCATTTAGCTTGGACCTGGATATGATGTGGGATGAAGTGACTGAACGTCAAGAGGTGACACAGCCAGAAGCAATCCAAGAGGTTACAGAGGAAACAGTAACAGACAGAGGAGAGTCCGAATTAGAGTTTGCTGAGATGACAAGTCTAGAAACAGGGACACATGAAACAGGTGAAATGAGAGAGAAGACTTCAAGTAAGGAAGTTGTTAATGAGGAAACTCAAATGTTACTAGATAGTACGGCCTGAAACTCAGAGAGTCAGAAGAGCTCCATCCATATTAACATATGACACACTAGGACATCCAAGTGTCATGAAAGCTCCTATTAGATATGTTTCTTGCCTTTATAAGTGGATAAGTGCCCAGTGATCTTTTAGGTCTAAGTCACTTTAGGTTATACTCACTAATATGTTGTGTTGTGTTTACATTGGTAAAGTACCAAGTCATGAGGGCATGTCTTATATTGGTGGGGGGAGAGTGTAATGACCTGATCAATATCAGTCCTTTTGTTATTTTGTTATTTCTGAAATATGTGGGTTATTGTATTTTGTTTGATAAATCTTCTTGCAGCATCAACACTTTATCATTTAATAATTTCTGTGCTGTTCAGATGTGCCTGGTAATTTAATAGTTGAGTTGTTTTCTTTAAAATGTTTAAGGATGGTTCATTACATAAGAGAAGCTCACTAATCAATCTGTTAATGTTAGAGATTTAGTGATTAATAGAGTATCCTGTTGAACTATGTGAACTCCCGCGAGAGACTAGAACGAGAATAAGAAAAGACGGGAAATAAAAAAAAGCGAAACTGAGCACAAGAGTGAGCAGGAGGGCTGATCTGCTATTAACCCAGAGTTTGTAGGCCTAACGTTTTGAGTTGGACTATAATTTGTTTATCAGAAATCGCACTCTCTGCGTGGGAGTTTGTGACGGAGGGAAAGTGAAATACCACCGGAGGTGCGGGGTTTTTTGGACTGTGACGCAAGCCTAGGTCTGTTAGCCTCTCTGGCTAAATTATCTCGTGGTTTTGCAAAAACGTTACTGTCATACGGTCGCGGAGTGACCGCATACATATCGCTTTGCCTGCTGGACGAGAAGACAACATCAAGAAGAGATTCGCTGGCTGACGCAGATGTTTTCTTCATTGGGTACCGCTTGGCTGTCGATGCTGAACGGATGACGCTGATTAACCCTCGCGTGCCGCTTGCAAACAGAGTTCGCTTGACGAGAGAGAGAGTTACAATCGCGTAGGATCCGGGTTTTTTCACTCTACATCAGGAGGTATTATTGCTTTCGTCATTTCATGAGCTCCAACATTAAGCGCGCCAACGAACTAACTTAATGCAGGCCTGCTAAAAGAACTGGGAAATAAGAGTGAACTCAGGTTACCAAAGACTGCTGACTTCATTACCCAGGGTTTTTTCCTCTAAATTGGGTTTTATTTTCATATTTGCTCTTTGCTGTTTAACTGTTATGTGAGTTTGTATAATACAAAAGGAGGAAATTTAGCTATGGCGTTCTTGTTATTTATTCTTTCACCAGCCATTGTATTTGTGTAGCTCAGTGTTTTCTGTGGTAATATTTTATGTTTTAAAACCAAGAATATTCTTTCAGGTACCCATTGATAAGCAAAGAGAGAGTGAGAATCGTAGTGTTCCTAGACAGCATTATTATACAATGGAATGTCTCTTTCACCATTTTACCAAGCATTAGGGTTAAGAAGGTTCAAGACTTAATACGCTGCTGTATAACGTACTTACCTCACACGAGCCTATGGTGGAAAGGGTTACATAAATGTTTATAATCAGGTTCTCATAAATCAAGCTATAAATCGAATGTCCAGTAATTTGCTCACTCATGTTATTCCGCACTTTTATGACTTTCTTTCTTCCATGGAACATAAAGTGTAGACAGAATGCAAAGACTGACAGCCTCAGCTGCCATTCACTTTCATTGATTTTTTTCCATGCAATAAAAATGCCATTCTCTTTTTGTGTTCCACAGAAACTAACAGGGGTTTGTATCAACATGAAAGTGAGTAAATGATGCAGACTCTACATTTTAGGTGAACTCGTTTAATCCTAGATAATGTGATAGAATTAACTGCATATTTTAATTTCCCTCCCTGTATGAAGTTGATCTGTAAATAATATACTTTTTACGACAATTGTTGTCTATTTGTGTCGTAAAGAAAAGAACCCCGACAAACGTGTCAGTGGATTCAAATCTTTTAAGCATTTAGGCTTTTAGAAGAGAGTTTGCCCCGTCAGCACAAACCGCTGAAACCCTCAATATCTGGACGGTTAATCAAAGTCTGACTGGCCTGCATTATGACGTCATGCGTCGATGCATTGCTTTCTTGTTACAGTGTTAGAAAATAAAAACGTGTGATTCTGTGCAAAGATTCATACCGTGCATGCTTTAACCCAGCCTTTATAAAAGAGCGGACTGGGACACCTCTGACACTCGCGGTAGCTCTTGTCGAAACGGGACAATACAGAGGTGCAGTAGTTTTCAGAAACGAAAGAAGTTCCCCAGTTTCTGCGTGTTGATGAATGAAACAAAACAGGTTCAACGATACAAACTAATTCTCGTGGACGGACCGCTTCAGAGGAACAATGCAGAACACTTGTGTCACAGCGCGAAAGGGACCCAACATATGCGCTGTGGCAAGCCAATTTAACACTTATTCATTTAAACCTAACGAACTATTTTATAGGCCTATATTATTAGTTCTTATGTCTACTTGCAAGTAATCCAAAAGCGACTAGCCTACTTTATAGTCCAACAGCGAATCTTTTTTAGTTATTTACAAGTACATTCCTTGCTATTTGAATAACTATTCCATTGTTACTGGAAACAAACCACATTGTTTTGCCACTGTATTCTTCTGGATCTGGTTCAAGTATCAACTATTCACTTCAGACTATCCAATTGTTGCTGGTAAGCCTATTCTAGTTTTACTGTAAGTATTACTGTTTCCAGTAACTATATATATTTTTTAATATTTGTAAGTAACAAATGATTACTAAAGTTACTAAACAATCTAACAATAGCTACTATTGCAGTTTTATTAATACTTATTTATTAGTAGGCTACATATTTATGAAACACTTAGCTTCTGATATACATAGTAGCTATCTAACATTTCTTAATTTACTGTTTATATACTTGTATTTGCTAATGCACAGTCGGAATGTCTACTGTATAAAAAATAATAATGAATCAATTATGAATGTGTCTTTTTAACAACAGATACAATGAAAACAGGAACAGATAGGCTACCATTTGAAACGTTACTAATAACTCAAAGTAGCCTAGCTATCAATTAATATTTATCCTACTAGTAAAATTATACTAGGGCCAAATATATTAGGCTACTTACTAGTAATTAGAAATAAGTACAGATAACATGAAAACGAGTTAGTCCGTGGAATAAGTGTTAATACAGCTTGCCACACACATGCACATACAAACACATGCACGCACAAGTAAAAACTGTAGAAACGCATCGTGTTTGACAGCTTCATGCGCGCAAACTAACAACTACCGACTCTGCCTAAAGTTTTGCACAATACTCGACTCAAGTTTGAGAACAGAATCAAGTTTAAGCTAGGTGTTTAATGCGACACGATCCCTTAACCCGCAATTTGGCTATTCAAAGCAAAGAGAGTGCGCAAAGCTGTTACATGCAAACAATCCCTGGAGATCCGAAAAATAATCAGTCATGTTCAGTGTGTTTACTTTTCTGCATGAGACGTGAACGACTTCACGCGTCCGGGCAGAGTCTGTAAAAGTACTTGAAATATGTTAAATGTGAATCCCTAACAACTTGTCACTTCTTCAGGCTCAAGAGAATGACTATTTCAGTGGCACCGACTCGGCAAGTGCATGTGAATGCGAAGGAATGGATGTATCGGCATGAAAAACAACTCAAACAACTCACCGCAGAAGTCTGGAGAAGATGCAGCACACTTTCTGAAGGAACCACGTTGGACTGAGGAAAGATTACAATACGATCTATTTAGAGAAGCATTACATCACCCTTTGGTGACGTCACGTGGGATTCCTGAACTTCTAAATCATTGCGGTGCCTCGTAGAGGCGGGGCGAGAGGGGCAGGCGGGGCGGGGTCAGGACCAGTGGGTGTGGCGGCCGGACGGCAACACCAACATCTGTCTGACTTCAAGTTGTTATTGTTGTTCGCAGCAGTGTGAGTTATGAATCATAAACTGCTGTTAATAAAAAAAAGTGTAGGCAAATTTTGAATTTTGAACACTATTATATTATAACATGTTGAAAAGATCATTAGCCTATTAAATACCTTTAATTCTTATTTTTTTATTTACACATATTATGCTCATATAAGCATAATATAATGCTGATGACTTCTCATGACGTTAATAAATGATTTGATTTACATGTTTTGGATAGGAGAGATGACGTGCGCAGTCTAAACATCTCTGCTCAGTTATCCAGGTCTGTTAATTGTGCACATCTTGCCGGTGACTCTGCTTACTAAATAATGAAAATGTCATGGGTAAATAAATTATTGGCTGGATTATGTCTGCCTGCAAGTGTTGAATTTAGAAGATGGTGTTACAGAATCAAAGCTCTGACTCCTTTGTCTACAGATAATTGCCAGGCAGACGAAATGCGATGCAGGTGGCATCAAAGGACTAACAAACTAATACCTTTGTTTATTTCTGTAACAGTACTTTCTATTAATTCAATTTGTGAGCAGGTGCTAGTGTTACAAAATGTGGGCCTGTATGTACATACTATGTTGCCAAATAGAATAGCATAGTCACCAATGTTATATATATATATATATATATATATATATATATATATATATATATATATATATATATATATATATATATATATATATATATATATATATATATGATCAATAAGTTATAACAACATACGTTTTTTTACATCACTTTTTTATTAGTTATACAAGATTCAACACATTTTTTAAGCCAGTTTAATGTACATTGTAAAAAGTAATCAGTTGACTTAACTTAAAAAAGGTGAGGAAAGTAAATAAACTTAAAAAATAAGTTATGTGGAATTGTCAATTTCACAACTTAATTCTTTCAATTACGCATGAAGTTTATTTACTTAATTTTAAGGCAATGTGTTTACTCACTTTTTTAAGTTAAGTCAACTGATCCCTTTTTACAAGTTCAAATAACTTAAACATCCAAGTTGATTATATTTAAATATTTAAGTCTGCAACTTTTTTTACAGTGTAGAAAATGAACTGTGAATTAAAAAAAAAATAATTAAAAGATTTTCAAAGGAAAAACATGTGAAACAAATTGGTGCTCCAATTTCAACATGCATAGCTATTCATAACTATTTTACGTTTTGGCCAAATTGTGGCCAAATTCGCATGATTCGTACAGTCTCATTCATACGTTCTTGTACAATTAGCTTACGCCCCAGTGGCGGGTTTTAGGGGTTGTCGTATGAAAAGTATGATCTGATATACAAAATTACCACCTTGTAAAATAGGTTAAATCCCATAGCATTACTTTCAGAAACATACCTTAATAGACCATCCAAAATAGACCATGTAATGGACCTATTAAAACTGTTCAAGAACTACTAATCGAATATAATGTCATTTTATGAGTATATTTTTACCTGCAAAAGACAGTATAGCAAAGAAAATGGTCATGAGGTTCATCATAGCTGTTAAACTGACACATCAGCCATAATAGGGTAAAAATAAAAAGAGTCACCTGCAGCTGAGAGTAGACAGAGTCACAACCTTTCAAGCTTTAGTGAATGTGCTGGTGGCGGCAGTGTGATTTCTGATGCAGAGGGTACACTGGAGGAGTCTAGGATTGCTTCGCGATTAATGACTGTCTGCTATTCGGAAAGGAGCTGTTTACAATGAGCCACCCGTGCTAAGAGCTCTGTCATGGGAACAATAACGCTAGCCTCAACTGCCGTCATAACTCAGCCGTTTCCCTTGCCTGTGTCTTTTAACCTGGGCCTTAATCAAAGCTTTATGACAGCTTTTGTTCCTTTATGGTCTATATATTTCTCCCAGCGATCCAGACATCATCCCGTGGGAGAGCTGTGCAGTAAGTGGCATAAGTGCACAGTCAGTGATGGGTCACTGACCCCACACTTTAAAGGATTTTATCTCTAATGCATGGCAGGTTAGACTGTCCCCAAACGTCTTGCAGGGCTGAATTCAGGAAGAGGTGAAACAATGCCATTTTAATGTCAGGTCTAATTGGGATTGATTTTTTTTCCATCTCAAATTAAACACCTGATTTACACTACCGTTCAAAAGTTTGGAATTTTTTTTTAAATGTTTTTGAAAGAATATGCTCACTATACAGCTGGATTTATTTGATCAAAAAGACAAGCAGTAATATTATGAAATTAAATTACAATTTAAATGAACTGGTTTCAATACTAAAGACTGAAGAAATTGCTGCTGAAAATTCAGCTTTGACATCACAGGATATAGAATTATCAAATAGAATTAGTTATTTTAAACTATTATTTCAATATATTAATGTATTTACTGTATTTTTTGCCCAGTAGTGTAAATTTAGTCATTTTCCCAAAGTCATTTTAAATCTTATAAAGATATCTATCTATATAAATATATATTTATCTTTTCAGTATTTTTAGAAAAATACTATTTTTTTATTTAAATAGTTAATTGTTCATTATACAGGTCCTTCTCAAAAACATTAGCATATTGTAATAAAAGTTCATTATTTTCCATAATGTAATGTTAAAAAATAAACTTTCATATATTTTAGATTCATTGCACTCCAACTGATATATTTCAGGTCTTTTATTGTATTAATACTGATGATTTTGGCATACAGCTCATGAAAACCCAAAATTCTCAAAAAATTTGCATATCATGAAAAGGTTCTCTAAACAAGCTATTAACCTAATCATCTGAATCAACTAATTAACTCTAAACACCTGCAAAAGATTCCTGAGGCTTTTAAAAACTCCCAGCCTGCTTCATTACTCAAAACCGCAATCATGGGTAAGACTGCCGACCTGACTGCTGTCCAGAAGGCCATCATTGACACCCTCAAGCGAGAGGGTAAGACACAGAAAGACATTTCTGAACGAATAGGCTTTTCCCAGAGTGCTGTATCAAGGCACCTCAGTGAGAAGTCTGTGGGAAGGAAAAGTGTGGCAAAAACGCTGCACAACGAGAAGAGGTGACCGGACCCTGAGGAAGATTGTGGAGAAGGACCGATTCCAGACCTTGGGGGACCTGCGGAAGCAGTGGACTGAGTCTGGGTAGAAACATCCAGAGCCACCGTGCACAGGCGTGTGCAGGAAATGGGCTACAGGTGCCGCATTCCCAGGTCAAGCCACTTTTGAACCAGAAACAGCGGCAGAAGCGCCTGACCTGGGCTACAGAGAAGCAGCACTGGACTGTCGCTCAAATTTTGCATGTCATTCAGAATTCAAGGTGCCAGAGTCTGGAGGAAGACTGGGGAAAAGGAAATGCCAAAATGCCTGAAGTCCAGTGTCAAGTACCCACAGTCAGTGATGGTCTGGGGTGCCATGTCAGCTGCTGGTGTTGGTCCACTGTGTTTTATCAAGGGCAGGGTCAATGCAGCTAGCTATCAGGAGATTTTGGAGCACTTCATGCTTCCATCTGCTGAAAAGCTTTATGGAGATGAAGATTTTGTTTTTCAGCACGACCTGGCACCTGCTCACAGTGCCAAAACCACTGGTAAATGGTTTACTGACCATGGTATTACTGTGCTCAATTGGCCTGCCAACTCTCCTGACCCTGAACCCCATAGAGAATCTGTGGGATATTGTGAAGAGAAAGTTGAGAGACACAAGACCCAACACTCTGGATGAGCTTAAGGCCGCTTATCGAAGCATATAACACCTCACCTCCATAACACCTCAGCAGTGCCACAGGCTGATTGCCTCCATGCCACGCGCATTGAAGCAGTCATTTCTGCAAAAGGATTCCCCACCAAGTATTGAGTGCATAACTGAACATAATTATTTGAAGGTTGACTTTTTTGTATTAAAAACACTTTTCTTTTATTGGTTGGATGAAATATACAAATTTTTTGAGATAGGAATTTTCATGAGCTGTATGCCAAAATCATCAGTATTAAAACAATAAAAGACCTGAAATATTTCAGTTGGTGTGCAATGAATCTAAAATATATGAAAGTTTAATTTTTATCATTACATTATGGAAAATAATGAACTTTTATCACAATATGCTAATTTTTTTAGAAGGACCTGTATTTTTATATTTATGTAAGATGTATTTTTTTTATTTTACCTTTTTATTTTATTTTGTGAAATCAACCAATAAAAGTTTTACACTAGTCTCATCCTTCATGTGCCATATAATCATTACGGCAGATTATACTCAATTTACCTGAATGATAACAAATTCGTACGTAAGATGTCCGATCCCAGGAACTGCAATTGGAGAACAAGACAGCTGAAACCTGATTGCAATTTGACATCAGAGCGTTGATTCACATTAGACAGAAGACTTCAGGTTCATTGTCAACAAACACAAGCATGAGGTGTGTTTACTAATCAGCTCTTTGACTTAAATTGACCTTGGACTAAACTAGATTCCCCTTTGATTCTGAACATGACCCACAACAGTTAAATTGCATTCATAAGATTGGAATGGTTACAGGGAGAACATAAATACAGGTGATTCACAGACACTTTACATAGGCCTACATACTGTAAAAGCTTCTGTATATCTATTATCATTCATCGCATTATTTTAAGTGGATCAACATAATTTAAACAAAGGGTTTTTACCTTCTTGTTGATTATTTGTTTGTTTCTTTATTTTTGCATTCTAAATGTATCCACATATTTATATCAGTCCAATAGCACAAAATAATCTACACTGCATTCAACTAAAGTTACAACACTGTAAGACAAACAAACAAAACGATTGCTCATTGGCATAATGGAGGCCTTGTTGGGCAAGAACTAAAATTGAAAAATAAATTATTTTGTTTGTTCAGGAATTATAGTGAGTCAAAACAAACCCATTCAGATGCAGCCAAGCAGTGTGTGCGTGTGTGTGTGTGTGTGTGTGTGTGTGTGTCTGTGTGTGTGTGTGTGTGTGTGTGTGTGTGTGTGTGTGTGTGTGTGTGTGTGTGTGTGTGTGTGTGTGTGTGTGTGTGTGTGTGTGTGTGTGTGTGTGGACTGGTAATCCCTACGGTATGGGGACAAAATGTCCCCACAAAGATGGCAATATCCAAAATCCTTGTCCTTGTGGGGACATTTTTGGTCCCCATGAGGAAAACAGGTCATAAATCACACTAAGTGATGTTTTTGAAAAAGTAAAAATGCAGCATGTCTCCTGTGATGGGTAGGTTTAGGGGCAGGGGCAGTGTTGGGTGATAGAAAATACGGTTTGTACAGTATAAAATGCATTACGCCTATGGAAAGTCCCCACAAAACATGGAAACACAACATGTGTGTGTGTGTGTGTGTGTGTGTGTGTGTGTGTGTGTGTGTGTGTGTGTGTGTGTGTGTGTGTGTGTGTGTGTGTGTGTGTGTGTGTGTGTGTGTGTGTGTGTGTGTCTGTGTGTGTGTGTGTGTGTGTGTGTGTGTGTGTGTGTGTGTGTGTGTGTGTGTGTGTGTGTGTGTGTGTGTGTGTGTGTGTGTGTGTGTGTGTGTGTGTGTGTGTGTGTGTGTGTGTGTGTGTGTGTGTGTGTGTTTGTTTTTGTGATTTATGAGGACACAAATTTGTATAATGACACGGGTATTACACTGGTATTATGATGTAAATATGAAATATGAGGACATTTCAAGCTTAAAATAGCTTTAAAAACATATTAAACAATGTTTTATTGCAAATGCAAAATGTTTCCTGTGATGGGTAGGTTTGAAAGTGTAGGGGGATAGAATGTACAGTTTGTACAGTATAAAAACCATTACGCCTATGGAATGTCCTCACTTAGATAGCAAAACAAACGTGTGTGTGTGTGTGTGTGTGTGTGTGTGTGTGTGTGTGTGTGTGTGTGTGTGTGTTTTGCTCAACGACAGCATGATTCTACACTCTAGAGAACACGTCTCCACTGTTCGATGTGCTTTACACCACTGCATCTGACGCTTTTCATTGCATTTGGTGATGTGAGGTTTGTCTTTATACCATTCAGTTTGTCCTGAATAGATTTTTCGGGCCATAACTAAAATTAAAACTCTTTTACTCCAATTAATGCATTTTTCAAATGTTGAAACAAACATACAGTGCGTGAATGTTTCTGTAATTGTGTAAAGCACATGAATATTGAATGTGCTTTTGTTACTGATCAACTGGCCCTTACATTCTAAAACAAAGAAAGAAAAAGAGAAAATCAGTGCTAAGCAAGTGTGAAATGTTTTGCCATGTTTAAAGCAGGTTTAGAATGCCGATTAGAGATGCATAATAAGCCATCAGGTAAAATAAAACCAAAAAGCTTGTGATCTCAAATCCTGGCAACCATTAGAAATATACTGTACATAGGCCCACTGCACCACACTCAAGCGTTTATAAACCACGCAGTGCATTATAATACTATTAAGTCAACAAAAAGTGCACTGGAACCGTTTGAAGTGGAACAATGTAGCCATTACATAATGAACGACAGCATTTCTGAGTAGTTTATACAGTATGACTGCAGTGGTGAGGGCATGATGCCATGTGCGTCTGAGTTCTGCATTTTCCGTTGCCAACGAGGGAAGGCCAGTATTTGTAATAGTTATGTGTCTGAACATTATGTCATTTACTTCCTTAATGAGGTCTGGGGGTTTACATTTGGTAACATTAGGAGACCGAATTACACTTTGTGGACCTATGAAATACCAAAATATTCAAGGCCAGCATCTTTACCATATCAGTCATGACAGAATAGCTTCTATTTGTGTGGTCTTGAGACCGATTTAAGACAATATAGTAGAAAGAACAGCTGTAAATGAAGGTGACCAGTCGATCATACGTTTTATATGTTTTCACTTCTTTCTTCCACTTTTTTTTTTTTAAATGGAACAGTTTATTGAGCCTTTAGATAAAATCACATGTTTTAAAAAAGTGAGAATATGAAGCTCACACTCAAGGATGAAAAATAAATACACCTAATTTTAATCTGTAGATGAATTTCTGCTTGTAATTAACATTATAGCAGGCTACTTATATAAAATACATATAAAAATCAGTTGCCAATCTATATCTCCCAATAATATGTCTTAGTAAGATGTTATTTAAATGTTTATGATTTTGTGGTCATAATATATTATGCAATGCAATGATTATTAAGAGATAAATAAATGTTCCTCAAAATCCTGATGTATCATTTACACTCACATTTTAATATGATTATATACACCGATCAGGCATACCATTAAGTCCTAATATTGTGTTGGTCCCAATTCTGCTGCCAAAACAGCCCTGACCCACCGAGGCATGGACTCCACTAGACCCCTGAAGGTTTGCTGTGGTATCTGGCACCAAGATGTTAGCAGCAGATCCTTTGCGTCCTGTAAGTTGCGAGGTGGGGCCTCCATGGATCGGTATGGTTTGTTAAGCACATCCACAGATGCTCGATTGGATTGAGATCTGGGGAATTTGGAGGCTAAGTCAGCACCTCAAACTCATTGTTGTGCTCCTCAAACCATTCCTGAACCATTTTTGCTTTGTGGCATTATCCTGCTGTAGGAGCCGGTTCACCACTGTTCCTTCCTTGGAGCACTTTTGATAGATACTGACCACTGCAGACCGGGAACACCCCACAAGAGCTGCAGTTTTGGAGATGCTCTGAACCAGTCGTCTAGCCATCACAAGTTGGCCCTTATCAAACACATTTTTTTCTGCTTCTAACACATCAACTTTGAGGACAACATGTTCACTTCATGCTGCCTAATATATGTGAACCGACTACAGGGTCATGGGCGACCAAGGCTCATTGATGCACGTGGGGATTATCAAATCAATAAGATGCGTGTACCACGAGTTAGTTTTTTTTAAACTATATAAAAATTTAGATTGTGTAGAATGTGTGGAAGTTTTGATCATTTTGATCATTTAGTGGGCTTTGAAATTAATGGATGAAATATGGTACAGTAGACTTTCTAGGGTTAAACTAAAAACATTATTATTATTATTAATATTTTTTTTTTTTTTATATTTGCACCATTAGCAATGTTAGGACATATATTTCCGGTTAACATCATAGGCACAAAGGCTACATTAAATGGTTTCTGAGATTCAACTTTCACCCAAAAAATGTGGCCTTGAGCAATAGAATCTGAATCTCATCAACGTTTGCAAAGTCTGAGGTTGACAACTGGCCATCCAATCAAATTTGACTATTTGCAGAATTGAAAGCAAAATTAAAGGCCGTGAGCTCTGGAAAGCCTCAAAACAGAGTGAGTCAATGATGTAATGCTTTCACAGACATGTCCCGTAGCGAGCTCCAGCGCTGCTGGAAAAAGCAGGCCGATCGGGGTGCACAGCTGCCCGTGCTGCTCTCTGCTGTGGTGAGTAAATGGGGCCCAACCCAACAAGCTCCCCATTACACAGTACCGGGCACAACACCAGCACCAACAACTTCTGCCAACAAACGTGAACAGGAAATCATGGAAAAACAGAGGCGGCGAGAGAGCGGGAGAGGGGATGAAGCACATGGATGTGAACGCGAGTAAGAGGAAAGAAAACAGCCATAATGTAGTCCACACCACTGGGGCTCTCTATTACTGACTATATTACTGACGGAGAAACGCTATAGTGATCGAATCATCTGTGTGACCACATGGCCTTTTATGGCCTTTCTGCTTCAAGATCAAGAAGTTCATTTATATGGCTAAATGTGAACATAGGCCTACTGTATCCAAACATGCCGAAAGGGGGAATGCTTATAAGGGAGAAGCATTTTCCTTACCCTACAGTGAAGAAACATTAGGAGCTTAATGAGAATAAAGGCTACAGAAGCTCAAAATCATGCACATATGCACATATTTTTAAAGAAATATATGATTTTTAAAATGAAATAATAGGCCTATATGACCACCTTCTAAATAACAATAAAAGGAGTTTTAGAAGCAGAATTCAATAGGGCCTACAACCGTTACATACCCTATAAGGCTTTACGTTTATTTATTTTATTTTATTTAACAAAAAAAATACTATGATACTAGAATGTTTTGGACATGGTACAGTGATGCTACAATGTTTATTTATCGGTTGTTTTGCCTATAATATGGAGTTACAGTAATACGGATCTGAACTGTCGTACCTGAAGAACGGAACAGTTCCGTTTGTAATTTCACACTGCCACCATGTGGATTTCTACTGCACTGCATTTTTACTTCCTATGAGCAGTTATTTACAGTTACTATTTACTAATGTTGATAAGATACACATGCAAGTTATTGCTAGACTGTGTTAAAATGCCTCGATCAACCGCAGAGCATGGAGGGTTTTTGTACAAAGTCATTTCCTTGCTTTGCAAACTCCACATTGTCAATGATACAAATAGACAAATAAAGTATGTAAAGATGAATGGGTAGCCTAATGAAGAAAAGTACACACATTACGCATAATAGCGATTCTTCAGTTTGGGTTCAACTTTGGAACTTTTCAATCCCCTATGGATAGAAAATGTATTTAATAAATTAATAAATTGCTGTAATAAACCTATAATAAAAAGGCCTATTTTTTTCTTCTTCAATTACTTTTTAATATGTTTTTCATAAAGTGTTGAATGTATACTTTTATTAGAAAAAGATTTGTTTATTATAGAAATATACAGGCTGTATGTGTGTGTTTATATCCCGGTGGGGACTTCAACCTGAATGCACTCATGGCACTTGTGTCACCATGGGGACCTAAACTGAGGTCTTCATGAGGAAACAAGCTTATAATGTTTTAATATATATATATATATATATATATATATATATATATATATATATATATATATATATATATATATATATATATATATTTTTTTTTTTTTTTTTTTTTTTTTTTTTTTTTGATTTTGTTTGATTTTTAATGCAGAAAGTTTTCTGTGATAGTTAGGGATAGTGTAAGGGGATAAAATATACAGTTTGAACCTGACGTGTGTGTGTGTGTGTGTGTGTGTGTGTGTGTGTGTGTGTGTGTGTGTGTGTGTGTGTGTGTGTGTGTGTGTGTGTGTGTGTGTGTGTGTGTGTGTGTGTGTGTGTGTGTGTTTGTGAAATATCAGGACACAAATGTGTATAATTACATGGGTATGACAGGTATTACAAGGAGAGGGTAAAATCTATGAGGACATTACCCATGTCCTCACTTTTCAAAAGAGTTTTTTTGAGAAAGTAAAATGCAGAATGTGATGGGTAGTTTTAGGGGCAGGGGCAGTGTAGGGGGATAGAAAATATGGTTTGTACGGTATAAAAAGCATTACGTCTATGGAATGTCCCCATTTCACAAAAACAAGTGTGTGTGTGTGTGTGTGTGTGTGTGTGTGTGTGTGTGTGTGTGTGTGTGTGTGTGTGTGTGTGTGTGTGTGTGTGTGTGTGTGTGTGTGTGTGTGTGTGTGTGTGTCCGTGTGTCCGTGTGTCCGTGTGTCCGTGTGTGGCATAGGTAACAAAAATGAATGTCCCCAGATGGCAATACCAGAAATATTTGACCTTGTGGGGACATATCTTAATGAGGAAAATGATTTTGAAAATGTATAAATGCAGAACGTTTCTGTGGGTAGGTTTAGGGGATATAATTATTGTAGGCTACAGTAGCCTATACAAATCATTATGTCTATAGGAAGTCCACATAAAACATGGAAATTAGTGTTATGTATGATTATGTAGCTATGCATCTATATGTATGAATTCTGTTGGAAATTAAATGTGACAGGGGAGCACATTTCACACAAAAGTTTGACAGCTTTGAAGTGTCTTTTTTAAAAATATTTGAAATAGAGCCCCAACGTGAAGAATCACCAATAAAAACACGCACAGTGTCTTATGGAGCAGGGCTAGTGCAGTATTTCATATCAACAGGTATGACGTGTGTCGGTCGGCCCTCCTCTCTCTCCTGCTGCGTCGCGCGCTCTTGTCCTGCGCTCGCTGCTCCAGCTGCCGCTGCTGCCTGCCTGACTGTGCGTGCGTGCGTGCGAGTGCGTGCGATCTCCTTTCCGCTCGCCCCGTGCTGCTGCTCTTCAATGTAGCAAAGACCATGACAGGCATCGCCGCCGCCTCCTTCTTCTCCAACATTTGCCAGTTTGGGGGCTGCGGACTGCACTTCGAGTCGCTGGCCGAGCTCATCGTGCACATCGAGGATAATCACATCGGTAAGTGCGCTCGCGGAAACAGAATCTGTACCGCTGCAGCGCGCGCAGCAATGGCCGGCTCGCGCGCACCACAGTCACACTCACTTCCTGCGTCGCTGTTGCTAGGTGTGGTGAAGCGGTGGGACTTAATTGCGTTTTGCTCGGTTACGTGACGCTTTTAGGTATCGATAGCACAAGTTCTGAGCTCATTCGGGGTTCGTTGAGCCCCTCAAAGTGGCCATCAGCTGAACATGTAAACACAAGCGGTAGTATTGCAGTGTGAATGTTATTTTCTGCGCGAGGCCCCCAGACACGGAGCTGCTGCTGAGATGTATCCATCTCACCCGCTCAGAGCAGCTCATGAACACTAAATGCATGGATAATGTGGATTAAAGTCACCTAGAAGTGATTAAATACTTGTTAGCTCATACACCATAAGAGCTTCCTTAATATGGCTAAAGGTAACGGGTACGCGTGGATGGTCATGATCCATATGCGTTATTATAATGATCTGCAGTGATCATAATAGACATACATCTAAGGCATTATTAGGCTAAACGACCATATGCACAGACAACAAAGCAGTGGCATATCAGCATCAGATGATGCAAGTAACTGTTAACTTAGTGAATCATACACGGATGAGGATGAGTAGCCTGTGCATGGTTATTAATGGTGTATTACAATGTCCTGTATGAAATATAACACTTTGATGGCTTGTATTTCAGTGCTATAAGATCTCAAATGGCTCATCAAACAAAAGCACCACACATTTTCTTAGAGTAAGAAATGAAGTAATTGTGGTTTTAAGGTTAAAATAAGTCACATTGTAAAATTATGAGAAATAAAGTCTGACAAAATATGAATTGCTGCAGTCTATTTAAAAAATGTTTAATTTATTAAAATAAATTATTTAAAAAATGGGTTAATGAATGATTCAATGACTCACTCGTAAAGACACATTTCATTTCTGGATCAATGAGCATTTTTGAAGGAATCTCTTGAATGAATGATTCAATGATGTACATTTTTTAACTGTCACTTGTCGCAACCTACTGATGTAACAATGTAATACAATCGTTATTTGAAGCGCCAAGTTACTTTCTAAAGGAGATCTGCTCATTTGATAGCTACTGTAGACATCAGTGTTTATATCCGAAATATAAACTTTTATTCCTGTACTTCTGTGATATGAATATGACTATTTGTAAGACAGAAATAACAATACTTTGTGGTTGAAAAAACAGTTTGTGAAGCTGTTTCATACCTATACATGAAAACTGCTCTCTCGCTCAGCTTCAGCGGCAATGCAGATTTGAATGTTCTGGTGTGATTTTGTCAAAAGATTTAATAGACAGGCGAATTGTTGTCATTTAGGAGTAAGATTGTCTGGGTGTTTGAAGCGAGATTAATCGTGCAGCAAGTGCAGATCTCTGTCAGAAGGTTGGTTTGGAGCCTATCAGGGTCTGATTTGTTGTCATTCAGGGGTCTGACTGGGGTCAGGAATCCCTTTGAATCCCAGCCTGCAGAACGCTTATCCAGAAGAACAGATGTGTAGAGTCAAAGCCCTTTTATGGCCTGTATTGCCTTGCTGATTCACTGTAGTGTTATGGTTATCTTAATGCAGAAATAACTGTATAGATGTGTGCTTGTAAATGTGTGATAAATGAAATGGCTTCTTAAGGTTTTGCACAAAATCGACAGTGCTCGCTGGTTTTCTGGGCTGTTAGATACACAGAAATAGAGTGAAAGTAAACATGAAATGACTGAGGGCCTCTATAAGTGAAGTATGTAAGCATGAGATGGAATGCTGGTTTGCTTTGAGCACAGCTGAAAAAGGGTATTACATACCTGTCTGTCATAATAATAATACATGCTCTCATGATATCTCTTTCATATATTTTTGTGATCTAGTCTCTATAGTGCTGATGAATGTCTCAGCCAAGAGGGCTGGATCTGGATTCTGCTGATGTAATTTAACACCGTTGAACTACCTGTCCAGTAGACTCTGGCAAGAGCCTGTATGGAGTGGATTTGTAAGGAGAAACCTGATTTCTAGAAACAAAGCGCCCCCCTCCCCTCCATTTCCCTGCTGACTGACGTTCCCTGTTAGCTCAGCTGGTCTGGGAGAGGGAGATCAGACTGGGGAACTGGTGGAAATCATCAGTCCAGTCAACCGTTTTAGCCTGAGGTGCTTTCTGCCAACCATATACCCTTTGTAGCTCTGAGTCTCTGCAGTTGAATTAATTTTGCCATGTGTGCATCACTCTTTGTAAGTTAAGTGTGCTGCTGGCTCAAAGAGTTTGTCTAATCAAAATGGACGATTCTTATTTTTTAATGGAATATTGCAGTATTTATTATAAATGATCTATCCATGCATCATAATTTTTCAATTCATGTGCCCTTTAATCAAAATAACTTGCCCTCCCTCTCGTAACATTTCTTCACTGTTAATGTGTTTACTGATGTGAGGGCGGGACAACCTGTCACTCACATGACATCACACACTGTAAACCCTAATAAGTTGTCAGAAGTGCGTCACGCGCACTATGCTGACCCACGCGTACGCGTAAAAAGTGAAGTGTACTTTGGCATTAAAGGAGATCTGCTCATTTGATCGCTACCATAGACATCAGTGTTTATATCCAAAAATTACTACCCCTCCCTCTTGTAACAACATCTCTTCTCTGATAATGTGTTTACTGACGTGAGGGCGGGACTAACTGGCACTCATATGACATCACACAATGTAAACCCTAATAATAAGTTGTCAGAATTTTTTTAAGTTAAGAAACTCAAAGTTTAAGTAAGATTTTTATTTTGTACTCATACATTTTTATTGTTCTTAACTTGAAATATTAGATTACACTTCATTTATACATTTAAGGTGGGGTAAGTGCTTTCTGGTAACTGATGTTGATATTTCAAATCACCAAAACAAACATGCCCCTACCCCAAAAGGGATTATAGGATGTGGAAATTAATGGGTGCTCCTATTGACAACAGGACACTTTAATTTTAAATCATTTTTCCCTTTTATCTACATAATATTTCAGGTTTTGCATAGCTCAATTGGTAAAGCATTGCAATATCCACCAACATGCAATCATGAGTTCGAGCCCAGGGAACACAAGTGCTCATAAAGTGTGTATGCACTATAAATCACTGGGTAGGTTTAGGGATGGGGTGGGTGAAGTTGTAAATAAAAAAATATATATATATATATTTTTGCTAAATGGAAATATGACACGCATTTTGATTGGTAACGACAGTCAGACGTAACACGACACTGTCAATTTTTACGCCAGCTAGAAGGCGTATGACTTTAAGAAGTAAATATAGGTTGTAATAAGGTGCTTGAAAAACGACCTATAGAGTCTTTTTTTGGAGGACAGTTTGATTCAACGGCGATACGATTGCAAATGGACAAACAAGAGGACATGACACACGGGCATATTCAAGCAAAAGCTAGCATATATTAGTTCTATGAAACAAAACAAAACCAATGTTACTCACCTATCGAGAAGAAATAAAGCAACCTCATCGTCCGATTGCTGGCCTTAGCGCTCCTTGAGTTCTCTCTTCAGCGCTGGAAAGCTGATACTTCTTGCCCGATCATAAGCTTTTTTTGTTCCACAGACATTTTCCACATTTGTTTTTATCTGCCATCTCTCTCTGTCGTCGCACTTGGCTAACGTCTGTCCTGTGTGTTGTGTCTTTTGAATAATGACCTGCACTGAGCGCTCTCTTCACACCATCATTAGCAGACACACCCTTACTGCTGATTGGCTACAAGTTTGTTTTGGTACTCAGCCCTAGACACTTTTAATAAGCATTACCCCACCTGTAACTTAAAATTATCAGGTTATCTCAACATAAATATTTAGCTATAACAAACTAATTCAGAAAATACTAACTTGCTAATTTGCTAACATGTTAACATTAGCATGATATAGCACTTACTGAGCGAGTACAGCAACTTGAAACATGTTACTTACATGTTCTTAAGCAAAGCAGCATGCGCCACTTGTCACCATGATTAAATCCACATTAACAGAAACTCTTCTGAATTAGCATAACAAAACATCAATCACTATTAAATCTCCCTTACCATTAATCTTGCAAAAAATACATTATATAATACTTAATTTGTGCATTTACTCTCCCTTTCGCGTGCCATGGCCAAAGCATGCTGGGAAATAGAAAATCCCAGCCCAGTTTCAGTTAAACTTAAGTCTAAATGAAAGGAAATTAGTTCATACGATGAAACAGTTCAGTTTACTTGAAATATGTCAGTTTTTTTAACTTTAAAGAAAAAGAAAGTTCTAAATACTCATAACAGTTAATTTAACTGCACTAATGTTTCATTTAAGTTTGTCCAACTCAAACCAATTAAGTATTTTGAGCGTTAGGGTTTACAGTGCAGCAGTGGCAAACCACAACCATCCAATCATTTCCCGACAGACAAAATCAAGTCCCGCCCCACATTTGTTCTTGTTCGTTAGATCACAATAGAGAAGAAAAGACTGTTACAACTTCTGTTTCATGCCAATTTTAAAGTTCGGCGGAAGTATTTGCAGAAGTATGTGATCTAATGGTGCAAAATATATCAGATTCATTTTTATTACTAATTTATTACTAATACATTTTCATTTATTTAGATAAATCTGTCAAATTAAAATAGTATATCATGTTAATAATGGTGCATTCCTAATGTGGTCTTTAATGTTATAAATGATTGTTACATGTGATTTTTGTTCTGATCTAAACTATGTAGATCAGAACAACTTCATGTAGTTAGAAGTGTCAGGTGCTAAAGGCTTGTTTTTAAATGAGATATTTTACATGCAAGTAGGTCATAAAGATTGTACAGAAGATATAGTCAGAGAACATTATGCATACTAGATCCTGCATATATAATCTTCAAAATCATCTGAAGTTGACCCAGTTCATGGGACGAAGTGAAGTTCACAATTTATATTCACCTTTCCACTGCTATGTAATATTTTGAATTCTTCTACTAGGACCAACCAACGTTAAGGTCCACACAACCTACGTTCAGCCATGCAACATTAATCTGAAGTGCAAGTGACTGAAGGTTTTATTTAGTGATCAGGGCCATTACTTGGCATAATAGCTGAGAAGCGCCAATGAGCAGACCTAAAAACAAATCACAGATGTGCTGAACCTCCACACATAGTCATCACTATGAAAACCAATGTGGATGTGCACAGGGAGAGATTCATGTAGCAGTAAGTATACTAGTATAACGCGGTATATACTGGGATAAAGTATAATGTACTAAGTAAGTACAGGTCCTTCTCAAAAAATGTGCATATTGTGATAAAAGTTCATTATTTTCCATAATGTAATGATAAAAATTAAACTTTCATATATTTTAGATTCATTGCACACCAACTGAAATATTTCAGGTCTTTTATTGTTTTAATACTGATGATTTTGGCATACAGCTCATGAAAACCCAAAATTCCTATTTAAAAAATTAGCATATTTCATCCAACCAATAAAAGAAAAGTGTTTTTACTACAAAAAAGTCAACCTTCAAATAATTATGTTCAGTTATGCACTCAATACTTGTTCGGGAATCCTTTTGCAGAAATGACTGCTTCAATGCGGCGTGGCATGGAGGCAATCAGCCTGTGGCACTGCTGAGGTGTTATGGAGGCCAAGGATGCTTTGATAGCGCCTTAAGCTCATCCAGAGTGTTGGGTCTTGCGTCTCTCAACTTTCTCTTCACAATATCCCACAGATTCTCTATGGGGTTCAGGTCAGGAGAGTTGGCAGGCCAATTGAGCACAGTAATACCATGGTCAGTAAACCATTTACCAGTGGTTTTGGCACTGTGAGCAGGTGCCAGGTCGTGCTGAAAACGAAATCTTCATCTCCATAAAGCTTTTCAGCAGATGGAAGCATGAAGTGCTCCAAAATCTCCCTGATAGCTAGCTGCATTGACCCTGCCCTTGATAAAACACAGTGGACCAACACCAGCAGCTGACATGGCACCCCAGACCATCACTGACTGTGGGTACTTGACACTGGACTTCAGGCATTTTGGCATTTCCTTCTCCCCAGTCTTCCTCCAGACTCTGGCACCTTGATTTCCGAATGACATACAAAATTTGCTTTCATCCGAAAAAAGTACTTTGGACCACTGAGCAACAGTCCGGTGCTGCTTCTCTGTAGCGCAGGTCAGGCGCTTCTGCCGCTGTTTCTGGTTCAAAAGTGGCTTGACCTGGGAATGCGGCACCTGTAGCCCATTTCCTGCACACGCCTGTGCACGGTGGCTCTGGATGTTTTCTCCAGACTCAGTCCACTGCTTCCGCAGGTCCCCAAGGTCTGGAATCGGTCCTTCTCCACAATCTTCCTCAGGGTCCGGTCACCTCTTCTCGTTGTGCAGCGTTTTTTGCCACACTTTTTCCTTCCCACAGACTTCCCACTGAGGTGCCTTGATACAGCACTCTGGGAACAGCCTATTCGTTCAGAAATTTCTTTCTGTGTCTTACCCTCTCGCTTGAGGGTGTCAATGATGGCCTTCTGGACAGCAGTCAGGTCGGCAGTCTTACCCATGATTGCGGTTTTGAGTAATGAACCAGGCTGGGAGTTTTTAAAAGCCTCAGGAATCTTTTGCAGGTGTTTAGAGTTAATTAGTTGATTCAGATGATTAGGTTAATAGCTTGTTTAGAGAAACTTTTCATGATATGCTAATTTTTTGAGATAGGAATTTTGGGTTTTCATGAGCTGTATGTCAAAATCATCAGTATTAAAACAATAAAAGACCTGAAATATTTCAGTTGGTGTGCAATGAATCTAAAATATATGAAATTTTAATTTTATAATTACATTATGGAAAATAATGAACTTTTATCACAATATGCTAATTTTTTGAGAAGGACCTGTATACTGGCTCTTATTATTTACAATAGTGCTCAGCAGTCTTGGACTTTATACTGACACCTATTGGCCTGGATGTATTAAATTGGTTTATTAACTGTGCTTCAGAGCAAAGTCCTTTTTGGTTATGTTTTGTTTAAGTGCCTTTTCGTCCATGGACATTCTTGGATTCAGTCTTAAAAATGTTTGTGTGTTGTTGGTGGTTTGTTTTGTAATGAGGATGTTCTGTTGGATTGCAAATGTGTTACTGTGGCTCCACCTCAGTGTTTTTAAAGGCACAATATGTATGATTTTTAGATTAAAATATCCAAAAAAGACTAGAACAATGCGTCACCTGTCAATGACGTCATATCCGCGCTACCCTTGATTTCTGTTGAAACCATGGAAACACCAAAGATACTTTAATATAGAATGTATTTTATTAGAGAGGTTGAGCCACTGTTTGGATATTTATCAACAGAAAACTTATTGTATAGCCTACAGTGCAGCATGATTAGTCTTTTTGTTTGAATCTCTTGTTTGCTTGATTCAGCGCGAGTTACGTTTTTACCATGCCTCAGAGACAACACTATTTTGTCAAGTCGCTAACATAGCATAATCAGAGAGAGCTTTGTTCATCATATACAGTGCATCCATATTCAGCGTTTCAATTTTTCCACATTTTTGGTTACATCTTTATTTGAAAATGGATTAAACTCATATATTTTTTGCTCAATTCTACAAACAATATCCCATAATGACAGTATGAAAGAAGTTTGTTTAAGATCTTTGTACATTTATAAAAAAAAAAAGAAAGAAAAAAAAAATCACGTACGTATTCATAGCCTTTGCTCAGTACTTTGTTGAAGCACATTTGGCACCAGTTACAGCCTCAAGTCATTTTGAGTATGATGCTACAAGCCTGGCACACCTATTTTTGGGCACTTTCTCCCATTCTTCTTTGCAGGACCTCTTAAGCTCCATCAGGTTGGGTGGGGAGCGTCGATGCACATCCATTTTCAGATATCAGATCACACTGGGCATGCGCGGACGAGTGTAAACAGTTGCAGTCTTGTGCATGTAGACAGCTGCAGTATTATATAATACAGCATTAAACTGCACAACGGAAGCAAAAAAAGGACCACAAAGTCATCAAAGCATGCAGTTCCGTCTCCGTGTTATTGTTTACACGGTCGTCGAGGCACTGTTGAGAGAGCTGCGGTTCCCAAAAGTATTAGCCGCATTTTGCACTGTCAGGCTAGTGCGAGCGGCTTTCATCGGGCCGGGATGGCCTAATAGCCTCGGACCTGTCTGTTTCTGTTTATTTGTCAGGACAGTATGTTTACATCACATTTAGAAAGAACGATCATTTCAAAAAATTTTCCAACAAAAATATGACCTGATGAGCTTTAGCACTCTCATAGAGACAGTCCCTGTAGTTCTATTTTCAGTCAGAGAAACAGAGGAAGCTCTCGAAAAACCACAGTTGCTTTAAATATTTTTACAAGTGGAAGTAAATATAGATATCAGATAGTCTGGTATAAAGAGACCTACTGACAGATGTACATGATTGTGATAGCCTATATGATTTGTCTGATTTCTTCAAGCAGTCGTGTTGGGGAGATGGTTGTAACAACTTTTTGTTTCAAATGTTGATACATGGTAGTCACATTTGTCTGCTACAAATATAACTCACTTGGACATGTACTACACAATCACAGATTATGTGAGTTAATATAAAATAAAAACAGTTTGGTTGTTACCAATGTTCCCTCTATTTTTTTTCTTGCTGAGCAAAATTTTTCTCTATTGGGCGGACATTTTGGTCACCTGAGCAAAAACATTCTTTATACCAAACTTGTACAGCATACGTAAACACGCACACAAAACTGGTTTCATCATGCAGCTATAACTATTAACTTTAATGTTAACTTTAATGTCCTTGATGTAACTTATTGATATATTAGATCATTTTAAAATAAAAAAGGTTAATTCAGAAGCACATTTTAATTTGACTGATTTTTTTTTTAACAAAAACCACGGAAAACTTCTTTACCACAAAAAACTATTAAAAATCTCTCCTAAATCAGTTAAATTCATTCTTTATAATAATAATAATAATACATATAATATAATATAACATAATATGAAAAACATCAAGCAGTTATACTGAGATTGTTTTTATTGGCGACAGGCAGCATTAAACCAAATCAAAAAATGTTTGTTTATTGCTTATGAATTTATGAAATATTCTATATTATTATTATTATTTTAACTTTTTAATGGCAAGGATGCCTAAACAATCCCCTTGTGACATCCATTCTTTATTAGGCTTACACTATACTATGATTATAACAGACTATAATATAATATAAAAACTAATTGAAGTATTTGATATTATATCAGTTGAAATGCTTCAATTTGTTAAACAAAAGTAATTAAATAGATCTAATATCTAAGTATGTTCAAGGGAACATGTGAACTATTTTATAGTTATCTTAATATCTCTGAAACCCAAACCACACACAGATCTATGTACACTGACGTGTTACTGAGGTGTTTGAGTGTGCACTGGTGGGTTATGTTGGTGTGTAACTGCAAATGTTTTGTTACCGTGCTGTCCCATCATCCGTTATTTATACCACTTAATCAAGCCACTCTTCTTTTGAACATGATGAGGTTCTATTTCACTTCTTTGCGTTTTACGTCGCCTCTCATATTGAGCTATTTGGACTGCAAACATGACTCACACACACATTCTCTATGAAATCTGTAAACCCACCGTATTCACCAGTTCTAACACTATAGCGCTACTAACTCTATAGCGGTTGAACAGAGCACTGCAATTATTTCTCATTTAAACTACAATCAAATTGATTTCTCCCCTAATTTCGTCTGTCGTCTGCGCGGCATTTTATTCTTTCTGCGCGGCCGCAGCATCACAAGTCTTGTGACGCGCGCGCGCGCGGAGGAGGATTTGTTACAACCTACCCCACTTCCGGGTGTGAGTTGTAACACTAGTTGGGGATAGATGTAACACTGAGAGGTAATTTGATTAAAGGTGTGATGAATTGAGAAACCAACTTTCCCTTGAGCCTTTGATATATCAAAGTTCATCATGATATAAGAATATTCTGTAAGTTTCAGAGCTGAAAAGTCCTTGTTAGTCAAAGAAATTTTTTTATTGACACCAGGCCCAGGAGAGCTGGAATCCAATGACGTCATGGGAAGAAGAAACACAACTCAACTGATGAATATGTATGCGTGCTTCTGATGCCCCCACAGAGTCTTTACAGAGCAGTGATCATGGCGAGCAAAGTAATATATTGCTCTGTGCCAGGTTGTGGAAGAACACAGTCGCTGCATAAGCTTCCTTCGGATGCTACTATTAGAAATGAGTGGTTGAACTTTATTTTTAATGGAGTTCCAGCTCACGTGGGGAAGACTTTCATTTTACTGCGGAATCGTTTATAAACAAGTCTCAGGTGCTAGATTTGCAGACACAGTGTTGTGCCTTCTATATTGGATTCGACAGGAATGGTGCAACAAACTTATGTGAGTAAAACATGAATCTCAAATAGTGAAATAATATTCCTTTCTTGATCTGGTCGCGCGCGCGTGTGTGTCTGTGTGTGTGTGTGTGTGTGTGTGTGTGTGTGTGTGTGTGTGTGTGTGTGTGCGTGCGGTTCGTGCTTATCGACCGATCGGGCGGGCCATGAAATACAAATAATATTCCAATCAATCTCGGGTGGATAAGAAATAAATCATTGTGTTTGTTTGATAAAGACGTTTACGAGCCCTGTGATCGAGAGAATCATTCCGGTTGCCGCTTTCAAAACGATCCCTCCCTAATGTGAACTGAACTGACAGGGGAGCTGAAGCTCATTAAATATGCAAATCTTATCCAATCCCAGCTGTGGGCGTTTACTTCCAAGTCTCCAGTGCGGCACACCCATCGAAACCCATCGTTCAGGAGAAAGCCTCAAAACCAGTCTAGAAAATAGCCTATTACTTATTTATTATGATCTTTTTTAATGTAAAAACCACACGAACGTCATTAGTTAACCTCAGGCAACAGAATAATTTTTTTTTAAAAAGCCAGTTCCTGACCCCTTTAAATAACACCCACACTATCCAATTTTTGCATTTTCCAATTTCTTCCAATTTTAAATGTAGTACAAAACAATTGCTGCGCATTTGTGTGTTTGCGTGTATGTGTATTCCTGTCACATAAGGGTTCAGTCACCAGCTGTTTCCAAGATCCACCTATTTTAATGTGAATTTTGAGATATTGCATAAAATATGCTGGATGGAAACATCAAGATGCGCATACATGCTAATAATGTGCACAAAAAACTTGTGAGTTCAATTGAGGCAGATCATTTTTAGCTGGTAAGAAGACATGTGCATAAACTGTGCTGGAAACATATTTCCATTGATAATTCCCTCGATACGCAACAAAAAAAAACTTGTGACTTTGCCTCAACAGAGGATGTGATTAACTGGACTCATCATAGGGGTTGGTTGTAACATTTTTAATAAACTGTTACAACTATCCCCACCCCTAACCGTTTTAGCACATGGGTTTGCATGTTAGCATAAATACAAGGCATCAAAATAAACTAGAGAAATAGCTTCTTCATGTCATGTAAGTTAAATAATTGTACCTACAATTCAGTGATTGCTAGGCAAAACATAATCTGATGTAATATTTTACTTTCTTACCTGAAAATCTGTTTTTTGGTCATAAAATCAATACATTTGCTCACAGTCACAGGCAATTTCTCCTGTGAGCTGAAAAAGAAGATGGGAGTGTATGATATTGATTACATTACCACAGCTCTTTTCTGAACTGTCAAACTTAGAGTGGTACAACTGACCCTGTGTTACAAATGTCTGCCCAGTGACAGTGACAGCGATCAGCAATCCACATCGAAATCACAAACAGAAGTTATTTTAAACACTCGCTGCTGTCTGAAAATGAGTTTTCAAATGGTTTTAAAATGACTTTAATGCTGATGCTCTGGTATAGGAAATCAACCACGGCACCGGCGCTGCCGTCTCCAAACTCAGGTAAACTCCGCCTTTGTTCGTAACCACTCCTCAAGTCATACATTAAACTTGCCTGATCATTAATAGAATAATATTGATTATTATTGCAATACGAAGTTAGTGAAATAAGAAGTACCCTACATATGAATGAGCAAAATTTAGGGGTGAGCAAAATGCCTGCAGAATGTCAGATCTGTCCCCTGTAGACCAGCGTTTATGTGGGATGTCTCAACTTTCAACCTTGCACAATTGTTATCATGCTGATACCTGGAGAAAAACTGCACTCTTCATGTGAAATGTTTTAACTTTATTAAATGATATACACGCAGTGAAAGCATGCACTGTAAATGCGCTCTATACTCGATAATGTCAGATCGCACATCATTAAAACAAACAACAATTGTGAAATTATTGCAGATGATATATCGCACACCCCTAGTGTATGGATTGAATTACTTACAATGAATGTGATGTTCGTTGTTTTAGTTACCGAATCGCACAAGCTATTTTGCCTTATCAAAATTGCAGGGGTTGATTGCTGTCTTTTCAAAACTGCGGGGGTCATGACCCTGGGTCAACAGCAAGCTTGCGACTGGCCCTGGAACACACTAGCACGCCCACTTTTGGCCCGACAGTAGAAACGCAGCTAATGCCATACAATAGCCTCCATTGGTCTCTACAATCAACTTAGGCGTACAATGCTTTTGGGAAACGCAGCTCTGGTCTGATATTGTTGTGTTCAGGTAGCGTAATGTGGGCAGCCATGCCATCATTTTAAAAAATACTAAAACGCAACCCCAGAGTTTTCGAACTTAAATGGGGTCTGCAGCATTTTTCAAAAGTATCCGTTCGAGGTTTGATAACGCCAGAGTAGTGTAGATGACAGGTATAACCATAGCAAAAGTTATGCATTTTAAAACGAAAACAAACTCATGTAAACGGGGCCTACAACTCCCATGATTTAACACTCATTCACAGCATTATCAAGCTACGCCTTCGTTTTGAAAAAGCGACCTCTAGCGGTGAAACTTACATACTGTGCCTTATAGTATAAAGTAAAAGTATATTGTTTTTGTTGTTATATCATTTGGTTTGCTTATGTCTGAAAGCAAAATTAAAAGTATATTTACACCATATAGTGCTATTATTATTAGTAGTAGAAAAGTTGTGTTATGTTATCATCATGGCGGCTTCCATGTTGGGCGACCAGCATCATGTAGGAAAAACAGATTTTATAGAAAACCAATATGTCCTTATGTAAGCAAACAAAATTTTAATGATATTTCTCAAAGGTGTTGTTCATTCATTTATATGTAAAGCTTTTTTTATGAAGCAAATATTACTGTGTGGTGTGGGCACCTATAAATTCCACTGTGGCTTATTTGCATTTTTGTGTTTTCTATGGTATTGCTGTGGCTGAATGTTTGAGTGCAGGCTTGTTTTACAGAGACGCACAAAATGGATGGCCTAGTTGCCACAATGGCAACACAAAAAAGCAGCGCTCTAACAAAATAAAGTGACCTAAAAAAACATTGCCGCTCCACTCGGCACTCTTAAACCTGTCGTTCTGAAAACTGATAGCCTTAGCCTGCCTGCCTTTGTTTAGCTTATTTTCACTGAATGATTTATGTGCTAAGTTAAATTGCCCTAAGTTAAATTGCCCTCAAGACCATCATGTTTACATCTAAACTAAATGTGTCAACACACCGTGGTGCCCCATTCTCTGATCGGATGAGATGGAGGTTGATCAACTCCAGGCAGCTGACCTGAGCTGAGCTTGTTTTAATGCCTCTTCTGCTCTCTGATCGCACGTCTCGCATGTGTCCGGGGTGTTAGTTGAAGGAGAGTGTGGCTAAAGTGACTTATTGCGCAGTAATGAGGCAATTAGTGTCCCATGAAACCCCTCCCTCCCCCACAGCCCTGCTCCTGGCGAGGTGTGAAATCTGGCATAGCCCCACATAGGCCTGGAGCAAGCCTAATTACAAAGTGGGATGGTGGATTTTGGCCTCTCTTCCTTTTCATCTGTGGACCGGCTGCTAAAAACATTCTCTGCTTTAATTAACGCCCAGCTAAACAAAGCTCACATTCTAGCGGGTGAGGTGGGTTCATTGACAGGCACTCTTGCGTCCATTAGGGGGCGATGGCATGCTATCATGGAGATTTGCGAGGTCGGGTGGAGAAATGTTGCCGATAGGCCTCATTGCTTACAGCAAATGAGCTTGTGAAGTTTTAAGGTTGTAATATTTTATCACCTTCGAATTTTCCTCTTTCTTCAAGCAAATTCTAGTTTGTGGTTACCACGCTCTCTAGGGTTTGATTGTTATATGTTACGAAGGCAACGATGTAAATACTGGGGGGGGAAGACAAGAAGGGGTGTGCCTAAACCTTTTAACTGTTCGTACTTGTGCGTGTGTGTGGGTTCTGTAAGCAACGTCTCCTTCAAAAGATACCTCCGAGACTCTCACTGGATGTGACAATTTTTTCGACTTCCAGCTCTTAAAATTGTGAATTGAAAACTGGCAGGCCGCGGCCTCTGAGGGTTTCGCATTAAAAGTGTTAATATGACGTTGAGATGATTTAGGAAGTTGAAAGGGGAACAGCGCTTAGAATTATTTTGGTTGCGACTACAGTGTTTAACTAGCTTAAATCCTCCTGTTGATCGGAGACTATCATAAAAAATACAGTTTACACCATATGCTGAAGCTCTTTTTTTAACATACACTGACTAGGACACTGTTTCTGAAACATCTGGCTTTTAAAACTTTAGCTTCATCTTGTTGGACAGAGGTACAGTGTTTTTTTTAGTAGCCTATCAGTGAGATACTCTTATTATTATTACATTTTGGTTAACTAGTAACCCTGCGGAGGCCTTCTGCTTTCAAGATGTCAGAGTGATCTGC
The DNA here is from genome assembly GCA_023029165.1 of Gobiocypris rarus. Classification (NCBI taxonomy): domain Eukaryota; kingdom Metazoa; phylum Chordata; class Actinopteri; order Cypriniformes; family Gobionidae; genus Gobiocypris; species Gobiocypris rarus. Next base: position 16,055,855 of record CM040926.1, on the reverse strand, counting down.
AGGCCTCTGAACAATGAGCGTCTCTCAGCTTCACTACTCTGAGGGCTCCTGGAATGGCCTATGGAAAAAAAATCTCAACGGAAATAATAAATTTGAGCTGCGGTGACTGGTGTCCCCAGAGCTGCACCTGGTGAACCTAATTACCTCAAACCAACACCCCCTGTTCCTTCCCAGCCCTCCATCCAAACCCAGCGCAGGCCAGCTAATGACAGGAAGAGCTGATATTACCTGGATTAACCGTGGCAGGGGGCTGCCGCTGATTTAGAATGTGTGTGTCTATGTGTTTTGGATGTGTGTGTGTGCTGTGATCTTCACACGTATAAGACCACCCATGCACAGAGGAGCAGCTAAATATTGTATCTTCTGATTGACAACAGGTTACACAGTGGCAACTATTAGTGCAGTTTGGTTCTTGGAGTTTTTCTACTGATGTAATCCACCATGATTTATCTTTCCACAGTTTTTGAAGGTAATACTCATCCTCTCTTAGTCATATAGGATGCAACCACTCCGCCTGTTATAAATATATCAAAATATTGACAACATCATGGTTTCCTAATAATAATGATTTGAGAGAGAAAAAAAAAGTAGGTCGTGTTTTTATCCTAATGTGTCTGGTATAGAGTACTAAGAGGATTGTGGGTGGGAAAAAAGTGTGAGTGTATGGAGAATACACTAATGTCCGAAATCGGCCCTTATACCCTCATGCACTATTTCCTACATTACTCCACTAATATAGTTCACTTGAAGGAGTGAATGTAAAACGAGTGAGTGAATTTGGACACTTGAGTGCGCCGGAAGGGCTGCCGCTTATGGTTTGTGCTTGCTGTTTAGCGTGCTTTTGCAGCTCCAGTAGTAATGAAAAGATTTATCTTGAGTCATGGAAACTAGCCTGTATAAACCTTATTAAACAATTTAATAATCAATTAAAAAAGGAACTTATGCCAGTATGATATAATGCTGTAGCCACATTTTGGAAAATGGATGGATGATTCAACTGCGGGCGCCATCTTCTGGTCAGACACAGGAATTAATTTGCCGCACAACTCGCAGTGCATTATGGGTATTCTCTAGCCGTTGAGTGTACATGGGTTGTACACTTGTTATTGCGGCTGGACTGAATGAGTGCACTTGATTATCTTATTGCTGACATTTTTTTTTTCTAAATAGTTGACAAATATGTTTTTTTAATGGCCAGTATACCGATATCTAGAGAGCAGGGTGAACAATGGCCGATATAATACTGATATATAATATATATCTATATAATACAACTTCATGATGACAAATGAGTTGTGTAAAATAAGTATTAAGCAATTTTATGTACAGTTAAAGGGATAGTTCAACCAAAAAGGAAGATTCTGTCATAATTTTCTTTCCTGTTGTTCCAAAAATGTTTGACTTTCTTCAGGGAACAAAAAAAATAATAATGTTATACCCAACAATAGAAGTCAATGGTAGCCAAAATGGTTTAGTTACACTCATTCTTTAAAATATCTCTTTTTTTTCCACAGAAGAAAGTAAATCATAAAGGTTGGAAGGATATGTTGGCGAAATGATAACAGGATTTTAATTTTTGGGTGTTCTATCCCTTTAAAATCACTATTGTAAACAAGTGCTTATCTGTGATCAATGTTGTCAGTTGATTTTATAATTCATACAAGTTGGGACTAAGACTATTTGAGATGATCAGATGATGCAGATAATTGTTAGCCTAACTGGCCAAACCAATTGCCTGTCTGTTGATCTTTTCAACCTCTGAAAGTGTTCCTGGTCTTGAGCAGTAGTGAAATAATGTGTATGTGTGTATGTGTGTGTGTGTGTGTGAGAGAGAGAGAGAGAGAGAGAGAGAGACCACCATGGTAGACCACCTGTTTGTGGACCACCTCTCCCTGTAATGGGGTCCTGGTAGGCAGCAGCTCTGGGGCCCCTTAGTGACTTCAGGCCCTAAGGAACCTTGGCAATCCTATGTGATTTACGGAGTGTGTGTGCGGATTGATCCATGTGTGTGTGACTGTATGCAGCTCTTCTTGTTTCTCCTCTTCTGGGACTTTTTCCCTGCACGGGTCATATGCACACGTACAAAACTCCTTTTTCTTGGCATAGGAACAGCTCAGTGCCTAATGATTTGTGTGTGTGTGTGTGTGTGTGTGTGTGTGTGTGTGTGTGTGTGTGTGTGTGTGTGTGTGTGTGTGTGTGTGTGTGTGTGTGTGTGTGTGTGTGGCAGAAAGTTGTGGGGTCTTTCTCACAGTAGTTAAATCAATGCTAATGAAACACTTTAGCTGAGGTGCAGGCCGAGCTGAAAGCTTTAAACAATGAACCGACACAGGACGACACACCTACATCCTACCTGCTCTTCAAGAACTCCGGTGTTCAGATGGCGACCCAAACCAACCCCACTCTGGCCCATATAAGGCCATGGTTGGTGCTGTACTGTGAAGCATGCGTGTGTCACCAACACAATCTCATGGCAATTCCTAACTATATTACTAAGTTTTTGTGAATTGGTGGCTAATTTGTATGAATTTGTACAATCTAATTCGTACATTTTTGTACAATCTACTTACCAGTGATGGTGGGGTTAGACATGAGCCTTTATGCTTCCTTTTTTTTTCTAAAAAAAAAAAAATTATGTTTCCGTATGATTCACATTGTATGAATTGTTATGAAATGACCACCTCATGTGTTTTCCTGATCAGAAAGTCACCCAATTCTCAATCTCATGAAAAAACACAATTATTTTACAATTTATGACGATTTCATTTAAATTAATTTCATTTTTAGGGGAAAAAAACTGGGGGCATAAACAGAGAGTACAAAATCATATGAATGGAATTTTATGAATTTGAAAATGAGACGGCTTCTGAAACAAGAAAAAATTTGTGAATGAAAACTCTAATTTTCTCCATAAGGAAATTGATTTTGAATGATTACCTACTTGTAAACCTTTAAAGCCCTACTGAGAGCTAAAATGTTGTTAATCGATGATATTTGATTTTGCTGAAGCCATCAGCCCACTAAATTTCAGCTTTAAAAAAAAACAATAATTAGCGTGCTGAAAAAAGGGGCGGGCACTGTTGCGCTCTATTGATGTCATGTGAGTGACAGGTTGCCCCGCCCTCGCGCCATTATTTACGTCACAAGAGGGAAGTTATTTTGATTAAAGATTACCACAAGTGCACATAACTGAACTGAACAGATCAATCGAATTGTTGTGACCGAACCTTTCCCGCCAATTCTCCAGAACTCAAAGTAGTTTTGAATTACCATGTGTCGCCATGGTAACAACCAGGTGGCAGTGTCTTTGTCCCTGCGTAGGCCTATTTATGAGGTGGCAGAGCCACGCAGTGTGTGATGCCACGCTGGCCGGAGTCGCAGGTCTCGCAAGCTGGGTTGCCTCGTGGTTTCGGAGAGCTGAGACAAATATGGTTTGGGTTAAACGGACCAGAAAGAAATGTGTTTACTCACAGTCATGGGCGAGGCTAGCCCCTTTTTAGGGGTGCTTCAGCACCCCTAAAAAGGAGCTCAGCACCCCTAAAACTTGGAGTAAGAAATTGTGTTATTTAAAATTTTTGTTAGTCTTTTACACGGTTAAATAATGTCCAAAACATACTCCGTAGTTTGTGGTTTAAAATGTATTTGTTAAGGAGGAAAATGAAAACATCCCCGCATAGCAAATGGTGTCATCCGCTTCTCCTCTTCTACTTCTCCTCTGTACCTGCACCGCTCAGCACGACCGTCATCCAGCACGAAACACACGCAGAGTGAGAACACGTGATGTAGTGTTGAGATCGGTTGAAAGCGGTGTCTGACACTTCTTTCCTTTTATCTAGAGTTGTTCCGATTTCGAAACCATATCGGTGAGTACTGGAGTCAGTATCCTGAATCACCATGGTGGTACACCTATAATAAGTGTTTATTCGCGGACTTTTTAGTCCGGCGGGTCGCCGCCGCTGTGGAGTAGAACAGGACCTGGGTGACTCGTCCATAGTCATAAACGGAGAGAAGTAACTAAGTAGTTTATCGTTTATTTGATACTCATTTTAACAATCGAGTCATGTAAACATGACGTCACGTGCGTCTTTTCTGGTCAGTCGTCATGGAAACATGAAGCCCTGGCGTTTGAAAACAAACGACGTATCACTGAAAACACTCACTGTGGCTTTTAAATTAATTGTTATTAATTATTTTGCTGTATTTATTCATTCATCACACAGGATTTAACCTGAACCAGGCTTAAGAATCCAGAACTCTTAGCATAACTCTGTGTGTGTGTGTGTGTGTGTGTGTGTGTGTGTGTGTGTGTGTGTGTGTGTGTGTGTGTGTGTGTGTGTGTCTGTGTGTCTGTGTCTGTGTGTCTGTGTGTCTGTGGCATGGCAGTGAGCAATGGACATACGACAATTCTTTAAAAGAAAAAGACAGATTCACGTGAGAGACTAGGGACAGTCCATAATGACCTCTGTCTTGGTTTTTGTTTTGTTTATTTGTTATTCTGAAAAGTGTTAAGCTAGAGTAACAGATAATGCAAACCAGCTGTAGTTGTATCAAATTGCTTATCTAGGCAATGGTCCCTGCTTTTATTTTATTTATATTTATTTCAAACTCACAAGCTTCTCTTGTGAAATGAATTTGTCATTTAAAAAGTTTCTAAGCCCAATAATAATAATAATAATAATAAAGACATTTAAAATGACACGCCTCTGTGTGCCTTTTGATCATATCCTTAGAATCTGTAATTAGTCTCATGGTCTCATTTTTGTGACATGACAAACTGACCTCAACTCTCCTGCCTACAATATATTTGTGTATGATTGTCAGTGCCAAGGGAAAGTGAGGAAGATGGTGAAGGAGAAAGGGAAAGGGAAAGGGAGAGCATGCAGGAAGAATCAGGTGAGGAAACAACAACAATAAATAAATTGACATATAGTGGCAAGCAAAACAGTAACTACTCCTGTTTATGTGTGTGTACTCCTATACAAACTTATTGGCATTAAGTAGCCTATATTACATTATTTTTCTGTCTGTGTGAACTATCAAAATTAAGCTGGTGTTCTGAAAAGGTCTCAAAAAGAAAGAAAAAATCTGGATTTTGGAGTTAGTCGAATCAATGTTAAAATGATAAAGTTATTTTTCAATAGACATATTTTTTGTTTTTGTGTGAAAGAGGGTTAGTGGTGGCAGTGGGGCTCATTGGGTGCTCAGCACCCCTAAAGCTCTGACCCTAGAATCGCCCCTGCTCACAGTAGAAGCATAAAAAGAGGCATTGAGACGCATCACGGGGGGTGCACAGGGGAGGCTCATTAGATGAAACCGTGTTTTGGCAGTGCTTGTGTTAATGGTGTTGGAGAATGCCCTGAGAGACAGGCATCTGAAAAACATTACCCTGGCAGAGCCGCTGGTATGCGGGCACAGAACCACAGAAGGGACGTTGCTGAGACGCTAAACGGATTTTTGCGCTCGTAGGCAATGGAATGCAGTTTAGAAACATTTTAGGTGGTTTGTTTTCGAATGGAATCTTAAAATAACAAGCGAGTGAGCTAACACCTAGAATGTTTAAAGAAAGAATTTTAAAATATACGCATTCGCCACAAGGTGGCAGCGTAGTCCAGAGTGATGCAGCAGAGACGCTTCGTGACAACATTGACCGCATATCATCATTTTTGAAGTCGACTCTTTTAAATGCACAACTAAAAACAAGACAAAAGAAAAAAAATCTTTCTTTGCCATGGCGTGCGGGCATTTGGATCTAGTTGGAGGCTGATCTGGGTGGCCCTGGAGGAGTGCAGAAAATGAGCACATCTGGGAGGAATGGCAGGCACAGAGCTCGTTGAGTGTAGTGTGACACTAACCAAATGGCTGTCTTAAGTTTTACCAAACAGCTATTGGATCTCTCCATAGCCCAGTCCAGTCTGTCTCTCATGCAGACGCTCTGAGACGTGCTGATTTATTCTGCCGTTAAGTATAGTTTAATGAAAAAAAACTTGATTAATGGAGTTAATTGCCATCTGCAAGTGATTGTGGACATGTTGTGTGGCAGAATCTAGTATTGGTTTGAAAGTCAATGACTTTAACAATAAAGTGAGTAATAGCTTCATTCTGGCAATGAGACGTAAGCTTCCACAAACTCACTGACTCTGATGCCACAAAATGACTCTGGGGTGACACAGATTCAGATTCAACCAGGTAAACACCGCTGCTGTCACCCGAAGAGTTTTATATGTGCTTTTTGTGAATATATTGTCATAGAACTGAAAACCAAAAAGCCTCAAAGTGCTCTTGGTTGTTCTTTTGTGGTGTGTTTGTTTTTATTCATGTCAGTCTAGTGAATTATTCATCTCTTCATCTCTCTGTTTCGTTTAGATACAGATCCTCGTGTGTTGGAGAAACAGGAACTACAGCAGCCCACATACGTCGCCCTCAGCTACATTAACAGGTACAATACTACATATGATATTATTAGTTTATATATATATATATATATATATATATATATATATAGTTGTGTATATTTATTTCATATTTTTTAAATAAAAAATATTTTCATTTTACACAATATTTTTTTACACTATAGTTACTCTGTTAATGGAACTCAGTGACTTTTTGGGACTTTAGATTATTCACCGTAACCCCAGAGTTAGATAAGTCCATACATACCATTCTCATCTCCGTGCATGCTATAACTATGTTGTATAAAGTAGTATCATTAAAATATTACAGTAAAAATAAAATGGAAAAACTTGGGTCAGTCATTTAGGTTGCATTAGGTTTGAAAATTGTTTCAAAAACTTTTAAGCAACGAAATAACAAAGATGATTCTCTTCATGATATATGAAAACAGTCTAGCATTTTCCTTTTTGGAAATGGGATTCTGTATTTTCTGGAAAATGGCCGTGTGCGGTCAAGTCTCCTCTACATCCTCTAAGGGATCTGGTCAGTTTATGAAGCTATAATGAACTTCAAACCAGCACCCAAGTTCTCTTCATATACACTCACTTCCACTCGACTCTGTTGAATGTGGTTTATGTAGGAATAATCTGAGCTCCAGTGTTAAAAACAGCTTTAATAGGCTGAATGGTGGTGGAAATTCTTGCATAACGAAGAGGAGACACTTTTGTCCTTGTATTACTGCTTTATGTGGCTTCTGCTGGTAATCTGTTAATTCCACAAAAGCCTTAATAATGTCTGTGAACATTCAGGCTTTATTGCATACATTTACTGACAGTTTTATAATGCAAAAAACGAGAAAACGTGGTGTTATGAGGTGGATTTTAAACACCAATGGGTCAGCTGAATCACAATATCTAGACTTATATTACAGATGGTTCATTTGCATTGAAGGTAGCTGTAGCAGGTTGGCTCAGTGTTTTGGAACTGAGAGCAATGTATGTTTATGAAAGACTTTTACAACTGCAAAACACTTCATTTTTATTTGGAAAAGCAGTTTACATGTTTTACATGTTACATATGTGGAGTGCATCTCAGCAGCTTAGTTAACAAACTCCATCTCCGCTTATGCTGAGAATTCTCTTCTGGCCAACAAACTAACTGTGTGTGATTATGATTCAGGCAGCACCACAGGTCAAAAGACAGATTTGGATCTGAGAAAATCTTGGAGCATTCAAAATATTTAATCCAGTTCCGTCTGGTTGAAGATCGGATTCATCACGCCGATATGGAGACGGGTTTTGCTGAGGATCTGTGCTGATGGCTGTCGTGTCCACGAGACCTTCACTGGGGATAGTGTAGTTGACACGGTCTCTGCTGACACTTCAGGGCTGCAATGTGGTTGTGTCTAAGTGCAGGTCCTCCATCTGATCTGGATCTGGCCCGGATCCGGCTGACTACAGTAAGCTCGGGATACACAGAGAAACTAATATTAGCATAGATCCCATTCTTCTTATGATGCAACAAGTACATCAGGTGTTATGGGAAGTGTTTTTGGTTATGGCTGACCTAACAATCATTTAACTGACAGAGTGTGTCTTTCTCCCGAACAGTGCTAGGAAGACTGTTTCAAAAGTTTAGGTGCTAAATAGGAAAATGATCTACCCCCTGAAGATGATTTTGATATTCTAGATATTAACTGGCCAGAATTGCAATAGACGTGAAGGACGATGATGTGTTAAGAGCTCACTCAAGTACTAAAGATATAAACCATTTAGTGCTTTGTAAGTAATTAGCAAGATTTTAAAATGTATGCAATGTTTAATGGGGAGCCAATGCATTGTTGACAGAACCAGGCTAATATGGTCATACTGTACTTCTGTACTGTACTGTACTAGTAGGAACTCTAAATGCTGTGTTTGGACTAGCTGGAGTTTGTTTATTAAGCGTGCAGGGCAACCACTCAGTAGAGCATTACAATAATCTAGCCTTGAGGTCATGAACTAACTTTTCACATTTGTCATTCAGAGCATAATTCGTATTTTAGATATATTTTTAAGATGGAAGAATGCGGTTTTACAAATGCTAGACACATGGCTTTCAAATGAAAGATTGGTGTCAAAGAGCACCTGCATTGTTTTGCATTATGTGACTTTGTCAAATATACTATTTTTCCAGTCATATCATTTGTGGTGGAAGATGTCTTAAAAATTGTGTTAAAATATAATCTCGTCTCGTTCTCGTAAACCCAATATCGTGTATCGTCTTGTCTCATGAGCTAAGTGTATCATCACACCCTTAGTAAAAACCGTAATATTATTACAATTTAAAATAACTATTTCATTTTTTTAAATATTGAAATATTAAAAATTTAATTTATTCCTGCATAGTTTATTTAAGTAGAGTACATTGATCAACATTTACAAAAAAGAGGCAGAAAGGACTCCATTGCCCATCTTTCTACCCCTAATACTCAAATTCTTGGCTGATTTATTTATTGATAAAAAAATAATTGATGTATTAATTAAACATATTAACATATTCATGTAAAAAAAAGAATTATTAATTAAATTAATTCAAACATGATGATTAACCTTTGTTCTAGTCGTTGGAAGTTGTTGTTTTTGTATACTGTCAAATTTTAATATATATTGGCTTATGTATTAGTTAAAATACTTTCCTGAGGTTTTGTTGAACCTGATGCATGTTTAATACAAGTGCAAATGTGCTCCCAAAGCTTTTTCAGTTAACAGCCATGAGACAGCTAATTTTCATTGTTACATTGTGTTCACGGTGTCTGTATTTTTCTTTCTGTTAGAGTGGACAGATACATGGCTGGAAATATTGAACTTTTTGTAGTGAATTTTTTTTAAATAAAAAATAATATATATACAGGTCCTTCTCAAACAATTAGCATATTGTGATAAAAGTTCATTATTTTCCATAATGTAATGATAAAAATTAAACTTTCATATATTTTAGATTCATTGCACACCAACTGAAATATTTCAGGTCTTTTATTGTTTTAATACTGATGATTTTGGCATACAGCTCATGAAAACCCGAAATTCCTATTTAAAAAAAATAGCATATTTCATCCAACCAATAAAAGAAAAGTGTTTTTAATACAAAAAAAGTCAACCTTCAAATAATTATGTTCAGTTATGCACTCAATACTTGGTCTGGAATCCTTTTGCAGAAATGACTGCTTCAATGCGGCGTGGCATGGAGGCAATCAGCCTGTGGCACTGCTGAGGTGTTATGGAGGCCCAGGATGCTTCGATAGCAGCCTTAAGCTCATCCAGAGTGTTGGGTCTTGCGTCTCTCAACTTTCTCTTCACAATATACCACAGATTCTCTATGGGGTTCAGGTCAGGAGAGTTGGCAGGCCAATTGAGCACAGTAATACCATGGTCAGTAAACCATTTACCAGTGGTTTTGGCACTGTGAGCAGGTGCCAGGTCGTGCTGAAAAGCAAATCTTCATCTCCATAAAGCTTTTCAGCAGATGGAAGCATGAAATGCTCCCAAATCTCCTGATAGCTAGCTGCATTGACCCTGCCCTTGATAAAACACAATGGACCAACACCAGCAGCTGACATGGCACCCCAGACCATCACTGACTGTGGGTACTTGACACTGGACTTCAGGCATTTTGGCATTTCCTTCTCCCCAGTCTTCCTCCAGACTCTGGCACCTTGATTTCGAATGACATGCAAAATTTGAGCGAGAGTCCAGTGCTGCTTCTCTGTAGCCCAGGTCAGGCGCTTCTGCCGCTGTTTCTGGTTCAAAAGTGGCTTGACCTGGGAATGCGGCACCTGTAGCCCATTTCCTGCACACCTGTGCACGGTGGCTCTGGATGTTTCTACTCCAGACTCAGTCCACTGCTTCCGCAGGTCCCCCAAGGTCTGGAATCGGTCCTTCTCCACAATATTCCTCAGGGTCCGGTCACCTCTTCTCGTTGTGCAGCGTTTTTTGCCACAATTTTTCCTTCCCACAGACTTCCAACTGAGGTGCCTTGATACAGCACTCTGGGAACAGCCTATTCGTTCAGAAATTTCTTTCTGTGTCTTACCCTCTCGCTTGAGGGTGTCAATGATGGCCTTCTGGACAGCAGTCAGGTCGGCAGTCTTACCCATGATTGCGGTTTTGAGTAATGAACCAGGCTGGGAGTTTTTAAAAGCCTCAGGAATCTTTTGCAGGTGTTTAGAGTTAATTAGTTGATTCAGATGATTAGGTTAATAGCTCGTTTAGAGAACCTTTTCATGATATGCTAATTTTTTGAGATTTTCATGAGCTGTATGCCAAAATCATCAGTATTAAAACAATAAAAGACCTGAAATATTTCAGTTGGTGTGCAATGAATCTAAAATATATGAAAGTTAAATTTTTATCATTACATTATGGAAAATAATGAACTTTTATCACAATATGCTAATTTTTTGAGAAGGACCTATATATATATATATAGTTTTTTGTTGTTTTTGTATCCTATAAATTGAATTAGCTGGAAAATTCTTTGTGTGTACAGTCACATTTTTTCATCTTTATCCAGTAATCACAAACATAGAAAAGTCATGGAAATTGATAGGTCAAAAAGTGTAGAAACACTGAAGATGGCAAATGTGCTACAGTTTGTATGGCTGGATGGATTTGTGACTTTTACGTTACACGTTTGGGTTAAGTACTGCTTTCTTTTTTTTCTAAATCAGGTCAAGAGTTTCATCTAATAAAGTTGACTTCTCTCTCTAGGTTTATGACAGATGCAGCACGGCGGGAGCATGACTCTCTGAAGAAGAAAGTTCAGCCAAAGCTATCACTCTCGCTGACGGGCAGCTTTTCGCGCAGCAGCGTGGCCACGCCCCGCCACAATAGCGGCAACCTCACCCCACCCGTGACCCCGCCCATCACGCCCTCGTCTTCATTCAGGAGCAGCACCCCCACAGGTAGTCCCACCAAACACACGCTCCTGCTTTTTATTCTGGCTGTGTCCGTACAGGTACTTACGCGTACATCATCTGTAACGGCTTTTATGTGCACTGTTTGTTTTATGCTTATTATATTTCCTCGAAAGATGAATTTTGGCTAATAACTGCATTAAACCTGCTGTGCTTGTTTGATGGTCTGTTATAATAGATAATAAAATGATCACAATCTGAGTCACACACTGTTTTTTTCATAGCTGCTGTTTCCCATGGCCTTCTCTAGAGCAACATGTGCTCTCTCTCCCACAATTAGATGTTTTAGGCATTTTATTTGTGTGGGTTTGGAACACAAACTAAATAGTCTCCAAATTGCTGGTATCATACTATTACTTTGCATTAACCTTCTTAGACCTTCTTATGCCTTCCAGATCCTTTCTCATAAAATGCAAATGCTTTGCTGGCTGGGCACAGTAATCCGATGAGGACTGTGAGAAAGATTGCTGTAACAGTTTGCCTTAAAGTCACCATCAAAAAAATAAAATCACATGTTTACTGGCACGAGGGCAGGACAACCTGTCACTCACATGACATGACATTTTGTCTTGTAGAAAACATTTCACTCGGATATACGTCACAATAGAGAAAAGAAGACAACTTCTGACTTGGCGACTTTAAAGCTTTTGTATCTCTGCTTTGGTGGCTGATGGGAAATGCTGTTTTCTTGTGGTGTAGTGGTTAAATATGTGGCCCAATGCGTTTTGAAAGATTGACTGTTCCATAACCTGATCAATTACTAAATGATTCCTTGCTATGTCCGCAGGCAGTGAGTACGATGAGGAGGAAGCAGAATACGAAGAGTCCGACAGTGACGAGTCATGGACCACCGAAAGTGCCATTAGTTCTGAATCCATCCTCAGTTCCATGTGCATGAATGGCGGTGATGAGAAACCTTTCGCATGTCCCGTGCCTGGATGCAAAAAGAGATACAAGGTAAAAGGACTTAAGTTTCAAGTGTCCGTAACCCTCTACAATGCGAGTAAATCACTTGCGTATGCGACCAAACCTTCACTCTGGGTGCATGAGTTTAGCATGGATATATTTTCACTCGGTGAACACTCTGACTGAGGCTTGAGAGTTTCGCGCTCCGTCAAGCGATCTGTACCATTTTAAGTTTCGCTCTCCGTCAAGCGATTTGTACCATTTCAAGTTTCAAGGCTGTCCAGTGTAGATAGCCTCTAGACGAGAAAATATGAAGAGGCATATCTCGCCCTCGGTTTCACCAGTTAATCAGTGGGTAATGAAGAGAGACCACAGTGTGTTGTGCCTCAAAATATTAGCTTCTGACAAGAATACCTGACAGAAAAAGTTTGGGAACCACTGATTTAAATAATTAATATAAACTTCACACATACAAACACACACACACACACACACACACATATATATAAATATATATATATGTGTGTGCGTCATCTTGTGCGTGGACTGGTAATCCCTACTGTATGGGGACAAAATGTCCCCACAAAGATGGCAATATCCAAAATCCTTGTCCTTGTGGGAACATTTTTTGGTCCCCATGAGGAAAACATCTTATAAATCACACAAAGTGTAAATGTAAATGTAAAGATGCAGAATGAAAATGTAAAGATGCAGCATGTCTCCTGTGATGGGTAGGTTTAGGGGCAGGGGCAGTGTAGGGGGATAGAAAATATAGTTTATACGGTATAAAAACCATTACGCCTATGTAATGTCCCCATAAAACATGGAAACACAACGTGTGTGTGTGTGTGTGTGTGTGTGTGTGTGTGTGTGTGTGTGTGTGTGTGTGTGTGTGTGTGTAAGATAAATGTATTATCACCATTATTTGAACCTGTTTATTGGGGTTTTCATTCCCTAAAAAGCAAGTTTACTACACACATGTGTATCCATAAACAATCGCAATCACCAGTGGCACAAATATGATCAAACAGTGAATGCTGGCCGCTCATTGTTCAGCCGTCAAAGAGTTTATTAACACTAAGAGCTGTAATATGGACAAGACTGGTAGCTTGACGTACATTTTTTAAGACATACATGCAGTCCACTGCAAGGCCTGTGTGTTTTATGAGGTTTTCCACTACCATCTGGTTCTGGCTGCTGAGATAAATGATGTGCAGCCTGTGAGAGCTGCATTCAATAAGAAGGAGAGGAAATGGATGATGACAGCCATGGGGTGTCTCTGCATGTTCAGATGTACTGTTAGATGTGGCTTTATTTGGGTTCAGTCTCCACCTCTGTCAAACAGCTGACGGTTTTTTTCATGATTTCACACAACACTGGGTGTTTTATATGTCTGGAATTAGTAAAGGGCATTTTTAGTCATGGATAATTTAGCTTGACATCATATTATTGATCAATTATATGTTATAATGTAAACTCAGAATTTAAAATTGGTGATAATCGAATTGGATTGTAAAACTCTGAGCCGTTTTCATGAACAATTCTGTCAGTCCCTCTCTGGAATTGAGTCCGCCCAGGACCTCAAAACTATTCCACTGGCTGAAAGAACTGTTAATGTGTACTCTTTTCCCTTTCTGATTAGAAATCCTACAAGATCACTTATTGATGTTTGTCATGTGAACAATTCATGTCTGTAAATTATGTTACATATACTAATATATATAACTGAAGCAATAGATTGTGTGAAACATCTCTTTTTCTAGCCGTCCTAAGGTGTTGAAAGCTAAACACCCAGCATAATACTGTAGCTTAGCATGCTGCTAACCAATTAGCTTGCTGGCTGTGCCTAAACCCTACGCTAATGTTCAATTATGTTTTTAAACAACTTTCAAAAGTTTGGGGATGGTAAGCATTTTTTTATGTTTTTTAAAGAAGTCTTATGCTCACCAAGGCTGAATACAGTAAAAACAGTAATTTTGTGAAATATTGTTACAAATTAGAATAACTGTTTTCTATTTTAATTAGTTGCTGTCAAATCGATGGATCATGATTAAACGTATCAAACATAAGTTTATATGCATTTATTTGATCAAAAATACAGAAAAAAACTATGTTGTAAAATAGTATTACAATTTTAAATTATTCCAGTCTTCAGTCACATAATCCTTCAGAAATTATTCTAATATGCTGATTTATTATCAATGTTGGAAACAGTTGTGCTGCTTAATATTTTTTATAACCTTTGATACAGAAAAAACAGCATTTATTTAAAATAGAAATCTTTTGTTACAATATACACTACTGTTCAAAAGTTTGGGATGAGTCTTTTTTTTCTTTCATTTTTGAAAGATGTTAATACACCTTTACCGTTAATTTAAGGATGTGTTAAATTAATAGTGATAGTAAAGATTTATATTATTGAAAAATATTTATATTTTGAATAAATGCTGTTCTTTTTAACTTTTTATTTATAAATTAATCTTGAAAAAAAAATATTGTTTCCAACACTGATAATAACTTCAGCTTTGCATCACACAAATAAATTACATTTTAGGGTATATTAAAATAGAAAACCATTATTTTAAATTGTAGTAATATTTCAAAATGTATATATATATTTTTATTTTTATTTTGTATATATATATATATATATATATATATATATATATATATATATATATATATATATATATATATATATATATATATATACACACACACTCACCTAAAGGATTATTAGAAACACCTGTTCAATTTCTCATTAATGCAATTATCTAATCAACCAATCACATGGCAGTTGCTTCAATGCATTTAGGGGTGTGGTCCTGGTCAAGACAATCTCCTGAACTCCAAACTGAATGTCAGAATGGGAAAGAAAGGTGATTTAAGCAATTTTGAGCGTGGCATGGTTGTTGGTGCCAGACGGGCGGGTCTGAGTATTTCACAATCTGCTCAATTACTGGGATTTTCACGCACAACCAAAATTGGACAGTTGAAGACTGGAAAAATGTTGCCTGGTCTAATGAGTCATTCAGATGGGAGTCAGAATTTGGCGTAAACAGAATGAGAACATGGCTCCATCAGGCCTTGTTACCACTGTGCAGGCTGGTGGTGGTGGTGTAATGGTGTGGGGGATGTTTTCTTGGCACACTTTAGGCCCCTTAGTGCCAATTGGGCATCGTTTAAATGCCACGACCTGAGCATTGTTGCTGACCATGTCCATCCCTTTATGACCACCATGTACCCATCCTCTGATGGCTACTTCCAGCAGGATAATGCACCATGTCACAAAGCTCAAATCATTTCAAATTATTTTCTTGAACATGACAATGAGTTCACTGTACTAAAATGGCCCCCACAGTCACCAGATCTCAACCCAATAGAGCATCTTTGGGATGTGGTGGAACGGGAGCGTGTGTGTGTGTGTGTGTGTTAATATATTTTAACATATAATTTATTCCTGTCATGGCAAAGCTGCATTTTCAGTTGTCACATGATCCTTCAGAAATCGTTCTAAAATGATAATTTGGTGCTGAAGAAACATTTCTTCTTACCAATGTTGAAAACAGTCGTGCTGATTCAAACTTTGAATTGATTTTTTTAGTGTTCATTGATGAATAGAAAGTTTATAGTTTTAATTTATTTGAATTTATAAATGTCTACTGTCACTTTTTATCAAAAAGTATTAATTTATTTAAACAATCTTACTGACCTCAAACCTTTCAATAGTAGTGTGCGTACAATAAATATTTGTCTGAACAGTTAATTCATTTAAAATGTCAAATACAGTTTTGTGGGTCAATCAAGAATGAATTCAAAATGAATCAAAGTGCACGAGTGTTTCATTTTCCTGTAGTCAGTTATCTGGTGTGGACACTGGATGATTCTGTTTTCTGCTTTTCTCTTTTTCAGAATGTGAACGGTATCAAGTACCACGCCAAGAACGGCCACCGCACTCAGATCCGCGTTCGCAAGCCCTTTAAGTGCCGGTGTGGTAAAAGCTACAAAAGCTCTCAGGGGCTTCGACACCACACCATCAACTTCCACCCGCCCGTCTCTGCCGACATCATCCGCAAGATGCAGCAGTAGAGAGTGCCAACATCCCACACACACACAAAATACACAATACATGTATATACAGAACAGCTCCACATCCATCCGCACCAGCATCCGTGGCTGTCCATTAACTTTGATCCGTCTCCTCCTCAGATTTTTGGAGGACATCCAAAAAATATTTGTCTGGAGGACGTTTCTGTCTGTATTTTACTCTTTTAAGAGTAAGACTCATTTTCCCTTTTCATTCCAGTCCTCATGAGGAGGAAACTTTAATCTTTTTATATTCCTCTTCCTCAAGGAAGACTCCCTGAATCCCTGTGTCATTCCGTGCCTCCATGAGGAGGATTTGATTCAACCATCCTTCAAAACACTACACTCTGAATTGCATGCTTTACTTTTTTGTTCATTTTGTATTATTTCTATATCTTATTATTAGACAGTTTTGTATTTTTGCACATGCGCAATTCTTTTTTTTTTCTTTGTCTTATTTTTTATGCAAGGTGTTTATTGTAAAAGACTGATGATATGTTTGGAAAGGAGAGGATGACCAGATAACCAGCCTCACACGAATGGAAGAAAAGGACTTGTGACGTCGGTCACTTTGTGAGAAACCGTAAGATGGGAAAGCCTTGAAAAGTCTGAATGTTTGTAATGTAACAATATCTACCCCTGTGTAAGCAACATTCATAGCTACAGATAGTGTATATAATTATATTCTATAAGCTTTCATAGTAAGATGACAAGTTTTTATTTTGTGTATTTTCTTCTGAACTTCAGAGATTGAGATGTGCAGTTGCTTTCACCCTTCCTGTTAATCTCAAAAAAGCACCAAATGACTCTCAGGTGACAAATCGCCAGCATTTCACGACCATCATCCTACCCGACTTGTCCGTATTTTAGAGTAAGCTGTTACACGCTTCCCGGGTCCGCTGTGGCCGGAGTGTTCTAGAGCCTCTGGAGCGTTCTAGAACTCCACAGCGATCTTTAGGCGATCTGGTGAAGAACATAAAGCACTTTGTAGTGACCAGTTGCCAACCTGTTTAGGGCATTTTGTATTGCCAACATGTCTGATGTTGCAGAATGACGTCTGCAAATCGGCGGGCGAAGTTCAAAGGACTAATACGGCACTTAGGAGGTTTCTGCTTCTAAGGTTTTTCTTCTTTTTCTTATAGCTAAGGGAATTCGTTCTTTTGCTAATCCTCCGGTGTGCTTGTTAGTTGTGAGATTATTGAAACTGGTTGCCTTGAATTGTGGTACACCACAGCATTCCAGTACAGTATATGTGTAGCCAAGTGATTCAGATCATCTATTCACCCTGATTCTGGCTCGTCTCTGGTGTCGTCCGTGTGACCTTTCAGTGGGAAGATGTATAGTTACAGCCAACCCAAAGATATTCAAGTGTGGACTCATACCTTGAATCGGAAAGGTACTTGATTTGATTTGCTTTTGGACTCGTGGGTGGTATAAATAAAGAGTCGCCAGACCCTCCAGAGGTCGCAGCCAGATCAGGGCCTGCCAATCACTCATTATGACATCACTGCATGGACGTTAATGTTGTTGGAATTGCAGTGTCGGTTTAGATGCAACATTGTAACAGTATTACACTGCCAGTATAGAGGGAAGTATTTGATATATTGTGTACTTAATGTATTGTCTCAATGTGAGTGATTTAAATTATATTTTCTTAAGTTTCTGGACAACAATGTTCCTACATGTAATGAAGTCAGACACCAGTGGTTGTTTTGAAACTGGTGACATTTTCTGCAACAAAATTCAAAAAAAAAAAAAAAAGCTGCTTTGTAAATGTAAACCTGGTTACATTTTAAATATTAAAATGGACTTTGAGCCATTTCATGGATTTTCTGTTATTTATTCCCTCCATGATTTGTTTAAATTTCAGGCTTAAAATGTGGATTTAATATTTATTATACACTTTTTATACACACACACACTCCGTGTGCACAATTATTAGGCAAGTCTTTTGACCATATCATCATTTTTATGCACATTTTCTAACTCCAAGCTGTATTAACTTGAATGCTTATTGGATTTAAGGATACCAGGTGATGTGTATTTGTGTAATGAGGGTGGGTGTGGCCTAAGGAGATAAACACCCTATATCAAGGTGCGCATTATCATAAGTCAGCTTCTTTTTCTCAGGCAAAATGGGTAAAAAAAAAAGATTTAACTGACTCTGAAAAGTCAAAAAATCTTAAAAGTCTTTCAGAGGGATGCAGCACTTTTGAAATTGCTAAGATATTGGGGCGTGATCACAGAACCATCAAACGTTTTGTAGCAGATAGTCAACGGGCTCGCAAGAAACACGTTGAGGGAAACGCAAATAAACAGCCAAAGATTTGAGAAGAATCCAACGTGAAGCTACCAGGAACCCATTCCCAATCCTCCAGTGCTGTCATATTCCAGAACTGCAATCTACCTGGAGACATGGCCAGGGTAAGGAAGGCTGTAACCCAACCACCACTGAACAAGACACATATGTTGAATCGTCAATACTGGGACAAGAAATATCTGAAGACAGATTATTCAAAGGTTTTATGGACTGATGAGACGAGAGTGACTTGACGGACCAGATGGATGGGCCCGTGGCTAGATCACAGAGTTCCACTTCGACTCAGGTGCCAGCAAGGTGGAGGTGGGGTACTGGTATGGCCTGGTATTAAAGATGAGCTAAGTGGACCTTTTCCGGTTGAAGATGGATTCAAAATCAACTCCCAAACCTACTGCCAGTTTTTAGAAGACACTTTCTTCAAGCAGTGGTATAGGAAAAAGTCTGCATCTTTCAAGAAGACCATGATTTTTATGCAGGACAATGCTCCCACGCATGCATTGAAGTACTCCACAGTAAAGGCCTTAAAGATGAAAGAATAATGACATGGCCCCCTTCCTCATCTGAGCTAAACCCTAATGAGAACTTGTGGGCCTTTCTTAAATGGGAGATTTATGGTAAAGTATAACAGTACACCTCTCTGAACAGTGTCTGGGAGGCTGTGGATGCTGCTGCACAAAAAGCTGATCGTCAACAGATCAAGAAACTGACAGACTCCACAGAAAAGACGTGTTATTGAAAAGAAGGGTGGCTACATTGGTCACTGATTTTTTTTTAATGTCAGAAATGTTCATTTGTAAATTGTGTTGTTTGCTTATCATTCTCACTTTAACAGATGAAAATAAACAAGTGAGATGGGAAATGGTTTTGTTTTTCATTTTGTTGCAGAATAATTCTGCACACTAACAGTTGCCCAATAATTGTACACAGATATTATTCTAGGAAAGCCAAAACCTCACTTTTACTTCCTTAAATATTAAGGTTTGAGGTTTATTAACATTTTGGATTGACCAAAAGCACTCTAGTTTCAATGTATCTTCAAAAATGCCTAATAATTGCCTAATAATTGTGCACACAGTATAAAATTGATTTAGCCTATATTTGAATACACGCATGTATTTAAAAATATTTGCATGTATGTACTGTATATTTCTATGAATATAAATATTGTGTGTATATATATATATATATATATATATATATATATATATATATATATATATATATATATATAAACATATATACATGCATGTGTGTGTATTCATATATACATAATTATACACAGTACAGACATGTAAGCAAACTTATTTCGGATGCAAATTTAAAAGACATCTATTTTAAATGTATAGCGCATATTTCTAATGAAGCAACAACATATAGGCTAGGTAGGTCAGAACAAGATATGCTATTAATATTATTTAATTGTGCAAAAATATTATGAAAGGATCCAATACAGAGCAGCACAAAGCATTTTCGTGTGCAGAATGTATGGGTACCTTGGGTGCAGCGGCTTAATGATATTTAAAAATAGTACTCCAGCACGCTCTCTGTGCGTGTCACGTTGGTTATGTTGACGGAAGTTAGCCTATTTTCAGGCGCTGTGTAATATCATTGCGCTGCTGCACCCATGGGACGGCAGTAAAGTTCGCTGATTATTGCTATAGACTGTATGATTATTACACAGGAATGAGAGAGTCCCTAGCCATGTCGGTTAGAAAATAGCAACTTTTCATTTTCCGTCGGTCTTAGTACACTATGTAACTATTCACATCGCAACATGTAAATAGGAAAATGTTGGCGTTATTATATCACTTATTGAGCAGTAGTCTAGATGGAGCCGTTTACCTCCAATCTTTGTGCTAAGCTAGGCTAGCGGTGGGTGCATCAGAGAGAGTTATAGAACGCACCGAGATGAGAATGGTATGTATGGACTTCTCTAACTCTGGGGATACTGGGGAGTCGGTGTGTTCCTTTAAATTCCCAAAAGGTAGTTATTTAAAATGTTCCTCTCAAACACATATTTTATTAACATTGGAATAATAATAATACTGTGTTAAATGCATTATAAAAGTTTTTATTTTAATTATATATATAGTACTAATAATACTTAAATTCAAGTTTTACAATGCAGATTTGGTAAGCCAAGGTAAATGTTTGAAATATTAACTCCACATGACCAGAATAAATATTGCTTCAGTAAATCTTTATTAGTTTAGATCATGTAAGACACACTCACACATTAAGAGACCCAATGTATTTAACTAAAGAGATGGAAGAAAAATAAAAGAGGTTTGTGATTTCAGTGCACAGGAAATGTGAGCATGCAACTCAATTAAAATAAGTGATTTAAATAGAGAAAATAAAAACACTAACTCAAATAACTTGATTATCAAGGTTTTTCTTTAAAATAATTGTATAATATAGAATCACCCTCTAAGATGGTCACATATATGCCCTGGCAGAAAAAGCTTTGCCTGCACAGAGAATAGTAGGCGATACTTGACTTAAACTATGGAACCTGGGGACGGTTCTCCACAGAATGCTTTAATATGACATTTGCTCAGTGTTCTTAAAGTATTCTTCATCACCTGCCCTTCTATCTTGATATGAGAGGCGTTAAAGTGAGCTATAATAAACAGTACGGTCCTATAGACAGAATTAATACCCAACTAAAATGGACATAAATAAAAGACCCTAAAACACCACCCAGTCATTTGGAATTCATTAACAGTATCCAAACCTCACCTTGACTGTGTTTAAATAAAGAATCAGTTTTCTACAGATGAATGCTCAAAGCTAAACATGCTGTTTAAAGTGGCTGTTAACTGCAACACAAATGTGAATGTGAAGTGGAGGCAAGTATTCTGTTTCTCGACTAGAAGTTGAGCACGTTACTGTCGAAGTGGGTGAGGACGTGCTTCTCGAAGAGCTGCTGGTCGCAGTCGAGAGGGAACTGTTCGCTGCACATGGGGCAGATCTTCCAGTGGCTCTCCACGTGCTCCTCAAACTTCGACTGGTCGTAATGAGGAGGGAAGATCACTTCACACAGCGGACAGCGCTTCTGCTCCCCACTGCAAGAGAGAGAAATTAAAATAAACTGGGTGAAAGCAGGCTAATAAAAAAATACAAAAAAAAAGCTTGAATGAAGATAACAAAGAGTGATGAGATGTGTTTGTTTGTGAATAAGTTTCTGGAACAACAGGAGTAAACGGCAGTAAAACAGCATCTGTGTGAAGGCGATGTGGGTGGGCCGTTGAGCTAATGCACATATTCACACCACAACCAAAGCTTAACCACATGATAGGTAACAGCCGTGGGGTTTGTGTGTGTTCGCGTTTTTACCTCGGTTCAAAGCAGAACGGTATCTGTCCATCATTGAGGAATTCTGCAGGGTCAGTGGCTGTAGGCTGATCATTAGTTTGCTGGGGAGAGAAGAAAAAACTGAAACTGTAAACCACCTAAAAACCCATATTAGACCGTGAATAATTAATATTGCGAGAAATCTCGTCGGTCTCTAAACATATGCAAATAATCACAAGTTCCATCGTTACAGGCATTTTGGCATAATTTTGGTGGGGTTGTCAAAAGTACCAGTACTTGGAAAAAGTCAGAAATGAAATATAAAAAATGTGATGATACCAGGATTTCCCCCTAGCATTTTGAACACTGTTGAGCAGATTCTGACTAACTTATACACATCTGATTGGCCGTTGTGTTCACGTGCTCAACAGATATGTCTGTGATCAACTGCAATGATCAACGCTTCAAAAACAGCACTTTCACAGATACACACGGAGCGTTTGAAAGTGGACGTCTTATCTGTGCAAGCTCTCAGTGAACAGCATCAAAGATGTCTATTTACCAGGTTTTTGAAGCGTTGGTGATTCATAAATGCGTAAGATCACTGTGGAAATACAAACCAGAAGTCAAAAAATAACAACCGCAGCGCTGAAAAGGGGTGCGGCTACATAAGGTCTTTATGTTGTTGTTGAAAATGAAAGTAAAGAAGTGACCCACGTTTGTTGCATTTTACCGTGAAGTGAGAGTTCTGTCTTTCTTTATATCAACACATTAATGATCTTAATGTCTC
The DNA here is from genome assembly GCA_023029165.1 of Gobiocypris rarus. NCBI lineage: Eukaryota > Metazoa > Chordata > Actinopteri > Cypriniformes > Gobionidae > Gobiocypris > Gobiocypris rarus. The sequence goes on along the minus strand of CM040926.1, from coordinate 16,033,115 downwards.
TCATCCACCTTATTTTTTATTACTTGACCCGCCCGACCCAGTGTCTGTAGATATAACCATGATCAGCGCATCACTACAGTACGTTATATATCTTTCATTCCATTTATGTATGTATATATATATATATATATACATATATATATACACACATACATACATTTCAATCAACACATTTTACCATGTTAATGAGTATCTGAACAGTGCGCATGTGCAAAAATGACACAAGAGGGATCCTGCAATCAATCAAACATCAAATGCAGTGAAAAGATGTGGATCAAAAACAAATGGTGCCATAAAAAAGCACAGAGAAAGACGCTGACTAAATGAACCACGCATACGGGAGTGAAGTCTACACAAATGACATACTGCTTGGGATTTTTTAAATGAATGGCTTTCTATTGTTTGTATAAATAAAGAATGATCCAGAATTGCAATCTAGAATAAATTAATTAACAGAAGACATTACTCCACCACCTTCGTGTGATGTAATTAATAACAGTCCTATATTGTTAACCCAATGTGGTTACTACTGTTTTGGGAAACAGTCATGACTCAATTTCTCAAACAGTGCATCATTCGATGTGGTTAACCAGTGAATTGTGTCATTGAATAGGAAACACACCCCATGGCAGCTCACAGATAAATGTTTTACTCAGGATTTAAGGAATGGAATACATACTGTATATGAGCTTCCATTTAAAACAGACACACACACACACACACACACAAAACACATTTTAGTAGATGCTACATATGACTATACCATTTTAATCTGCTTTTGTAAAAAAATAAAAAATAATGATTGAAATAGTTCACCCAAAATTATATTTAGTATTTATGCAAAGTCAGTTGTTTTGGGCATTCATTGTGTACACAAAAATATATTTTTCTGCAGAAGAAAGTACGTCATACAGGCTTGGTAATAACAACAATTTAAATTTTAGGGTGAACTATCCATTGAAGAAAAACTGCTTTGTGTTTGTGTTTAAAATGTTTTTTGAACATTTTATTCTTTCGTATACTTCAGTCACATCAAACTCAGTGTGAATAGGCTTAAAGTCACTTCAGATGAAAAGTGACTTTTACAGCTCTGCCATGTTTAGTTTGGTATATTCACCATTATCCATGCAAGGCTAATGAGCTTAATTAGTTGCGAGCATGAGCACTTCCTTAATGGGTCTGCTCTGGGTTACCAGGGCTTTAATAATGCCAGCTTAGCTAAGCCCTGCCGGAGGCCAGCGCAGTGGAGAAAAAAGTGCAGATAAAAGAAAGACAGAGATTTGTGAAGAATTTAAACCCATCTGTAGTTCTGACTTGATTAAAACCTTAATCCCACCTCTATATCATTTCTAATGGCTGAACGTGGAGGCCCTAATGAACTCACAGTGCTCTGCGGCTCCTCTGGTTCCTCCAGTCCATCAGGACGACTGAGGTTTCGGGCGGGCTGTATGCACACCACATTGCTGTCCCAGGATGGAGGCCCAACTGGGGGCAGTCGGGGCATCTGGTCATCAGAGAACTCTCCATCGGCTCCATCTGTCAGGAAAGGAAACGTTTTAATGCCTTAATATCCAGATTTATACCTCGAGAAAACCCCCATAGCTCAAACAAATATAATGTACAGTGGCCACAAAAAGTATTTAAAGCCTTAGGTCAAACATGTTTACTGTCATTACATTAGCTACACTGGATTTTATGAAAAATAGTACAAAGCAATTCTCGTTGTCATAATTTTTTTTAAATTATATTTAAAACAATAGATTGCAACAGTGCCTTCCCCCTTTTTCTTTAGCTAGCCATGAACCAAGCCAATCAGCTGCAGGGTGAATCCCAACACTACAAACTTTGATTTGAAGCAAAAATGTTTTTAAAAATCAGACAAAGATACAAGACTGTGTACCTAACGGCTTTATTGAGAGAAAGAACAACAATCCCATGAAGCGCTGCAAACAGCATAAAATGAAGGAGAGATATAAAACTACTCATTTACAAATGTTAATTATACGTATAAAACAATATATTTAAGTTTATGGCAAAATGTGCATATATATACAAACATTTCAGTAATTTGAGAGCTTAGGGAGAGCGACTCTATGTCATTCGCAGTGCTTCATGGGAGTGGGCGGAGATTTTTTTGGAGTGCTTTTGTTCGACTCTCTGATTGGTGTCATTTTCTGTATAGAGTCATGGATGTAGTTTCAGCAGAAGCAAATGTTGCACTCTATTAAACAATTAAGATTAGTGGCAAAATACATATCTTAAGTGCAATCATATTAGTGAAATTTTGGTGAGATATCACAGGCTCCAATGTCTACCGTCAGTAGTGTAGTGATATAAAGTGCAGCAATATTCAAGTCACTAAGCAGCTTTATATTGGTCAACGGCGCAAATCTGCATGACAGCTGCATGTCAAATTCTAAATTGTGTAGGTTCCTATTGAAATGGTTGACTTTTGCCAGCAAAAAAAACCTGAACAACAGTAAATGCACCCTACATCCTATGGTGCGCTCACTGATGTGTCTTTCTTCGTTAATACATTGTATCCCTTATTTAGCTGAAACACATGATGAGATACTATCATAGATACCCCTGGAATCAATAGAAGAGTATGGGTTCCCAAACATCAGATCATTGGGGCGCTGGGGCACCAGCAGAGGAGATGGGTCGTCTTGAGGGTACGGCATTGGGTACTGCAAGAAAACTGACTGGACGTCCTTATTGCCATCTTTTTTTCCGTGTTCTTCTTCCCTGCTGACACTCTTTTGGAACTCCTGATGGGACACAGGAAACACCGTGCTTGTTAAGTTTTGGTTGGCTTCAAGAACAATGGCTGAAATCAATAGCTAATTATTTGATCAACACATTGTAATGCAAATGAAAAGCTGAACTGGGTGAAATTTGACTGAAAGTTGCAAAACTGGAAGTCTAATTTAAGGCCAGGCATGATGTATTGACAATAATTAAGAGTCAGTTCCCATTTTTCCATCATCCTTCTTCCCTCTATCTTTGAGTCCAGACAATACATCACTCACCACAGTGAGCAGCAGCAGCGGCGTAGAGCAACTCGCCACCCTCACACAAACAGTTTAATTAGGCCCTTCATTAAAACTCCTCTGCCTGTTCAAAGGGAGGCAGAGCTCTGCCTTTTATTGAAGTCTTCGGCAGGCGCCAATTTCATTTAGTCTGAACCTCAAATTGGGCCATTTTGCTTCTCGAGCGTCGAGTTTTCTGTTATACCTCGACTACGTGTCCCTCTCTGTGGTCCAGGGTAATTGAATGGAAAATAAGGACTCACTTGCACTGCTGGTCCAATTAGAGAGATAAGTTAAACCCAAACCAGATCCTGAGAATAAAACAAGCAAGCAAGCAAACTGCATTTTTAGATTGGCAGAGAGGCCTGCGGAAAATGAAAGCACGCACCCCCTCCAGTTTCTCTTTTTCTTTGGTCAACGCAAAAAGACTGTCCTTCAGCTCCTTGAGTTCTCTGCCCTTCTCTGCCACCTGGCTCTGGAATGAGAAAAAGGTATTATTATTATTAAGATTAATTTGATAAAAACTTGAATTTAGAATAGGACATATTATCAGTTAATATGTGAGAAATAATGTACAGTCAGCCCGGTCGTTATAAACCTAGACGGGAGGGACTGTAAGCATCGAGTGGGATCCCATCCAATAATCAGATATGGCCAAATTGCTACCTCTCCCAATGTGCACTTCTCTGTATGTTGTTAGGATGACAAAACAGCACTCGTTAATGTCAATTTTTTTAGATGGCCAATCAAATCAAAGACAGGTTTTATTCTTCAGAGAAGCAAGTATGAATTCCAGCACATTACTTCAGTTTTTAAGGTGAAAGAGTATGAGGTAAGAATTAATATTTGACAACTGTGTTATGATAGAAATGTTATATTATTAAAATAATAAGTAATGCAACTTGTTAAGCTTTTGGCCTTGCAGACAGGGTCGAGATCCTCAATCCATTAAAGGGTTTATTTTGCAATAACAGCCAATGATTCTGTAATCCTCTGACTGTTCAATAATGTGATTATTCATACATTTTATCTTCCCGTCAGACTGACCAAATAGAATGAAGTAGTCCAGAGCCATATAATTTTATAATAATAACATTTGAGAAAAAAAAATTATAATAAAATAAATGGACTTGAAAATGCTTTCTGACTGCAACTGATATGCATGTATGCGGAAATATCAATGGTACAAGATGGCTTCTCTACTACTCGTTTACATCCATCTTTGCATGACTCCACACGGGTCACGCAGAGAAAAAGTCAACTTCGCCTGAAGTCTACCATTGATCTGCTCATGACCTTACTACTTAAACTGAACTGAGTCCATCGCTCTGTCTCCTGCTGCGTAGGGAGGCAGCCAGCAGATGCATTATCCTGTCTTGATCCCAGGACTCCCAACTGTCCTTCCTCCACTGTCTCCAAGTCTCATGTAAACAGCAGTAAAAGTCAGTCTCCTCAGTGACACACTCATAAACCAGCACTGTCAGTGTATTTGTGCTAATGCAACGATACCGGGCTTGACTCAGAGCAGCCGTAAACAGTGTGGAGGAGAAACTGTACTAAGGTCATCCTGGATCGCTTATCAGAACATCTGAAGGTCTGCTTATCTGTGATCACATTTCCCCCTGATCTGAGTCATTTGGTTCTAAACTGTACAAAAGAAGAAAAAAAAACAGCACAGCTTCCCTTTGTTGAGCTCTTAGATGCTTTAGATACTTCCTATAGCAGAAAGAAACTACACTGTGATATTAGGAGAAGTGGAGATAAGGCGACCTCAACAAAATAAAATTCAGCATGTAAATGCTTGAACTCAACTATTTTCTTAACTGGATTTAAAAATAACATGCTAAATGCCGTGACGAATGAATAAATGAAGCATTTTTATAGCGCTTTATTATGTGCTCTTTTACACCCAAAGCGCTTTCCAAACCTAGCTGTTGCGACAGCACCCACAGAACAACAGTGTAACGTTCACCACACACCAGCTGTAGGTAGAGAGGAGAGAGTGATAGAGCCAAATCAGTGGATGGGGATTATCCTATACTAACGGGGGTCTACTGTTGCTATAGTGATGAACAATTTATTGTTTGTGTTGTGGACATTTAAGAAAAAGTTTGCTTCGTTTCATATATTCAGTTTAACAGCTATGTAACTGAACTGCACACATATTTTTGACCCTTACATTTTTCTAAATTATGAACTGGTCAAACACATTCGTTTGGAATGCTTTCTCACTGAATCATCTGAAGCGATTTATCAGTCAGTAAAACAAGCAGACAGTATTTAGAGAACAACCAGTGTTGTTGTTTTCCTCTGTGAACACGTGCTTAATGGATGTCTGACAATTTCGCTTTTTGGAGTTTTCAGATTTAAAAAGGCTACACTCGTTCTGCTGTACCGTTGCTCTCGCTGATGGTCCGAAGGGTGCGTAATAGTTAGGCTATGTATGCTTATTTAACTTTTTACTGTTGAATAAAAACCCCTTTGTGCGTTCTGTCAGAAAAAATCCTGCAGGCGTCCATGCTTTGCCATGCTGACTGACATGTATGCACAGAGCAATATTGTAAATTACTGCATAATACATTTTTAACAAGCAGAATAATACAGCATCACAATATACATACTCTCACTTTCACTGTCTTTTTTTTAACTATTTAAGTATTTCAAAGGGCAAAAAAAGAACTTTAACTTTAGGTTTTACATCGGCCCTGTGTGGTTGCACACTTGGCACAGAACTTGCGAAGGCTCTGCATAGGATTTTTAATGATCACAGAGAGTCAGAACCTCAGTTTAAAAGTCTCATCCGAAGGAACCACAGACCAACACCTCTCCAGTGGTTCAACCTTAATTTTATGAAGCGACGAGAATACTTTTTGTGCGCAAAAAACAAACAAAAATAATGACTTTATTAAAGAATTTTTTCATGTCTGTGTCAGTCTCCTACGCTGTTGACATAGTAATATAGTACAGCGCTTCCGAGTTACGTCAGAACTACGCCAGCACACTACCTTACCATTGTCCGATGCTGTTCACGTGAGCACCACGGCGCATGCGTGTGATGCTGATACAGGAGCTGACCAACGTAAACTGTGTAGGAGACTGGCACAGGTTAGAAGAAATTGTTGAATAAAGTCATTATTTTTGTTTGTTGTTTTTGCACACAAAAAGTATTCTCGTTGCTTCATAAAATTAAGATCGAACCACTGGAGTCACATGGACTATTTTAATGATATCTTTACTACCTTTCTGGGCCTTAAAAGTGGTAAACATTTAATTGATATGGAGGGGTAAGCTCTAGAATTTCATAAAAAATATCTTAATTTGTGTTCAAATTAAAATAGCAGGCCTACCTCAGTCCACACCTTGACTGGCTTTTGTTTTTTTTTAAAGTAACATGTCTAAATGATGTGGGTTAGTCTGGAGCACAGCCTGTTGGCAGTTAGACCCACGGCAGAAAGCCTCGATTATACTTTCGTCTGTCTCCGCAGTGCGAGCCTACGCTGACTGCACGCGCGCGCCTTTGTCTGAGGAAGTGTTTAGACCATCAAGCTCGCCGTTGTGCTGTTCTTTGAAACGACAGAGTGCGACTTGGAGTAATTGTTCTATAAACCATCAAGAAACAGCGGCGAGCAGAACATACATGACAATGTTTACTTTAGTAAACTTGACCAAAACCACACTCCGAAAAGCATTAAGGATTCGGATGGCACTGGTGCCCGGGGAATACAGAGATAACGCCTCGCTAGAGCGGCCACCTCGGGAAGCGCCTTTCATTTGCTTTCCACCAGTCAAGAGCTTGTAGTACTGCTGTATTTTAATACCGCGTAGCATATTTTGCAAGTAACTTCGTCGCCCTTTCTATGGAAATGGTCCCACATAGTCGGCTTCTTTCCCATTGCTTAATTTAAGAAATATGTCTGCAGAGACGTGTGGTTGCAAGTGTCACAGCATATTTGTCTTTAACCATACAGCAAACAAACAAAAAAAAAACGTAAAAATAAATACCCTTTAAACCGTTTAACTGATAGTATTAATGGGTCAAAATTCTAACTATCGGTTAACGGTTAAATTGGTCAATATGAGCATCCCTAGTTTGGACTGACATGAGGGTGAGTAAATAATGACAGAATTTTCATTTCTGGGTGACCTAACCCTTTTAGTTTGGAAGCGTGAATTAAAGGTAGGCATTTTTTTTAATAAACACTTTTTGTTATACTGGTTAAAACTCTCTTCACATCCTGAAAGCAATCAATAATAGGAGTGGTCTAAATATTAAAACGTGTACATATATCTTCTGTGGAAGTCTCAGGACCTAAAAATGTTTGTATAATGGCCTAACTGCCAGTCAACATGTGTATTTGACATAACACGTCATCAGCTCATTCCGTAGGCTATGCAAAGTTGTAGAGGAGACGCTCTGGAGGGAGGGTGGGATCTCATGCTTTCAAAGCTAGCCTCTGAAATTTCCTACCTTACCTTTAATGTTATCTATGTTAACATACTAGTATGTTAATCTCAAATGTCCTCTAGTATAGTATATACCGGTAATTAATTTTTAGTTTAAACTCTGGACCAGTAGGTGATGCTGACCTTGTAGCGATCCTCCTCAGCAGCCAGCTGCATTCTCAGGCCCTCGTTGGTTTTCATCTGCTCCCTTAGCTTCACCTCCATCTTTGTGAGTTCATCGGTTATCATGCTGCACCGCTCTCTCTCCTCCTGCAGGGGAGTACGCCAAGTACTTTAGAATATCAAACAGATCGAATATGTCAGAGACAGAAAATAAAAAAGATGAACTTACACTAAGCATCTGTTTGCATTTCTTGTATCTGTCATTTTTGTCTGGCTCCTTGCTTGCACTTTTCAGCTTGCCCTGAATGATGGCATCTAGCACAGCATCTGAAGTACCTGGGCTTCCTGTTAGAGATCCAGAGATTAAAACAGCATGTCCATACAATGTCCCCACACACCCTAAAAACATGTAAGAGTTGTAGTTTGTATTGCTTAGTATGAACTTACCTGGTGCAGATGCCTCTGGACTGGCAGACAAAGGACCAGCTGCTGCTTCAGACCCTGGACTTCTCTTCACCTGAGTATAACACAAAGGTTGGCCTACTTTAAAAAGCAAACTGCTAAACTCAAAACACTCTGCAGGTGGTATAGCTATATAATTGCAAAGTGAGGGTTTACTCACTCCTTGCTGTTCAGAAAGCTTGGCCACTTGTTTCTGGAACTTCTGGCATTCCTTATATTTGTCTTTATAGTGTTCAGCAGCCATCTGCAGCCTGAGACGTAAATCTTCAACTTCTCTCTGCAGTTCGACAACAGCTAAACCTTCTGTCTCCTTACACTGCTGAGAGATTATTCAGTTACACCATGAAAACAACAGTTCCTAACATTCTTCAGTGGTGAACACAGTATGCAAACTACGGTATAGAGTAGACTTATTCCTGAAAAGCTGCGGGCTATCTTGACTGAAGGTGTAGTGGACTGGTGTAGCATATTCTCTTTACTTAATGAAGCATATTCTGGTATAGCATATTCTCTTTACTTAATGAAGCAGATACAAAAGACCTGAACCGGAAGCACTGCGACCTGTTTTACAGAATTCAGAAGTTTGCTCCATTTTACCACAGACATTATAAAACGGTCAAACAGGTGGGCTTCTCTTTACCGCCTCCTGCTGGGTTGAGTTTTTCATCTCCTCCAGCTGCTTTTCCAGGCGGCTGCACTCAGCCCGGGCCTCTGTCTGTCCCTTCTTTAATGACTCTGCCTCCAGGCGGATACGGTACAGGTCGGCCATGCTTCGGTCACGGGCATTGGAAGAGTCGCGCAGCTCAGCTTTTAGCATGTTTGCCTGCTGCTGGGTAGCCTGCAACTGCTCCTCTTTCTGCCTGAGCTGCTCCTTAAGAGCCTTACTTTCCCCCTGACAAGAACAAAAATAACACTATATGTGAATACAAACATACACAGATATGCACACATTTTCGCACACGTTTCCACTGTATCCTTTGCTGATAAAGCTAACAGCAAACAAATCCTAATCTGTTTTCCATACTGATGCGTTTTCTGAATGTTGACCTTTTTGCCAATTTTATTAATAGGTACAAGAAATTATCAAGAGGTGGAAACGGGATCATGGAGCCAAATCTGAAGTTATTCACATGAGCACAATGGTTCACTGTGTTAACAACTAGCCCACAGGTCCGACCATAACAAAGTTTTTAACAGAGAAATATTCCTACAATGTAGAGTGCTTCAGGGATGATTTTTTTTGTAGGCCAACCTCGAAGTTGGCATCACCCTGGTTCCTTTGACAAAAATCCAATAGGATTCTTCCACTGGCTCTTGAGTTATTGTAGAAAAGATGTCTGTGATCATGAAAAGTTTACAATACGTACATGTTTTGTTAATAAAGACGATCTTCACAAATTTTATGAATTGTAAAGTCTAAATACAATCGGCAGAACTAACTAAAGTTAGGCTATAAACAAACTGCACCATGGACGCATTCAACGTCACCACCAAAGTGTCCAACAGCTATTTCTATTTTGATTTAAAATATACAAGTTGGAAAGTTTGAGTTGAATAGAGTGTGTGTACAGTGTGAGTACAAACACATTGAGATGGTAAAAATGAACTAGTGAGTAGATGCATTTTCCTGTTCACCCATTCATCCCATTTAGCCATTTGATTGCAAGCACCTTTTCAAAACATGTAAAAGCTTAAAAAGAAATCATGAGTGGAGTACTGATGCATTTTATGCTGTAGAAAATAAGCTTGTTTTAAGCACAGACCTTATTTCAGGCATTTCAGGACAATGGAACCAGAAGTGGAAAAATGTTAACTAATTTCCGGGTTTTAGGATTAATTCCTACAGCACTCTATACGAAATGTAGGTTAAGCAGAATCTTTGTGTGTGTACCGAGGGTGAACTGTTGGCCAGTAGCTGGCGGTGCTGTTTTTCTTTCTCTGTCAGGCAGGATTTGACTCTTGTGAGTTCCTCCTTCAGCTGAGCAATGGTGTTCTCCTTATTCACATCCACTGATTTCAGCATCTGCAGCTCAGCACTTAGCTTAGTGTTCTCAAGCTCCCGGTTCTTCAGGTGAATCTGTGTCAAACACACACAGATACTTCATTCAAGTAGACCGTTTGACTTTCTCTTTGCACATCTGCTGTGCAGTAACCTGGGCACATGGCACATAAAACTATCAGTGTATCAAAGCCAGTCCAGATCCTGGAAGAGCCCCCAATTATCCACACAATCTCTACAATGAGGTGTATTTCCGCCTGGTGAGGAAGTATGTGAGCTAGACCTAATTATAATGCAGCAGTCAGAGAGCAGCAACTCTGCTCCACCCCCACCCTTCTCTGTCTGTGCCTCAGGCAGCTGCTGTGAAGTGAGGGCCGGCTGTGTTTCCGTGGCTACAGCCCAGCGTTAACGCCCAGTTCCTGTCCCCGCCACAAGAAAGTGGGGATAGAGGGTGAGACAAAGTGAGTGATGGAGAGAGAGAATTACAAAGTGCGAGTCAGAGTAATTAGGAAAAGAATGAGGGCCTGTATTACACTTCTCCTGATAAAAAATTTTTAGGTAAATGAAATTGACTTTTAAATAATAAAAGTGAAAGTAAAATCTAAGTATTTAACCAAAAATACCAGAGTGAAGATAAATAAGTTTCCATATTTATTTGCATTTGAGTATTCAAAAGTTAAAAATGTACAATTTTTTTAAGCTTTTGTGTAAAGCAATTTGCAATTGTATTTTTTTTTCTTAAACAATAAATGCAAGAGAATCTGGTTTTATAGTTGTTTGACATGTTGTTAGCGCTGTAAGACTGATGTGTTATAAGTAAGGAATAATCCACGGCTAGCTGTGTAATAAACTATTTTAATGCACAACGCGGGGGAAAAGAACCGCCCAACGTGAAGTGGAGGGTGGTTGCCTCTGTGGAGTGCATTCAAATCGTTTAATGCACAGCTAGCCGTGAATTTTCCCACTTATGCCATGTTCATATCCCAGCATTGACAAGTTAAAGCTGTTATTGATGTTTGCAGCACAATATTTGACCTGATAAAATGACCTGTCAGTTACGGCTTGTTAGGTCTAGCATTCTGCCCGCTTTGAATAAGACACAGAGATTAAGTAGTGCGTAAGATTACATTTATTTGAATGAATGAATTGACCCTTCGCTAAGCTCCGCCCTCCTTAGTTACTGTTGCTACGCCTGTCAAGCTTTCGCGCCTGGCCCATCTATTAGGCTATCTTCATGCACAGCAGGGTAAACCATCTAATAATTATAAATCAAACAGCTTATCCATAAGACTTGTGAAATAAACACAATACATTAGCCTGACCACTTTGCAATGATAACCCTCTCCCGCTTATATTTTATATATATAGATTCTCACACACTGCTTGATCCACAACAATCTGATGGGGTGTTTTGCAGTGTGAAATCGTTTTCCCCAATAAGAATCCTCAGTGAAGTTACATTGAATTATTTCACTTAAGTTAGTCACAAACGCTAACATGCAGCAGAATTTTTCCATGTGGTAGCATGAATCGATAGATTTAGCTATAATTTTACGCTACGGTAGGAAATTTCTGACAAGGTAGGACAAATCGACAGAACAGCGTCATTTCTCCCCTTGGGTTTTAGGTTTGGGGAAGGAAAAAAATTCCACTCCCTGTCCAAATTTATAGGATACCGGGTATCAGATTTGCACAATCCATAAGCACAATGCTTCGGCATGTTCCCCTCGCTCGAAAGCTTGACAGACCTTCCGAGCCTAGTTACGGTTGCTAAGCCATGATTGGCCTGTGGCGGTTTTAGGGCGTGGCTTAGCGAAGGGTCAATTATAGCATTTATTTGAATTAATTATCGAGAGAGAGAGAGAGAGAGAGAGAGAGAGAGAGAGATGAGAGATATGTATGTGAATTACTGGTCTCAGCATCTCTTTCTATTAACAATAAAGCTGTGAGTTTAATTACTTCAAAACCAGTGATCTTACCCCCTTGTTGCTGAGAAATATAATGTAGCGAATAAGTAGCAAAGCTATTTTATTAATATAAATAGAACGGTGATTAAACTACCGGTGCATTAAACGGCTTTACTGTACACCTTTCAGACAATCAGAATCGAGTATTCAGAAAGACTATATACCATAAGAAATATATACACCAGTGGAAAATTACATAAAAACTACATCTTATAAAAATCACCTTTCAAGTTTCTGAATCTCTTCTTATGGGAGTCAATGATGTATTATTTATTAGGTACGTTATTGTCTCTGACAGACAGCATGTTGATGCTGCTCAGGCTGCAATTTTCACCCTCTTCTAGGAAAAGCATCCGGTAGTGTGGGTTTTCCAGGTAATGCGAAACTCCCTGGACCTCTGCTTCTCGTAAATACTACCGTGAATTGTGCATGTTATTTTTTGACAGACATCGATGCTGTGATATTCAAATCATGTGGATTTGAAACAGACGGATCGTAAGGTAATTATTTATTTCTTAGCTGGCAAGTATTTAGTGAATTGATTGATGCCCATTAGTGTGTTATGTCAATGTTATTTCTAGCCCTAATATTCCAACGACGTTCAAAATAATTTTTGCGTAGTTATTTTACAACAAGTTTAATATGTGGCTTAAATAAATTACTGTCAGTCTGTTACTCAGACTGACCTGTTTGACTTGTCAAAAATGTTACATTCAGCTGTCGCAAATTCGTTGATTTAAAAATCTAATTGTAAAAATCTAATCTAAAAATCTTTAAAAAAAATTTTTTACCAGGAAAGGAGGTTTTGATGCACAAAGTTATTGTCTCTTATAACAAAAATATTTTATTTAAACCTATGAAAATGGAGATCCTGTAGTAAATAATAGTTAAAAATACAGATTTTGACTCCACAAGTATTCAATTTCAGTAGTAGTAAAGTACAAATTACATAAAATATGCAGTCCGAAAGTTTTGCCTCTGTTTCGCTATCTCTGTTAGAAACCTGCAATTGCAGTTATTTGCGGGGGTTATCATCTGTACATGAGTTGTGCATCGGCAGCTCCTCAGCGCGGATCAATCTAATGGTTTGAGGAGTGTTTGTGGCTTTCATTCATTCACCGCACCGGTGTGGATACTGGACTTCCGAATCACAGATTCTACGTCTTGGAAGTATGACGAAATAAGAATTTTCACTGGAAAATGTCATCTGAAGTAACTAACATGTCTGCAACTTTTGGGAACAAAACATTACAATAAATCTTGCGACCAACGGCAATCAAATCTAACGATCGCTCATAATATCAAACTGTGCAAATTATTGTTATACTTTCTTTTCAAATTGTTAATGTTAACAGCATTAGGATTGCATAGCATTTAGTGTTTATTAGTGTTACCTGTAGATTTCAATTTCTATACAGTCTAATCTTTTGCTTTTGACTACGGGTGAATCTAATTCTACATCTCAATCTAATAATTAAGTATAGTAATGAAGTGCAATTACTCAGGTTCTTTACACCCCTAGCACAGAAAGCATAAACTATCAGGAATGTGTGTGAGGTAGTGAGCAAGTTGCATTACCTTATAGAGCTCTTTCTCATCTCTCTCATTCTTCAGCTGACACTCAAGAGCCTCTTTCTCCTGGGTTAACTTCTTCACTCGATCCTTCAGGCTGTCAAATCAGAGCCATTATCAATCATTCAGCCACACCAGGAGCATATGTAGGATAAGTTATATAAACTCTTTCTCGTAAAGTTCTCAAATCCAGCAGTAGATCTTCTGAAGATATGAATCTAACAAATATAATTGACAGTTATGACATCTTATGATCCTATGTAAAACAGTTAAATGGTTTGTTAAAGGGATGTCAAACCTTCTGGTACTTCGATACTAACATGTAACAATACCAGTTTTTCTACTTCATTATGGCTAGTATCAGTAGTTGTTGGTAACAGTTTACTGAGAACTTCATTGAAAAATACATGAAGGTCACATGCCTTTGTTTTGATTTAATTAAAAAAAAAAATGTAAATGAAGATGTTGACCAATAGTATATTGTGTTAGCTATGGTATTAAAATGGCCGCGTACACAGTGCAACTAAATTCGGTTGTCCTGTTCTGTACACACAGACAAATAAAAAAAATGGAGGTAGTGACAACCGCATTTACAAAAATTCTATGCAGTGGGTACGGAACTAGTTGTTCATGATGTATTTTAATGTGCATCAGAAATGTTTCTTTCTTCATTATATGCGGTGCAATAAATCACAGGGAAAGGGGTACGTGCCTTGACACATATTCGTGTTGCCAGATCTTATTAGAAAAACAGCAAACATGAACAAGCCCATAATAAACCGAAATAAATCTAAACGCTTTATACTGAAAATAAGACCAAAATATTGCAACCCGCACCTGCTCACTTTAATAACTCCGTAAACTTGACTTTATGAGCCAAGCTTAAGCCCCAATTGCTTATAATAAGTGGACATAGCAACACTGTGAGAGCGCTATATTAAGGAGCCTTTACAAGCATAAGCAAAACACTACGCCTCCTTCGACTCTGTTTTAGTTAAAATTACACGTAACAAGTCTTTTGTCACTGTAATATTTCTTTGGTCAATATAATATATATCAAACACGTAAGATGCCAAAACGTTGCTATGGTTACCATAGTGTCAATCATTGCAGATTCGTGTACACACACAGAATAATAATTTAGGGGACTCCTGAAACTTTACAGTGTGTACGTGGCCATTGAGAATCCCAAAATCTAACTGGAATTGACAATGGAAATGTTGGTATCATGACAACCCTAGTTTGTTAATATAATCAAAGAGATTATAGTTTTCTGATTAGCTGATCGTGGCTACTTCAATATGGTTAAAAGAAATGCACCAGTCTAGTTCAGTCTCCTTCATCAGGCCTTTCTGGGTGACTCCGATCAGATCCTCCTCTAACTGCAACAAACGTGCTGTACTCTCCTCCATTCTCCTTTTCACCTCCTCTCTCTCCTCCTGCAAGCTCTGGGCAGACAACTGCAACTCCTGTGTACACATACAATGAACCACATGAACCAAAATATAGTTATTTTCTTTGTCATAAGCAGTGTTGGGCAAGTTACTGAAAATAAGTAATTAGTTACAGTTACTAGTTACTTCTTTTTAAAAGTAATTGAATTACTTTACCAATTACTGTATATCAAAAGTAATTAGTTACTAGGGAAAGTAACTTTTAAGTTACTTTTATGTTTGCTTTTTAAATGTAAATAGGAACAGAACTGAACATTAAAACACAATAAACATAATTTTTAGACCTATTTATTGTCATCAACAGGGCAACAGGCCTTCAAAATCACATCCAGCAGTAGCCTAGTATATGGTGTGTAGTGTCCACCAACAGCAGCGCGCAGCTGGGAGAGTAATGGCCTTTACCTGCTCACTTCATTCATTTTCTCTGATCAGATATCTATCCGCTTGTGAAAAGACCAGAAATATCTGGTTGTTTAAACCACCTATGGAGCTACATTTTACTCCTGGCAAATTGTTAAAAATAACGCAGCGTGTGGCGTGTTACCTATGTTCAGATATGACGTGCTACTGCAACACGCGTCGCTGCAAATGAGTAAAGCAAGAACACACGCAAACGACTGCAAGGAAAACTGAAAGCCTTAGATGCTCAAAAACACAATCATCTTTATTAAAACTAATGAGACTAAATTATCTTACCGGTGCTTAGGTTGCGCTATCTCATATCGAGGTCTTGAAATGAGCTGATGATAAGATGCAGGTCGAATCTTTTGCTTTATTTCGTTGACGTTAAGTCCGTTAAATGTGCATATGCCACGGGAATTGAAGATCGGATTTATTTTGCGGAGAGGTGTAAGGTAAGACAACCTGCATGCTTTTTTAAAATTTGTTCAGCTTGTGTAGACCGTTTCGTTTGCGAGCGCCTATAGCCTACGATCAGCCTAATAGCCTAACCTAAACTTATCAAAAATGCCTTTTTGCTGTGGTGGTGATAATAGGCTAAACATTTAAACTTGTTATGCTCTAAGTATTTTTCACTTTTTTATATATGTTTTATTATAGGCATGACAAGTCCAGTGTTGATTTGAGAGGCTAAAGCATTGGGTTAACTCACTGTCGGCCGCTGGCCGCTCAGTCGTCACTTTAAAAACATAAAACCTTTCATTTAACAAACAAAAAAATGCTCCAAACATTTTTCTAAATTAACTTAATAAAGAAACGAAACGAAATATAACTACTTTGACATTAAAATCAAAACAGAACTATTTTAATGGCTGCAACAATGTAACGTGTAAAACCACAGGCTGGGCCTATAGATTTGAGCTTCTTGTCTGCAAGCGTTCATTTTTCACAATAGAGAGTAACGCGAGTAACGAACTCATTCAAATTTCAGTAATTGTAAATGCATTACTTGATTAAAAAAAATATTAAGTTACATGCGCGTTACTGCTAAAAGTAGTGGAATAACAGTAACGCGATACTTTGTAACGCGTTACTCCCAACACTGGTCATAAGTATGTTGTCTGTCCATCTGCTACAGAAAGCTACTGCAGAATAAACCATTGGCTCTTGAGTTATGTTTGTGTGTGGTCTCTGAGAATCTGCAAACATGACTAATGGGAAAGCAGGTCCCAAAATCCCACTCCAGTCTCTTCTGCAGTACCATTTCATGTGCAGAATTTTTAGAATTATTTTAGCAGCACATAAAACAACATATAAAAGTGCGGCCATAAAATTAACAGCCAGAAATGGGCGTGCTTGTTTTCATCTTTAAACCAGCTCTGCCTCAGAGCTGATACATTTATACTTTATGAAAATTGCCACTTAAAAATCAACAAATGGTGCTGATGATTGTCATGTCTGTAACGATGTAAATTATTATTATTATATTTTATATATTTTTCATGTTAAGAGTCTGAAGAGAGGCTCTCACTAGGGGGTGCTGACAGCCTGTGAACTTGAAGAGCTGTCAAATGTATATGACATATAAAAGAACAATTTTGCACAGGTCATGTCATTTTTAAGAGGGAAAATACTCTGTGACTATATAAAAACATACCATCTTTTACCACTTCAATAAAACAGGGGAAAAGCATTTATATTTCCAAAATCATAACATTTAGGTTCTCTCTCTCTCTCTCTCTCTCTCACTCTCTCACTCTCTCTCTCTCTCTCTCACTCTCTCTCTCTCCTATCTCACCTGTACATCTTTCCTGAGCTGAGAGCTGCTCTCTCTCTCCTGCTCATATTCTTTCTGTAGTCTGTTCTTCTCATCAATCAGTTCATCCCTCTCTTTCTGAAACAGGTCCAGGTTTTCCAAAAGCTCCTTTTTTTCCTGTTGAATTTGTTCCATCTTTTGCTGGAAAAAGAACAAAAAACGTCAACCCTGGCATAAAAAAAAGACAAGAAATCTATAATTTTTAATTGAGTTGTTTGAATTGAGAGTGTACAAATCTCCTCACCTCCAGGTAACTGGCCTTAGTGGTGACCACAAGAATATCGGATCCTCCTTCATCCTCCACTGTCAGCAGTTCCTCCTCTGTGGGGCTGTTGGCACGGAACTGGAATGGAGTGCTGGCCCCGCGGATCTCTCCCTTATGTGTCACATAGCAGAACTGGTAGAACTCACCATCGTCATTTGGTACGTAGTAACCTGCAAAATACCCAAGAATCAAGCAGAGGTTTCGATAACAACCCTATCGTTAAAGTAGGAATGCATTTACAACAAACCCATTTGTCTATCCCATAGGTATTAAAGCTAATGACTCTAATGAACGATAGCTAAGACTAATGAACATAGCCTGAAGTCCATCAATTTCATCATAAATTTACAGTTCCACTGCAGTTTTATGATAGACCCATATCGTTTTTGTTTTTCCCCCCTAGTTGCCGTAAGGAATCCGGACTCATGCCACAAAAACCCTGTAATCCCTCACAAAGATTCCAGTATGTGACCTGAACCACTCCAGTAAAACTGGCCCATCAACACTTCAGCCTTCTAATAGGAGGCCTCAGTGTTTCCTATTTTATTGCATCCCTCACTACCCAGAACACACCTTTGAGGGGCCTTCTCTCTGGCATGACATTCATCGAAGAAATGGTTGCATAAAACCCCATTTTTGACAATGTTATTATACCTTGGAAGACCACAGATCTGTTGATTGCGGTTCCCTCGGTGTAGCTGTCTGGAAGAGGTGACCACAGGAAAGTGTAGTAGTCACGAGCGGTACTCCAGCCAACCTGTCAGAAAGAGAAAGGGGTTTTAAAAGGGTTAGTTATTTGTCTTAAAGCTAAATGTTGAAATACTTTTTCCTTTCCTAGCATAATATGCTTAACACTGGCTCAACCAATGGCAGGCAGCAGGGGAAATTGTTTGAAAATTCTGTTTGGTGACACCACAGTAATAATTCAGATACAATTGTGATGCAAATAAATATTACGACTCCACGGTGAAATCATCATTAGGTTTTCATTACCAAAACACTTGTGTGTGTGTGCAACTTTTTTTGCTTGCTTACAAACAGCCTTAAACCACCAGAGTAAAAAATGCCACCATTTCTGAACGAGTAACTTTTTAATAGCAAAAGTAGTGCAGAAAACAAGATCCAGTGAGTGCATGAGAGCTTCTGTGCGTGTATGCGTATTTGTGTGTAGGAGAGAGACAAAGAAAGACAGGGCTTTGAAAATTATTTCAGAAATGAAGTTGTTTGACATTTTTATCCTATTTTTTGTCATTTTTATTTGCTTGGCCAGTGAATTTGTTTTTGTGGCTCTTTTGCTGTGGTAGACTGTAAGCCACTTTGAAATAAACAAAATAATTTGGCAAAGTGATGTGGAACTGCCACACGTTTAAGATTTGCAACACTTCTTAGCTGTGTAGTTACTGAAAAGTAGTCATCACCTCTGAACATCTGTCAACCGATTAGAATCAAGCATTCACAGCACTTTATATAATATATATACGTATATATATATATATATATATATATATATATATATATATATATATATATATATATATATATATATATATATATATATATATATATATATATATATACATATATATATATATATACATATATATACATATATATACATATATATACATATATATATATATATATATATATATATATATATATATATAAGATATTATATACATCTAAAATATAGAATCTCCATTGTAGAATTCCAGAAATGTTCCTGTTTAGTCTTAGATAACAACATTATAAATGTACAGTAGAAGAAAATGAGAACTGTTTAGTACTTGTATAACCTGGCAAATAAATGAATGAATAGCCACTATCCACAAACACTTAACATAACAGAGAAAATTTATAAAAAATACAATTAGAATAAAACGAGGGCTGCAAGAACTAGTCGATAAAATTGATAATAGAAATCAGACAACAATTATCATTATCGATTAGTCAGGTCTGATTAGCATGTGCCTCAAACAGACAGAACACAGTCGAGAGGGAGACAATTAATATTCAGCGCAAAAACATTCATTTAGCTAAAATATCTGCTGTTGGGCGCTAAATTTAGGTTTAAAAGTCAACATGTTATTCAAGTATTATATGAGAGTAGTAACTGTATATGGATAACAGCGTGTAATTCAATATAAATGTAAGACGTTTCTACAGGATACAGCAATGACAGTAACAGTTACTGTGTCCATAGCGAATGTGTGTGTATTCCTGCAGAACATTCCTCTAATGTGGTAACACTGAGTTTGTTTTTTTGTGTGTTTTTTTATATATATATAATTTTAATTATTTAAACTGTCCTTTTGCTTAGTAACTTTTTTGCACAATGTTGCACAAACATACCCTTTACGAAAATGAACCATGTTTTTGGCGTATTGATTACCATAACCACATAAATACCATATAGTTAAACTATAGCAAAACCATCGTTAATTCGTGGTTACCATTGAATAACTACAATTATTTATTTATTATTATACTTTTTATTAGTTTTATTCATTGTAAAACCATGGTTAATTTATGTAATGGATATATTCACTATGTGCTTTCATAGCCCTCAGCTGACACGTTTGTTTGGAGGACAGCATTGGGCAGGATGTGGAATAGTGTGTTTTGTCAATAGAAAAAAATAATCGGCTTTTTATCCGATTAATCGAAGAAGAAAAAAGAATCGACCAACTATTTGATTATCAAAATATTTGTTAGTTGCAGCCATAAATAAAACATTAAAATAACAATATATTAAAACACGATTATCCATATGCCTCTAAGTTCAAAACACAACAGAATTTGTTAAGACTGTAAATGCTTCGTCAGGCTGTCACGGTCTTTGACCATTGCCTGATTCACGTCATGATGCAAAATTCTTTGGCACATTGTGCATTTTTCTCATCTCCATGAGGCCTAGTAGAAAGACTTTGAGATGGGAGCATAAAAAACATGGACTCGGCTGCGTTTTACGGGGGCAAGTGAAACTCAGCCTGTCTGCCACGTGTTTCTCGCCAAACCCTCGTGAATATGTTCGGTTGAGGGAGCGAGGCTACAACTCAGCCTTAACAGGAAGAAGAAAATAGGTGAAAATTTTATACATACTTCAGAATGGAAACCAAGATGTAATTATATGAATTTTATGTGTTGTTAACTGATGGTTGATGAGGGGGGAGTACAGAAAATACATCCATAATTTCAGCCCTCTGTCATAAAACTGTCAAACAAAATCAGACTCACATCGGGCTGGCTGTGTTTGTGAACATGCAAACGCACAAGCCTAGTACCTGCTATTGGCATCTACGTGGGAACTCTATAGTATCCTGGAAGTAACACACAGAGACACACATACACACACACACACACACGCACTAAAAAAATGCAAACTCACTACAGCTCAGTCATGTTAAAAAAGCTGTGTGTCTTGTTTGCTTGAACCATACAGCTGACCTCTATGTCCACAATAACATTAGTGTTGCAGAAATCCCCTGATTGTACAAGAAAGTTGCCTGAGGTGCTGGGGCTGTAAAGAGCAGGAAGCCATTAAAGGCATGGCCCATACGGAGCGTCATTACTGCCTGGACCAAACTCCACTCATTAGAGACGTTTGGAGGGGGAAGGAGTGCGAAAATTAAGCCCCTGTGTGTCTCATTTAGGTCAGCGGAGTGGTAACCAAATGGAGAAAAGATGGATGAGAATGAGAATGGCATGAGAAACTACACAAGAACATTTCCAGAATGAGAGCAGCTCCAGCAGCATTTGACAATAAGAAATGATAATGCACAAATAAAAATAGACTATGGATAGACAGACACAGTTTACGTTGTTACTGCAGTGCAGAGATTCCTAGTTCTACATTAGAACTCCTGAGTCAGCATCACACGTGTCGTGGTGCTCACGTGAACAGCATCGGCCAATGGTGAGTCGGCGCCTGAAGTGGAACTAGGAATCGCTGCATTGTGGTAACAACGTAAACTGTGTAGGAGACTGGCACAGGCTAGAAGAAATCGTTGCATAAAGTCGTTATTTTGAAGTATTATAAGTCGTTATTATAAAAGTATTCTCACCGCTTCATAAAATTAAGGTTGAACCACTGGAGTCACATGACCTATTTTAATACCTTTCTGGGCCGTGAAAGTGTTAATTAAATAACTGACTAACTCTTTAAATAAATCAAATAAACTGCAAGAAAAAAGGAAAACGTATATACTGTGCTTCAAAATGTATTTTGATAATTCACACAGACCTAAACATTTATATCACTGCATTAGATACCAAAATATCAAACAAGCACAATTTTGAAGCGATACGTTAAAAAAAAGAACATACTTTTATCACAGTATTGGGTACCTAGTGCAATAAAAAAAACTTTTATGTGTGTTATGCATGTAATAAATTAATAATACTCGATAGAGAACAACAGAACATCCCAGTGTTTGTGAGAAAGTACCTAATTCCCTGACTCGTAATGACGCACAGACTTGGCCCTTGACTCTTGTCTGCGCTGGCTACATGCTGCATTGGGTAGAGCGGGACTATATATCAGGATGCAGTACAGAGAACAACTACTGCGTTGACAGGATAATTATAAAGCAGTGTTCACCTTCTCCATGGTAAGTCTGATAGCGTGTTCTGACAATCCAACATGACGCTCACAAGTTTTTCAACTAGACTCTCTCTGTAACCATTCCAACTTCAAGAGAGCCACAGGCAGCATGCCTGCTCAAACAAGAAACAATAGGCAAAAGGCAAATTCAGTGACACTGAGTGGATTTCTCCTCCAGAGCCTTTAAAACATCTCTACATGTAATCTTATGTCATCACAGACAATGCAATGACTCGGATATAACTGACTAAGAGGGAGAAGTTGTTGTCGTTTTCCATTGTTTAAATCAGAATTACACTGTATTAGGATTTTCTGATTTCAAAAAATGTACCCAAACTTTCAAGCTGACATTCAGGTAAAATCAGTTAATCTCCTGAACACTAGGTGGCAATGATAGCCTTGCGACTACCTGCCGCTCCAGGCAAGTGACTCATGGAACAGGTCTTGCAATTTTCTGATGTTTGGCACGGCTGCCTTTTGTCTGTCAACACAGACATAGCCATGTTAAGATTTATGATATTGTGCCCTTCATAGCCAGAGGTTATTCTGTCTCTCTGGGTGCAGACAAATGTGCGTCAGTCAGTCAGCTCTGTTTGGAGGAACATGCCTTCCCTTCGGGGTATACGAAGACACTGTTATCCAATGGCACATCAGACTACATAACAATGAAGCAAGTTCCATCATAATTGAGAACATGAACAAAGATTGCCATGGGGAAGTAAGAGAACAATTATGTAGAACCGTTGTCCTCAAGGACCAACTGCCATAAATTGCATAAGTATTTGATAATATGGCTTTCAAGTGGAGTCAAAAATTGGCAAACATTGGCTTTCCAAATTTCAGGGCATAATAAACATGACAGAATGAGGTTAGTGGATTTCTCCTTCAGAGCCTTTAAAACTCCCCTACATTATGTCATCACGTGTCATAATAATAACAACGATTGCCCAACTCAAAAGTAGGAGCTACCTCGATACACTCTAAAGCCACGTTCACACAGCAGCAGAATACGGTTGTCAGTTGTGTTACTGTATTTGAGTCCTTAATATGGCTACGTTCACACACCGTTCAGTTCAGTTATTCACAGGAGTGACAAAACACATTCTATAACCAAACTTGCACTCATACATTTTCAGGACTCTGAACTGGTTCAAGGAGCGAATGATGCTCAAATGAAGTTGCAAGGTTTTTCAGCAGTGAATGTCAGAGATTTGTGTTTTGTTGGTCATTAGAACAGACGCATCTGAGACAGTAAGCGCATCGCATTGCGATTTCATCAACTTACAGGTTACAAAGTTTATTATAGCCAAGTGGGTGCTCAGTTTTTCCTGTCTTTTAATACATTTGGCCAAAATCTTGTGTTATAAAAGGCTGTATTGGCAAATACCAAACTAAGACACTCTTCTCTGCTCCTCAAATACATAAAATAATAGACTTTACAAACATTGTGTTATTAAGTAAAGATAATGCTGTATTTATTCAAAGAACCAGTTCTTTATATACCCTTGCACTGCAAACAAGCAAAGATGGCCCCCAAAATGTGTGCAGCACTTCATTCATGATTGAGGCGGGTGGAGCTACTGTATGAGGTTTTGCCGACAGTTTGAGGATCTGCTAGAGTTCCGAGGTTTAGTCACAAGAAACGTTAAAATACTGATTCTGCTCAGTGAACTGATTATTTTTTTCCCTGGTTTAAGCCCTGCTCACAAACACATGCTCAAAAATCCCTTGCTGTGTGAACAGAACCAGACTGGACAACTAGTTATCGGTCATGCCATATAGTGCAAGAGAGCCGCTCTGTGCTGCATAAACGTGTCTACCGTGTGTTGCAGGTTTTCATGTGTGGTTTTGGTTTCTTACAGTAATGGAGATATGAGCTGTGTATCATCTGAAGGTTTTAGACCCAGTTACTGTTCTCTACCGGAGCTGCTCCAATCAGTTTTGTGTTCTACATGCGACTCAAATGCTCTGCTTTCCTCCCAGATATAAAAACTACTGTCGGTTAATGACCATTTAATGGCTGAACTCGAGCCTTGATCGGAATCTTGTTGAGTCAAAGCTGACAAGTCTTTCCAGATTTATGGATGTTGCAATATTTGATATAACTTTGCTCAGCTACCGTTGCCCATACAGACAGTATTCAACACTACTGTAAGTTGCTGTGTGAACGAGACATTGAGACTCACACCTGTAAGTAAAATTGACAGTGGGACCATAGCCTAATGCTGAGTTCACACTGCACGATTTTCAAAGTCATCATATCACTGGTCTTATACACTACACGGGGTAGCATTAATTTGCTGCTATGTGCATATTGCACGATGGATCACTGACAGGGGGTTTCACACTGCATGATTTAACAAAGAATCGCCGACAACTCTGTTTGGTCCGCAAACTACGTTTCACAACCAAACACACATGAGAAGCAATAAGGAAATAAGTTATCGCGGGAGACTAGAATTGTTATTAAAAATGATAGCCCGCAAGAAGCTTGCGATCCAAATCGGCTGTGCGCTAATTTGCAACGGGGAAAAAAAAGACTATGGAGGAGGAAATGATTGGGGAGAAGTGTGGGGCAAGGATTGTGTGTTGGAGGAAAATAAATAATTTTGCAATGTGCAGCTGGTCAAGCAAATGTTTGTGCTTTGTTTCTGTTTGTTGTAATTGTAAAGCTTATGTAATACTGATATTCTGGTATATAACTCCTTGGCCTCACCAAACTTCCCAATGCCTTGTATCTTGCTCTCTCATTGACAATGTAATTTTTAACACATTTCACACTGCAGGATTCTGAATCAGGTCAGGTCCAGATATTTAGCATGCCAAATATCTCACAGGAGTCGGCAACTCATTAGCGATTCTCTCAGATCGCCGTCTTTGATAATTCACTGAATTAAATAAGCACCAATTTGCCTTAGATTTCAGACATTTGTCTGCAATTTCAAAAAAACCTGCCGCCAAGTAAACATCGGGGCTAAAATCATGCAGCGTGAACTCGGCATAAGCTTCTCGTACACAGATAAAATAGCGATAAAGTCTGGTATAGCTTCTTCAAAATAAGAACCCCTAAGAAGGGAATATAGATGTGTGAAAATAACATTTAATATTGTTGTAATGCACCACATTAGAAGGTTTAATTTATAGCATTAAAATTGGAATCAAATCTATAGGTTGTAAATCAGAATTGAATTAGGAAATATGTACTGATACACAATACATTTGACATCATATATACCATTTTGTGCTCAAGGATATCTTGTTTTTTATTACGTAAAAAATGTAATATGTTTTTAAGATTTAAATGGCATGTACCTGACAAACTCAAAAAGTTAATCAGAACAAAACTGGTGATTTCGGACAAATCTGCCCATTTTTCTGTGTGATATGCATCAGATGGCCTGTGGACTTAGCTGTACCTGTTTCTCATGGGGGGGTTGTACCTTTTAATCAAGAACATTGGCCACAATGTGAAAGAGCTGCTGAGAAGCAGAAGCCTTCCTGACAGCCAGCCATTAAACAGCTTCATCAGACTTGCTATATCACACACAAAGAAAAGTTCTAAAACACCACTTTGATCTGGTCGGATTCAAACCCAGATATTAAACCCTGACAGTGACCACACTCAACTCCCCTCCCACTAACCTACAGCAGTCAGATGTTCTCTTTTATTTCCTCTCATCGTAGAGTTCACATCCATAAGGTTGTAAATACAGTTTGTTTTATGTTCACTCATCCAGCAGTAGCTGGGGAACTCCAGAAAGCAGAGACGGAGCCAAAACACCCCACTTATTCTGCCAACCCACATATTTCATTCCCATGCACACCGTCATGACCACATTCGCGTTCAACTACACTCCAGCCTGACTCTGCTTTGTGCCAACATAGTGGAATGTTCAAACTACCAGCGAGTTGTAATATTTTATATAGTTTTTTTCTCTCTGCCAAGCAAACTGCCAAGATCTTTCACAAATACTTAAACCGCATTCTGTTATACAAGCGGGTAGTAAATGTTCATGCTCACTTGTTGAAAACCTTGTTAGAAGGGGAAACAGTTGTGACTGAGATTTTCCTGGATATGATTCACAGTTTTTCCCGAATAATGTGAACAAGACATACATACCCCATTAGTTCAGGGAGTTGCAACACATTTCTACAAGGTTTAAAAACTGATCTCCTAATGAGCTCTCAATAAAATAAAAAAAATGAAAAAATACCATAGCAGATGAGTAACTTAATGGCTTGCGGGGAAAAGAGCTATATAGCCTACTTTGGAACCGGAATCTAGTATGCATCAAGTGCAGACATTTAGGTTACTCTATATATAACATCAGTTGCATGTTCTGAAATGATACCTACAAAAAAAAAAAAAAAAAAACAGTCTCTCTGGGTCAGACTAAAGCGAAATATGGTTCTGAAAATCTTTTACAGCAGGAAGTGACCAGCAGTAAATCCAACATTATGTTAACCACCAGTAATGGCGGCTCCCCAAATGTCACACTGCCAAATATGACGGCAGGGCCTTGTAATCTACACACTGTGGAAACTGAAGATAGGAAAATGGAATCAAGACGTTCGAGTTGCAGTAACATCGCACATGATTCCTATAAAATGGTAGGAAACCAATTTGTCTAATTTGAACATTGTCGTGAAATAAGTGACGAAGGTAGATCTGACATAAAACAAGCAGGGCCAGAAAGCCCAACAGGTTAACATTGGGTTGACTGAAATACTTGAATTCTAATATTTCACTTTAATAGCTGTTACATTATATAATTCAGTAAAACATAATGGGATTGTTGGATATCAAATAATATGTTTTATTAAACTTTAACCTGAAAAATCAAAGGAAAACTAAACTGCAGTTCATAGAGAAAATAGAACAAAGTCTGTATTGACCGCATGATAGTAGTCAGTGTAATTTGTTAAGTAACTTTGGCTTCCAGGTGCAAAAAAAAGCATAAAATTAGGCCATATTTGGAATATAATGTATATACATACTCAGACAGACCTGTACATTAATTTCCAAGTTGTCTATGACAGCTTTTTGTGTGAGGAACAGACTGAAACTGAAACTAGTCTCAGTGGCTACGACAACTTCCACTAGAAAATATGTATAAAAACTAAGCACAGAATTGAAGCTTGAATTAAAGCGTAAAGAGAGAGAGAGAGAGAGAGAGAGAGAGAGAGAGAGAGAGAGAGAGGAGAATCTTAATTGTAAATGCCTTGTTTAAAGGTGAAATGCTGATGAAATGAAACAGAAGAAGCCAAGTGAAGTTGCAATCTCTTATCTATACTTCTCTTGGTAGATACTTCATATCCAAGAATTGTAAAGAATATGGCAGAAAAGCGAGGTAAAAACAGAGGCAAAATGAAAGTGAGTGTCACCTTGAATATGCCGACCCAATCCTTGGGATTTGGTTTAATGAACTGCGTGAGGGTGTAATGGCATTCTAATGCTGCATGAGGGAGGTAACTTTTCCCCACATTCTGGAAGATGACATGGGCAAAATTGGACGTTTCCATGGTGCTGCTTGCTACTGTCCCCTCCAGGAATAAAGCCATCTGTCTATCAGCAGCTGTGTCTGTGGGAAGACAGGACCCATTAGAGAAGTGCAACAGAGAAGAGACACCTAATAATAATCTGTGCCAGATTCTACAGTAATCTAGGGTGAATGTCTTTACGTAACATTATGAATCAATCAATGCCAGTAGCAGAACTCACACCGTCTGTCTATTTTCGTACTAAATTACATGTTGTTAAATCTTCTGATAATTGCTGTACAATTAACATTTTCAAAATCACACAAATAATTAACAGTCATCCAGATATTATTGCAAAATGATCCTGATGCAGACACAACTGGGTATGTTGACTGTACATAAGCCCACCAAATAAAGGACTGACACAAAATACTGATTTGAGTTGAATTTTGTTTTACTATGTCAGAAAAATAGACACGAACAGTTCAAGAATGAACACCATTTTATGTTTATTTTGCATTGATGACAAGCTGACTGTAGCTTATTTCTACCAGTACATGACTGCTAAACAAATAAATTAGGGATGCACCAATGTATCGGCCAATAAGTTTATTTGCGTACGTTTTAATTCCTTGCCAAACTTTTCATTCACTTGCTGTTGTTGCATAAGCTTTTCTGAGCATGTACACCTGAAGCACACGCACACTAAAAGCCTGTCACACAGCTTGTGAGTACTGAACGACGTTCTCTTTTGCATCTTATTGTGCTTAAACTGATCAACTGCAATAGTGTGCTTTAAAGACAGAGAGCAAACCTCGAGCGCTCAGTCAGAGTGTTCAAGACAAGTGAAAATATATCTGTGCTAAACTTTTAACCTCTAACTCAAACACTGGCAAGGGACAATTTATTAGCCTATATTTAGTCACCTAGCATGAACATTTTGTCGCATTTGCAAGTGATTTCCTCACGTAAGCAGGGTTGCTTATCAATACTCAACTAGTTTCATGGAGGGTTGCTCAAAGAGCAAAGTTTTGATTTGATATCTATGAATACAAGAGATTATTCCAAATCAACAACTAAACATATAATAGACGCCAAATAGAAAAATAACAGCAACACATCTTTGCATCTGAGATAAAACAAGTAATTTCTCTATAATTAATGCCTACAGTGTCTCTATATTTCAAAATATATCAAGTAGGCTTAATAATAGGCTCCCTAATGCGCAATTACCTAAAATTATATATTTAAAATCTATAAAACTCAGAAAGACCTGCGTGGACTTGATGAACATCTGTCAGTGAAGTATGAGAGTAAGAACACCATGATGCAAGCTGACATTAATATTGCTTGATTTTTAATTGTTTTATAAATATGTTTTGTTGTCGAACGGGAGTAAAAACAGGGTTGTGAAATCTGTATTAAATGCATTAAAAAATGTCCCCTATTACAGTGTGTAATATAGTTTGTGAATGTAAAAGGTCTGCATAGTTTTAAAGAAATAACTTTTTTTTAAAGAAAGTGCATGACAAATAAAGTTGGCCTCATTTGAAATTGGCCTCATTTATCAATCTAAAGTAGAAATGAGAATGAAAAAGAATCCTGCAAGCACTTTACACGTTTTCCTTAACTTAGATTGCACAAAAATGAGTGATATAAATGCAGATCCCACTGTTTTGATTCAATAATTAAATGGGGGTTGCTCGGGTTTTATGCATATGGTGGTGTGTTCTTTATGACAGCTTTTTTTAATGAAATCACCTTCCTAAAAAAACAAGAAATGACACAATATATCGCTTTTCTTACAGAATTCCAATATAATCGCAATATATCGTATTGTAACCTCAAAATCCTTGAAAATATGGAATGCATCCAAAATATTTGCTTGGTGGGGAGGTGGGCATTTGATTTAATAAAATAAAGAAATAAAGAAAACAAATATGATGCGCTTTCTGTCGTCTCAGTTTCTGGTCAGGAAAATAATCTTAAAGAAAAGAAACGGCCGGTAATTTGAGTCTAGTTCCAGCAGAAGAGTGACCTCTGACCCGACGAATGATGTATTGACGATTTTTTTGCTCAGGCTTTATGCATATGTTGGTGTCTTCTTTATGATAGTTTTATGACAATTAAATCTTCTTCCTAAAAATAAAAAAAACTGCATTGCAATTTATTGTATTGTAACCCCTGTATCGCCAGACACAATGTGCTTTCTACCATCTCCGTTTCCAGTCAGGAAAATAATATGAAAGAAAAGAAACGGCTGGTAACTTCTAGTCTAGTTTCGGTGGAAGAGTGACCACTGAACCGACGCATGAAATAGTGACGCAAACGGAAACACAGAGAATAGTGCAAAACAAAACACCGGTCACAAATTAGAAGTCTAAAATGACAATTTTTAAAAAGAAATGTTGGAGGATTTCGATTTAAGAGAAAAGAAGCTTGAGTTTGTTGATCAGCCCTATTTGTATTTACCACGAGAGACGTCTACTTAGGCTACTCCTACATCCTACGTTGGGTCGGAGGTCACTCTTCCGCTGGAACTCGACTTGCGTATGGCCATTACTGGAAGCCAGATATAATAGTTTATAAAGTTATAAATATGGATATTTTTCTTTTAAAAAACGCATCACTTCACTTCAGAAGGCCTTTATTAACACTCTGGAGCTGTATGGATTACTTTTATGATGGATGGATGCGCTTTTTTGGGCTTCAAAAACAAGGGTACTCCCATTATAAAGCATGGAAGAACCAGGATATTTTTAACTCCGATTGTGTTTGGCAGAAAAAAGAAAGTCATATATACCTAGGATGGCTTGAGGGTGAGTATGCAGTCATTTTCATTTTTGGATGAACTGACCCTTTAAAGCATATCAATAATTTATTAATGCAAACTACATTTATTGTAACCAAGGTAACTGGGTAAAATTATTATACAATTATTACTTACCACATCTATCAAATTCTAGGAAATTTACCTTTTTTATGGTTTGACTGAAATGTTTGCCATGTCTTACGCTCATATGGTGATGATGACTCAGTAAGGAATGAACAAAGTCTGCTGATTGTCAAGGGGTTTTTTCTGCGTGGTTGTGAACAGTCAACACTAGCCACACTGATAAGACAGAGAGTCATTTGTTTTGTAATCATGGTGATCCCTAAATAATATTTCAGTGGCGGAGTTCTGTGTAGTGGTTTACCTGTCTAGTATGTAGGCATTTGGTGCCAAATATTTGAGGAACACGTGATGTACATAAAAACCTTCTTTTCATATACTTCACTAAACTGTCACATCATTTGCTCTTATTTCACCTAAAGAAACGCAACATCATCTTACGTAGGATAAGAAAGCTGTAAGTACAGCAGCAGAGCATGGATTTGCTGACATTAAAGAGACTCTGTCATGCTTTCATAAACAGCTGACCTCTGCTAAAAAACAAAGCTGTTTATTTTTTCACACGACACATTTCAGCATGTGAAGGAGTGAAAACTTCCGCCAATAGCACATTAAAAAATAAAAACATCCTCCCAAATCAAAAATATTATTATTACCTTTATCCGAGTCCGAATAGTTACGTCACATATGACGTGTTTACAAACTTGAACTGTAAAAAACGCTTCACGTTTACACAATCATTTAAGCCCTGTAACAAAACTACATTTATTGCGGCAATTTAGTTATAACTCCCGTGAAACTAGTTTGCCTGGCAATCCAAAGGTCGTCACAACACAGATTATTGACACAACACAAACAAAAGTATGACATTAGATAATTTAGCAAAAAATATATAATTTATACGTTTAAATGACTGTCATAAAACAATGTACCTCAATACTTAAGTTTTATAGACATTAATATGTCTCTAATAGGCCTAAGTTGCTAGCACGGACACTTACAACTTCCTTACAATGTGTAACATGTTGTGACGAGAAAAAAATAGTTTAGTTTAATAAATTATTTATTACACCGCACAGTATATATATATTATATACATATTTACACCAAATATAGTCTATACGTCAAGTTTCTATATTAGCTAAGCTAGTGGTAGCGATGTAGCTTGCTAGCAGGTTTTAGCGTCTTAGCCGTCTGGCTAAACAATAACAAACCATAATGTCAAGACAATTACAGCTTATTAGCTTTTGCCATTTAATCAATGTTCAACCATCCCAAACCAACGTCTAATTTGCTCGTTATTTCTCTATAAAAATAGATAAGTTAATATCTTAAGTCAAGTCAAAGTGTAAGGCCGATAGTTAAATAACCCTTACAATGCTCACGACCAAATGTATTTCACCAAAACAGAGCTCAAAATTATATTACAAGTTAGTAAAATAAAATTATAGTAGATAGGAAAGACTAATACGCATGAAGATATATAATAGAAGTAAATAAAAAGACGGTACAATACCTCATTTTCAGGCTGAAGTATCACAAAAAACCCAGCGCTGTGTTTGACGCACTTTCCAGTCCCAGCGCAAGTACATCCCCCTGTACGTGTCAGTGGTTTCCCGGAACAACACAATAACAACAACACACACCACACATATCCAAATGTAGTTTACAATCACCATCACCAGGCTGTGACTAACGACACGTATGATACTGCTATTAGAAAAAAATTTGAATGTTAAATTCAAACGATGTAGGTTTATTGTGTAGGATAAACACATTTATTAGCGCGTGCTTCAGATATTTTACATATGTACAAATGTTTAATGTTTTCATATTTATTTATTTTTTAACAAATAACAAAAAACAACAGAACTATCTTTATTGGGGCTGTTTAGTTATAACTTCCGTGAGGCTAATTTGTCACTAATAAATGAACAGAAATATGAAATTAGCTATAGACCTGCGTTATTGTTTTAGATAGACTGTCAATATATGACGTACTCAAATTCTACATATTTATATTGATTAAGTATACATACATATATATATATATATATATATATATATATATATATATATATATATATATATATATGTGTGTGTGTGTGTGTGTGTGTGTGTGTGTGTGTGTGTGTGTGTGTGTGTGTGTGTGTGTGTGTGTGTGTGTGTGTGTGTGTGTGTGTGTGTGTGTGTGTTAGTGGAACATTAAGACAACGTTTCTCTATCTGTTTATACAAGAAAAAAAAAGATTTTTATTAAATACAAATAATTAAAGTTTTCTGGGATTAATTCATATAACGGATAACATAACAGACTAAATAAAAGCAATTTAATTTATGTAGTCATTTATTTATGCTCTAAATAAATCAATTATGAGATTCTGAGGTGGCCCGCCTTCCCTTGAATGCCATTGGATGAAGAGATCCGAGAGGAATAAAACGTATGGAGGCACGTGTGTCAATCATCGATTATCCAATCGCGTCACTGTAAGTCGAAGGTCAAGAGCGAAGCAGCATGGCCGCGCTGTTAAGGGGCTCGCGGTGTCTAATAGGAAAGTGTCATAACCATGTCAACGCC
Organism: Gobiocypris rarus; assembly: GCA_023029165.1. NCBI lineage: Eukaryota > Metazoa > Chordata > Actinopteri > Cypriniformes > Gobionidae > Gobiocypris > Gobiocypris rarus. The sequence continues at coordinate 16,000,029 of CM040926.1, read as the reverse complement.
GTGCAGGGTAATGTGTTTGCACTGTCATCCTAAAATTGATGTTTTTTCTGCTACTGTGAATTTGCCTGCATATCTTCCGTGCAGCAAGCATCTGATATAATGCAGTGCACTGGGAGCGCTCGGTAATAGCTGTTAGGCTAAAGTCACCGGCGTGTGTAAGTCACTGAAACACAAGAAGACTTGTGTCACTAGAATCAGCCGCCACTGAACCAAATTATGGAAAGTTGTTGCATTTGCTAACAAGTCTTTTCAGATATATGTGGGAGTGAGATGAAATATGTCATAATAAATGTAAAGGGACCAAGCATTATTGAGATTAAGTAGTAAACAAGCATTTAAAATTGACCTTTTATGATCTGTTTTCACTAATTAATTTTGTTTTACTGTTTGATATATTAAACAGGTAATGTGTAATATAAAAATCTTAAAATTTTACATATCTGCCTCTAGGTCAACATGCACACAGGCAAATGTTAAATTCCTAAATGTCCCATTTGAAATTCTAAATTTGACACAACTCATGTCTCGTCTTAGTCTCCATCAGGTCCATGGCCTCTAAAACCCAGGTGGGCTTCATTGGCCTGGGGAACATGGGAAACCCAATGGCAAAGAACCTCATAAAACATGGATATCCAGTGATAGCCTCAGATGTATTTCCAGAGTCCTGCAAAGAGCTACAGGAGCTTGGAGCTCAGGTCAGGATAAACAGACATAAAACTTACCTTGGTCACATCTGACTTACATTAAGCACCATGATGTACATGCTTTGTATGATTGATTACATCTTAGTTGTTCCTTTGAATGAGGCTCTCTGACTGTTCATGCTCTGTTCTCAGATCCTGGATAACCCTGCGGATGTGGCGGACAAGGCAGATCGTATCATCACAATGCTTCCCTCCAGCCCCAATGTTATAGAAGTGTATACAGGCGCAAATGGTATTCTGAAGTAAGAAAATCTTTCCTGTACAGGCTAAATAATCAACATTTCAACATCAGTTTAATTAGAAAACTAACTTAATTCCTGAGTTAAAAAAAAAGTAAAATCTAACACATATTCAGACATATTTAATCTCAAGCAATCTTATGTGTATATGAAAAAAAATATTCTGGCTCTCCCAGCTTTATAATGGGAGGGAATAGTTCCAAAAACGCATCCATCCATGGTAAATGTAATCCATACGGTCGTACACACGTTCACAAGAGTGTCGAGTTCCGGTGGAAGAGTGACCTCTGACCCGACGTAGGACATAGCGCCTCTTCTCTTATATCAAAGTATTATATAAGAGGACATTTTTTTCTTTTAAAATGTTTTTTTAGACTTCTAATTCATTACTGGCATTTGTGTTTTACTCTGTGCTTCCGCGTTTGTCAATTCTCACCAGAGCTTATGCTACACCTACGTCTTACGTTGGGTCAGAGGTCACCCTTCCGCCGGAAATTGACACTTGATTATAGTTAATAAAGTTTTTCAATATAGATATCTTTCTTACAAAAGAAGGAAGAACCAGGATATTGTTTATATGTGTATGGCTGAAAGAAGAAAGTCATGTACACCTAGGATGGCTTGAGGGTGATTCAATTTATGGGATAATTTTCATTTTTGGATGAACCATTCCTTTAAGTATAGAGAATAATATCAGGGCCCTATGATTTCCGCAATGCCGACAACATGGACCAAGTCGTAGAATCCAGTCAGAAAAATTTGATTTACAGTATAATGTGGAATGTCATGAATTTGGCAAATTTTGGATCAATAAATCAAAAGTAGAGCTCTATACTTAAACAAATTGTAAGATGGGCTTGTGTCTGTAAATGTTAAAGCATGAAAGGACTGCTTTTAATATGTAAAATGACATGTATATGAAGTCCGCGTGTCTGTCAACTACACATACTCAAGTGTTTTCATTGTCTGCCTTCTCACTATACGGTATGACGACATGAACTTTATCTCCAGAGCTGCTCTGAGAGTCACTTCACCAGGATTTCACCATTTCATTTGATAACTGTCGTCATATTATATACACATAGATACTCAAAGGTCTTCATTTTAACAAAAATAAATGTTCAGTTTACTGTGAATTGACAGAAATATATTACCATTGTACAGTAGTAGTAATAATAATAATAATAATAAAATTAGCATTATTTGAGGAATCACAATTTTTTTTTTCTATTTATACAGTAAACCTGTTGTGCAGCACTTTGTCCAAATTAATTTATTTTATTCTATTTTAAAAGATTAGTTAAATTGTTAATGTTTTATGCCTTCATTTGATCACCACTGTTTTAAATTGATTTGTATTAAGTCATTAATCCAGGAAATGATTTTAATTAAATAGAAAAAACAAAAACAATTTAGAGAGAAATTTTATAGGGCCCTATAATATCCAGATTAAATGGCATTTTAGCTGAATTGATTGTGGTAAGATGTTTTTAACTTATTATTTATTTATTTTTTCCTCATCATTTAAAGATATGTCACAAATCTTTACTCAACAGGAAAGTGAAGAAGGGATCCCTACTCATTGATTCCAGCACTATTGATCCAGCCGTCTCCAAGGAAATTGCAGTTGCTGCAGAGAAACTGGGAGCCGTTTTCATGGATGCCCCAGTGTCTGGAGGTGAGATGACGACAACTCTCACTTCCTTTCCGACTCTATACAAAGGGCAGACGTAGATGCAGTCTTTAACTTGCATAGTATTTTGTAACCGTGATCTAAAAAGTGACTGCACACAAACCACATATGCAAGTGTAGACAATTTTGTTAATGCATGCTTTAAAGGTGTCATAAATCACACAACCATAGTCACAGTTATGAAACTGGTCACGGTCTGGGAAGAGGTACATGTTTCTTAAAGAATCTTTGGCCCCAGTTCAAGCATTGTGGTTTTTGCAATTAGAGGTTTGTGTTAATAGTGGAATTCAAGTTTCACATTAAATGTCCAAGTCTGATCCTAACCATCCTCAGGCTTTTATTTGTCCTTGAATTGTACAATAGTGTAGTTTGCTAAAGATATTTAAATCCAAATTGCCAAAGATACATTTACTTTTAAACATCAGAATGTATGCTAGCAGGGACATTGAAGTGAAAATCTAGGTTCACAAAGTCAAATTTCAGGACACCAGATACACCCGAGTTCTATTCTTTCTGTCCTCTGTTTCAGTGTGCGGTGGGTGATTTGCAGGTTTGTTGATAGGAAAGAGTTTTATCACCTGCCTCATCTTGCCCATTTTCTTAATCCAGCCATTGGTGCGGACTCATTGAATTATAGACTAAATCAAAAACCAGCATCTGGGAATTGATCCCATGACCTCAACTTATGGTGGAGATGGTGCTGAAAGGTGCTGAAAATCAGTGACACTAATGCTGTAATCTCTCATGTAACCCTTCCTTTAGAAACCTATATAGTGGGGCAAAAAAGTATGTAGTCAGCCACCAATTGTGGAAGTTCTCCCACTTAAAAAGATGAGAGAGGCCTGTAATTTTCATCATGGGAACACTTCAACTATGAGAGACAGAATGAGAAAAAAATCATTGTCTGAATTTTTTTTTTTAAGAATTTATCTGAAAATTATGGTGGAAAATAAGTATTTGGTCACCTACAAAAAAGCAAGATTTCTGGCTCTCACGGACCTGTAACTTCTTTAAGAGGCTCCTCTGTCCTCCACGTGTTACCTGTATTAATGGCACCTGTTTGAACTCGTCATCAGTATAAAAGACACCTGTCCACAACCTCAAACAGTCAGACTCCAAACTCTACTATGGCCAAGACCAAAGAGCTGTCAAAGGACACCAGAAACAAAATTGTAGACCTGCACCAGGCTGGGAAGACTGAATCTGCAAGCAATAGGTAAGCAGCTTGGTGTGAAGAAATCAACTGTGGGAGCAATTATTAGAAAATGGAAGACATACAAGACCATTGATAATCTCCCTCGATCTTGGGCTCCACACAAGATCTCACCCCGTGGAGTCAAAATGATCACAAGCCACACGTGCCAGACGTGTCCCCCTGCTTAAGCCAGTACATGTCCTGGCCCGTCTGAAGTTTGCTAGAGAGCATTTGGATGATCCAGAAGAGGATTGGGAGAACGTCATATGGTCAGATGAAACCAAAATATAACTTTTTGGTAAAAACTCAACTTGCCGTGTTTGGAGGAGAAAGAATGCTGAATTGCATCAAAAGAACACCATACCTACTGTGAAGCATGGGGGTGGAAACATCATGCTTTGGGGCTGTTTTTCTGCAAAGGGACCAGGCCGACTGATCTGTGTGAAGATGAAACGTGGCTGGGTCTTTCAGCATGACAATGATCCCAAACACACCACACGGGCAACGAAGGAGTGAATTTGTAAGAAGCATTTCAAGGTCCTGGAGTGGCCTAGCCAGTCTCCAGATCTCAACCCCATAGAAAATCTTTGGAGGGAGTTGAAAATCCATGTGGCCCAGCGACAGCCCCAAAACATCACTGCTCTAGAGGAGATCTGCATAGAGGAATGGGCCAAACTACCAGCAACAGTTTGTAAAAACCTTGTGGAGACTTACAGAAACCATTTGACCTCTGTCATTGCCAACAAAGGGTATATAACAAAGTATTGAGATGAACTTTTGTTATTGACCAAATACTTATTTTCCACCATAATTTGCAAATAAATTCTTTTAAAAACTTTTTTTTTTCCTCAATTCTCATTCTGTCTCTCATAGTTGAAGTGTACCCATGATGAAAATTACAGGCCTCTCTCATCTTTTTAAGTGGGAGAACTTGCACAATTGGTGCCTGACTAAATTCTTTTTTGCCCCACTGTATATACGATAAGATTGCGGTCTAAATTTTGAACAAACACACGGTTAAAATAAAATTGTCTTCTGTTGTTTTTATCTTCTGATTTGTCTATGCTTATGTTTCTTACCTGATATGGGATGGATGGACTCCAGTTGTGTCCCAAATGACATAGTCCCTGACAAAAGTTGTGTCGCTTATATATTTTGTAGAAACACCTGCTATTAACCTGACTTTTAATTCATCAATTGGTGTTAGAAATAGCTCATATGAAAAGCAGCTAAAAACCCTCCCAAATGACGTTTAATGCACTGAAATAAATTAGTTTCACTGAAAAAAGATTTATCATTTAATCAAGACAGAAAGGTCAAATTTTGGCAAGACAAAAGTTTTGTCGCCTATACAGAAATTGAACAAATTTACTGCAAATACAAAAATATGTCAGCAAATTAAGTAGTGGTGCTGTGAGATCCAAATTTAATATCTTGTATGACTTCCATGAGCTTGAAGGACTGCATCCATGCGGTTTGGCAAGGACTTTGGTTTCGTCTTCCATGCTTCCTCTTTCATCCTACCCCACATATGCTCAATGATGTTCATGTCTGGTGACTGGGCTGGCCAATCCTGGAGCATCTTGATCTTCTTCGCCTTGAGGAACTTTGATGTGGAGATGGAAGAATGCGATGGAGCACCATCTTGCTGCAGAATTTGGCCTCTTTTATGGTTGGGAATATAAGAGGTAGCTAAGATTTCTTGGTATTTTAGACTATTGAAGTTGCCTTCCACCCTGCAGATCTCTCGCACACCTCCATACTGGATGTAACCCCAGACCATGATTTTCCCCCACCAAACTTCACTGTTTTCTGGGTGAATCTCATCTCAATCTCATTATTTGCGGCGACTGTGGTGTAATTCAACAGAAGATTCATCTGAAAAATCCACCTTCTGCCACTTTTCCAGAGTCCATCCTTTTAGCAGGCTGCGGGCTTTGGCAAATGCCACACGGTTTTTCAATTGTCTTTTGTTTAGTGCTGGCTTCTGGGCACTGATTCGACCATGGAGGTCATTTCGAGACAGAATCCGACAAACTGTTCTGGTTGACACAGGGACTTCAGGTGACCAGGTCTCGTGGAGCTCTGTTGCAGTGGAAAATGGGCTGGCCTTGGATTTTCGAGCCAACAAACGTCCTGTCTTGCGGGGTCTGTCTGACCTGGATTTGTCAAAAACGTCTCCAGTCTCTTCAAATCTTTTTTTTTTTAATCCTCTGTACTTGACGCTGAGACACTTTGAAGGTGTCTGCCACATCAGCAGTGGATCTGGTCTTCAGCGTCTTGATAATCAAAACTTTAGTCTCAGGGTGAATCTTAGGCATGTTTGCAGAGGTCTAGTTGCAGTTGATGTGAAGGTCTAGTGTACTGGGGTTCTTTTTATACACACCTGAGATCTAATTGATCCATTATTAGTCACAGATGAGGCTCATATAACAAGGCGACAACACTTATGTCTTTACAAAAATTGACTCAATGGGCTTTACCAAGCTGTGAATATTAGAATATTTTTTGACAGTTTCATTTTGCACTGAAACATTATTACAAAAGCTGTTGGGATTAAAATGAGCCATTTCTTGTAAAAAAATCTTGATAAGAAATATATTTCAGCAGCACTTCAGTTCAATTTGTACACAAGCGACAAGACTTTTGTCAGGGACTGTATTATACACTATATTCACTGTATAATTGTCTTGTGTATTAATTTTATAAGGTTGGCTTCTTATAGGCCCTCCCCTTCTGCTACACAAGAAAACCTATGACCAACGGTCTTTGTTTTTGCTTATACAAAGTGCTCTTTTTTTTTTTTCTCTCTCTTTCTTTTGAACACCCTACTCGCACTATTTATACTATAAGATAGCGAGAATACAGCAACGTACGAAATTATGCACTGTGCAGAGCTACATTCTTCAATATTCAATATAAGAATTTCTACGTGAAGAATTTTGTGCGAGCAAAGGTTTTGTCCTGTGTTCTTACCGAAACATGTAGACTGAGTTTGATAAAGAGAGATCTTGACTAATATGGGCAGCAGTGAGGTTTGCAAACACTGGGAGAAGTGAAATTAAATGGACTAAGAATGATTCAAGCTATATACTTTTATCTCTGTCCACTTTGGAGGCTCATAAGGCCCACTTTCTTTGAGCATCTTGGATGTGTCTTGAGACCTAGTCTTGTTGCTTAACTTAGATTTATGCCTTTGCTTTCTTTCTTACTGCGCTGGATTGAAGAGATCCACTTCTGCACTCAACTTGTTTGGGGCAGTTTTAAGCTCAATGATATTTGAAAAGAACTGTTCCTCCAGTTGTTCCTGAACTACAGTGTTCGGTTATCATATTCAATAGTTTTTATCATGCACAAGTAGTTGTCTTTTTATCTGTTCTTATTTTTCTTACTCAATATTTGAAAATTATTCTGTTGCTGACTTTGTTGTTGGTGTCAGATTGAGGCGTTCATTGGAACTATAGCAGTGATTTGATATCACAATTGAGACATTCAACAGGGCAAAGCTTGTACACCCAACAGTTCTGTTGAGTTTGACTGGTTTATATGAACTAAATGCCTAGACATCAGGGACTTTTTAAACTGGGCTCAACCCCAGATCGTTGTTGTTCTAGCCCCCGGCTTTTAACCCTGGGTAAGGGATCGTTTCACACTTTTAATTCAGAAACAGAGTTAGCATCACATTTTACCTGGGATTATGAAACCCTGCTCCAAAGCAGGGTTGGCACTGCTTTTGCTGTGTTGACCCTGCGTTGTGGTGCCAAACTTGTACAGTGTGAAATGAAGTGGTGTTAGAATGTAAAGATTAGCCAATCGCACGCATCATTTTCACATTCTTTGAACAGTCATAGAAACACTGTGTGTAAACATTAGGTTGTTATAGCATTTGAGGGGAAATGACACATGATGACAGAATGCAATGATATGAGTGAAGAAATGGTTTTAATCTTAACTTCATAGACTAAAAGTCCATTCAGTATAAACTTGATACAGTCTGTAATAAGAGAATTCACAATGCTAGAGCCTTTATGTGAACTGGTTGCGTGCTGCATTCGTCTAATCAATGACACTGAAGCTGCAAAGAAGAATGTTAGTCAAGTGTTTAGGAATGCAAAGTGTAAAATGGCAGCATATGAAAACCCAGGATTAATTGTTAACCCTGGGAAAATACGAGCAATGTGAAACGTGACAATATAACCCATTTATTGAGCCAGAGTTAAGAGTTTTGGAAAGTCCAAATTAAACATGTGTTCTGAGTTTCTCACACCACAGATAAATGTTATTAACCAACTAGCCAAATTTGAATCATAAAAAAATCCGCCAAGTACATAAAATATCTTATCGAAATCTTGAAAAAATAAGCAGCATTCCCTGCTCTCAAACGCTGGGGGCGTGTCCGTTGATCTGCGCCGAAACCACACCCACTCGCGGGAAAGCGGCCGTAAACACATAAGACAACAACAACACTCAAGTACAACTCACGAGTCACGACGGCACCAGATGTCGGTGGGACGAGAGGATGAAGGTCGGGGCGGGAGATAGTCGGTTCGCCCCCATTCTGCAGCGGATTATCAGTGAATCCCAGTTGTTGCCGATGAAAGTTTGTAAAACTATCCGGTGTAAAGACACTGCAGAGGCAGGTGTTGGTGGTGATCGTCAGCACTCCATCAAGGTAGCTGTTCACAAAATTAATCCACCTCTTCTTGAGATCGTCTTTTTTTTTTTGTTTTGTAGGCTGTTTTGTAAGTTGTAGGCTGTAGTAACTAACGGTACTGATAGTAACTCGCAATCTAGCGGGTGAAATTGCGACTGTACTCTAGTTATGGGGGAGGGGCCACATGCCAAGCGGCTCCAGTGCGTCATCGAGCCACCGTTTTAACCCCGCCTAAAAAATCCAGAGCAATGGTGAAAAACTTCTTAACGGTCTAACTTCAGAATTCAGTACTACATAGTTCACAGTCTTTGAAATGTGTTTCCACAATACATTTCTAACATTTCTAATGTGTTTAGAAACAAATCTCAGAATTGCCTTTACAGGGACTTTAACTATTTTAGTTTCAAAAAGTCCTACTTTTATTTAACCAGTATTTTACCCATTGGGTATATACAGTCCATTTTAGTCCAATAATATTCCCATAATATTATAGTCCAAAAATTTCCCCATTACTTTCCCAATTCGTTTTTCTTAAGCTGTACCAATTTTTTCCGAAAACAGCCCAACTCCTGGAGGCGTGCAGTGGGCGGAGTTAAAGTGTCACGAGCACACACACCTATGACGCACACAATACATCATGGCATTATCCCTGGATAATTGAAGAAAAAATTAATATGCACTTGCACACCAATTGCCAACAAAACAGACATTTGATGCAGTTTCACTCACCGCCTGTGGTTTCGACTCATGACCTGGAACAAACACTCACTTGCAGGACTATATTGCTGCTCTGGGAAAACAAACTGCATTCACTGTTCCCTTAACACTGGGTTATTTGGGAAGCTGAACAAGTTTCTTTCCCTCACTACCAAAAACACACTTCTCTAGTGACATTATTGATTTTGTGATCTAAAAGCAGACGGCTTCCTTAACCCGAACGAAGCTCGGGTGTGTTTTTGGCCATGTTTAGCATGAGAATCCAACTCTTTAACACTGTAAATATGTCAATGCATGAAATCACATTTGACCAACCCAACCCCCTTTAAGATTTTATTACATGACTTCAATATGCTAGTTTTTTTTGTTCTTTTTTTTTTTTATCCAGTTGTTTCTAATCAGTAGGAACCCTGACTCTTCACAATTAAATTGTTGAGGGGAGTGAATGAAAATCTTGTTTAAGTAGTTTTAGTTTATAAAATAGGATGAAGCAAGCATTAAGTCATCTGCAGGCCCTATTGAAAGGTAGCTGAGGCCCTGGTTACAACCACTGATTTAATAATTTAATTGTTTATATCATGAGGTATCAAATAGGCCTTGGTCTTTTGAGATGAACACTGTGTAATGTCTCCAACTCTCCATATTTTTCCAAAGTGTCCTAGTGGAAAGGGTGGCTGGAGTAAATTCCCTGTTTCCCTGATCATGCAGTATTGAAGAATTTTATTAAAGGGTTACTTCAGCGATTAGCATTAAGCTTTGTATCAGAAACCTGGGATTATATTCAAATTATCATACTTCCCCCTCATATCACCCTGAGATGGGAGAATTATGTATTTTATTTCTGGAAAAATTCCTCCGATGCCGCAAATATTGTCATTTTGCGTCATCGGAGGAGTTTTTGTCCAGAGGCTAAAGACTACAGCCAGCAGTGGGCGCTGTTTCCACATGTTTTCAACATCGCACTCGGCTCTGGGAGCTGCAGGGATTCATGCAAACGGAGCAGTGGAGAGCAAAGTGAGTTTCAACTGTTCAAATTAATTCCTATGAAAGTTAAGTTTCCAAACACATGATATGAAAATGCGCCAGACTGATCACGTGCTGCGAATGCGTCCGTGAATCCCAGCTCATGTGATGAATGTAATCCAATCTTGCTGTATTTGTGCCGTGAGGGCCGTGATACTCAATCGGCTCACTCATAATATATCGAACAGACACGTTCAGTTTTTAATTGTAGTGTCTCTAACTGAACTGATTTTATGAAAATGAATGCATTGGGCAAGTGATCCAGTAAATCAGTAGCCATGCCTATAGTACGGCGGCGAAGCAGTGCGTTCTGGGAATTGTTGTCTTTCATCCCCATGAGACAAATAAATTTTCTGTGTTTTCTCAGTCTAGAAGGCACCAAATTAAAAAAATTCACATTTCTACTACATTAATGATCCAGTTTAAATACAGATTCATCTTCCCAGCGCTGAAGTACCCCTTTAAGAATTGTTAATAAATATTTGAAGACTATGAACCTAAAAGTATGTGACCATAGCCTGAGGTTTCTTAAAGGTGCAGCAGCAAAATGGAACCGTGTAAGGCTCAGAGAGAGTGAGTTATATTATATGTTTAAAAAATAAAATAAAATCATAACATTATGACCACTGACAGGTGAAGTGAATAACACTGATTATTATTATTGATAGTGAGTTGCTATGGCTACTTGCATACCTTGAAAGTTACCTTCGGGTCTTGGAACAGGACATTGAGCTTATCCGCTTACTTACCCTTAAACATACCCAGATATGTGTCACATCCTGCTTTCTGGAATACCCCCCTGAACAGCACATGTTGATATCTGTGTTTAAACTAAACTCATTTAAGCCTTGCTAATTTAAACATTCAAGCGCAAGAAGACGCAAAAGAGAACTCTGGTGCGCTGTAAGAAGATTTGTGCAGTCATACGACGCTCACATTAAAAGCTGTGAACTTTAAATAGCAATCAGAATTGACTGTAAAGTGTACTGTACATACTTTTCTCAGTGTTCAGTTCTGCGTGCCTCTTATAAACTTGACTGAGGTGTGAAAACTGCACGTGTTGTCACGTAACAAGAAATGTTTAACTCAGTCAACAGCTAGTTTGTGCTTTATGGCGATCCTCCTTTTTAATCTGGAAGTTGTTCCCTCTGGTCTTTGGGCACATAAAAACAATGTGCTTCTAGTTTGCTTTCCTTAAATTGTTGCCTCTCCCAATTCATATGCGTCAGTGGGGTTTGGCTAACATACCGTTGGACCCGCTCTTGGTTTGTGAAACAGTCATAAGAAATCCACAGACCTGCTCATTCTCTTTACTTAGACCCTCCAGACATTATTGTCAGCTCCGTGTTAGCGCCTGTGAAGGAGGCTTAATGAAACGTGAGCCACAACAAACTGTCCCTGACGTCATGTGCGTCTGTGTTCACAGCAGATGGCGAAGTGCTTGTGTATTTATAGAACTTTCCTCTCTAAGAGTAATTATGGCACTTCGATGGTGCTACATTTTGAAGACCCTTACTCTCAAACTTTTAAGCTTTGATCATTCTCTGATTGGTTATTTAGCCGACTAGTCGAATCTCCACTTCCATTTGTATTTGTGGCAACACTCTTCTGTGGAACTTGAACTTGAATGTCAGTTTAAAAGGGATAGTTCACCAAAAGAATGACAATTCTGGTATCATTTACTCACCCTCAAGTCTTTCTAAACTCATACAGACTTTTTCTTTCAGAACACGGGCTGATTTGAAGATTTTTTTCAGCTGTTTTTGATCTTATAATGAAAATATTAGACGCCATTGACTTTCAAGCTCCAAAAAGAACATTAATCCATACGTATGATTTAGAATTACTTTGTCTGATGAAAAAATCCAAATTTAACCCTTTATTAGCTAAATAAAATAAACAATGAAGACAATCGCATTAAAACAGACACAAACCTCAAATGTCAGCTAACATCAAAATTGTTTTTTGGACATCACATGACCAAGCATGACGTTTGAGGTGTGTGTTGCCATATTTGAAGTAATCAGTGCTCAGTGTTATTTCAGAGTGACTAAAATCTCTACATCTTCGACAAAAACGGCTCCAACGTTCTTCAAAATACCTTATTTTGCATTAAATCAGTCATACTGGTTTGGAACAACATGAGGGTGAGTGAATGACCATTTTTATTTTTGGGTGAACTATCCCTGTAACGTAAGTAATTTAGCCCCTGGTTTCACATACAAGGCTTAAGCCTAGTCCCAGACTAATGCATGTTTGAGCTGTTTTAACTGAAAGCAGCTTGCATATCTTAAAATAAGTCAGTGTGCCATTGGGTTTTGTCTCAAGAGCCACACCAGTAATGTTGTTTTTGGGTTTTTTTTCTAGGGCAAATTTATAAAAGCTGCTTAAATGCCATAATTGAACTAAGGCTTAATCTAAACTGTGTGTGAGACCAGGCCTAGTTGTAATATGTATGATTTACATTGTTTTCTAAATTGTTCTCAGGCGTTGGTGCTGCTAACTCAGGTAAGCTAACCTTTATGGTGGGTGGGCCAGAGGAGGAGTTCAATGCAGCCAAGGAGCTTCTGACCTGTATGGGCGCTAATGTGGTGTACTGCGGCCAAGTTGGCACCGGACAGGTACGAACAGGATGTGATTTAAGAATATAGTGGCATTCTTGGAAAGGTGCTAATTTATCACTGATCGTAATCTCTCTTCCTTGTTTGTAGGCAGCTAAAATCTGCAACAATATGCTGCTGGCCATTGGGATGATTGGAACAGCAGAAACCATGAACTTGGGAATCAGGTGCAGTTTAGTTTAATTATTTGATTGTATACGTGACTTCAATAAAACCGCTATCTTGATGCTTTTACTTCTTTTACGGATTGTATTCTACCCTGTTTTTTTTATTGGAGAATATTTTGTGCACTCACAGATTAGGGCTTGACCCGAAGCTTCTTGCAAAAATATTGAACATGAGCTCTGGCCGCTGCTGGTCAAGTGACACATATAACCCTGTCCCGGGAGTGATGGAGGGAGTTCCGTCAGCAAACAACTACCAGGGTGGCTTTGGAACTACACTAATGGCCAAGGTTTGCTTTGTCATATGTCATAAATGTGATCATTTTAGAGGGGGTTCTGTTTGCGTGCTGTGTATTGTTTTCACTGTCAAAACTAAGGAAATTTGCACCTTTGTAAATTAATTTGCTTAATAGTATCACTTCTATATTCGTACACATTCATGCTATTGTATCATGTTTCCCAATGTTGTTGAGCATTGTGTAGTCTCGCATAGCCAGACCTTCAGACTGAAGGCAGAAGGTCTGGACTTCATAGCAGCTCTCATTGGCCAAGGACCACCCAGAGGCTGTCTGACTGACATGTAAAGCAACCAATCACAGTTAGTTTTTTTTCCAGCGTCATGTTTAGGGGCAAGACCATGTAAAATTGATGTCCCTACAATAACAGTGTCAAACTCTTGGACGCATTTTAAAGCATCTAAGCTGCAAACTCAACTGCTTTTCTTTTTCCATGAGGGGTTTTGGCATCACAATGGATTCGTTTCCAGATGGACCGTTAAAGAACACGACATCCAAATGTTTCCAATTTTGTGTGCCATATTTATCAGACGTCTAAGCATTGTTATTTATTGTTTGTTTTTTTAACATGGCATGTTGAGTTAAAGATGGTCTACTATTTTTTTTAATTGTGTAGATATTATATATATATTCTATATTCTGCTCACAGGCAAGAATGCGTCTTATGGTGAATCCACTTGAGCCAACATTCTTACTAGTTCATTTTTAAAATGTGTAGTTATGCACATCCTTCATTGACTTCTTATGCTGACATTTTATCCTCAGGATTTGGGACTTGCTCAGAATACAGCAACCAACACAAAGACCCCAGTGCCGTTGGGCTCGCTGGCCCATCAGATCTACCGTATGATGTGTGCACGTGGCTACGCCAGCAAAGACTTCTCATCTGTCTTCCAGTTCCTTCGAGAAGAGGAGGGCCAGTAGATGGCACCACTATCTGCCCCTGCCACAGCCTTACCCAGCACTACCTGCCTTGCACATGATCTGATTTGCAAAACTTTGACCCAACTATGTGATTTCATTGACATGCATGTGCTGGGAGCCATGAATGAATGAACGAGTGAATGCATGAATACATGTGTAGGTTGGATGGTAGAGGGAAAGATTGTTTGTATGAGGCTGCAAGTTCCTGCTGGAATTGTTACTCATGTGGTCCTACCCATGTACAATTAGTAATCCACCAATCAATTGACGAGATGCTGTGAATTGAAGTTTTGTTCTGACTTTTTCTTGCCTCTGGGCTGTTCTGTAGGTTAAAGGAAGATTAAACATGTATCATTTAATTCTCAAAACTCAAGATTCAGATCAGCCATTACACTCCTTAAAGCTTTCTGATAGTAAACATGTTTGCATATGTCTAATTTTAGTTTTTATGTTCTTAATGTGTCTAGTGTCATATTTGGGGTTGGCTACTTTTGGTAAGTGTTAGTGGTGTTGGATTTGCTGTGTTCATGTAAATTTAAACACCTGGGAATTAAAGCAGGAACTATCTGTTGATTTGATGTTAAGACTGTGGCGTGTTCATACATGAATACACATTCATATAACACCTATGTTTAATTTATACATAAAATCTAAAGTTGTATTAACTTGGAAACTGAAGTGGCATTGTCAAGGTACCAAGCCAGTTGTACAAGTGTACAGGTAATCTTAATGAATGTAGCTAACCAGTTGAAAGTGATGCAACTCTGCACATATTTTATCTGGTCTCCTCCCTCTCCTCAAGGTCATGCACAGTGGAATGTCTTTTGATGCTTCTTTATGAAGCCTCACCTTGAATTCAGTGGCACGTAACATGCACATTGCACAATAAATGAGTCATCAACACTAGAGATCTTTTGCACATCAAGGAAATTGTAATATTTTAGTCTCGTGTTGGAATTGAGGGGGTAGGGTAAAATGCGTTAATATTTCGCCAGTCGTTATATATTCGGGTCTTTAGCGACCCGGATCTACATCTGGATCTCTACCTGACGCAATAATATAAAACTAACAATTACAGAATATATTTTATTACCTTTTGGAGTTTGGAAGGCTTCAGTTTGAGCAGATGTTTTATAACATCACTGTTATTTACCAGTACATTTAGCAATCATATTTTCAATAATATTTTATTAATATTTTGATTGCTGACAGCTGCTTCACCAGATCCACCAAGTGACACTGACACTAATATTTGATTATGTTCTTACTCTGCAGTAAATAACTGAGCCATTTACAGTTTTGCTGATGATACTATCTATTATTTTGTTTTCCGCCTGCGGTAACTATGAGTGAAACGTCACTTCATCATTGTGTATCAGACATTGCCACTTTGAAGAATAAAGGTGATTTTCACTTATTTAGTCATCAAAGATTCCATTATTATGCAGAAAATGTACTTGCACTATTACACACCCCGGGTCCTTAGCGACCCTATACAATTTTTTTTTTAAAATTAATGGGAAAACAGGCATTCTTTTATAATTATTTTCTACTTGTGATATTGTTGATAATAAATTGAACTTAAAAAAAATAACGAGGAGGGCAGTGAATGATGTCCTGGGTCACTTAAGACCCGAGGTATGTATTTAAGGGTAATTTAACCTATATACATATTTACCCTTAAATGCATACCTTCGTTTTTTTTCTTGTGGAACACAAAAGAAGATATTTTAAAGAAAGTTTTGAAGCTGTTTCTGTCGGTGTACAATAAAACCACATTAGACCCCACTGACTTTCTCTGAGCAGACAGAAAAAACTCATCTTTTGTATTTCAAAGAAGAAATGCATACCGGTTTGTGAATTTCAAGGTTGGGACCCAGTAAAAAATATTTGAAAAATCATATGTAATTTCATTTGTTTCTGTGCCACAGTTCCATGAAGCTAAAGATACAGGACCTTTCACTCTTTCTCACTGTTTTCTCCCCTCAGTCACCGCCAGAACTTTCCTTTGCCGCCTCATATTCTCTCAGTGTCTTTTGCCTCTTCTTGTCACACTCACTTTTGTACTCCTGGTTTCCAAAACGAGGGAAAATGCAGTCGTCGGTATGTTTCTGATCTACCCACCAAAGAGCCACGGAGAGGACAGAATGTTAGAGGTCACATGATCACAGGACAAACCCATAAAAAGTCCATTAAGCACGGACGCCTAAGTGCTGTGTTGTTATCTACTTGGCAGGTCTTACAAACAGAGGACCATGGGGTAGTTAGGCTTCAGACAGCCCAAAACCCGGTATCCCATTCCGGTTTGAAGTTTGAACCATTTAACGCATGACTTTCTCTCTGGTCATTGAAACACCTGAATAGTATCTCTCAATCTTTTCTCAGAGGTAAAGATTTTCTAAACTGCAATATTTATCTTCTAACTGTTGTTCATTGTCTAGCTTTCTCTTCTGTCATTTGCTCCGGGCTGATACAGCCACTTCAGATTCGGATTATTTTGGGCAAATGTGGACAATCATCCTCAACTGACCACGTGGTGAATAACACAGATGACTAATTCTGCGTCGGCTGTAACATATCAATTCATATTTTTTTTTTAAATTGGTATCCTATAGGCCTAGCTATCTTTTAAAGGTGTATTGATTGCATAAATAATGTTTCTCAAATATATCTACCAGGTGGGAACTCTTAGGCTATAAGATGCAGTATAGATATTGAATCGTTAAGTGTGTGCATTCTTTATATAACAAGTCTTAACTGTACTACATAGAAGCATTTGTTTTCAGGATGTGGGTTCAATGAAACGCAGGACAACAAATGTTTTTTTTAATTATGCTTTCTGAAATGACTAATTGCGATAATAGCCTACACAGATGAAACATCATTCAAAAGCCGCGTCATAGGCTACTCCGTGTTGAATGACCTGAAAACTCCCCATTTAACAAATTGTTTGATTTAATTTTATTTTTCTTGTGGCAGAAATGAATAAACTATTCATGTATTTAATTTAGACTAATTGTATGGACGTTGACATGAGCTCCATGTGTGGTAGAAACAGGCTACTTATAGCCTATGTGAAAGTTGTTCGGTTTAGCTGGCTACTTGAAAAAATACATGCATGCCAAGTGAGACCTCACTATCTTTATTTCCACAACAGAAACACAAAAAGCCATTTAGTTGAGAAGTCCGGTGTGTTTACAATATGGCTCGTTGCCATTATATTTAGCCTACATGATTCAAAGCAAGCTTATTTTATTATTTAGTTTCACGCATTGTGTTGTTCCATCAAAATTGCAAGCTTCATATAAATGCTTAAAAAAACTTGACTGTAAACTGTACTGTAAAGTTTTTCCATTGACCAATTTATTAAACACGTTTTATAATAGGCAATAGGCTAATCATGAATTATTTATTTACGCCTGTAGCCTATATAATTTAATTGTAGCCTATTAGTCTGGATCCTAAAACAGTAAAAATGAAAATATTGAATCAACTTTTTTCGCTGCTGTATCTCGAGCTAACACGTGCACACACACACACACACAAAACAAAACTTGTAGCCTAAGTCAAACTGTTTGGTTTCAGATAAAGAGAATTTTACTTGTGACGGATGTTTTGACTTTGAATCATGATGTGTCAATAAAACAATTTCTTCGATTTTTCATTAAAACATTAACTAAGGTAGCTAATGCGATTTTTGCTTAGGGAAAACATACAAAATAAATTACTAAAATATATATTTTCTTTTTTTATTCGTTGAGGTAACATTTAATGTAGCCTATTATTGCGTAATAAACGTGGTTGGTAATATTTTATCAAGGAGCAATGATTCCACATTAATCTCAAAATAAACTGGACATCAGGTTTCTGCTTTTAAAGCATCGAAGTTGTGGCGTTTTTGAACATTTCACACTTATCTTAATATATAATTAAATTCCAATGCAACAATAGCTTTAGAAAAAAAAATCATAATATTAAATCCGTTAAGTTAATAGTAATTAAGATAATTAATTGGGCTATTCAATTTGCACGGTGTTTTAAGTATTCAACAAGACCAATTCAGTTTTGTTTTGTTTTTTGTACAAGACATTTTGAACAATTTCAGTGCCTCAGACACATTTTAAAAGATTATTTACGCGTCATCAGGTCATGTAAAACGGTGTCAAACGCGTTGAACGATTGAATTTGATTGGAAAGTGATCTTTATATATATGTATATGTATGTATATATATATATATATATATATATATATATATATATATATATATATATATATATATATGTATATATATATATATATATATATATATATATATATATATATATATATATATATTAGGCTATTATTAATTAAATATGCTGCATGTTTGCAATATCAATGTGTCTAAAATATGTACGCTAGTGCAACAGTACGAGGTGAAATTTGAAGTCTATGGTATACGTATAGTGTACAAAATAAGGACTCTAGGCTTCGTGCTTTTCAAATATTTACTTTTAATATATATACAGCAGCCTTTGATTAGGCTATATTGGTTTTCGTGAATGTATTTGCAGAAGATGAATAAAAAGTACTTCGTTTAGATTTTTGTACATTTGCTCTCTAAGCTCTTTATATGAGAGGAAATTAGATCCAATCCTCGTTATTTGTTTGGTTGAAATTGTTACATAAAGACTTCAGATTTATTTACATAAAGATTTCATTCTATTCAAATTATACACAGAATGATTTAAATGATACCAAATCGTATAGGCTACCATTGTCTTCATCATTCACAAACTATGTATATTTTTAAAACATCATCTTAAGGCCTTAATAAGCCACATGATTGGTAGCCTAAAAATAGCATGTACAGGCCTACATTAGTCCACGTTAGGCATTATACAGACAGGGCTAAAGGACCAACAAACACGACGGCTGTGGGTTATAGGCTACGTCAAATCTTGAGGAAACAATTGATTTTTTTTTTTTTTAAGCTGAGGAATAGGCCTAATGTATAGCCCATTACCGGTTGTCTATATCTTCGAGGTAAATGTAGCTGTGCACTGAATCTTCTGTGGGTCTAGTCAGTGCAATTCTCACATCCGCCTGTTTACATGTTGACTCCGTCTTTACGCAGTTCAGCTATTGTGAGAGGGTCGGACAACGCTGAACGCTAATAGCTCAAGAAACCTTAAAAAGATCAAATAGGGACTTGGCGCCTAACATGCCAGTGTTTCCACGCCACCAGCGAGCTTATTTCCTGTGTACTTGGCTGTATAGCGAGCGAATACAACGGCTGCCCCTCTCTAGCCTTTTTTTTTTTTTTTAGTTTATCCTTCATATTTGCATCTAATCCACAGCTATGCATCTATAATAGTACTTTTGAATGTGCCTATTATTTATCGTAATTGCACTCAGATTCTTGAGGCTGATATTATTCGTGAAAGTGACAGTTTGTGAGCTATTGTAAGCTATCTGCTTCTCAGATAAGAGTAAAATATAGGTTATTAGCCTGTTAACTATTTTAAAGGATCGTTCCAACATTAAGGGAATGTATTAATTTAATTGCAACAAAAAACTTACAAATTTTAGTTTAAATGTGTCACGTTTAAAATTAAAATGTTAGAATATGCTATTGTAGCCTAGTCACACCTGATTTAAGAAGAAAACCGCTTTGAAAAGAGACTTAATAGAAATAAAACTGGCAATGAACCCTATGGTTTTTTTTATATCGTTTTAGGCTGATATAACGAAATATAATAATAACAGTCTCCTACTATGATAATAACAAAAATAGTATGCCTATTTCTAGGCTAATAAATACGAAGCCTGAATATTGGCTCTCTTTACTCGAGCTTCTCGCTATTTAATTCCAGCAGTGCGCATACCTCTGTGCCAGCACATCAAATAACCAGAACTGTAATGAAAGTCTTGATTAAGAGACACTGATGCTGAATCTGTGGCATCACAAGCACTATAATACCTTTGTGCTCCTGTTTACAATGTACCCGGAGATGTGTGGTCGTTTCCTGCCAGACGGTCTAGCCTTCAGTGACAACAAGGGCCCTGGCTAGACTGCAACTTTCAACTTGACCTTGGCCTCCAGCCGTGTGTAACTCATATGTAAACGAGTCTTGCCAAATTGTGGGCTGGATTTCTAGCCGTATAGAGTAATAAACTGGTGGTCATTTTCATAAAGTGTGATCTGTTATTTGACAATTTCATGGGCTCGAAATGGTCGATGGTATTACAGAGATGGTTCACTGTGGCTCTGCAAAAAAGAAGAGAGAAAATAGCCACTTTGACACTTTGTTTCTGTTCTGTGTTTAATTTGCATGATAATTATTATTATTTTTTGGTTAGAAAAAAAAGAGGATGAAGAAATTGCTTTTCTTAAATAATAATAATAATAAACCAAAACAGGTTCAGTATGTTAATACAAAAAATGGTGATTGAAACGCACCAACTAAAAAACGTTATATTTTTCTGTTAACTGTATTTTAATAGTAGCCGATATGAAAATGTGATATTTACGAATTTGCAATAATCTTACTGTTAAAATTGTATACGGTGCGTAAAATGCAGTCCCATTGCGCAATTGAATGCCACTTGGTTTCCTCTTTAGCATAGCCTACAACTTATCACCAGAATCGTAATAGGTATTTTTGACCAAATCCCTCCACTTTGTTTCACTTCAGTGCCGTACGTTTGTCTTGCTAGATCGACGTTATCTCCAGTTTAGACGTTTATCAGCCTCTTTGCATGTCACGTGGCTCCGCTCGTCCAATAATAGTTGGATCTTGACGCACACGGGACGCATGGGTATCTGTTACTCCACTGATCCACTGCTTCTCTTTCAGTCTTGGGGAATTCTAAAAGAGCTGGTTGGCTCCATGTAGGGCGTGCTATGACAGCGTCTTTACTCCTCCATTCCCGCTGGATTGACCCGGTGATGTTTCTCTATGACAACGGCCTGGATGATATGAGCAAAAACATGGAAGGATTTGTGGGAGGCAATTTTGCTGCTAATCAGTGCAGGAATCTTATTGCCCACCCGTCTTCTTTGGCCCCGAGCACAGCCTACTCGTCGAGTGAGGTGCCAGGGTCGGGCATGGGAGAACCTGTCAAACAATGCAGTCCGTGTTCAGCCGTGCAGAATTCTCCCAGTGCTTCTTTGCCTTATGGATATTTTGGCGGCAGCTACTACCCGTGTAGGATGCCCAAGTCCTGCCCGCAGCCCACCTCGTATGGGGAAAAATACATGGACACGTCTGTTTCTGGAGAGGAGTTCCCTTCTCGTGCTAAGGAATTTGCCTTCTACCAGGGCTATTCGTCTGGCCCTTACCAGCCTGTACCGAGTTATCTCGACGTGCCAGTCGTACCTGCGCTGAGCGCGCCCGCGGAACCAAGACACGAGTCTCTTCTGCCTGTCGAAACCTACCAGCCCTGGGCACTCACGAACGGGTGGAGTAGTCCGGTGTACTGCCCGAAAGATCAAACACAGTCAAACACCTTATGGAAATCCTCTATTCAAGGTAAATGCAGTATTTCTGCTTTATTATGAGAGGAAAAAATAGGGTTTCAGTGCGCGTAAATGTGAGCTTTGCTAGGCCTCCGAATTGCAAACCTTTTATCATTGAAACTGATTTAAAAACGAAGAAAGTACATCTAGAAAGTACACATGGTCTTCAATTTGTATAGGCTATTTTCACCACTTTTCATGATTGCAAATATTTGATCACACGTTAGATTAGGGTCCAATTCTCGCTACGACTTTTTTCCTTTAATAAACTGCTTATTAATAGTTAGTAGTTGTTAAGTTTAGGTATTGAGGATTAAGGACTGTAGAATATGTCATGCAGAATAAGGCATTAATATGTGCTTTATAAGTAGGCTAAACAGCCAATATCCTAATAATGTGCATGCTAATAAGCAACGTAGTGAGAATTAGACCTACATTTTTATGTTATGCCAAATCTTTTTCTTTTTTTTTATGTGTTTTACTTGAGGCATTTTTACCATATGGTTTATTATTGGACATTTTTGACATGAGAACGTATTTTAACTTTACTGCTTTTGCAAGCAACCTTATATTTTGGTTTTGATCTGATTCTGACCCCTAGATCCTGTGTCAGGGACCGATGGAGCGTCAGTGCGTCGAGGGAGAAAGAAGCGGGTCCCCTACACCAAGGTTCAATTGAAGGAACTAGAACGAGAATATGCCACAAATAAGTTCATCACTAAGGACAAACGAAGAAGGATATCTGCTCACACAAACCTGACCGAGCGACAAGTGACCATCTGGTTTCAAAACAGGCGGGTGAAAGAGAAGAAAGTGGTCAACAAATACAAGGCCATCAGTTAAGGTCTGAAAAAAAAGTAAAACTGAAATACCAAAGGGGTATAAATGGAAGGACCTTCAACATTATTTATTCTGAAATCCATTCCATCATCTGTTCCACGTCACGAGACTATGTGCAGGAGGGAAATAGCTGTGTACATATTGCCAACACTGACATTGATAAAAGCGAAGATACTGCTCAAGAACAATGTGCCCATATTCACCACTTGATTTTTAAAATAGCCTATATATATTTTTACTCTATAACGTCTTTGACAGAAAGACTTGGAAGAATGTAAATTAAACGTTCAACAAGAAAATCAGTGAAGTAAACAGACAGAACCATGGCAATTCGTGTATTTTTTATTTTATTTGTATATTTTATTTTTTACACATCACGTTTCCATAAAACAACTGTACCTTTCAGACTGTGGATTTGCATGCTATGCTAACTGTACACTAAAATTACCCCAAGACTGTTTCGAGCTTCTCTTTTCTTTTTTAACCCCATACGCACATTTGTAAATACAAAGTCGCTTTCAGGCACCTGCGAAATATACACATGCGCATGTGTTACTGCCGACAGTATGCAAATAAAACTCCACATATTAAGTGATGCATTTCAGTATTTGTATCTTTATATTTATTCCGAATGTCAACATTTTTTGCCAAAATGTTTAGCATAAACATAATAACCTAGGCAATGTCAATCACCTTATTTTTAGGCCTACATGTATATTATATTTCCAAAAAGTAGGCTAATGAGTAAAATAGAACGATCAGCTGCTAATACGAATGAGTGAATAGTGTCTATGATATTGTTGTCCTCCAAATTTAAAAAAAAAGAACAATAACCATTCTACAAAAAAAAACATTTTCCATAAGCGAAACAGTGCTGCCATCTAGTGGCACAAATACGCATTTGCCTTGACTTCCTGCAGTTGGGTTATTGTTCCTCATAGAAGTATTAGAGATCTGACATTTACGAATACGAGGTTTATGTTTTTTTCTTTTATAGTAAGTAAAGAACCAAAAAGTTAAAATAATAATTTCCATATTTTCAGTCCTCTGATTCTACACTCTTTTAAGAAAAGGTTCTATAGAATCTTAAACGATTCTGTCAGGCGCGTCAAACCTTTTAGTGGCTCCCATCATGGCATCTTTTTATGGATTTAGTTTTAATTAATTAATTTTGTTTTAATTAAATGTAATGAATTGAACAGCTCGTAAACATATTTTTATCACTGGGAAAAAATAAATAACCAGTTAAACATGAAAGTATTATAGTCATTTAGGACATTTCTCCTTATATAGACCCTTTGGGTGTAAAACGTTCTTTAAAAACCGAGTCAAGACCCCTAGGGTTAGAAAACCAATGAACCCTTTCTGAACTTGAAGATCAGTGACTCATATTTCAAAAACAGGTACATAGAGGTAATGTCACAATGTGTTTGTGTCGGTGTTTTGTGTGTTTTTCCTTATACCATACAAGTTAATACTCTAATCTGAAAAAATAGTAAAAAATAAAAATCTGAAGGAGAAAGAAAAGAGTGAAAGAGGGGAAACGAGACTGATATTGGTGGTATGTATTTTCTTCTCCGCATTATTCACACAATGCTAAATTTAGCCACAAAAAAAGACACTCAATTTAGCCTTTGGTTTGGAGTCACTCTTAGGCGTTCTGCATTTCCACAACAAAATTACAAAATAATGTTATAACTGTTTACTGAATTTCAGCTAACCAATATGTACGTACAATGCTATAGACCATATTTTAAAACAATCAAATGAAACAAGCAAGCAAACAAACAAATAAATAAATCAATACGTAAATAATAAATACAAACAAAAGGTTTTGTTGAAATCAGCTTCCACAAATTAGAGAAAACCAAATTACACCTGGAAAATATAATGGAAAATTAATAAACAGACAATGTATTTCCAATCAAATGTGTGAACTGTGACATAATATTTAGCTACCGTTTCAAATGTATTCATTTCTGACAGACTATTCATATTATATTTTTAAAACTTTAAACTATTAGTCATTATAGTTTACTTACCCAACCCAATGCACTTTCAAATACAAACTCTCGGTGTACATGCCAATGGCTCAAGTTAAATGCAAACCAAAGCCACCAAGACATCGGTTTACAAAACGACACAAACACGCAACAGAAATGAAATGCAAGTAATGAAATGCAATTTTCAAAATTAATTAAGTCACATCGTGTAGCCTAGCAACGATTCGCCGTCAATGTTTTAATTCTGGAAAACGTTACCAGGAGTTAACTTTTTTTATTATTATTTAAAGAATAAGAACTTTTTTGTGCTTGTTACAGAGCTGACACAATTGCATTTCAAATAAGCTGATACATTTTATCGTTAGTATGTTTAATTAAACATGGATCATTATTCTATTCTATTAGCTATATTCTATTATTCTTTTAAGAATAAATGTTCTTTATTGGTACCATGAAGAACCTTTAATATTCAAGGAACCTTTCCATTCCGCAAAAGACTCTTTATGGTAGAAAAGGGGTTCTTTAGATTTTTAAAATGCTCCTTTTTTTTTATGAACCGATCACTGAATAATGCTTCTTCTATGTCGTGATTGTGGAAAAAAAACACCTTTCGGAACCTTTACTTTTAAGAGTGTGTTCTATTCAATAAATGCATAAAATAACAAAACCTCTACATTTAGAATCTTTGCGGAATTTGCCGTTATGGTGCAGGTCACTCGCAGCCTGTATGAAGGCTTATGAATAGTCACAAATAAATGATCAGAATCTATTTGTGGGATCTGAAGGCAGCCTATGAGCTGGGGTCTTGAAAAACGTCTGAGCAGACGGAAAGTGTGGAGAGAAGTGCATATGGACTGGATTCACAGTTTGCGTTTCAGTGTATCGAAGGGCATTTCAATCCGGACTGTGCTGCCACCCAAAGGCACTAAAAGAAATGGCATTTTATTAAAGCAGCACAGTTCTCAACATCAGGGATGGTCTGTGTAAATTGAATTCAGATGCGTGTGTGCTTTTTTCAGTTTATAACATTGCTAAATATGATACACTTCAGCTAATCGATCAAAAGAAAATAGCGGATGCCAACTGTCGGATATGAAGGCTATGTTCGTTTTACAAATACAGGATAATGCTGATGCCAGAACGTTAGATGCATATGAAACCGTAAGATACTATAAGTGTCTCATTACTTTACTGAAATAACAAGCAACAATGACAAAAAATACATTTCTTCGATTGCTCATACAAAAAGCAACATTTTCAACATTATGCGTTCATCTATAGGATATAAGTAATTTCTGTAAGCAACTGCAGACAGTGTTCACAAATAAATGATAAATGAATTATTTTGAAATACATAAGGTCTGATTTAGCTATATACAAGCAACTCTTTGGTCCACACAACATCATAAATTGTAAATCAACTTTGAAAGTTTCATAATTTGTACACTTTTGTTTACAGGCAAAGTAGCAAATGTCTTATGTGTTAAATTATGAAACTCTTATGTGTGTGTGTGTGTATATATATATATATATATATATATATATATATATATATATATATATATATATATATATATATATATATATATATATATATATATATATATATATGATGACCAAACAAAGCGTTTAGCAGCCTAAACAAAAACAAACAAAAAAATCCCTTAGATATTCCTATTGATTACTTTATTAAACGCGCATTTTCCCTATAGCCTTTAATATTTAGATACGTTTCAATAACATAGGCTAAATTAGACGAAAGCGTTATTAAAATGTAATACTTTTTAAGGCATTTGATCGCATTTTCCTTCCAGTGAAGGGCGCATAAACCGTTCATATTAACATATCAGCAACGGTTTTATTTCACTTGTTTGGTGTATGCAGGTCAGCACTTCTGATAAATGTGGTCCCCTGTAAAACTGTTTGTACAGGTCATCGTGGCATCAACATCGATACTCACCACACTTTACCGAGCAAGTGCAAGGCAAAGGTTGGGTTTAGGTTCACTCAACCCCGCTGTCCTTCTCCAGCATGTGTCGGGAATCAGAAAACTAAAGCAGTTTAATATTACTTTCTATATTTTTAATATTTCACACAAATCACCTACTAATAGGTGGTTACAGAATAAAAACGTATAAAAGACACTGGACTTGTCTAAATCTACATTTTCAAAGAGCCTTTATCTTACGTCATACCTATGGCAATATTAAAAGTGGGCCCTCAACTGCACTGCGACAAACACATGCAGTGAAAAGATAATCAGAGCTAATTAAATGCACCAAAGTGTAAGGACGAACGGACAGTAATATCACATTTTCGCATCAAAATGGCATTGAAAATTAAATGAAAATTAATAGGCTATAGTGGATTCTATTCGATGAATGCAATCTTTTTTTAATAAAATAACATTGAACATATAAGAACATTATTTAATTGTTCAAATGTAAACACCCTTGTAATTTAAAAAGCTAAATCTAAATGTTTAAATGAACTGAATTGAAATTAGTGTTGTGAAATGCATTGGACACGCCAAATAGGATTTTGCGCGAGCTACACCGCTTTTACACGACAATTGAACGATTTACAATTTCAGAGGAGACTTGGGTTGTTAAAAAATCCAAAACCACAGCTTTTCAAAGTGGATTGACATGAGCGTCTAACACAGAACAAATTTCATTTGGTCTTAGTAGAAGTGATGACAAATTGGCTTAGACTGTACCAATTACTGTGCTTCTCAAGAAAGAAGTGCTAACTTGATCCAGTGCGAAAAGTTATCGGTCATTTGCCTAATTTGCCTTCCCTAATTCGGGTGAGTCAAAAACAATGCTGAAAAAATGCCAAGTTCCGTGCGATACAATTAGTAGCTACTCGTGGAAACCCTTCAACCTCACCCGGGGCGCTGTTTGGGCTATTTGTAAACTAGGCATAGTTGCAAGTGACCATCACCCTTAAGGTCTTGCTCACACACCTTTAAATATGCCAAAACGAAATGTAACGTTTAAAATATTTCTTTGTGGAGTCATATTGATCCAGGCGTGGGCCTGCTCAGTAACGCTACACTGAACGACACCTTCTATTTTAACCTACTCTAATAATAGCAAGATTATTGTTAGTGTCCGAAACATGCATGATAACCTTTTATGAACACGTGCATTTGATCTTGGTGGATTTAAGCCTGGAAGAAGCTAAAAACATGACTCTCACCCGATACAACGCACGGGGCCGTTGTCTCCCTTTAATATACTGTTACCCGTGACTTCAGGTCTCATTGAAGTTCACGAATTCCAAGTAGGTGGCGTCTCATGATCACTCTCCGACGGCCATGGCTTGTCTGAGCTGACAATGGCTGGAGGAAGATACCAAGAGCGCCATAAAACCACGTCTGTCTTAGACTGGTTTTAGTTTTTGTTGCCTCCCAGCACAAGATTACTCATTAAAAGCCATAATACCAACGAAATCAGCGTTGGCAATAAGGGTAAAATGTAAGAAAAGAGCGCATTTTCGTTGTTGAACATAGGCTATAGCAACCGTTTTACAGGGTTTGTCCAAGCTTCTCGTTTTAATTTTTCTCTTTGTATTTCTTCATAAATGCGTGTATATGGAGATTTTCGGTCATTGATTATGGTTTAATCCAAAGTAATTCTATGGGGGCCATAGTCCAAGCTAAAACTTAATGGGCCTCAACTGTGTTTTCAAGCCGCTTCACTGCATGACTCTAGTGCCCAACCCGGGCAAATTCTGCCTTTGTCTTGCCTTATACACAGCCTACCTTAAAGGATTATTGGCAAGCGTAAAACGCATTAATGAATTCTGCAGGAGAACGCATATTTATCCTTATAGTAGGCCTAAATTGTGTTCTTGAATAAATGCTGTATGTGAAAAAAATAATAGCTAATAATATGTATGTTTGAACCAAATGGCTCTCAAAACAAGACTTGTTCTTGTTTTGAAACCCGTGTTCTATATTCATATATTCTGTAATTAATTAAACAATTCTGTCAAAATTAGAACTCATATTAATAATAAAACTATCTAAATGAATTGCATTTTATGTGATTATATATATAGCTAATATACTAGCTCATGCTCATCCAACTGCGCCTTTTGTAAATATCCATTTTTATATTGCTTCAACATTTAGGCTACAACGATTTGTGACCACAGTTCAAACTTTTAATGCTTTATTTAAAGGCATAAACACACACTGAAACAACGTTTTCAGATAAACAACCATATACATTTCCCAATAGAGTAAAACACCAGAAGGGCTTAAAATGACTAAAAGCATAATGTATTGCGCCAATGGCGCTGAACTGATTATTGTGAAAGGCAACTATGAAACATAAAACGCCATACACAGCCATACCATTATGTTCGATTTAGTTGATTATATGCAACTCTCAATTAACAAGAACATCACTTGGGAATTCAAGTTGTATCACTGCGAAAGATCTTATTTGTGCCTTCCTGGTACATTTATTTTTAAGATCCTACGACGAGAAAAAATAAAGGGTAAGAGAGTTATAGCGACGTGAGATATCTGAGACTTAATAGAACAAACCCATAAACATGAGAAGCCATGGTGATGTTAATAAGGCGCGTTGGCTGTTGTGCGTGCGGATGGGTTTCTCCAGCAATCCAAAGTGTCAACATAACCAACTGTGGTCCACTGCATGCGCACGTTCATCAATGAAAGTATCGCTCGCTCCTCGACTTGAACATTTGCACATGTTGGCATACAATATTCTAAGAGGTACATGTCAATTTCTGCCCTTGGTCACATGACTGGCGCTCTCTGGAATGGATGGAGATGGATCTCCACGTCAGCTCACGTCTCAAAATTTCTGCTCGGCGGATCTGCTTCAAAGCCACTGAAGCTGAAGCAGCTCTGTACTACGATGCGAGGCAGTACTATGGTTGTGGCGTGCCCAACCAAGTGTCATGATGGATTTTGATGAGCGGGTACCCGTTGGGTCTAACATGTATTTGCCCGGCTGTACTTATTACGTGTCTGGAACGGAATTTTCCAGCCTTCCTCCTTTTCTGCCCCAGACCCCGTCTTCTTGCCCCATGACATACTCATACTCCACGTCCAGTTTGCCACAAGTTCAGAGCGTTAGAGAGGTATCTTTCAGGGACTATGCCATTGACACGTCCAGTAAGTGGCACTCCAGGGGCAATCTGCCACACTGCTACGCGACCGAAGACATGGTTCACAGGGACTGCCTGTCCAATCCTGGAACTTTGGGGGACATGCTATCGAAAAATAACTCTGTTCTTTACCACTCCAACGCGAGCCACACATCCAACGTGTATGGCAGCGTAGGGAGGAACGGAGTGCTTCCCCAGGCATTTGACCAGTTTTTCGAGACAGCGTACGGGAACGTGGAAAATCAGCCGAGCGAGCACCCGGTGGACAGAGCGAACGGCAAGGCGCCTCCTCCGCCCGCGGAATCAGCCAGCGACAGTTGTCGGGGAACAGAGGAGACAGAGCGGTGTGAGGAAACCAGCAGCCCGGAGCCATCTTCCGGTAACAACGAAGAGAAATTCAGCGGCGGCAGCAGTACGTATTGAAGCAGTTGCGCGAGAAAGTTTCTGATGTAACGTGCTGTTGTTAAAGGTTTTATATGCTGTTTTATAAGCATATAAGGTTTACAGAGGGCCCTGTATATTTACCCTAACAAAACTTTGTTATAAACGCGAGATCACGTGCTCGAAATTGAAATTGGCCGTGAATGATAGGCCATTTCCCTTCGAGTCTTCAAAAAACATGCTTTCCAGGCTTACAGTCGGGCTATTTATTAATGCAACCGTATTTAAGAGATCCTGAGCTTATTTATCGCCACGTTTTACATCAGACTTTGTTGTTGTTGTTGGGTAGGCTTTTTTTCTGACTAGAGTTCCTGTTAAATATTAAAGAGTAAATATTATCAGATGTGTGTTTTTGTTGTTGTTGTTTTTACTTTTGTGGCGAATGAAAAGATGAAATGTTAAGCCTCCATTATCGAGTGTGTTGTTGCAGAACTCGATTTTTTATTAAAATTGGAATTTAGGGGCTAAATGCATAACGTGTTCGTTTTTTACATGATTTATCGTTTAATAATTACAGTCAAATTTAGATAACCGCAACACTTTTGTGCATAATTTTGGGAAAACGGCAATTGTTTCTTCTGCATGCATTACTATATTATTTATATAGCCTACAATTATTTAAAGTTAAAGGTCAAATGCACTGAATGTCTTTCTTCTCTACATTTCAGATGGACAGAAGACACGGAAAAAGAGGTGTCCTTACACAAAATATCAGATCAGAGAGCTGGAGAGAGAATTTTTCTTCAGTGTTTACATCAACAAAGAAAAAAGGCTCCAGCTTTCCAGAATGCTCAACCTCACCGACCGTCAGGTCAAAATATGGTTTCAAAACAGAAGAATGAAAGAAAAAAAACTAAACAGAGACCGTTTACAGTATTACACCACGAACCCTTTGCTTTAGATCGAAATCATCTAGGCGAGATGGTTCATTTCAAGTTCGTGGATGGACATTCCGGCTCCCAGAGGAGATGCGACCTTTATTCCTCTGACAGACTTTTTCATCGATAGAAACAAAATGTATATTCTCTGTAATCTTTACCGTTTGAAATTAAAACTATTATTATGATTTTTCATTTTATTCAGTTAAGTGACTATTCAGTTTACAGGGATTTTGTTATTATTATTATTATTATTATCTGACCAAA
Source organism: Gobiocypris rarus (assembly GCA_023029165.1). Classification (NCBI taxonomy): domain Eukaryota; kingdom Metazoa; phylum Chordata; class Actinopteri; order Cypriniformes; family Gobionidae; genus Gobiocypris; species Gobiocypris rarus. The sequence goes on along the minus strand of CM040926.1, from coordinate 15,968,716 downwards.
ATCTGTAGTTTTCGCATATGTGCAGTAAGTATAGGCTATGCTTGCTAAAAAGAATTGGGGAAGGCGAGATATACTAGTGGACAAGAAGGTGTTTTTAAAATACTTGTGTTTTATATTATTAGACACTTTTTTCTCATTGAATGACGCATATTTCATGAGTTTATTGGGGATTAAATGCATCATGCGCGCTATATTCTCTTATACTTGAATTGTGTGTATATTTTAAATTATGCGTCTTTACTGCGCATTCTCCAGTAAAATCGGGTCACTTAATAATTGTGTTCAAAAATGTCCAAAAAAGGAGCAAGATTCTTATTTATTTTTTAACATGCATTGGACATTTAAGGCAAAAGCAATAACTGAACCAGCATGGACACTCCTTAATTGTATTTTCTTTATGAGTTCTGTGTTTTCTCCTCCTTTTCTTTAAAACGTGTGTACAAAATATATATCAATGTTGCAGGAGCTCATTCGTGTTCATGATAATCTCTCATGTTTATGACGTCTCTTCAGTGTTATATAAATCAGTCTCTTGAAATATCTGGTGTTTTCTCTCTTTTTCCTGGAGCAGGATCAAATGTTTGATGGATCTTGCGTTATATTGCCTCCACGCGTTTTCTTTGATTCAAGGATCAAGTGTTTGCCGTTATTAATGCCTAGTATCCATTACGGAACTGCCCAAAACATGGCTGTGTATGGTTCCATGAATCAAATGCCCTTTCAACAAATTGTTCTATGTCGACCTTATATATAAGTCTTCGTATTATAGCCTACTGCTGTTTTGAAAGTGGCATGTTGCTAACATCTATTAAGCATCTTTAACTCTAAGGAAAGTTATTTTGTCTCGAGAATGAAAAGTCTCTTGTTACTTCATGTAATTTTACAGTTCCCCTGTATCAATATATCGATGATCCAGTGCGAGAGGGTCACAAATCCGATATGGCTTATGCCACTCAGAAGTCTAATAAATAAGGGCGAGTCTGGCCGACCATATAAGATAATAACGACTGTTTTACGTGATGACCCTGACGGTTTGCGCATCCTTTGAGGCTCGATGGAATTTCGCCCTAATTACGGCACATCCCCCCGTTGCTGCAGCAACTCGGTCATAAAACCAGTCTTAGTCTGGAGCATTTGTAGAATTGGAGTGAGGTGCCATAAACCGTCTGAGAACCAAGGTTATTAACTGTGACTAAGAGCTAGAAAACAACGGCTGGAACCATTGAAAGCTTGTGTTCACGGACTTTTCCGCCATCATTTGTCTCAGTGTCCCATCATGGCACCACGACTGGATTGCTCAGTTTCGCAGCTCCGACGATACATTCCATGTCCACTGGGTGGCGCACTTTAGATCAATGTCATTGCCGGGTTATCTAAAATCCCTGCTGAAACATGTTTACTTTGTGTACGGGCAAAGGACAACGTCTTCGTGACTATACAAGGCACTGTTTCAGGTAAATATAGCCCAGCTACCATTTAGATACAGTTTTTTTTTTGTCAGCATTGCATTAATTTATTAGCCTACTATTATTTAGACAACAATAGCATGTTGAGCACCTAGCACATGTAAAGTTTAACAATTAAGAAAAACATCATTTTAAAAAGTAGCGCCACTGGTAACAGTGTTTTAGTCCAAGAGTGTTTGCTTATGCCTGACATTTATCAGAGCTTTGTATATAGGCTAATTGTGAGAAATTGTAGGCTTGTTTTGATTCTTGATGGCCTAAGTCTGAAGGACTATAGTTTTCTTTTTCTTTTTTTCTAAATGTTTCCTAAGCTATAGTATTAAAATACGTCTTTACGTGAATTATTGTTTATTATCGAAAATTCTTTAGTCTTTATTGGCTAATTAATATAACATTATATTGACTTTTTAAACAATAGCCTACCCGTATTCCCTGCATGCAGAAAGTAGGCTAGCCTATAGCCTAAATAAATATAGTCTAAGAAATGTAATCGAAATAAATGTAGCCTATTCCAATCATTAAAATTCTTTTCTCAACGTAGCCGAACATATTAACTTTATAATAGTTTTTTTTTTTTTTTTTGACGATAAAATGCTCGTCTCTTAAGATGCCGTTGTCACTCGTCAAGATTCCACAATGTGAATCAAAACATTATTATTGTATTATTGGAGCAGGGACAAATAACCATAGCTTTGAATAAAAATGAGTTCGTTTTAATAAGTTTACTTCTTTATATTCGTGTACCATTGTTTTTTTCAGTGGATAAACAATTTTTTGCTATTTAGTCGCTATCTAAAAGCGCATGTTAATAATTTGAATAGTTTTGTTTTCAGAAATAATGTTAATTTCCGCTATAGGACGATGATTGCTGTTGACGTATAAATGGGCCTGTTAGTGGATCCCTGGAAATAAGGGAGTATTTAAAACCCGTTGGAAAGAAAGTTCAGAGATAAAGAAATGCATGGTCATTTACAGAATCACATTTTTCAGCCATAGACCGAAAAAAAGAAAGAAAAGTAACCCAAATCTGAGAGAAAAATTGGAAATGATATTTCCTGTAATTAAATGCAAAATTAAATGGCAGAGCCTGCAACAGCGAACATCATACACAGGCTGCTTTTCAGATGAAAATATCCTGGAAAAAAGGCAAAGGTGGAAATTAATAACATTCAGCAATTGCGTTAAAATTGCTATCGGTAAATAATTAAAGGCCATGCGAGTTTGAGGTCAGATTCGTCGTTTATGAAGGTTATAATAGCTTTTTACATTATTTTACCATTGACCCATAAATCAGTACTGTAATTATAAAGCTTAAATAGGCCTATAAGTAGCTTTAAGATGATCACATGCTAAAAGTTGATCATATTCTGTGGAAATCCACATTGAGTGTTTGTGAAAAGCTGACCGAAAGCCGCTCTCGTTTTGAACTTGAGTGTAAATAAATTGTTTTGACCCACCGCATGCATGAAAACCAGAAAAGCAGTCTGTAACTCACTGTTTATGTGCTTAAAGGGCTGTTGGGGCAATTACAGTGTATCATAAAGGTTTACAATTTTAGCACTTGATCTCCTTTTCGATACCTTGTTGCTTTTTGGTTTTATATAGGCTATACGTGGCTCACAAGGCTCAGCGGCAATGTCAGTGTTAACGAAGTCAGCGGTCGTAAACATAATGCTGTTCAAGTTAAATTCTGCTTTTTATTCGTTTATACTTTCAAAAAGGACTGATCAGGTTTATGTAGATTTGACTTTAAAAAAATCTAGTAGCTTGAAAAAGATATGGGACACAAGGGTTACGTGCGCACAGAGGGAGGAGTCATCGGTGCTCGTTGCGATTTAATTGGCTGTTAGCTCACACTGAGTTGTATAGTTATCAGTAATTATATTCAGCATGTTTTGCACAAGAAATGTCATCCAGAAAGGGCAATCTTCTTCCACCGTCAAATTATACCACAAAGATGTCATGCTCCGATAGTCCATCTGGAAATTCGTTTCTGGTAGACTCTCTGATCCACGGAAGGGCCGAGGGAAGTGGACACTACTACCAAAACAGCGGAGTCTACTTGCAGCCGACCTCCGACTATTCTTATGGACTGTCGAACTGTGGCTATTTTTCTGGACTCAAACGGAACGAGAGCAATTCGCAAAATGTAGTGCCTACATGTGGGCCATATCAAGGCATGGAAACATGGCTGGAGACGTCGAGGTCCTGTCGCATTGAACAGCCTAACAACCAAATTACCCCACGGTCGTTCTCGCCCACCATAAAAGAGGAGAACTCTTACTGCTTATACGAGTCTGAGAAGTGTCCAAAAGACACCATTACAGAGGATATATCGTACTCGCGGCTGACACCAAACTCATGTCCATCTAGCAACAATAACGGCTGTGTTCCGGTGCCCGGTTACTTCCGTCTATCTCAGACGTGCACCACATCTAAAGGTTTTCCAGACAGCCAGTCTATATCGACTCATCTAGCTGCTGCTGCTGCTGCTGCTCAACGCTCGACCCGATTTGACAGCTCTCTTTCAGCCATAGCAGCAGAAGCGAGCAGGGAAGAGAGCGACGAACCCCCAGCATGCGCACCATGTGCCCCGGGAAGAAACAAGGAGCTAAGGGGTTCCACTGGCACCGCTTCATCTCCCGAGCCACCGGACAGCCCGGAGAAGGCGGTCACCGTTACTAAAGGTTAGTTTTGTTGCCCAGTGATAAAGTCCAAAGGATTTGGACGTCCTTTGGGCGCGTAGAAACATTAACGCCTTTACGCGCGATAAATATTTGGATTCGTTTTTTGTATATTGCATATAGCATTACAGTAATGTTTCTAATTTTTGTAAACACCCCTTAAGGGAGGAATAGCAAGCATAATCATGTGCGAGATTCTTCTAATGTATAAATAATTGTGTTGAGCACGCCAAAGCCAATTCAGCTTAAGTCCTTGCGTCTGTCTGTAGTCCTAACACAGCATTCATTCGAGACAAATGCAATGTGCATTGATGTTATTTCTAGATCATAAAGCTCACGATTTTAATAATAGCACACAGGCCATTTAAACACATCGCTCAAAATATCTAATTTAACAAAAGCGCACAGTAATAACCAATTTAATTCGATCGATATGTTCAAACAAACATTCACAGCAAAATATTCATTTGTGTCAAATGATTACATAAAATGTTCAAAAAACAAACGGGGCCTATTGCTCACAAATCACGACCATGGACTATACATATGTATAGTCATGGGGATATGGGGAGCCTGTTTTTTTTTTGCTGTTTATGACAAATCTGTAATCACTTACTGCGATTTTTTCTTTCTAGATGCACATGTGGCACTGTCCGTGAACAAAAAAATAAAATAAAATGTATATGCTACTTTTAATATTTCCACATGAAACGACCGATAAAGCGTTGTCAGTGCCTTAATGAGGTAACTGTTATCTGACAAAGATTAAATATTGATAAAAAATTATCTTAGTTAACTTTCATGTAATAGTCAAATAACTGAATTAATAAATCGTACGCCAATGTTTTTAATATGGTTACACACAATAGTCTCACAATTTGCATTAAAACGTAAATGTTAGAAGAACGTATTTACGCAATAACTAATTCTACTTATTTGATGTATTTTGTTACTTTAGTCGGTTACACTTTATTTTAAGGTGTCTTTGTTACACTGTAATTATAGCCTATACATTTAAGTACCGCGTAATATTAATGTAACTACTATAGGGATAGTTGCATGTAATTATGCATCAAGTATAGTTATTACTATAGTAACTACATGTAACATGTAAGAATGGCACTGTAAAATAAAGTGTTACCCTTTAGACTTTAATTGGTAGGCTATAATTAGGCGTATTGTAGCCTATTATAAAGTGTTGTGAAATGGGGGCTATTACTGAACTACTATTTTCCTCACATTTTCAGCAGGAGATTCCAAAAGTGAGAACACAGCTAACTGGCTGACTGCGAAGAGTGGCCGTAAGAAGCGTTGCCCCTACACCAAACATCAGACTCTAGAGCTGGAGAAAGAGTTCCTCTTCAACATGTACTTGACACGAGAGCGTCGCCTCGAGATCAGCCGCAGTGTGCACCTCACGGACAGACAAGTCAAAATCTGGTTTCAGAACCGACGGATGAAGCTGAAGAAAATGAGCCGAGAAAACAGAATCCGAGAGTTGTCGACCAACTTCAGTTTTACATGAAGCCTCCTCGCTTTATAGATCTCTGGCGCCCTCCTCCTCCATCAGCTGCAGTGGTAGCCTACAACAAAACCGTCTCCGTAGGTGTGTGTGTGTGTGTGTGTGTGCGCGCGCGTGCATATATGACTTGTGCAAGATACTATTGATAACTTATTGTGTGTCGTATACTGTTGACGTTTTTATCTGTTTATGTATAATTTTATTTGACATCCCAGTCGTCATAACATGTCATGGTTATTTATAAACTGTCAAGACTTCACTGTAAAAGCAAGAGAGGAAAATATCGAATTCTGAAGGTGTTCATTGTACATAGCATTCAGACGATATTGTACATTTATTGTATATAACTGCGATATTTGCATGTTGTAATAATAATAACTATTATGAAACCATTTTAAATAATAACAATACGTTTCTTCTTCTTAAGTACGACCTTGTCATGTAACCTATTTGCTGTTCTAGGCATAAGTCCAGTTGTTAGAAACTTGTATAGTTATAAACATGACGGGACTTCCGATATTATTATTGTAACAGCATTCAAAGGTAGGCCTACAATCTTTCTGAAAACACAGGCCGGATTCAGATGTAAATTAATTATTCATACGTGGCAGAAAATAAATAAAGGCATGTACGTGAAAGTCATCTTAGCCTACTTTTAAACAATTCTTGTATAGTTTTCCGAGCTTTCTTTATAACTGAGATTTGTAATGGAGTAGGATGTCATTTTACTGACTATAAAATTAAATGATTTATCACAGTACTGGTCCCGTGAAGAGTCACGCAAAAATGATTATTCCTATCATTCCTATTCCTGTCAACATTCAGATTATTTAATCTAATTTAAATTAAATATTCCATGAAAAGGACATTTCTTTTAGGGGAACATTGTTAAGGTCACAGCAGTGTGGGGGAAAACCCTCACACATTTGATTGTACTTGTTTGCTTGTGCAACACACAATGTCGATAAAATAAATAGATACAAAAACGGCGTTGCCTTCTTATCTTCTCAAGCAAGAAACAAAGACAACTGCCAAGTGATTTAGGTAGTTTTATGTTGTTGGGCTCTATTTTACATCCCCACAACACGAAACTGTCTTAATTGCCTCGCAGTGAGATTCAGCACAACAACAAGACAAATACTTTGCGGCGAAGCCTGAGAAGAATTTAGAACTATTCTAGCTCAAGCAAAAAGACCAGCATGCAATTCTCAACAACATTTTGTATAATCAACGACATTATTTTAATGCATGAACTGCAATGTTGAACTGAAATATCTGTAGGGTGGAGTGCAGGTGTGGATAGCAAGGCCTCGGTTACGATCAATGCACTTTGGCCAAAGCCGCGTGCGCATCCGAGACTGAGAGCACGCCCACATTGCCGGATGCGTCTGCTGAGCCGGAGGAAAAAAACACAAAGGCTTTATTGGCCATATTCAGGCCAGACAGCCAAGTTACAACCCGAAGAAAAACAGAGTAATAGCCCCCGTTATAAACAGAGTCTGTTGAAGTGCCCAGAGATCCACTCTTCCGAGGACAAGATCACAGCAACGCTCATTGACCAGAGGGAGAGAATTTGCCTCTGGTCGCCAATGGTTGCCCTCTATTGTCAATGCTTTCATGGCTAAGGCGAAAAAGATTTTCACTGTTATAAGCATTACATTAAACAATTTCCCATTATAACACAATACTGTATATTCTCATACTTTACGTCAGAATAACGACGTTTCTGATTTTCAAACACCTATAGGCTATTGTTTATATTTTCTGAGTGCTTAGCCGTACAAGATGCTACATTTATGTTTTAACCACTGCAAAATACGAATATATTTACAATTCTACAATACAAGTTATTCATATTTGGGATATTGTAAAAACATTTCCTGCTATATTTATTAGCTTAATCACGCAAACAAGAAAAGTAGCTTTCACAATAATGTGACTGTGCCATGATATTAATAGATAATAAAAATCATACTCATATCTTTTTTATGCAGTGTTGACCAAAAACATTTATTCATTTGCACTGTTTTAATTTCTACATTTTAATAGCCTAATTGCACAGCTGTTGAAAGATTTAGTTTTGATGCGTAAAGCGTGATTTTAAACATAAAACAAACGCTCTATTTTGTAGAAGTTGCATAGAGCTCGTATTTTTTCTTTGTATTATTATTTTTCTCTCAGTTAGATATAGTTCACGTTCAGATTTCGTTTAACTTTTTTTGCACATCGCAGTGTGCCTTGCTGAGGAGCAGACTTAAGGTTTAAGCGCGTTACTGAATGACTGGTCACTTAGCAGGTCATATCTCAACCATCCAAGTGGCACTTATTGCCATATAAAGTATACATATGGCTCACGTAAAGATCATTTTTATGTCTGAACTATTTTATGTCTTCTTGTGCTCGACTAGTCATTGCTCAATACGTGTATCCATCATAGATTTGTCCGGAAAATTTGTGAAAAATAAACATGTTCTGTCTAAAACAAGGTGGATGATGTGGAACTGACGTCAGTAATTAAGATATACAATTGCATGACCAAGTATTTACGCGTTTAGAAATTTATTTTATTATTGCAAACAGTAGGCCCACTCCATTAAAATGTGGACACGAAATTCTACAATGACGCATATCAAATAACCATTTTTGTTACGCTTGGTTATTAGATGCTGAAGTTTAACAACATGAATAAAATCAAATCCACCTTCATAAAAGCATATGGCTATACCATTAAAAATATGACTTGTAAAATGGAGGCCATTTAACCGTGCGCACTGGTTAGGCTTTCCCCTTTATCTCCCACGTTCTCTCCCACAGTCACGTGCCTAGCACATCCAATCCAATCTCTGCAGTGATTCAACTTATCAGAGGTCTGTAGTTCACCGCGAAGTCAAGTAGTTAGTTACTTGATTTCAACGGATTCTGCTTTTGTGGCAGTTTCATTGTGGGGTGTATCCGTCCGGCCGCTCTCTCTCTGCTTGTTTTTTGTTATGTCGACTTTGGGGACACTGAGTTACTACGCTGACTCACACATTCCACACGAGAATGACGATCATTTGGCACCGAGGTTCTCATCTGGACCCGTGGTCCAGCAGCAGGGTAGAGAACTGACGCTACTTGAATATGGCGAGCAGGAGCCGTATACTTTCCAGGCCAAATCATCAATTTTCGGTGCGTCGTGGAGTCCCGTGCCCGTGCAGCCCCCAGGCGCATCTATCGCCTACCACCCGTACATTCATCACCCATGTTCAACAGGAGAACCCGATGGAGCATCCGTGCGTTCCTGGGCGTTAGAACCGCTTCCTGCACTGCCTTTCACGGGATTATCCACAGATACGCACCACGATATAAAACTAGAACCATTGGTTGGGAGTGGTGAGTGCACCACGCATACACTGCTGGTGGCCGAGACTGACAACAATACGACCCAAGCAGAGAGGAAGGTACCTGACGATGCGGTTCCCAAAGGATCACAGGAGGAGAAAACTCCAGCAGAGACGAAGCTAGATGTAGACCCAAGTAAGTGCAACTATCAGAATGTATTTTTGATTAGGACAGGCTTTAACAGATGAATCCAGTATATGCTTAAATTTTATATATATATATATATATACAAAACTCATATATATATATATATATATATATATATATATATATATATATATATATATATATATATATATATATATATGTGTGAGTTTTGTTGTATAGCTATGTATTCATGTATTATACAGCATGTTCTAGTAGTTTATAAAGGTAAAGGCTCTTCTAACCTTTCTTCTTTTGTTCTGTGGGTGGCTATAATCTGCATTTGCATTTGACAGCACATATTTCTGTTTCAATGGAAAGTGTACAGTAATTAAAAATACCACATATTTACATTAGGATGTAATAGATAATAATATAAACCACATCATGTCATAATTTGATTTTTTTTTTTTAAAGTGCTGCCCTAAATTTAGAGTGTGGTTTTAGACATAGGCTATTATGTTATTAAATGGTAAAATGCACAATTGTTGTCATTAGACATTTTTAAGCACTATTTTCTAATAGACAGTAAGGCCTTTGTTTATCCTTCATTCAAGGATGCCAAAACACTCAGTAGGAGGAAAAGGATAACATTTTCGATCATATTAAATAATCCCGCAGCCCAGAAACATGTAAACCGTGATTTGGCTTTCCAATTTCTCAGCATACTCAAATGTGTAGTCAAGTAGCCTTTACATTATACTGTTCTTTCTTCTCGCGCGCTGGCCATAAAATGGCCGCAGTATTTTTCAAGTGGCAACATGACTAGCTCTCTCTCTCCGACCCTTCTTGCAGATAACCCTGCGTCCAACTGGCTGCATGCGAAGTCCACTAGGAAAAAGCGCTGTCCATACACTAAGCATCAAACTCTCGAGCTGGAGAAAGAATTTCTGTTTAATATGTACCTCTCACGCGACCGTAGATATGAAGTGGCAAGACTCCTAAATCTCACCGAGAGACAAGTCAAAATTTGGTTCCAAAACCGTAGGATGAAGATGAAGAAATGCAATAAAGATCGTCCTAAAGACATTTAAAAAAATGGAAAGCTGTAAATGCGCACTGCAGATGAGTTATTTGAAGGTGTTTGTGAATTAGCCTGTATTTCCCCTCATGCACAACCACAGTAGATTGTAATTAATAGCCTACATTTTGTAATGTTAGATGTACATTGCACAAACCTTTGATCTGAGCTTGTATATATGATTGTGTATTTGTATACAGCTTGTTGGTGATATAGTTCTCTTATTTGGTATGCCTGTTGTAAGTTTAGCATTTCGCATTGTGTACATTTTAAATATGTTAAATTTTGGTTTTTTTAGTAGCCAGTAAATGATTTCAGGGAAATAGTTTCTGCCATATGAAATGCTGATGATATGCATGACTGTTTTTTTTATATTCAAAAATATATTGTAGCGTAATGTATCAATGTTTAATGTGACTACCTAGATGTATTTGAACTACCTATGTATTAAGATTCAGTTATTTATGTTGTGTTGTTCGTCATTGAAATATTTCAGTGAATTTTGTAACATTTACGTGCTTGTAATGTTATGTGAAAATTGCATACGCCAATACCTCAAATCAACAGTGTTAGTATTTTTCAAATTAAATGTGTACATAAAAAAATAAATTTCTGATATTTCGTTAAGACTCTCTACACCAAAGGTCTGGGCAAATATATCATAACAAAATAATACTTTTTCTTGGGTTTCATGGGTTACAATCATTGCTAATGAAGTGCAAATCTGCATCGATAGTGCAATAAGTTGTCACTAATAAATGCAGTCAGGTTTTTGTGTGCTATACAGCACATAAAGTTCCAGAATTATGAAAGACTCAACATTAATAAATCTTCCTGAACGAGGTTGACAATGACTGCAATCCCATGCTATTTTTATTCGAGAAATATTTTACCGCCCTCCAAACAGTTTTACACTTCTCATGCGCGCGCTCATTCTACCGTTATCTTGCAACCTACTGTTTAGTGTCCCGTTAACGGCCCGGATGCCGTTTATCCGAATAAATAAAGCTTAGTTTGATGCTCGTAGACAGGCCTGCTCCTTCTATTTGTGCCTTGCCCCTGCAAGCGATATTAGTGGCAATAAACCACAATCACAGTCTTAACTGTTTATGGGGTGCAAAGCGATTGAGGGCGGAACTAGAACGACTTTTTGGAGGCGTGACGCCTGCATCAAAACAATTATAGTAACACGAGATATATTTTATTATTATTTTTAATTATTATTTATTTTGTTTTAGGCTACTTTTCATTGTATTCCTATTATTATTACGCTACTAGTATTATTATCTGTATTAAATAATCACACAAAATAAAGGAAAACAGAAAGCAAAAAACGATATGGTTGCAGAACAATCTTCAAAGGCTCTAACCCAGACAGCATCGTAAAATGGAGCTCAGCACACTGTCTGTTTTTTCTCCGCTAATTACTTTATTACTCCTCAGCAACAATTAAAACGTTGCAGAACTGATCACCCATTTGTTGCCTCGTCATGCATGAAGTGACAGCGGAAACAAACCTATTGACGCATTGTACCTTTTCTCGCTGTGTCCAATATGTTTGCTATTTTGCATTTAAACTTAAGCATATCAACTAATGTACTTTTTTAAAACTTTTTTATTTTTAATTAACTTTTGGGTTTTTAAGGATGAATCACACATATTCATTCTTTTTTTTTTGCTTAATGGCATGACTATAAGAATTCTAAATATTTCCGTTTTGGTAAAGATAACCCCCCAAAGCTTCCCGTTTTGGATGTCTCACTCATTTAACGCACCTGATTTATCAGTGAATCAGCTCATTAATAAAGTGCTTCATGATCTAAATTTGGTGTGTCTGATGAGTGAGACGCCAAAATTGGGAAGTGCTGTGGGGCCTCCTTGGACAGAAATGGGAAACATTTTATATTCTAGCCTATTTTAACAAACAAACTGGCCAGATGTGCCACTACCAATAAATGAGCCACTGCAATTACATATGCCCACTACCATTAGTTTCCAGCAGGTGGAGACAGCGGTTTGTTTCAAACTATCAAGTGACAAAACAGATTCTGCCCTACAGCAACCTAACTTAATAAGGGCCAGCCACGAACAAGACCTAGGCCTATTTATTGATGCAAATATTTTAACAACTGTCCATTAGAAAATGGGCGGAACAAAGTTTTGGTTTTGGTTTTTGTTTCAAAAGGCCTGTGTACAAAGTCAGATTGAATTTTCATTTGATTTAGTTTTTAGTATCAGCCTAATTTAACTGTGATAATATTGCAAATGCTTCATTAAAGGCTGTTAACTTTTGATTTATGTCAATTAAATACATCAACCAAACTATGCATCACTGATGTTTGAAAATTATTTGAATGGTCTTGAATGATGAGATTCCATAATCTTTGTCTGACCCCAACATAGCACAATCAGATGACCTCCCACCGTGTAGTTTCCCTCTGTTTCAACAATAAATTACTTTTTCTTTTTTTTTTTTTGGCATCTCCATGAAGAACCTTTAACATCCATGGAACCATTCCACTGGACAAAAGGTTCTTTACACTCTTAAAAATAAAGTTTTCATAGTGATGCCATAGAAACACTATTTTGGGTTCCCCAACAAACCACTGTGAGGATTCACATTTAAATAATCTACAGAACCTTTTCCACTATGTCCAGTGGAAAGGTTCCAATGGATGTTACAGGATCGCCAATGAAGAAACTTCAGAAGAGTGTATAGTGGGAGGGAAAAGGTTCTTTAGATTATAATGTTCTCCACACCAAGAAAAAATGGTTCATTTAAGAACTGTTAATTAAAAGGTTTTATAGGGAGTCAATATGGGACATCCAAGTTGTGTCTGTAATTCAAACCATCGCATAATTGTATTAAGTTGAACTTAAAAGCAAAATTTGTAGAGGTATTATGTCCCAAAGTGCTAAACAGAGATCAGAGGAGTACTGGATGTTGTATGTGTTCAAATGGGTTTGTAGCCAAATGGAATTGAGAAAGAGCTAGAATGTGTTGGTGTTTACTGAAGCAAGGATAAACTTGTAGCTTTGACCTTTGTACCTATTATTAGTATAAACAAGCACAACACTAAGGTGGGCTTGCTGAGGTGACTGTGGGCTTTGAGGGACGGTGGAGTGTCAGGTTGGGGTTAAAGCAGTTAAAGGAATCACCCAAAATGAAATAATGTCACCATGTACTCACCCTCGTCATTCAAATCCTGTATGACTTCTTTCAGAAAAAAAAACATTTTAGTTCAAACAACACTGGACGTTCATTATATGACCTAAGAACAATCCTCTAAATTTAAGAGAAGGAGAGTAAGTGCACCAGGTAGACAGAGACAATCTGCTAAAAACCTCAAAAACAAATTAATACATCACTGGAAATCTGTTGGCTATGCACAACCTATATGCATGGGAATTATATTGCAACTGTAAATATTACATGACAGGTGCGGATTTCAGTCCACACGTGCAAATTTCAGCATATCATTTAAAAAGTAATTGATAGTTTCATTTTAACATCTACTATGCTTTCATGTTGTTTATATTGTGTCATAGATCAAGGGGAAGAGCTATTTAAGAAGAAGCACCTTACGGTCTTACGAGTGGTCTGGGGCCCTTGTTAATCCACGAGTGTTTCTACCTGGTATCCTACATATATAGGCTAACGACGCATTTGGGAAAGAGCCCGCAGTGATGAAGTAGCACTTGCGAACTTGGGTCCCAATTAGCAGTGTTTCAGGAAACCAGACAGTTGTTTATAGTAATTTTCCTCTTTCACTAAAAAGGTTCAAATCCATTCGTACTTCCTCGCTTTCTATGTCACATGCATCGGAAGCAATAGGTAAAGATAAAGAATATATTACGTATAGCCCGATAATGCTATACACACGCATTTTGGACCATCTTAACTCGTCATACGATATTTTACGATAAAGTAACGCCGGTTTCCCGAACCAGAACATACATCGCTAGTAGTTACTTATTAAAACATAAGTGCATAGTTACGAAAACTGTCAGGTCAGGAACTAAGGCTGGAACTTTCGCTAATGCGTCAAAGAAATATCGCTACTGCAAACATCTAAACATAACTTTATCTCTAAATTATTATGATTTTCTTCTATTTCAAATAATTCTGACTTCAGGTTTATATATATATATATATAGCCTACACTCTAAAAAAATGCTGGGTTAAAAATAACCCAAAATTGGGTTGAAAATGGACAAACCCAGCAACTGGGTTGTTTTAATCCAGCGATTAGCTTGTTTAAACCCAGCAATTGGGTTGTTGTTGTGAGAGAATGTCTAAAATGTTTCATTAAAAAGGACATCTATGCTACATAAAATCAGATTCTAATCCTTAACGTCATTTAAACGTCGGACAAGGATGTCTATGCGACGCTTCCAGATGAGCAAACGCCCTAAAAATACATCTTCCAGATGAAAACGCGCAAATCAAACAGACGTCTCTGCAACGTATTTGTGTTATTTGGGTAGAGTGGTGCTCTTTTGGATGGTGTTAGTGTAGAAAACAGGGGTTAGTCCAGTGTAAAAATATGGTGTACATTAGAAGTAGGCTTTATAGCCTACTTACTAAGTTAATATTCGTGACGTTACAGGGAAACAGCTTTACGCGGAATAGGGTGGTTAGCAGAAAGAGGGCGACGTTGAGCCTCCACCTATCGGCCTACATGCTTTTGTTCATAGGAAAACTGATAGCCTAATAATCTAACAATAGACGATTTTTACTTCTACTTATTTTAGGCAAACAATAGGCCTACCAAAACAGGATATTTCATCGTGAAATAGTATAGGCATTATTGACCAATCTATTTCATGCCCCCCAATACAAGTACTGAAGGCATAAGATATGCTTTTCTAAAACATATAAAAGCTTATCGTTGCTACTCCATTATAGGCAAATCCAATTACCTTGCATACAAGAAGGCATTTTCGTTTCCTGGTGCAAGAGACTCATAACGTGCCCCCAAGATTAGCCAGTGAAATGGTCAACGTAATACTAGAGCTGTTGTTGGTCCATTGGATCATATATACAATTTTCCAGGCACTTATATGAGGTGTCACACACCTCTGAATATGCATTTGGTCTCCTTATTTTTGTTCGCAAAAGGTAAGTATTGATGAAAAGAAGCCCGATATAGACAGATATAGATAGTTGCAAAAACATAGACGTTGGTTACAAAGGTATCCTGCTTTAATGTCTTGTTTTAGCATCAAGAAGTTCTAACTATAAAATTGTTACATTAACGCCGGTAAGTCAAAGGATCTAATCTTCATGGTGCACTCTCACAACGTCATATCCTAAATAAAACTGCATGATTCTCTTGTCGAGCAGGGGTATAGTGCATATGCCCGGAAATGACATACACCTCTAGCACAACAATGGAAGCTTGGAGCTCGTTTACGACCCAGTGCAATGTGTGTGGGTAGAGGGTCATCCATCAAACGCCACTGTTGCTAGAGCTACTGCCGCTGCTGCCTTCGCAGACATCATAAACACCAAACACCCCATATACGCCTCACTCGCACTAATTTACAAAGCTCACCGAGAAGGATACAGACGAATCAAACCCTGGATTTTTACACAAGCAAATAGATTTGGAAATGTGGTTGACCAAAAAACTCAATTCAGCCATATATCATTCACACACTGTCTGTATTCAGAAATATCTTATAGGCTAATGACAGTGTTATTTACCATAATTCCATTCATTATTTAGGCCAGTGTTATTAAAACAGGTATCTGAATCTACATAAATCACCATAACTCTATGTGAAGAACAAACGAATTCATTCGCTTAAATAAACGATGCAAACCCAAGAAAAGAAAAACACAAATATTTAATTGAGAAAATCTGAGAAATACGGTAATACTTTTTACCAATGAAAAATTTAAATGCATCGTATATTGTTTTCCAATAAAAGGTTTTACAACCTGAACACATTATGTAGGATAAAATATATTTACGCATTTCAGTATGTAACCATTATAATGTTCAGCTACATGAATGCGTAAAGATATCCTATCTGTTAATGCATTGGTTTTGAATAACACATTGATCGCTGTATTTGTTTGGTGATCCAACGAGCCCAGTTTTCACTCTTATCTTGTGTTTTATGACCGTCAGCCTTCATTATTTAGTCTAACAGACGGTCAGCGGGGCTGTCCATCGTGCCAGACGCATCCAAAAAAGACTGGTGCTGGAACATCTACAGCATGTGGACGAAAATCATGCAAACTGCCAAATAATTATTTAATATCTATTTTAAATATGACAACACTTACCCTATTTAATAAATACTCTGATTTGCCCATCAGAAACATCGGCTTTAAAACGCAACAAAACAGAATGGTTTCTTAATGTTTAATTTGACAGTCATGAACGTGAATGAAATATTCGAAATGTGATTTTTCAATTGCACACACTTAAGCATTTGTATAGGCTACATTAATTTAAATGAAGGTAACTCACACAGTCAACAACATTATCTCGACCTTGAGAATTTTTATTAAATCCAAGACAAAGATTGTGTTGTTGGAATTAATTTCGAATATGATACATTTTTAAAACACTTTTCCTATACGAAGCACATAAATTCAAATACATGTAGTATTCATGTAGCTACATGCATTAATACATTTGCAAATACATATGAAATGTATAGTTTGATTGCCAATTTGCAAAAACAAAAATATGCTTCATTTAAAGCGCTGCAATATAATTTGATATACTCACATATCCATTCTGTCAGGCCTAATCTAATTAGAATAAACACAATGCAATGTAAATATGATTTAATATTTCAGCAGATTGACATATAATTAACATTACATTTAACAGTATCCGTAAAGATATATCCTTGAAAGATTTCGATGTTCAGCTCGTGGGAAAAGATGAAGATTTTTCGTTCGTTGTGGAAATGTGTAGGAAGGAGTGGGTATTTTTTGAAGAATGCCGACACCCACGTTCTTCTACACACAATAGCTCCTGTGTAGCTGCAAAACACACGTTTTTCTCTTACAATCAATATGTAATCCTATTCATTCCCAACCCTTCGATAAAGGCTGACTTTCCAGAAACGAAAATCTAAAAACAAACGAGTTTAGGTCCGAAATAACTCTGGTCCATTCGAAGCACATCCGGTTTGAAATTATGACCAAGGCCAATCCTTTAATCGGAAAATATCACATTTGTCATTTCATTTCTAAAATAGAGAAACTCTCAACCGTGAGTACTACGTTGTTCTCTTCTTCCTGGCCACATATGATCTAAGGGAGTGTTAGATGGTTTAAATGTGTTCTTAGGGCACTAAGCTGTCAGACCTTTTGGCGTGTAAGATTGATAGCGTGCAGGCTTCCAGGGCTCTTTGTTTGGAATATAAGCAATAAAGTGCTCGAGGCCTACACCTACTTAGCTAAAGACTTCTGAGGGCAACATAGAAGACACATTCATGAACGTAAAAAAAACTATTGGATTTACACTTTTATTTTACATTAATAACTTTGTACGTGTTTGCCTGTTAGCGCCGTTCAAACAATTTATGGAGCTTAATTCAGGTCAAATGTATAGTGTGTTATTATTTACACACTACAATATGTAGCCTATTCTATTTCAACTGAATGTAGCTATTATCATTGAATATCAACGATGTTAGATGCACTATACGAAGAATATAAGAAGAATGTAATAAAAAAGAAACGGAATTTATATAGTTTTGTATGTTCAGTCATTTAAAAAAGAACCAATGCCTCAAACTAAAACACTATATACACATGAAAGCGTAGTGCGTCAGTGCGCGTCTGAGTACGCGGACGCGTCAGGGCTTTCAAAGAATTTGCCTGCATGCGCGCAATGTGTGCGCGCGGACAATCTCGCGCGCATTTGCTCGTGCATTCACAATCGAGAGCGCGCCTTCACTAAGAAAGTAGTAAAAACCCAGACTCAGGATTAATGGGTTTCCTCGATCGTGGCTATTGGTGTTTTATGTGTCCAGTTGCTGTGTTGAGGGATCTTACGCCGAGAGCCGGTCAAACAATAAGAGAAAAACAGCAGACTGTCACTCTGTTTCAGGTACTGGCTAGTTATACTTCTAATCTACGGAGCAGTGGGCAAACTGACCATAAATGCGTAAATAAACTAGCCCGTCCCAGAGAGTGAGGCGTTCCTCTCGGACTTTTTTCGATCAATCACACAGACAGTGGCTTCTTTTGATTAAACCCCAAATTGTCATTGGACAGAGGTAATCATGTGACAAGCAATACGGTCCAATTTCAACCTTGTCTCCATGAAAGCAATAGTTTAATGGCACCGCGGTCCCCATACGGCCGTAATCAGCAAAATAGTTTTTTTTTAACCCGGCACGATATCTCATTATATCTTCCTTGGGTCACAAATTTGTGAGCGGCGAATTTGCAAGACTTGGAGGAGATGAATTACGAATTCGAGCGAGAGACGGGTTTTATCAATAGTCAGCCGTCGCTCGCTGAGTGCCTGACATCTTTTCCCCCTGTCGGTGATGCATTTCAAAGTTCATCAATCAAGAGCTCGACGCTTTCACACTCGACACTGATTCCTCCTCCTTTTGAGCAGACCATTCCAAGCCTGAACCCCGGCAGCCACCCTCGCCACAGCCGGCCCAAGCAGAACCTTAATGGCTCATGCCCGCTGCCTGCCGCATCCTTACCCCCAGAGTACCCTTGGATGAAGGAGAAAAAAGCATCCAAGAAAAACCAGACAACTTCGACAGCAACAACCACCGACCCCGGTCCACTATACTTCTCCCCTCAAGGTATTTGGATTTAATGCAATTTTATTGTGTTCATTGTAAACGAAATGCAATTGTTTTTATTAGTAGTATTTCCAGTAGCTGCGTTGCGCAAGGCCATGCTGCTCAAAGTGCAAGATACTTTGTTATCCTCATGGGTCATGTGAACTGAATGCGAACAAGTTAATATCTAAAAGTTTTTTGTTAGTTTTTGGATAGGGAGAATCTGTCCTGGACAACTATTAAACTGTGTGTTAGCTACTTGTAGTGCAGGGCATGAATTTTAATATTTGACAGTAATGAAGAATGATAGATTGCCATTACTCAACTCGGCAGCTGGCGTGTTCATTAATCTTCACTCGGACCTCTCCGCACTCACACCAGACACATCAGTATATTCTGGCATAGGGGATGAGGACACAAATTATTCAAGTGCCGTGGCTCCATTCCCACAAACAATTTATGCTCCCTAAGAAACGCAATATATTTGACAAGTTTGTGAGGTCAGTGTTAAGCCCCACGGCGGCCTTGTAAAAATCAAGAGTTATAATTAGTGGCCTATCAATAATGTATAATGCTGTAATCCCTTCATAGGCTCGCCCGAGATTTCTGATGGTGGCAATGGGGCAACTCGCCGACTCAGAACGGCGTACACGAACACTCAGCTGCTGGAGCTGGAGAAGGAGTTCCACTTCAACAAGTATCTCTGCCGACCAAGGCGTGTGGAAATCGCCGCCCTGCTGGATCTCACCGAGCGGCAAGTCAAAGTTTGGTTTCAAAACCGGAGAATGAAACACAAACGGCAAACGCAGTGTAAAGAAAACCACAACGGCGATGGAAAACCACCGAGCCTGGTGGAGGCAGGCGGACGGGGTGATGGGAAATCTTTTTTCGAACAAGTGGCAAACAATGTATCTGGGGCGCTTTTGGAAAGAGAGGGGTATCCATTCCAGCAGAATACCTTAACTTCTCAACAGTCACAGAATGGACACAATAGTGATTCCCAAAGCGCAACTGTCTCGCCTTTAGGTAGCAATGACAAACATCTGAAACATTTTCCCAACCCGTCACCCACTGTTCCTATCTGCGCCTCAACAATGGCCCCGGATTGTGCATCTGCTCAGGACAATGGCAGTCCCTCGGCCCTGGACGTCTCTTTACAGGACTTCAACGTTTTCTCCAATGATTCCTGCTTACACCTCTCAGATGCCGTGTCCCCAAGTTTGTCAGAATCTGTAGACAGTCCCATCGGTTTATCTACGGAGGCCTTTGATTTCTTCTCTGAGACGCTTACAACAATCGACCTGCAACACTTGAGCTACTAACTCTAACTGAAGTTTCATTATAGGGACGTCAATATTTTCTCACATTGATGGTCTGTGTGTTTAATTGTGACTTTAAAAATAGGCCTAGACCATTAATCAATGAGGTAAGTTTTTCCAATAATCGAGTGATAATTTTTGTGTACAGAGAAAATATGGCAGGAAAAAAAGTGATATTTTCACGTTTTATTTTTGTATCGCCCGCCGGCAAAGCGCCATATTTTCATAGAATAAATTTGTACTTGTTATTGAAAATAACAGCGGTGTTATTTATTTCTTCATTATTCAGATTCAGAAATAATAGTTCTGTTATTAAACATGAGGTTATTAAATATTTTTGCTGATTTGTAATGATAAAGTTTTGTGTACCTGTTACGCGAGCATCATTTTTTGAGGGACAAAATTAAATCTTTATAAGGATGCCAAATGTATGTTTATAACCGCTAATCAAATCTTGGAAACTATTTGTGCGCAAAATTAATACGCAGTTAATTGCGTGTTAGGCCTACATTCTTTTTATTAATCTTTCTTAATTTCCCAGTAGCGTAGTTGGCGTTGAATTTAGCCTAGATTTTTAACCGTATAAAATGAACCCAATGGGAAGTTTTAGATGCCATCAAATTTGTAGACTAAAACAGAATACATCAAGAAAGAGATTGATGTTTTGATGCTGCGTACACAAATAAGCCCTTTACTGTATCTGACGACACAGGGAATCTCCTGGCCAAGAGCTATAACGTTTTGGAGTTCAGCAATTAAATTTTATTGCCTATTAAACCTTCGACAGGGGGTTGGTGTTGAGGCAGCACTCCGCGTAATTCAATCCGCCGCTGAGAACGAGAACGGAATTCAAGTCAAACCACATTTAAAATTATTTGGCTTATATCATTTATAATAATTATTTATTTATTTATATACATTGTGTAGATTGGGATGTGATAAATGTAGGCTAAATGCGTCCCAAATCAGACCAATGCTAATAACAAGAGTTACCAAAAAAAGTATCGTTTATCAACAGGCAACGCCGCAAAATCTGACAATTAGGCCTGCTCGTGTTTTATCAATATTCATTATAATATGTATTATTTATAATTCCAAATAACCTATCTAAATAAATAGCTAATAAACGATCTCATTTGAATGCTTCCCTGCTACGTCTCCTGAGATCTCTGTCGACTCTGTAGGCCTGTGTCCTCTTGGACTAAGTCGATTGATATCAGCTCGTTGCTACAGCCTTAAAATAACTCACTTTTAATCTTTATCAACAAGGGAGGATCTTGGCAAACGCTTTTCACTATTTGCACAATAAAGAGCCTGTCAACTCCGTCATAGCCTAGCTTAACCTTAACGGACACATTTACGTACCCTTAATTTATTTTTAAACAAATAAATATTTTAACCATTTATTTTTTGTTTTAAACAGTTTTAATTATAGCTACAGGCCTACTGAAGTGCAAGTTCCGTTCCTGTAGGAAATTAAATTGTGAGGATACCAAAACAAAACTGCATTTATATGATAGGCTACGTAAGTGAGTTATAGGTGTTCAGTGAAATCTAGCTTTATAGAAATCTAACTAACTATTTCCACACATCTGACGCCACGTTGCAATCGCAAGTGCTGGATTGGAAATGAGGCCTATCGCAGCCAACAGCTCACACCGCACAGAGACATTTGTAAGAGACGCATAATGATCCGCGTCCTAGTATTCTGGCTAACTTACACCACACAGGACGGATGTAGGGCTGATATTATAGTAGGCTATCACCACGGTGGACATATCGGCATAGCCTATCTCTTCAATCGTAGATTGAGGGCTTTTCAGATATTATCAAAGTAGGTTTTAAATCATATCCAGTTGTTTAATAAATTAAGATTGTGATCTCTAAACTATAATTAAAAAAGTTTAACCATACACAAAAGAATGTGCAGGCTACAGAAACGTGTTCGTAGCTCTAAGTGCTTAGCGCCAAATCGAGGCAGAACAAATAGTTTGACTGACGTCCTTTGACGAAAGCAAACACGTGATCGGCATTCTTTAACCAGGTTAAGATTTGGCACAAGTGAGCCAAATCCAGCTAGTTACCCAAGAAAGACTTTTTTGCATGCAGGGAAAGGCTTAGAATGCACATAAGCATTTAAAAAAAATTTTTTTTAGGCTATATTCTTTGATATTAATCCTTTCAGACACCAATACAGTAAACATACGGTTGATTTAACTTAAAGTAAGTAACATTGTTGCTTTCAAATTTTGAGTTAATTTAAATTTAAAAAAATTAGTTAATCTAATGAAGGAGATTGGTTTAATCAACAGAAACTCAAAATATAAGTTGATTTAAAAAAGAAAATGTTTTGTGATAAATCATGAACACATTTTTCATACAAAATGCACTGAATGAAATGCTCATAAAATGTCATTATTACCCCCTCCTTGAGACAACTTTGTCCATACTAATATTTGAAATATTGGACAGTTTAGATTTCTTTCACAACTATTTTGTGAGAACTCCATTAATTTGCCTTTATAGTGATAATGCATCACCATAACTCACATGAGCCCCTGACCTGGGTATCACTGCAGATACATGTGTTAAATAAGGTATTGAAAGGATACCGTAAGTATATATTATTAAAAACTGCCATAAAGTTTGAGTCACATCATTTCCACAATCCCACCCAAACTGAACAATGAACTGTTTCTTAATGCAAACTGATGTTAAACCATTCAGCATGCATAATACGCACATGCAGCTTGAGGCTTCTGCAACAATGTTATTTTCTCAAGTGTTTTGCAGCCTAAGTTTATGGCTTTGGTAAGGGAGTCTGACATATTTTTGGTCATCCCAGCATCCCAGGAACGATGAACCATCTGTGCGAAGTACGATTCATGTCCCGACAGCTAATGCCTAAAGAGGAAAGGCCCATACACTGCTAGTCCACTGACTCAGGCTGTAATGTCTATGCAGGCATTTAAAGTCAGTGCAGTCAGCCTTCAGCTGGTTTCCATGGAAACATGCATTTAAGCTTGGTGGTCCCTTTTGTCATTCCTATGCAGGTGGGCTTCATGCAGATATTCTGAGGGTGGAGCAAAATTAGAGCAGAACCAAATATAAACAGTAGGACCCACATAGCTGCAAACCGTATATATGAATTTTGAGTGTGCAGTTATGTAAAGTTTATACCACAAAGGGATTGTTCATCTGTCTTCATTCACTCTGTGGAACATAAAATAGATTTTTTGTTTTTGAAAAATGCTGTTTTGGAATCCATTGATTTTCAATATATGGACAAAAACAGCTAAACAAAATATCCATAAAGGTTTGCGAAATATGGGTTCATACATTTTTTTCAGATTTGAGTGAAATATCCCTTTAAGGGTCTGAATCGGAGCTGGCTCAAGTAGAAGATCCAAGGCCAACCACAGCAACACCACAGAATACAAATGAGCAAATTAGCTCTATGAAGCATGATATTATCTCATAGATCATGTTTAATTCCTGAAGTATGCAATTATTATTCTTCTAGTTGCACTTACATGGTCAGCTTCTCATAGATCTCTTTTCATCTAACATAAAAGTGTTTTTTTCCCCTAAGGCTGCAAGTGTGTTCTGCTGAATCAAAAGACCAGTTGAACTGAGTCACTGCAAAAGCATCATGAATATATCTAGAGTAATTAATAATCAAAGAGTCAAAGCCCTGCCAAAGAGTCACACATTTACAGCAGTTGCAAATGTACATTTCAGATATGACTTATGATTTCTGCATGAATTCATTGTTGACATGAAACATTAAACGTTAACTCGAGGTTCAATCCAGGGGGCCCAGGCTTTTTTTTCTCTCTCCAGAAAACAGGTGGTGAAAGTGGTGTCAAAAGACAGTTTAAATGTTTAAATGTAAGCTAATTCTAAGTCTTTTAAAAACAACACCTGAGCAGCCTAATCCCTCAGAGGCCAAGGGGCAAAAACACCATCTCATCCATCACAAAGTTGAACTTCACAGATACCCCTGCACCCTACAGGCAGTGTGAATTACAGTGGCAAGAGCGTGCCCTCAGATGTTCTTCGTTCATGTTCGGGGGCTGTTCAGGTGGTCTGATTCAGATATGACTTACCTGTCACATGTCATAGTATTTGCTGGTGACCTCATTCATCCCAGGTATGTTTCCAAGGCTATAGCATGTCTTCACTCGGCTACCATACAACTTTCTATTTAGCGCTGTTTGAGTTCTTCCAATAAATGAATTGTTCTGAAACAAAACAAAAGCAAAAGCAAATGTTATAGACTCAAGTCACAAGGCTGGCACGAAAAAAGTGAATGAATCAGAATCTGGCAGTCTGTGGTTTCCATATGAACAAGCATGACAGTGCTGGCTACCACAGAGTCATGTTGAACAAAAATGATTAAAACATTGTTCTTACCCTAGAGAAAACAACAAAGTATTATGCTAGAATTTTGGGATGAAGAGAAGTACAATATGCCTAATTTAATAAAGATGATGATAGTAATGTAGCATGTTAACTCCATTAAAACACTCACACACATTCCTCCACTAGTGGGCCAGAAGCCGGGACGTGTGAACTGAGGTGAGTCCAGATCAAACAGGCACGGCCGAGGAGCATGAGATATGAAGCTGCTTCCCTGTCCTTCAAAAGGTCAAAGGGCACTTCACCTCTCTTTCCCCCTCCACGCCAGATGGATCTGTGGCCAGGTCAAATGAGGTTCAAGCAGCGCTCAAGCAGAGTGAACAAGCATGCAGGATGTCAGTCTTGAATTCCAGCCAATACTTTTATAAGATCTTTCATTTGAGTCTAACATTTGTAGTCTTTTGCTTATGTGCATAAATATATCAGGCTTGTTTGAAAAAACAGCATCTAACCCCTACAATTATACATAACAAAAGTTTTGAAAAGTATTCTTAAAAATAAACCCCCTCATACAACAGATTCCTCTCCTTATCATCCTCTAAGAGAAGTACTTTGAAAAGGTGACAGAGTGCAGGTCTCCTGGCAAGGATTTGCTCTCTGCAGTAATCTCTGTGAAGCAGCAGAGGAGCACAGAGAAAGAAAGAGAGAGAGAGAGAGAGCACACACCGAGCCAGATGGAGATGGATAGCTATGTGTTTTCCTATGAAGGCTGTGCATCACCCCCATTCTTCACCTGTCTCTCTCCTCAGGATAAGTGGGCCCCACTCCAAACAGCAGGCCTATATCTCTGAAAGGTTCTTAGATCCTCTCACTAAAATCCTCTAATGCACCAGCAGTGAATGTAAAGATACAGTTCAAATTCAGTTACTTACCCAAAGTCACGAAACTAGGATTTCCACTGTAGCTATGAAAGTAGTGAAGGATTCATATCAGATTAGATTATATTTCTCATCTATTTTCCTTTCTCATGCTAATAAAAAACACCAAAGGTAAATATTATCAACGCCTCTTAATTCAATAAGTGCCAATATAATGAATAATGCAATAAATGCAGTGAATGTAAAGTGTCCAGTCGAACCGAGTAAGTAAAAGTGGACGAGGAAGCGTGATCCCCCAGTGCACTGTTTGAGATACCCAAATGTTTCTGCAGGAGCAGACGTGATAAATAATACTGTCTAATTTGAATAGCTAGTGGTTTCTGCAGGGTAGGCTATTGCCTCTTCCGTATTTCACACAGTCCACTTGTAACTTCCGTGTTTCGAAGGCTATTTTACTGGGTCAAGCAGGTTTATCACAATGAGGTCCATCCCGGAAGATTTAACAACGCTCATTTCAGGTACCATCGCAATATCTGAATAAAACAAAAGTTGATAAAGCGAACGTTTGGGGCTCGAGCGCAAGCAGAGTAGAATTATTATTTTTTTGTCCCCAGTTTACTTTTATTTCTGTTCATACTTGGCTAAAAAGAGGAAGTTTAGTATGCCGATAGACGTTGTGAATATTTCCCTTTAGTTTGAGCACAACGTAGTCTTTGTTTATTTCATTTTTCTGGCACAAAATAGATTTATTTAGTTTTTTAACGTGTTGTTTTTATTAACGTAAAGTCATTTTTTGTGCGCAGTTTTTCTTTTTTAAAGTTTGAGTCGGTGGCATAGCCTACTGTTGGAAATTCCAGCTTATGATGCTAGCGATGTTTTTAAAAATGCTGGTTTACGCTCGTTATCAGATGGTGCAGGGTTGTTGTTTATGCTGGTTGACCAGCCACTAAAGCAGGTTGACTGGGCTGCTTCTGACGTGTAGCTTATTTAAGGTGAATTTTCCAGCAAGGATGTAACACAAAGCCTACTTTCTAGTAAACCAGTCAAATTATTATTTGTTAGAAAGAGTCGAAATCCTGCTGAGGAATTCAAGGCTATAAGATAAGACAAGAGGCTACGGGTAAACAGTGTCTATTTTCAGATCTGGAAAACTTTTTGACGGAAGTCCTTAAAGGGGAGAATTTAAGCAAGAAAGCAAAAGAGAAAAAGGATGCCTTTATCAAGCGCATTAAAGATGTGAAAACGAGGTACGAGGCATATTTATGTAATAATAACTGTTGACATGAATATATTTTTGACCCTGTGCTGATCAGATATAAGATAATATATCTCTTTTCCAGCTACTCTCAAGATTTCAAGGACAAACGTAAGTTTTGATGTGCTCGTATGTTTGTGAATGTGTGTGTGTCTATAGGGGAGGGGCTAAAACACAAGCTTGGTGAAGTGAACTAGAAGCCTACTTCCCCACTATGTGCTGCACCATACAGTTAGCATTCATTGAATGTGTGAGATTGTTTACTTATTCATGATATGTAAACATCTTTGAATTACATTTTTTTCTGTCCTGGTGGGAACATTTGAAAAGAAAAAGTTTTAAGCCAGCACATAAAGAATGTTCCCTGATCATTTTTGTGTTTCCTATCATGAATATACGGTTGAGATTTGGGTATGGTCTAGCACTTGTGGGCAAGGAAACACATGCACTTTACAGCTGCACTATTACCACATTACAATGTGACCAGGAAGTTCTATGCTCATGATCAACATTTTATCACAAACATAGTGGGTGATTCTATAATTGCAGGTACATTTAATGTTCAAAGTCATTTTTTCCCCAAATGGTTATATTTTAAATTATTTCATGGATCACAAGATGTTACAGGCCATAACAATATAAAATGTTCTGTAAAACTCATAATTTATTATTGTTTGAATTAGTCCATCATGTGTCAATGTGTAATACAAATATTTTATTTTACTTTTCTTTTATTAGTATTTCATTTATTTTATTTATAAAAGCCCTAAATAGTAATTTTCCTTAAATTGAAATTAAAAATACCTTTTATCTTATAAAAATGTGTCCATAAATCTTGCGTAATTTTTATTACCATACCATACTTTGCATTCAAATTGGTGGAATTATCTCCCACAACTATGTAAGATACAGGAAAGGATGTCACTTTCCCCCACTGATAAAATCTGGAGCACTGAAAGGTATGTGAGTTATTTTGTAGAACTTCTAAATTGTTACCACAATATCAAAAGGAAAGCAGAATTGATCACTGATGATCACACAGTAGGTTGTTTAAAAGTCTTTTAATCAAGATTTCATCAGTGCCATGTGCTCTAAGCATTTTGGTAGAAAGTGGAGTTTTTGGCTAAAAAGTTACCATCAAACTCTGTTACCAAGGTAGAGTAACAATGTTGACAGTATGTAACAGAGTTGACAAGTAACATATTTGACAAACAACACTATAAAGAAACCTTTATAAAAAAAGGAAGTAACTTGTGTTTGGCAAGCATGTTTTCAATAAGCGACTGGAAAGAATTTCTGTTAAGTTTTACTTAACTTTTTGACATGCAAAATGTATCTCCAATTATAGAATCACACGTGCATAAGTCTTGCTTTGTCATCAGTATGCTCTTTAATATACATGAAATGATCAGGAAATGTGATTCAAATAGGCTAGTGTTATAAGAGATAGTCCATATTAATATCCCAAATCTATGCAAAATGAGTCCCTAGTGAATATCTAGACAACATGGCTGAGTGCCACTCAATGCTGCATGCAACTGGAGATAACTGGTTCAAACATGCTTCACCTCCCAGGCACCATGTACCTGCAAGCAACATATAATATCTGAATTAGATTATCTTAATGTGTCTTTTTCTGGTGGAGGATTGAAAATGTGGCCTCCTAGCTGCCTCTATGGGAATGCTGATGAAGACTCTGTTGTATAGGAGATGAAGAGTTCCCAGAGCCCGAAGAAGCGGACACCAATGACGGAGGGTCGCTGCACTCAGAGCAGACTGACAGGGATGATGAAAACGCCTATGATGGTGAGTGGAACAATTGTGGGATTTGTTGCAATATTGAAAGTGTTACAAGAGAAGAGGAGCATGGAGCATCTGAAAAAACTGTTGAGACAAGAATATCATGTTGCTGAGCTACTGTACCCTTTGAATTCTCTCATTGAAGAACGCTGTAATTGTGAGTATTATAAAAGTCATGGCAATTTATTCTGTACACAGATTACATGTACAGAATTAGCATAAATTAAGAAGCAAAAACCTCTTTCCGGTTTTGAATGAATCACTTATCATCTTTTCTGCAGCCTCAGCTGTCATAACACAGTATCATTGTGGCAGTCCTTTGTCATGTCCTGTCTAGGATTTTTTAGTAGTGGTAGAAGAACACAAAAGCTGAATGAGGTGCTTGAAAGACTGATGTAACCCGGCAACAGTCTCAGGAACGGTTTGAAGGCACAGACGTCAAGGGTTTAGCTCTCTTTTGTCTCTGAGCAAATGGTTTATGGTCTGCAGCTCAGACAATGCCTCCCACATCCAATGTCAATCCAGGCTTGTTTTATTAGCTTCTGCTAAATGAACGCTGTTGGTAGAATTTACATTCAAGGATTCTAATTCATCCAACTCATTTTGTGTCATGCCACATATCCGATTATTGCATTCTGAAACTCACAGAATCAAGAGGGTAGGATACAGGCTGAGAGTGGTTTGTGTGTATGTATATGGTAGGAAGAGGTTTACAGCTCGTGCACTCATGTATTTTATAGGTCCTTTTGCCCTGTGCTTGCCAGAGAGAGCAGCTGTTCAGCTCAAAGATGGGGCCGAAGCCTCTTAGTGCACACTGCAGATTCAATACGAATCAAAACGGCATTTGGAGATTGACCAAAGAGTTTTTTGAGCCTGTTTATTTTTGGACAAATGTACTAAAGCAAGTGAAGTGAGCTTGTGCAACTGATAATGCCAATGTTTGGGTAAAGGAAGGGAGTTTGTGGTTTTGTGTAAGATTTCTTTTCATAAAAAAAGAAAGACATGCCAAAACACACACATCTCAGGCTTTATTTGTTGAGAGTCAGAGCTTCACCTCTGTAACTTGTTTGAGAGCTGCAAGTTTTTAATCTCTTTATACATGCAGCCCATAAAAAGGAAGCTCTTTTTATAGCTGAAGATGAAGGCAAAGTGTGTCACCACTATTTGCAGCCTTTAGCTACTGCATTTGCTGCTTTTGAAGTCAGCATTGTAACACGGATAACATTCAGTCAAAGGGGGTTCGTATTAACCAACGGTTTCACAGACAAGGTTTAAGCCTAGTCCAGACTAAAATGCATGTTTGAGCTTTTTAAACTTGCACATGCATATCTTAAAATATGTCAGTGCCATTGTTTTTTCTTAAGATTTACTCCAGTAATGTGTTTTTCAAAGGCACGTTATAAAAGCTACTTTAAATGTCCTAATTGAAATAATCTAAGCTCTGTTTGTGAAACAGGCCTAAATGTTTTAAAGGGTTAGTTCACCCAAAATTAAAATTCTGTCATTAATTACTCGTAAGACCTTCGTTCATCTTCAAAACACAAATTAAGATATTATTGATGAAATCCAAGAGGTTTCTGAACCACCCATATGCAGCAATGTCATTGCACCTTTTAAGGTCCAGAAAGGTAGTAAAGACATCTTTAAAATAGTCCATGTGACACCAATGGTTCAACATTAATGTTATGAAGCAAAGAGAATACTTCTTGTAAAAAAATAAATAAAATAATGACTTTACTCAACAATCTGTTCTCTTCCACGTTATTCTGCTACGCTTTTCACATAGTAAACACTGTACAGCGCTTCCTAGTTCTACGTCAGAACGTCGGCTCATTATTGGCTGACACTGATCACGTGAGCACCACGACATGTGTGTGATGCTGACGCAGGAGATAACCAATAATGAGCCGGCGTTCTGAAGTAAAACCCAAAAGCGCTGTACAGTGTTTGCTACGTGACAGCGTAGGAGAATGACGTGGAAGAGGTTGTTGGATAAATTAATTATTTCTTTTCTTTTTTTTATTGCGTACAAGAAGTATTCTCGTTGCTTCATTAAGATTTGAACCATTGAAGTCACATGGATTACTATGATTTTCAAAGACACGTTCAGCAAGGACACATTCAACTGATCAAAATGTCAGTAAAGGCATTTATGACATTGAAGAAGATTTCTATTTCAAACAAATGCTGTTCTTAATTTCTATTTATCATAAAATCCTAAAAAAGACACTCAATAGCCAGTGCCACACTTCATTCAGCAAGACAACCATTTTCATATAACAATAAGAAGAAGATGAGCAACGGTATTTTGATTACCAAAATAGCAGATTACATTTTTTTTTTTAAATCATGTGACACTGAAGACTGAAGTAATGGCTGCTGAAAATAAAGAAGAAGAGGAAGAAGGGCAAAAAAATCTAAATATTGAGAAAATCGCCTTTAAGTTGTCTAAAGGAAGTCCTTGGCAAGGCATATTACTAATTATAATACAATTTTTATATATTTACTGTGGGAAATTTACATAATATCTCCATGGAACATGATATTTGCTTAATATCCTAATGATTTTTGGCATAAAATAAAAATTGATAATTTTCACTCAAGCAATGTATTGTTTGCTGTTTGCTATTGCCACAAGTATACCCGTGCGACTTATGACTGGTTTTGTGGTCCAGGGTCACACACACACACACACACACACACACACACACACACACACACACACATGTCTGGTTCACTATCTTTCTGGGGACTCTCCATAGACGTAATGGTTTTTATACCGTACAAACGGTATATTCTAAGCTCCTGCCCCTAGACCTACCCATCACAGGAAACATTCAGCATTTTTACTTTCTCAAAAGAACTAATGTGATTTATAAGCCTTTTGAAAAGTGGGGGCCGCTGGCTGGTCCCCACAATGTAGGTGATCTCAGGTTTTACTATCCTTATGGGGACATTTGGTCCCTGCAATGTAATATAAACAAGGACACACACAAACACACACACACATATGTTATGTTTTATATATATTATATATAACAGTTGTTTTATATATATATATATATAATATATATAAAGCAACTGTTATTTTAAATTGCAATTATGGTTGGTGAACATATGGTTGGTCTTTTTTAACTCTTTCTGAAACTTTAGAACAATAAGAACAGTAGTGTATATAGTAAGGAAGAATAAAATCTAGTGATGCTCTGTGCCAATGAGTTCTTATTTTCTTATTATCCAAAATGCTATCTTTTTGTGTCTCTTTGCAATTGGTTTGCTCTAAAGACCACATGATTTATGTTTTCTTTAGCATTTGTTCTGTTAGACATTTTTCTAGCAGATTTAACAGAAATCAGCTCTAGCACAGGGGTGTTTAGTTTACTTTTCACAGTCAGCGTGTGTCATGATCCCTTGACAGCACTTTATACATAATTGCAAACATTCCACAATTGCTGGTGTCATTCATAACACTGCTCTGCTCACTCACACTCATTCAGCAATGCGATGGTAGTGTGTACACAAGA
The DNA here is from genome assembly GCA_023029165.1 of Gobiocypris rarus. Classification (NCBI taxonomy): domain Eukaryota; kingdom Metazoa; phylum Chordata; class Actinopteri; order Cypriniformes; family Gobionidae; genus Gobiocypris; species Gobiocypris rarus. The sequence goes on along the minus strand of CM040926.1, from coordinate 15,936,579 downwards.
GAGGGGAGGGCAATGTAAACGAGAGGGGAGGTTTGCTTTGAAAACAGACCGTGCATCTGTTTCACATACTGCTGTACCTGACAGATCGGTGCATGAAACTCTATCCAGTCCATCCGGGTTTGAATCCCTGCTAACTTTAGTCTCGCTTGACATCGACCTTTGATTTTTAAACCTGAAGGGGGTGGAAGTAGCTTTCTGGTTGCCTTTAGCAAATGTATTAAATTTGTTGTGAAGACAGGTGCTCCTCTTTGTGGATTCCTCACTGCTAGCCATAAAAAAGCTTAAGTAAGATTTAATGATTTTCTGTTTCCGTCTGTTTGTTGAAATCAGGTGTTCAACAGTCTCCTCCGGTGGCAGCTCAAGAACTTCAATCTATTTTAAAGAGTGGCTACCTGGAGAAGCGCCGAAAGGGTAGGTTACTATGTTCACAAACAGGTTGTTTGTGAGAGAGAGAAAAAAACATGGAAAAAATAACCTCTATTCATCTTATAGATCACAGCTTCTTTGGGAATGAGTGGCAGAAGAGATGGTGCGCCTTAAGTAACAACCTATTCTACTACTATGGCAGTGAGAAAGGTTGGAAATCTACTATTATGATAAGATGTGTAATTACCACCAGTGTTGGGGAAAGTCACTTTTAAAAGTAATGCATTACAATATGGCATTACTCACCAAAAAAGTAACAAATAGCTGTACTTTTTATGATTAAATAGCTCAAACAAAACTTACAGCTGTGTTGCCATTCTGGATCACAGAAAAATGGGATGCAGGAAAGATAGTTCAATACTCTGGCTGCGTTCGAAATCGCATACTCTCTTGACTATGTACCTTATTTTGAATAAGTAATTACTTCACAACCACTAAAAAAGTATGTTCTATATAGTATGAGTGTGTGTAGTATGAATATAATCTGGACGTACTACATTTTCCATGCTGTCATTTATCATGTGACCCACCAGCAGCAGTTATGTCGCTTCACTGCCATTCACAAAACCACTCCCGTGGCCTCATGGGATAGTAAAGTGTTCATCGTATGCACACTTCAGAATCTCACCGGAAGAAGAAGTTCATCCGAGTATATTTTGCCTAGTCTTTTATAAGTACTGTGAATTCGGACGTACTTCTTTTGTCACATACTGTTTTTCCCCTACTATATAGTAGGGAAGTGTGAGATTTCTGCCAGCCAGTGGCTGCATGCCTGAATCGCATACTCTCTTGAGTAAGCACACTGTAAAAAAAAACATCAGTTAAATTTATTTTAAAAGAAACGGCAGCTGTGGTTACCAGAAATGTACCGTAAAAAAATACATTTTAGGTTTTACAGATTTCACTGAAATTTTATTTCATTAACTGATAAAATGTTAATTTACCAACCTACTGAAGTACTAATATCTGTTTTGTACCTTTTTTAATACAATGAAAACCACCAAACACAGTGGTGATGAATCACATGATAACTCAAAGCTCATCACAAGCAGATTTTCCACAAGCTATTATAGTTGTTTAAATGGAAATACGCCTAATGTGAGGTGTCAACACAGGGAATTCTGGAAATGTCAATTTATGTTTTTTCACTGAAAATTATACAATGACTTGTTCTTTTTTCACTTCCAAAAACTGTAACTGTATTTTACAGTTATCTACGATTAGACCTATTGTAGTTATTCACCATATATTGTGTGGATTTCTGTTAACCAATTAACTGGTTTGCACCGTAGCATTTTTACAATCTTTTACCGTTAAAATCACAATAATGTTTTACCGTGTATTTATTTGGAAAAAGTAATTACTTCACAACTACTAAAAAAGTATGTTCTACGAATATAATCTGGACGTACTACATTCGCCATGTTGTCATTATCATGTGACCTACCAGCGTCAGTTACGTCGCTTTACTGCCATTCACAAAACCACTCCTGTGGCCTCATGGGATATTCCATCATACACACACTTCAGAATCTCTGAGTACTTTTTGCCTACTCTTTTATGAGTGCTGTGAATTCGGACATACTACTCTCGTCACATGTCTTTTTTCGACTATTATAAAGTAGGGAAGTATGCGATTTCAGATGCAGCCTCTAACTTCAGCAGGAAAAAAGAAATACAAATGTGGTTTATCTAAAATTATTTTGACTTATAAGTATGGTTTAATTGGATCGCTGAAGGTCAGCAGCAAATATATTGGTTTATAAAGTGAGATTAAATGCATAAAGTATATTTGTGTAATTTAACATATTTAATTATTAATTTTAAGGAATACTGATTTGTCGAAACTACAATAACATCTTGTTTATACTGTGCTCACAACATGGGGACAGCAGAGGCATCAGTTAATAAATGGGAAAACAAAGTAACTTGCGTTACTTAGGCTAATTGAAAAATGAAAAAGATATTTGAAAAGATATTTTGTTGTAAATTTAAAAGGAATGCATTGCTTTACTAGTTACTTGAAAAAAGTGATCTGATAACGAAACTCGCATTACTTGTAATGCGTTACCTCCCATCCAAGCGGCAACCTCCCGCGGTCTCTTGAAACCGACACGGAAGTGACTTAAACTGCAATTCATTGACTGGCCGCTAGAGACAGGCTCCAAAAGGGAGTTAAATCTGTATCTCCCTCCATTATTTTTTTATAACTCATCCGTTTAAATTATATTAAGCCTTAAAGTTATGCATAATTAAGGGCGTGGCCACTTGAGTGACAGGTGAATTGCCACTATGGTGGCATAAGTTTGCAACTATTGCAACTATGCCCACTATAAGTGGGCATAGTTGGTTTCAGCAACCAGGCACCTCAGCTCCACCCACGTCCCGCCTCTTTGCCTATTTTCAGTTATCCGGGAGTGACGCACTGCCAAGATGGCAACGGCCGACTTAAGGCTTCAAAAATGCTCTTCAGAAACCTACGGGTGACGTCACGGACACTACATCCATATTTTTTTACAGTCTATTCTCCCAACACTGGTCGTCACCAATTAAATGTAGTACTGAATTCAATTTTTCATTTCTCGTATCAGATCATTCAATAATCTGCACTAATGTTCACTAGATAAACAGCAGAAGGGAGAGTTTAATATTGTTGGATACACTGTCAAAATGAACAACACCCTGCGGAAAGATGCAAAGCGAGATTGCTGCTTTGAGATCTCCGCTCCAGACAAGCGTGTATATCAGGTTGGTCACCTCTCATTTCACGTAAAACATGCAGTGTTTATTCTTATCATCAGATGATTATCTCTAATGACACCTTTTTGCTACAGTTCTGTGCTGCGTCTGAGAAAGAGGCTAAAGAGTGGGTGGAGCACATTGACTTTTTGATTAAAGGTAGGACTGTGCATCATAACTGGGTCTAGCAGGTGTCTTTTTTGCACAAATGCATAATGTCTTGTATATTGGGTTTCACTCTCAGACATGGATGGAATCATTCCTGAAGATGAAGAAGAATATGACGACTGCTTAACTGTGACTCAGGCAAACATGCCCGCGATTATTGATGATGACATCTATGAAGAACTTCCTGGTTTGCACCTAAATTTCATATTTATTTGTGTATTTATCTGATAATTGTTATATTATATCATATTATATTATTAGTTATAAACAAATCTATATGTATTTACAACATTATATATGATTTATTCAATTTCGATGTTGATAATCATCATAAATGTGATTCCCCCATAAATGTGGTGAAAAATGGCTGCAGAAATTGTGAATTTGTTATATTGCTCTCTGCCTTAACTGGCATATCTATTCTGCCCCTTTCAGAGGAAGACACCCCAGTACCCCAGCCTGCAAAAACAAAAGTGATCCAGGCCAGCAAACCTCTACCACTGCCATCCACCCCTATGACAGGTAATTAATTACCACTGGGTCACCAGGCCTGTCCATCCCCTACCTGCCCTGCTGTCCCATAACACCACATACACTCCCAGATCTGCCTGGATGGCTATCATTCATCTCTCCAATTTTTATTTTAATATAAAAAAGGACAAAGATTGGGGCGAGGGGATATTGCAGGTACATATGAATAGATGGTGAAGTAACACTGGTCCAGACAACCTTCCCAGTTCTGTCATCACAGGAAGGGCCTACAGGAAGAGACCTGGAATTGTTATTGTTTGTTTGATATTTAGTTCAGCTTAGTTTAGTTTTGGCGTATTAGTAAGACAAATGCTAAACAATACTCTTGCCATCATCATTTTATTTAAAAATGGTTTAGTGTTTTTTTCTGTCCCTGCGTGGGGAAAGCGTGTATCCTGCCAAGTGCTGGGCACTGGGCAGGGGTTGGTAGGCACTGGCAGGAAGCTGACTCCATTGGTGCACTGTGGCCCACCATGGCCCTCTGCTCCAGGCTCACAGCACAGGAAGTCCTGCTGACAAAAACGATGGCTGAGGCAGGATCTTGTGACAGATGCTTAGGGGAGGAGGCCAGCTAGAGCGCTAGACAGAGCCATAATGGAGGGAAAACTACAGGCTTCATGCATCCTGACAGCAAGATTATCATATGAATTTTCTTTATTTTTGTTGTCATCTTTCGATTATTTATTTATTTATTTATTTTTGCATAATGTTTTAAAATCCTGAAAAGCGGATGCATTTATGTAACCACTGCAGCAGGTTGAACACTAATGCCTGGTTGTTTTAAGATGCAGCCCTGAATGAAGTCTTAAAGCAGCAGTGGGTATGGTTATATTTAGAAAATAATTATAAAAATCTGCCAAATCAGCATAGCTGGGAATCAGCTAGCTATAAAGTCTGTTGCTAGATATTTACCTTTAGCGGTATTTTCATTTCTTTATATGAAAGAACATTTCTTGTTATTGGGCAGACAACATAGATGAGTAAATATGAATAAATAATGCTCTACACCAAGCGCAAGAGCAGGTTAACTGTAAACCCAAAAGCAAATACCTAAAATAACAGTTTAATTCCTCCACTATGCTTTAGTTTTGAGACTGAAACGTAAGCTTAAGGTTATAAAAGGTTATATAACTTTCAACAAATATGGCCTGTGACATTACATGTTAACTGACAACATGGTGCAGCTGTGATGAGGGATCTTTCATTTATTTCATCCCACCTGTCAGGAACACAGCTCAGCAATTTATACTCTCTGCTGCCCACTAGTGGAACTTTCTGAGCCAGAAAAACATTTATACTGGGGGTCTTTAACCAAAGACCCCTTGGTGGATAGAGAAACTTAGCAGGGACACTTTAAGCCATATAATAAATGTGTATTGTGCACCAAAATAATGAAATACACCAAACCACTATTGCAGGTAGAGAAAAGCTTGGAAATATTCACGACAATTTAAAAGTTTGGGGTCTGTATGCAGTATACGATGCAGTATATATATTTTTAAAGGAAATTAATATATTTATTCTGCAAGGATGCATTAAATTGATCAAAAGTGATAGTAAAGGCATTTTTAATGTTACAAAAGATGTTGTTCATTTGAACTTTGTTCATAAAAGGGATAGTTCACCCAAGAATGAAAGAATGTTGGTAATCAAATATTTGACAGTAGCCATTGGATTTCATAGCAGGAAAAAAATTATAAAACATTTATCAATGGCTACCATTAACTGTCTGGTTACCAAATTTCTTCAAAATACCTTATTTTGTGTTCAACAGAAGAAAGAAATTCAACATTAAGGTGAGTATAAATGATGACAGAATTTTAATTTCTGGGTAAACTATCCCTTTAAGGAATCCTGAAAATGATGCATCATGGTTTCCACAAAATTAAGCAGCACAACCATTTTCAACATTAATAATAATAATAAATCTTTCTTGAGCACCAAATTAGCATATTAGAAAAAATTCCAAAGGATGATGTGACACTGAAGACTGGAAAATTCAGCTTTGCCATAACAACATATTATTAAAAAAAAGAATATTTCCAAATATATTAAAGTTAAAAAAGAAAACAGTTATTTTAAATTGTAATAACATTTCACAATATTAAAGTTTGTACTGTATTTTGATTAAATGCAGCCTCAGTGAGCATAAGAGACTTTCAACATTCATTCAAAAACATCTTACTGACCCCAAACCTTTGAACAGCGTACATGTAAGGACAATGAGATCTCTTTGGTGTCCAGATACCAAACCTACAATCACCATTTTTACAACATATCATAAACCTTGAGTTTGGAACAGCACCTTTTAAAAGGATGAAAGGCCATCAGAAATGCTCTCTATTCTTTCTTCATTAAGTAATTAATTTTTTTTTTTTTGGTAGCAAGTGATTTAATCTTCTATTATTATATTCCCTTTAGCGGTGAACAAGAGCACAGACTATGAAAACTTCTTCCAGGGCTTGTGGGATTGTGCTGGCGACCACCCCGATGAGCTGTCCTTCAAGAGAGGAGACACCATCTACATCCTCAGCAAGGTAAGACAGGAGCCTGGAAACTTCCAGACTCGCCGCAGTTGTCACGACCCACGTGATCGAGGACAGGAATAATATTTAAATGCTTATTATCCTGCCCTGTTAGACGTCAGCAGGAAAACATGAATTTGAAAAAAACATGGTTGAATAAATATGCTTTGACATCTGGTTAACGCATATGAGTCAGATGCAGAATGATCGTTTCGCCGTCTCGTGTGCTCGGCAGCGGGGTTTCTGAGTGTGGGAGCTTAATACACCCTCTCTCTGTGCACGATGATGGGATTAGTCCTGTCACTACGGAAACCATTTTAGTGCTCTTGGCCCTGAGCTGGGCAGTCTGGCAGCCAGTTTCATTCTGTCACCTCTCTCCATGTCTGCCCACTGCGAATGTGCGTCTCAGCGCTTGTGTGTGTGTGGGTATTTCAGTATTGGAAGACGGCTCAATGCCATGTTCAGTAAGGGCAACCGTACGCAGACCTTTAGCATATACACATCTCAGCCAGTCACTATTTATGGCTGTAATAGTAGTCTGTGTTCTCAGGAAATGCTGAATCCACCTCTCTATTCGTACCAGGTGTGGTGTAGAAGTGAGTTTGGTTAAAAACTTCCCCTACCTGTCAGCTCCGATGCATAGGCAGGCTGTGCAGATCTAGGTACCGCCTGTGGGGTTTGTACCTGGCTAACAGAATTATCTCAATGCCTCTCAGGGCTACTTAAAACAGCTCGGGCTGCTCCGTTCCCAGAAACAAACTCGCTATCTTGCGGTTTGTCTACTTAGCACTGTCGCCCTTCGGAGAAGGAACTGGAAATCTTACATTTGAATCATGTTCTTGCCTTCTTATTTCAGAAAGAGAGGTTTTGAGGTATTGACGCTAGGCTGGTGTTTGCATATCATCTCTGTTTCACAGGATTAGTGAATAACTGTAAAGACCTTTGTGGGACAGTGATGCACTATATAGGCTAAGTGTCCATGATCTAGACCAAATTCCTATAAATATATTCTTTGCATTCATGTTGTTTTCATATGGTTTTGAAAAACTTTAATACCATTTTCAAGGTATTAAATACCATTTTCATTTTCTCAGTTTCAATTTAATTACTGTCATGTGGTATAACCATCCAATATTTTTTTACCCTTTTATTTAACCAGGCAAGTCACACTTGACAGTCTGGCATGATATATATATATAATGTTTTACCGATATCATTAATGCAGTTTTTGAGTAGTTGCACCACATGACATTTTACGACCTGAACTAACCATGGCTTGTCATTAAAAAAAGTCAAACTATTTGATATTTTAAGAGACTGACCTTGACACACAGTTATGAAGGTCTGCAGGAGTCTTCTCTATGATACAATTTCCTGTTTTTTTCCCCTGCTTGTTGGTTGCACCACATGCCCTTGATTTTGTAGACAAAAAATATTAAAAAGCAGTGAAGCCCTCATGTTTCTTCCAAAACCTATACTGACCTTCTTTCTTCTGTGGAACACAAAATATATTTTGAAGTGTGACCTTGAGACCTTTCTTAAAATATCATATTTTGTTCCACTGAAGAAAGAATGTCATAAAGGTTATGGAGTTTTGAAATAATTTTCAACTTTAATAAGGTTTTCTGTATAAGAATGTCATTCTTTTTTTCTTCATTAGGATGTCAGGACAGTTTTATTATCCTGAGATTTTCATAATGAATTTTAAAACATTCATTTAAAATACTCATTATAGAAGAAGTGTATGTGTGAATTACATTTTAATGTATTTTTGAATAAATTTTGATTCTAGGATTTAAAGCTTATGGAGGCTCGGCTTCTTATTGGAACTTGAGCTGATGTGGGTCAGAGGAATATTTATTGCTTAGAGTGAGCTATTGCCATTTCAAAAGTTATTTGACTGACAATATTTTTTAAATAAACCAAGATAAAAATTGCATCTTTTTGTAGCTATATCAGTAACAAGTATTTGTGTGAGTTTTTCATTTTTGCGATTTTATTGGAACTGAGAGTGATAATAGTGGAGGGCTGTATACCGGGAAAGCGATCTATACCAAATATAGTATTATAATATAATATTACTGCATATGCCGTTGTCTGCCACATACTAGGACAAAGAGTTTCATAAGCTAATTTAATCATTTTTCTAAATGATTGGTAAATAGAGTAAACTCTTTCTGCAGCAAACATGAGATTTTCAAGTGGCCTGACAGCTTCATCTGAGAATTTTAGGCAGGCTGAGAAGATGAATGTGCGGTCTGAAGCTCCCCTAAAAATGGCCTAGCAAAAACTATATGATGACAGAAAGAACTGCTGAATGCAGCTTTCCATAATTCTACCCAATTTATTTATATTCATTTTACTAGAGACACAGGAATGTGCAGTAGCAAGATAATGTATCTTCAGGAGAAATAGAGATGACATTCAATTTCACCAGTGGCTAAAAATCCATAATTTGTAATGGATATATAAAGCATGCCAATGGGGAAATTATCTCATTCTGTTAAAAGTCAGCAGGCTGTCAGAAAATGACAGAATATGGTCTGAATGGGATCCAGGGGTGACTGCGGTTTTCAGAGCAAGTCTGCCATCTTGTGCCTAGAGTTAGTAAGGCGGCATGCTTTATCAACAAAAGGAAATTTGCCTTTTGGAAGACATAATTGTGTTGTTTTGCTTTTTTTATTCAACTAAAACCACCACTAAAGCTTCAGGAGTGACCTCATTCTGGAGTGACCTCAACTCTATTTTTAGTTTTTATTATTTACTATATACTGTATATACTTAAATTGTTTATTTATGTTCTCATTTTTATTAATTGTAACATTTAATTTTTTTTATTAATAAATTCTAAGGCAGTTCTGGGTTCGTTTAGGGTGGGATTGAAATTGTAAAAAGCATAATCTCTGTACAAATAAATAAAAATAAAAATAAAATAATAAATATAAATAAATATATATATATATATATATATATATATATATATATATATATATATATATATATATATATATATATATATATATATATATATATATATACATGAAATGCATTGCACTCCATAAAAGAGATAAGCATAAACCCTGCATGTTGTCAAACGATGCTGAGAAAGATCTGCCCTACACAGTCCAATGTTGCTGTGTCGTATTTGTGCCATTTTATGGGTACTGCACGGCTTGGTTTACCATGAATATTGCAGGCGCTCTTTTGTAGCGTAGCCCCTTCCCCCTTCCTTCAGCCAGGCTTACGGATGACCGTAAAGCTGGTGTGGGTTTAGTGTCCAGCTGTGGCTCACAGGCCATTCAGAGCAGTCTGGGGAACGAGCCAGTGGGGCTATTAGTGGCCTACCTCCTTCCCCTTGGCCATGCAGCAGCTGCAAGTCTAACACCCCCCTTCCCCACCTTTTACCCCCCTGTCCAGACCCTCAGCGGCTCTGAAAGGGTATTGACCATCAGACCAGGGGGAGGTGTCAGGGCCCTAAATCACACACACCACACTCTCTTCTTTTCAAAGCAGGCCAGTGTGTGCTGTAAATGATGCTTGGTCAAAATAGTGCGTCACATGGTCCGTCTGGGGTCCAGCAGCATTGTAAACCTCAAAGACCCACATCATTTCAGTTGCTATAATAGCTTTATCTTAATAATTCAGGATTTCAATTATTCACCTTTCATCAAGTAAATTATACATAAAGAATATTTTAAAGGTCATTTTGGTCTACTAAATTAGAAACGCTAATTTAGCAAGTCTATGTGACCTTACATGTCGGTTTCCGTAGATGGCCGCTGTGTGTGTGGGCACGTTGGCGGAGTGTGAGGTCTGCATTGCTTTCCTGCTGCAGACTTATTTGTCACACTCGCCTTCTAATCTGACCCTCCTGCACGCGCACATATTCGCACACCCACGGCACCAGACGCCGCTCTGTCAATGAAGTGTTTCTGTATCAAAGGACAGCTACAGGAAGCTTCCCTTCACCCTTTCACATGTGCACTTCCTGTCTCGTTTCACACAACCCGGACAACTGCCCTATATTTGGCAGACTGTGTGGGATGAGGTGTGTGAGTCCTGCTATTTAGCACATTGCACTTTCAAGTGATTTTAAAGACAACAAAATAGTTGTTTCAGGAATTACACACAGTTTGGGGCTGGGCAGATTTTGTAAATTCATACTTTCAACACGTTTCACTTTCATTTCTACTTGCGTAAATCTGCAATTATGTAAAGCAGGAGTTTTCAAATGATTTATTGCCACAGCCCCCTGAATATCACTTTAAAAAAAAAAAACTATTTTTAAAATATGAAGAAGGAGAATATTAAGAATATTGATATTATTAATAATTAATAATATTAATATAAATTATATTTTAAGACACATATATGTGAAAAATTGTATGATATTTAAATGTCATTTTTATATACACACACACACACACATATATATATATATATATATATACATAAGTAATCCAAAGTGATATTTAAAGAAAACTAAATTTATACTGTAAAATTTAGTATATAAAATTTATTTTGGGTGTGATTATAAAAAAACAACATTAAATACGTATTGTTTAATTTTAAAATGTTATTTAAATCATTAATTAAAATAAAGTATTTAAATTATTTGAATTAATGAATAAAAAATGATCATGAAATAAAATTATGAATTACGTAATTATGAAATATTATTAATTATTCGGAGCCAGGGCCCACTAGGGGGCCTCAGCAAAATTCCAGGATGACTTGAAATTATTTGAATAAATAAATTATTACTAATATATTAAAGTAATAACTCTGAATTAATCATAATTATCATAAAATCAAGATGTAAATTATGTAAATTAATAAATCAACACTCCCATTTTTTGTTAATAGAAAAGTCTGAAAACAAGCAAGTTGACTTGACTTAATTAGAATGTATAAATGTAATATATTTTAAATTATATTCTACATCTAAACTTTACAGATAGTTAAAGAGAGATTTATTAACCTCTGTGGTCTTTCAGCAAGTTTTCCCTTTTCTTTTTACTTTTGAGAGGAGGACGGTGCACATTGAGGACAGTCGGCGGTGGAGAGACGCTCTCCATTACAGTGCGTGTGTCTGCGGCGGCTGTCAGCAGCTGCATAACCAGACCTGTGTTTTATAGACAGTTACGTGGACGCAGGCAGTAAGAGGTTTGCTGGCCGGAGCTGAGCACTATACATTATACAGCAGGAATCACTTAGGCTGCCGGGGTCAAGTAGGGGCCCACAAACTTCATATTTAACTTCAGATGGGGTATGATTCAAACCTCATTGCTCTTTCCGAACCATACAGAGAGATGCTTTTTTCTCCGACAGCGAGGTGAAGGATGAAGGTAGACGAGCAGTGAGTGTCTTGTCAGCTTTGGGGAGATCAAAGACTTGAATGTCAGAGAGAAAAAGGCTATAAATGTCAGTCTGAGGACCCTGGATTGAGATGTCTCAGGGTTTCACTGTAGATGACCATTCTGGTCAGGAGCAACAAATGAGAGTGTGATTATGTGGGAACTTTTTCAGAAACACAGTTGAGGTTGCAGATTCGTAGCCTGGGCCCTCTCTATGCTGCCCTACAAAGGCAAAGCGCAGTAACTACACTAAAACTAAACCCTATGGTCTATCGCTCCAGCGGCCTTGCTCAGCTCCCGCAACACTCGGTCCTGCTCTGCTTCATACTACAGTAACGTTAATAATCGCATCCATGAACATGATTTCTGCCCGAGTCCTATCCTGATTCTTCCCCACCAGCTGTGAGGTGAAGACCACATGTCCCAAGATTCTGCGTTCAAACTTGGCGTCATCAAACTACGCCTTTTTTTTTAATAGGCGCCCTCTAGCGGACGGAAAAGCTACATAGTGCACCTTTAAGTGTGATTTTAACAATATTAACAAAATAACAGATTATTCCAAAAAGTATTCAGTCTGTAAGATTTAGTTTTTAAGGAATGAATACTTTTATTCAGAAACTATGCATTAAATTGATCAAAAGTGAATACAGTAAAGACGTGTGTGTTACGAAATATTTCTAATTCAAATTAACACTGTTCTTTTGAACTTTATATTCATCAAAGAATCCTGAAAAAAACTATCATGGTATTAAGCAGCACAGCTGTTTTCAACATTGATAATAATAAGATAATGATACATTCTTGAGTAGCAAATCAGAATATTATAATGATTTCTGAAGGATCGTGTGACACTGAAGACTGGAGTAAGAATGCTGAAAATGTAGCTATTACCAACACAGGAGCCCCAGTTTGTCCGGCTCTTCCAAAGGTCTGCTGGGAAATGGAGTTCCTTTGAGTTGTATGTGGAGATCAGACACACTTTCAGTGCGTCTAACATCCATCCTAGTCTCCTCTCACTGCCTCCCTACATTCTCCTTTTTGAAAGAGAACACGATGTGGCCTGACAGATCCGCCTCAGTGTAACCTCAGAGTTTAGAAGGCATCTGTGAGAAACAGAAGAGTATCGTGTATGTGGAAAAAAAACACAGGGTTTAGTCGCTTTGAAGTGAATGACACCGTGCGATCTGTTTGTAATTATGGAATAATGAAAGAGAGATGGATGGACGGATCTTATCTGCTTCTTATCTTTATGGTTATCTTTTCCATGAGCTGGAGAAGAGCTGATCTGTCTCTGTATGTAAAGAAAAGGACTCTGTCCTCGGGCTCACAGATCTGCTGTGCTTCATACGAAATATATCGCCCGTTCACATTCTCTTGTGTAATCTTTATAGGTCCTATGGGCCTTGTGTCCTTGAATTGGCCTTGGAAAGACAGACAGAATGGAGATTGGGAGGGGTGCGGAAAGAATGGGGGTAGGGATGTACGGATGAAGACAGTATGAGAAGAAAATGAGGCAAAAACCTGGGTAAATGAACCGTTTTCTCAGAAGCGTTGACCTATGAGATTTGACCTCGCTGATTGTGTCACTGCTCTGATTGGCCAGTGAGTGAGTTTAATGAATGTTGGTTATTGTTGGTTATCTTTTTTTTGTCTTCTGTTTTTTTCACAGGAGTATGACCTGTTTGGCTGGTGGGTGGGGGAGATGAAAGGGGTCATTGGAATCGTGCCTAAGGAGTATCTTATGGAACTGTATGTGCTGTAAGGGGTCAGAGGTGAGTAAAATGAATGGCAGCCCATATGCCTGTTTTTTCAGCACAAATCCCATCTCATTTTTTGTTCATTCCCAGGAACCTCTGATGACCTGCGTTGTAGATTCATGCTCCACAAGTCGCCATAACATTCTGTGTGTTTCTATTATTTGATGTAATATGTAAAGCATACTGCTTCTTCAAAAGCACAATTCATTGTAAAGTTCAGTGTAGGATGTGATACTTTTTGCTAATTATTTAATTAATGTGCTGTAGTATTTAATAGGGATGACTGATTGAATGTGACTTTTTTTGTCTTTCAAATGCATGATGTTCTGAGCAAAAACGGAAAATTTGAAAATAAAGCTTGCGTGTTTAACGCCATCACAAAATGTTGTCTTTTTGTAGCAGTAGCCACCAGGTGGCAGCAGCGTATAAGGGTCTTTGTAATACGCTTGCGTCACAATATTTCAGGGCAGATGTGAAATGTCTTCATTTGCGACTCCATTTGATGCCTACAGAGGAACAGACAACACAAGACAGGTTTCTACACAGGATGTGAGTGCTGTTTGTACGTACAATCACAATGTATCTGTACGTAACGAACTGATGGGAAACAAAATCTCTGACCTTTTTATGCAGAACATAACAAACAAATCAAATAGCAGTTATTCAGATGTGGAATTAATTATCTGCTGTAGGAGAACTGTTTGGCATATCGGATCGTATCTTCATGGACCGCTGCGTTGACATCCACAAATATCTGGGCACTGAAGTGAGAAACTTAATTAAAACACATGTCAGGCCGTTACCTTCTCTGCCAGGAAGAATGTATCCAAACGAAGTTACTATTAGCATATTAACTTGCTCAGTCAAGCTTCACACAATAAATACTAAAGACATTTTAATTGGATCATTATATAATACTGTATTATATAAACCAGTTGATAAACAATTAGACTAGGACCTGCTGTTAAAGGTAATTTTAATTTAATTTAAATCAAATGTTGACACCATGTTTGATTACATAAATCTTTTATAAAAGTTTGTATTAACATTAGCAAGATCTGAGAATATCTCACGAAGAAATATTTGTCATAATACCAAAACCATAAGAAAATATTAAATAATTATATTTTATATTCCATACCATCTTCATCTGAAATGTTACTACTAATGCGAAAAGCTGTTTTTTTATATTATCAGTCTGACATTTTAAAAGTAAAACAAGTATAAAAATAAGTTTAGTATATTAAATAGTGCCATAATGATTACTTTACAAATACGTCTAAATGTAAATATTAATAGTATATATAATATGTAATACTAATAAAAATGTTATTGTATTTTGCTTTACATTGGGCTACTAACCGAATCTGAATTGGGTGGGTTAAATAGGTTTATTTGTCAATACGCCAGAATGCTTTTTAATGGTACTCAAATAGGCTATTATATTATATTATTAGGGGCCAAGCCCTGAAAGGGCTGTAACCCCTATTGTATCTGTTGGTTTTCTATATTATTATTATTATTCCTCCCCCCATATGGGAGAACCATAGGAAAATGATGAAATTTGGCATACTTGTAGATATCTTCATAAATAGTGAATTAACCAAATTTGAAGTCTCTAAGACCAACTCCATAGCGCCACCACCAGTTTAAAAATCCAACATTTAAACTGTAATATCTTTTGAACCATTTGTAATAGAGAAATGAGACAAGTACATCTGATTCCTCTCTTCATGCTGATCACATTCAATATCTTACATTAAAGCTCCGCCCATAACAGTAACGGCCATTTTGAAAAGTACAGTATTCAGTTTTTTCACTACTCCTCCTTCAAAATGTGTCCAATTCTTGAAAAAACTTGGTGGAGAGAATCCTTCTGGGATTTCTTTTTGTCCTTCTGGGAAAAAAAAAAGTTATGGTGTCTCGAACTTAACGAGGTCGACCCAAAATTGGTTCTGAGGCTGTATCTCGGCCAAACTTTGATCAATCGATACGAAAATTGGTACGCTTCATCAAACCCATGATCTGAGGGTGCAT
The DNA here is from genome assembly GCA_023029165.1 of Gobiocypris rarus. Classification (NCBI taxonomy): domain Eukaryota; kingdom Metazoa; phylum Chordata; class Actinopteri; order Cypriniformes; family Gobionidae; genus Gobiocypris; species Gobiocypris rarus. The sequence goes on along the minus strand of CM040926.1, from coordinate 15,921,039 downwards.
CCAAAAGTTGGGAACAGCGCCACCTACGGGTCATGAGATATTAAAAATTTATATTTTTGCCCATAACTTCTGAACGGTTTGTCAGAAAACCATAATCGTGGTGTCTATTCCTCGTGTCATGCCGAATCCGGGAATACCAGATATGTTAGGATGAACCACGTGACCGCCATTTTGTATTTTGTCATAAAATGCGATATCTTTTATAATATTTGACATATATGCACAAAATTTGGTATGCATGACCGACAGCATGTCCCGAACGTTACCTGAGAAGTTTCAAAACAGCGCCACCTAGTGTTCCAGAGATATAAGATTTTTAGCAAAAATGCTTATAACTTCTGAAAACATTATCTAAATTCTATATAATTTATGTCATTTTGTTCTCTGGCTTATGCAGATTCCGACGATGTCTCATTTGTCATTTTCCAAACCTGTGACTGTCCGCCATATTGAAACAAGTGAAAAACTGTTTTTTTTGCTACTCCTTCAAAATGTGTCCAATTCTCACAAAACTTGGCAGAGATGATCTTTGGACAGAGCTGCACAGAAATGACTGAACAGATTTTTGATACTCACTACTGTTCCTGAGAAATTCGTCTCTGAAGTTGACCTTGGCTGTGTTTGTGTCTTTATCCTAGTTAGCTTAGCATTCTAAATGGTTATTTGCAAAATTTGCTTCCGTTCCAGGCATTAAATACTTCTGAGAATGATTTAAACCAATTTTTTTTTATATATAATGTTGTTCATTAAATCAAAAATACTTCATTTTGAGTTAATTTCTGATTTGAACTATGGACCTACGACATGCCAATGAACACGTGTCTTCCCTGTAGCGCAATGAGATGAGCGTCAGACACTGGATTGCGAGGTTATGGGTTCGAGCCCTGTGGGGGACAGCTTTATAAAATTGTGTGTAATGTTACCTCCGCTCAAGTGTGTGTAATGTGGCAAAAGCTGCGGTTCTGTCTTCACAAACCATTGTATGAGTGGCATGCTGTTTAAAGCAACAGGCTAAAGCTTTGAAGATTGATTGATCAAATTCAATGTGTAGCAAGTTAAGTTATGTTGTTTAAGCATGTTAATTGGGCAATGTTCAAAAGTTTCATAATAAAATCCAAAGTCCAAAAAGAGCCATAATGGGCTTGGCCCCGGAAATGCTGCTAGCAACTATATTTATATTTAGTGTTGTCAAATCGATTAATCACAATTAATCACATTTATAATAAAAGTTTACTTAATTTATGTGTGTTAACTTTGTATAAATATTATGTATATTTAATTACACACTGAAGTACATGTACATATTAAATATTTGCATGTATACTGTGTGTATTTATATATATATATATATATATATATATATATATATATATATATATATATATATATATATATATATATATAATTTACATTATATATAAATATACATATTTTATATATAAATATAAACATTTTCTTAGATGTATACATGCATGTATAGATACATAATTATTCACAGTACACACATATATTATGTAAACACATACTTTTATTTTGGATGCGATTCATCACGATTAATCGATTTGACAGCACTAATTATAATATTATTTTATATATTTAAAAAAAAAAATTTCTAACATATAGCCTAATAATGAAATTAATTAAAAACAAAGCTGTATTAATTAAGAATTTACATTTATCACATTAGCAGAATTTTTTTCCGCTGTACTATTTCTTCACTTTAGCTGTGTTTCCTGGTAATTTATTGGAAAGGTGAAATCTGGAACACAGTGACTGTCCTGATTGAACTCGTCCAGTCTGTTAAAGAATCAGCACTAATGAAGGAGCTCATGGTGGAGAGGATGTTTCCACTGAGCCTCGTGTGTGTTAAATTCGCATCACATGTCAGCAGCTCACTCCTCTCTGTCAGGGAAGGAGAGAGAGGAGAGGAAAGGAGAGGACAGGATGTTAGTTGTGAGAGGGGTGGAGGTAAGACACCTGTCGAGGGAGGTGGGGATTCATTAGTATTCATTATACATTTCCCTGCTAGTTCCTAAGCAGAGCGGAAAGAGGAGGGGCACCAGCCGTCTCCTCCACAGAGATATACAGAGAAAGCTGAAACAGAGAGGACTGTGATGTCATTGATAGTGGCCTTTGCTATGTTTCACGCCTTTCACTTGAAATGGGCCTTGCACTCAAAAAAGAGCCGGAAGTGAAAATGCCACCAAAATTAATAAGAAATTGCCCCCAAAATTTAAGATACATGGAGCAAAAATGTCCTTGTATGAGTTCTTGTTTTTAATAATTGCAAACAGAACATAAAGTGCTGTTTTCCCAAATATAGCGGGCTAGCCTATTGATTTCATACAATAGTTCAATAAACAAGAAGTTAAAGGGATAGGTCACCCAAAAAATGAAAATTTTATGTTTATCTGCTTACCCCCAGGGCATCCAAGATAAAGGTTACTTTGTTTCTTCAGTAGAAAACAAATGAAGATTTTTAACTCCAACCGTTGCAGTCTGCCAGTCGTATAATGCATGTGAATGGTAACAAAATCTATAAGAGTAAAAAAAAAACATGCACAGACAAATCCAAATTAAACCCTGCGGCTCGTGATGACACATTGATGTCTTAAGACACGAAACGATTGGTTTGTGCAAGAAACTGAACAGTATTTATATAATTGTTTACCTCTAATACACCACTACGTCAGCAGCCTTAAGCTCGCGATCACTTCCGGTGCGTGAGGTCTGTACACGATATGTTGCGTAAATTACTCCAGATCGTGTACAGACCTCATGCAACGGAGGTATTACAGGTAAAAAATTCTATAAATACTGTTCAGTGTCTTAAGACATCATTGTGTCGTCACAAGCTGCAGGGTTTAATTTGATTGGTCTGTGCATGTTTTTTTTACTCATAGATTTTGTTACCATTCGCATGCATTATACGACTGGCAGATTGCAATGGTTGGAGTTTAAAATCTTCATTTGTGTTACTGAAGAATCAAAGTCACCTATAACTTGGATGCCCTGGGGGTAAGAATTTTCATTTTTGGGTGAACTATCCCTTTAATAGGTGACTTTCATTTTAGTTAGTCTTAGAACATTGTCTATTTTGCTTAAATTCGTCAACGAAAATACTGTAGTTCTAAACAAATCCACAGAGCCAATGCACGTCTCTTCTTTAAAGGGCACCTACTATGCAAAATTCACTTTTATAAGGTGTTCGAACATAAATGTGTGTTGGCAGTGTGTGTACACAACAACCCTATAATGGTAAAAATCCACCCACTCCTTTTTTTTTAATCCCCATAAATCTTAAGCAGTGTCTCAGAACAAGCCGTTTCCAGATTCCTGCAGTGTGACGTCGCACTGCAGAGGCCCCGCCCACACATGTTGATGGACACTGACATACTAGCACAGACCCATCCCTCAGAGAGCTGAGCTGTTCACACAGTCCACCATGTTTATCTTCTCGCCAGAGCATTAACAGCAGCATTCAAGTAAGAAATGTGTTCTTATTAAAGGGCTACTTCAGCGCTGGGAAGATGAATCTGTATTTAAACTGGGTCATTAATGTAGTAGAAATGTGAAATTATTTTTGAATTTGGTGCCTTCTAGACTGAGAAAACACAGAAAATGTTTTTTTGTCTCATGGGGATGAAAGACAACAATTCCCAGAACGCACTGCTTCACTGCCCTAGGCACGGCTAGTCGGCTACTGGATTACTGGATCACTTGCCCACCGCATTCATTTTCAGAAAATCAGTTCAGTTAGAGACACTACAATTAAAAACTGAACGTGTCTGTTCGATATAATGCGAGTGAGCCGATTGAGCGTCACGGCACAAACGCAGCAGGATCGGATTACATTCATCACATGAGCGGAGGTAAGCGCGGGATTCGCGGCTGCATTCACAGCACATGAACAGTCTGGTATGTGTTCAGTTCATGTCTTTGGAAGCTTAAGTGTCATAGGAAGTTCATTTTAAAAGTTAAAACACTCACTTTGCTCGCACCGCTCCGTTTACATGAATCTCCGCAGCTCCGCTAGCCAAGTGCTGTGAGTGTGATGTTGAAAACATGTGGAAATAGCGCCCTCTGCGGGCTGTAGTCTTTAGCCTCTGGCCAAAAACTCATCGGAGGAATTTTTCCAGAAATAAAATACATAATTCTCTCGTCTCAGGGTCATATGAGGGGGGAAAGTACGATAATTTGAATATACTCCTGGGTTTCTACTGATAAAAAGCTTAATGCTAATCGCTGAAATAACCCTTTAAAGCTACTAAAGTTCAGTAAGTCAAGAGCAGTGAGTGAATTTCTGTTTATCTTCTGTTGTTTGATAGAGAACTAGTCTAGTTTAATATACTGGGATGTGCTGACATCCAGCTCTGTGCGCATGCGACAGGAGAATGTGTGTGTGTGTTTAAGTTGAGAGTGATAAGGCTTTAAAACGCATGCAGATGATAATATTTCATGATGATGAAGATCTGCAATGTCACATGAACCTGTCTGCGATAGAGATGATCATTAAAACAAACAGATATCATGTTTCAGTTTTCATTCCGTGTTCACTGCTGTGAATGAGGAATGAGCTGTGAACAAGATGTGTAGGCTCCGCCCTCGCAGCAGCAGCTCATTTGCATTAAAGGAGCCACGCACAGAACAGCTCATTTTTCTTTAACCCCAAAATTGCCATTTTCAAAATGGTATATTAAACGATCTGTTAGGAATTTTGATCTGAAACTTAACAGGCACACTCTGGGGACACCTGAGACGCATATTACATCTTGTAAAAAGGGGCATAATAGGTGCCCTTTAAAAACGTGCCCCTGAACTGTAAAGGGCACCTCTGAAGAGGATGTTTGGCCGAATGTAGCGTCCAGCTACATAAAAATCAGCACAAGATTTTGCCGCAGCCTTTGAATTTCCTGCCTTTTGGTGAACTTTAAGGGTTAGTTCAGCCAAAAATGATTTAATTTCATCAATGTCATCATTTACTACCCTCATGTCGTTCTATTCTTTCTTTTGCAGAACACAAATGAAGATATATTGATAGCCTATTGATATATATCAAAATAAATATGCCAGAAATAAGATAGCATATAAATGTTAGATGAAAAACTTAAATGAAGGATTGAAATGCAATGATAGTTGCACAGAAAAACAGCTTTTCTTTAAATGAATGTTGTCTCGCCAACTAACTCAAAATATCATCTTTTGTGTTCTACAGAAGAAAAAAGTCATACTGGTTTGGATCCAACTATCCCTTTAAGTAGTCCTATCAGCAACAAAGTGCAAGACTACAGTAGAATGTTTACATGTAGATTTTGTTTTAGGATGCTGAAAGAACACTCGTTTCCATTCAGGTCCTGTTTTGTAGGGCTGGGAGGTTTGCGGCAGCAGATGGGCTGTCCCGCTGTGTGCCTGATTGAAACACAGAAGCTGGAGCCGATTCATAACAACATCACCAGCTCCTGTCAGCTCCAGCCAGGGAACAAATCAGCCTTCCCGCGGCTCTGCTGCAAGGAACACGACTCTGCTCGGAGGAAAAAAGCAGGGACCAGCCAAGGGCACAAAGGGTCCTCACGTTTTAGGACTGCCTGGCTGTCAGTGTTTACAAGCTCTGTGCTCGTGTACTCGCAGATGATAGTCGTGAAAATCAAAGCTGCATCTGCAGATGGCAGGGCCGTATGTGGAAAGCCTCAGCGGACTGCACTGCAGATATTGAATTATTGATTATTTAAGCTGGTCCAAATAGGCTGGTCACTATTGATCAGACGTTTCAGGATAAAAGCTCAGGTTAATGAGGTCACACGTTTTATATAGTAAAACTACATGTGACTGTAGAGACATCTAGGCCTTGATTTTTACCACAGTAATGGGTAGCATTTGTGATTGAACAAAGCAGGGTGGAGTCTTTGTCTCTTGTGCTGATGATATAGTGAGCTGGAGGCTCAGAGCAGAATGATATGAAGCCAACCCTCTGTCCTCTGGGTGACATTCAAAGGATTCATAAATCCTGCTCTTTATGGGGCCAGTTTGCCATAAATCCCACAACCTAATTGGAGATGTAATGAATTACCATAATTAGTCATAGGCGGTTTTACATTAAACGGGAGGTGTGTGTGCCGCAGGGAGCAGTTCATCATGGGGGACGGAAATCTGTGTTCGTTAAAAGCAGAGATTTCACTGAAAGTTTCCCCAGTTGTCTAATCAGAGATCAGACGTGTTCTGTTCTACTGTCTGATTTTAAATTTCAAACCCAAAAGGGTGATTAGCACTTAATCTGATGTTTTTTTTCTCTCTAAAATTTTCTCTAAAGAGATTCCTAGATCATACTCTGGTGGCAACAAAACCTTTTTTTGGTTGTAGAAACAATTTTCACTTAGAAATTTCACAAATAATACAAAGAAACGGCAACACATTTTCTACTCCAGTAATCTTCGAAAAATCATTTGCAAACATCCTGCAGACAGGGGGCAATCTTGCCATCTTCTTCCCTTTCAGCAAAATTTATCCGGTGATGAAAGAGCTACCGTGCTGGCTGTCGTTGAGGGCCGTTTTGCTAAATATTACCATTTGATTTTATAGGCTAATAAATGATTTGGTTAATGGATCTGCACTCCTTCCCCTGCTCTGCTTCGGACAGCTGCGTATCCTTTATTACAATTTGTTGGAAAAATATAGGTTTCATAAGTAAATGCCACAGAACAATTAATCTGGAGCGCATTAAATTCTAGTAATGATGCTAAAACGCTAATAATTAAAACGGGCAACTGGACAAGAAGTTTGATGAGTCAAGTTGAAAATAGTGCAGAGAGTGCAAAGTGGAGAGCAGGTGCCCTTCTGGTTTAACTGCTCAATTCGGTAATGATGCCGTTTATGAGCTAACACTGTAAAAGAAAATGACCGTTCACAGATGGATTATGTCGTTATTTGTGTTGAACACATCTGCAGAATGTGCTTAGGATTTAGGAGAATTCATTCATTACACTGAATTTATTTATGTATTTATAGAACTAATCCATATGAATTGAGTGGTTTAGTCTAAAATTTTCTGAAGAGACTCGATCGCTTTACATGAACAGATTTAATTTAGCAAACTTAAATAGAAGCTCATCCAAACCTGCACGAGAACAAACCTCTTACGGAAGCTCAAACATGCTGCGTAACACACGAGAATGAACCTCATTGGTTCTCGCGGATACTCAAACGTGATGCGTAACATGAGACTGAACCTCATTGGTTCTCGCGGATACTCAAACGTGATGCTTAACATGAGAATGAACCTCATTGGTTCTCGCGGATACTCAAACTTGATGCATAACATGAGAAGGAACCTCACTGGTTCTCGCGGATAGTCAAACATGATGTGTAACACGAGAATCAACCCCATTGGGTCTTGTGAAAGCTCAAACATGATGCGTAACATGAGAATGAAACTCATTGGTTCTCACAGAATCTCAAACGTGATGCGTAACACGAGAACGAACCTCATTGGTTCTTGCGGAAGCTCAAACATGATGCGTAACATGAGAATGAAACTCATTGGTTCTCACAGAATCTCAAACGTGATGCGTAACACGAGAATGAACCTCATTGGTTCTTACGGAAGCTCAAACCTGATGCGCTACACGAGAATGAACCTCATTGGTTCTTACGGAAGCTCAAACCTGATGCGTTACACGAGAATGAACCTCATTGGTTCTCACGGATACTAACACCGTCACATGTGATGCGTAACACATGATAATAGGCTTGTTTAAGATGAGCAAAATTTGCGCAGAACCGATCACCGGTGATCAGCGCGAGATGCATGCCGGTTAGAAATGTGTCCGAGGGCGGTCCGCCTTCCTCTGATGTCATGCTGACGTATGTCAAACTCTCGCGAGCGAAAGGCGGATGTGTCGGATTCTGCAGTCGAGCGCAGTTGCTCTTCACCGACTGCGCTGAGCAAAAGCATGATGGGAAACGACTTACTGACGACACAGCTTAATGCTCATTGGTTTAAACAAACGTGACATGTGATTCTTTTTTTAAATGTTTGATTTTAAAACTCTGATATCATGTTTTAATGTCTATAAATTATGTGTGAATATTCCCAAACTGTCGACAGTGCGACCTCTCAGTGGGTTATGTGATTGTTGTCATATTTATAAAAATATATAAAAACATGTATCTAATTAAAGTAAAAATGATTATAAACACGTCTTTCGAATGGAAATAAATAACAAAAACTTTGAGTGTTTTAATCATAATATTTAGTTTCATATAAAAGCAACAGAACTTAAATTACATCCAGTTTATCAGCAACAGTGCATGAGTGTGAATCCCGCGATATCCGCCTTTGATCTCGAAGGTGTCGGATCCACTACGAGAAGTCAGAACTGTCCGTCTTGCCTGCACTTTTTTCACTCCTCCCTTCACTGCAGCCGCCTAGTCTCGCCATCATTTCAGGCGAGGCGAGGCGAGGCGAGGCGAGGCGCATCTCAAACAAGCCTAATGCAGAGGTGGGGGACTCGAGTCACATGACTTGACTCGAGTCGCACATTTTAGGACTTGAGACTTGCTTGACAAACTAAAAGACTCGACTTGACTTTGACTTGATATTCATGACTTGAGACTTTACTCGGACGTACTTGTTTTTGTTTGATAAATATCTTTTTGAGCGCACATAGCGAACCACCGACGCGCAGCAGGCAAGCAGAGAGAGCTAACGTAAGAGACAGTCGTGAATGAAGGCGCTTCGGCAGGTTTCCATGATAATCAGTCACTCACAGATCACGGCATGCCCATGCTCGAACCCGCGCTCAGTGTTGCCAGACTGGGCGGGTTCCGTTCCGGGCCGCACTGTATCCATCATTTTCGTACGAAGAGTTCGCGATGATGAGTTCAAAATTGCAACAACAACAACAACAACAAAAAACTCTAGACTACGAAACCGTCAAGCACTGTAAGTTGAAATGTGGTAGGCCTATCCGACTTGTGTTGCACAATGATGGATAACTGCATATTTCTTTTGTTGAATAATTGAGCAGTTTGGCTGAAGAAGCCACTGTGAGCGTGTCGACAGCGTTTGTGTGTTATACAGAATATCCGCGGAAGTGTTATTTATTAGTATCTCAGTTCACAGATGGTTTCTGTATTGTTTCTATATAAAAATGTCAACACAATGTATTTTCTCTGGCTCTTGTCATTTTGCTCCGTTTTTATGCTTGTTGTTGTCAACTGTTGACATTGTACAAGCAAAAGGTTGGCAGTGTTGTTGTGATTGGACGTCTGGGTTAAAGTCACCATTCTGTGTGTTATGCTGCATTGGAGCTTATTTTTGACAAATTATGTAACTAAAAGTAATTTTTATAGTCTCCCAATGATTGGAGAAAATGCTGAAATCCCGCCAACACTGCACAAATGTAAAACATTTTAGTAAAACATGACTACGAAAGTGATTATATATATTACTTTTTGTAAATTTTTTATTTTATTTTTCAGCAAACTTTATTTGGAGTCAAAAAGACCCAGATAGCTTACAATAATAGCATTTTAAACTAATTAAGCAACAACAAAAAAAAAGATAACATTTAAAATAAAACCATCAATTAGATAGGTCAGAAAAAAACTGATAGCTATAACAATTGACATTCTGTCTCCCTCACGTTTGAAATGATGGCTACACCTCTGTTTGGACATGTTACTAATCCAAAGGACTCAAATATTATTGAAGACATATTAAAAAAAAACTTTATTTCATCATGGCTTTAATATTTAGTATACAGGTGACAAGAACTGGACACATACGCATTGCGGCTAATGAGCCTTCGTCAGGGTGTGAGGAACAAACACAATCTGAGTTCTTTTACGTTTATTAGTCATATAACAATCACCTGGTTACGCTGTAGAGGGCAAGCAAATAAATTCAAAAAATATATCTCACCTAATATATTGGCTATGTAATTTTGAATCTTATTTTAATTTTTTTAGATTTGTATTGTATTAACAACTCAGCTGTATGTGGACAACTTTTGAGTAGAAATGCATATTGCAATTTTTATTGCAAATAAAACTCCATTAGTCCATAACTACTGTAGTTTTAGCTTATTTTAATATAAAAATTCAGTTAAATCATCAAACATTTGTATGACTTGCCAGTGACTTGCTTGACCCAAGCTATGACTTGACTTGACTTCCTTGACATAAAGCAGTGACTTGACTTGACTTGACTCTCACAAAAATTGACTTGGACTTGCTTGAGACTTGAAGGTTAAGACTTGAGACTTGCTTGAGACTTGCACATGTGTGACTTACTCCCACCTCTGTGAGAATGAACCTCATTGGTTCTCTCATGTCAAGGGAACATGCTTGAGCTTCTGTTTACCACAGCTGATGTGTGAGTTAATGACTGTTTATATGTGAATAAAAGCCTAAATTCAATCTGTTCATCATATAAAGCAATCATGTCTTTTCAGAATATTTTGCACTAAACCGCTCAGTTCATATGTGTTAGTTTCCGATCTCTTTATGAACCTTTTAAAGCGTCAGAGCTGTAGTTGCGTAGCTGCCAACGAAGGGGCAGAATTTTATTTAAAATATCTTCATGTATGTCCTGAAGATGAACAAACGTTTTACGGGTTTGGAACGACATATGGGTGAGTAATTAATGAAAGTATTTTCCTTTTCGGGTGAACTAATCCTTTAAAGGAATATTTTCAATCACTCTTCAATCAATTACTCCTTAGCATACTAAAAAGAGTACTTGTTATGGAAATAATATGCTTCAAAAGAATATGCATACGTTTTTGGACACTTAATTGCATGATAAATGCAATTATGTGAAATTGTATTATAGGTTAAATTTATATTTAATGCAAATAGCTGAGCTTTAGATAGTTTTTTGACCCTCTTAAGTACTTCAGTACATCTTCATATGTAATTTCACATTTACTTATATTGTCTTATATGGTTGAAGTGCACTGCCAAATGTACTGAAAAGCATTTATGTCAGCTAAAATATACATGTTATTTCTAATGAAACTTGTCGTGTATTTAAATATATTTGTAATTACACATTTTGATGAAGTTGCAATTTAGTATTTAGTATATTACTTAAAATCAAATATCAAATAACACACTAATGTTCAAATTATGATCTTTGCTTTCTTTTTTAATATGTTAGTCAGCACATCAAAATAAGTGTATGACAAAAACAGAACAAAAGATCATAAAAACGATCATATTGAACGAATAATAAAGCCCCATTTTTCAAAATGTCTTTCTTAGTGTTCTTCAGAATAAATAAAGTCATACAAAAGTCATACTTTTAAATATCAAAGTTAAATATTTCCTGCCTTTTTTAAGTGTACATGTGATTTATTACCATATAACTGAAGAGCATTGTTGTGTTTTAAGACCTCTTTGCTCATTTATCCAGAACTATTCACACCTTTATTACTTGCCCCCTTTTTTTCTCTCTATTTCGCTTTCCTTCATTCACACATACACTTACAGAAAGGCACACCTCACTAACTCTCTTGGAAATAACAGGGGCTTATTTATGTGGTATCCCCAGGCGTTCCTCTGGGAAATATACTACTTTTCCTACTGGCCTCCTGTCAGCATCCCATTAAGGCCCTGTCTTCATTTTACGCCTCTAAATCTGATGCAGACACCACTGAAATGTAAGCAAATATTAATTGGGGTCAGTCGCAGCAGATGCAACTCATGCAGGCGTCTAATGTAAAGTACCTTTGTGGAGCCGTGGCATTACAGAGCAGGGTGCTGACGCCTCACATTTTCCACGTATGCTGGCTATGGCTGCGATGATTCATAATGGTCGCAGCGCTTGGCCTTCATATTTTACCAGGCAAGTGTTTTATCAATTAAAGGAAATGCTGTTATGGTACCCTAGTACCACAGAGAATTTAGCTTTAGACCTGTGTAACTGCCTCAGACTGACCTGATTGTTAAGTTGCACAGTCACAAAGGGGCATTTGTGTTACTCACCTGATAGACTGTACAACCTAACCAGACACAACCACCAAAGCAGCATATGATAAAAGCATATCAAAGTCTTTTCCATGTAAAATAAGTATTTGTCCTAACTACGATGAGTGCCAGGACATTTTGTTGAGCGCTTTTCTGCAGCATAGAGTGCAACACTCTAGAAGTAAAAGCTCCATTTTATCCATAAGGAAATCGATTTTTAACAATAACGTAAATGTTTAAAGACAGACTTAGAGAGTTCCAAGGTTGTTAATCGATGCTATGCTTTTGCTGAATCTATTCGTTGCATTATTTCAACTTATTTTTAAAATAATGTTTAACAGTGGAATTTGTGGTGAAAACTACATTACCCATGATGCTGTACAGAAACTCCACCAATCATTCACAGTGAGCAAATCTTGCCCCCGAAGAATATCCCCTCCCACAAAGCACCGCAAATTACTTAAATGTGTATATAGATATTGTGTGTGTTGTGCTTGTCTCTCATTAACAATCATTCCAGCGACTTTGTTCAGCTCCTACAGCCCTGCTCTGCTTCATACTACAGTAATGTTAATGTTAATGTTAATGTTAATGTAACTTTTCCATCCACTAGAGGTCGCCTATTCAAAACAAAGGTGTAGTTTGATGACGCCAAGTTTGAGCGCTGAATCTTGGGACATGTGGTCTTCACCTCACAGCCAGTGGAAAAGAATCGGGATAGGACTCGGGCAGAAATCATGTTCATGGATGCGATTATTAATGTTACTGTAGTATGAAGCAGAGCAGGACCAAGTGTTGAGGGAGCTGAGCAAGGCCGCTGGAGCGATTGTTAATAAGATGAACGCAACACACGCCTCGCTAGCAGCGGGACTTTTATTATGCCACAGTCACCGGCGCCATTTCCGCATTTCCGAGTATGAGGTAACGCAGTTCTGTTTGTCATATCAGATACATTTGAGTGTGTTGAAAATGATGTTATGTGTCACTGTGACACTTGTTGCACACTGCAGTGAGAGTAAAGCATTTCTGCAAAATAAAACCGAAAGCTGAGGGTAACGCAGATATGACACAACTGACAGTCGACTCCCTCACATGTCCCGGTTCCTTGGTTAAAATAGCAATTTTCTCACAATTTACAAAGAGTTGGAAACATTTGGGATAATTTAAGTACAAAATATGTAACACTGGACTAGTTGTTTTTGGATATTTTACTGCAAAAATGTTGCATATTGCACCTTTAATAATCTCATTCATGAACATGATTTCTGTCCGCATCCCGGCCCGATTCTTTTCCACCAGCTTTGAGGTGAAGACGACAACTCTCAAGATTCCGTGCTCAATCTCAATGTCATCTAGCCTAGAAATCTAGACGCACCCTAGCGGCAGTAAATCTAATTTGCCGCCAGTGTCATCAAGCAACTCTCGGTAGAACTGCGAGCTGGAAAAAACAAACTCTGGGCAAGCCAATCACATCGTATATATAGTCGGTGGGCGGGCTTAACGTAATGACGGCAGAGTTGCCACGATTCCTGCTGCTTGAAAACAAAGGAGATGGTGGCTGGAGATGCTGGCGAACAGCGGTCTTTCGAATCGGCTTTGGCCGCGACTCTGAAAGATTTGGAGTTAAGCTTCTCATTGAGAAAAGAGCAAATAACCGCACTGAAGTTTTAAAAAAGGAAGATGTGTTTTTTACCGACCAGAGTTTTGCCGACCGGATACGGCAAAAGTTTAATTTATCAACTAGCTTCTGCTTCTGTTTCTTAGTTGCTCTGGTTGGTTGTAGCGCTATCCTATTGCGTGCAGGGGATTTTGAAAGACGACCGTTTATCCCGCCCCTCGGATTGAGTCCTGCCAATGGTGAGTTTCCAGACCAAACATCTTGATGTGGGTCTGGCTTGTCAGGCTAAGTGTCATCAAGCTATGCCCCTGATATTAAGGTTTGTACATGCAATACACAAATGTAACTGCTATGATGTATAACATCTTTATTTATCCTAAAATTAAATAAAACCATGTATGCATTCTTAATAAAAAACTTGCAACATTCTTCAATCTTTCAAGCAGACATTTTTATCTGTATATATATATAAAAAGAGATTAATCCTTATTAAAGGTATTAAAGTTATTAAGTCAAGAACATTGAGTGATTTTCACTTTTTCTTTTGCTGTTTGATTAACATTAATAACGAACAGCAGCAGCAGCTATCACTTTAAGGCTGAATGCACAGATCCAAAACCCTGATACACATCCGATTTCCTTCTTTTTCTACGAGCGAGTTTGGCGTCACGGCATTTGTTTCTAGGCGGACCATTAAAGAACGCAGCACACTCGTCTCATGGACATCCAGTAGAATTCAACCAATCAGATGACAACTTCAAACTTTGAAACTTCCAAAGGCTGAGACTAGTAGATGCGTAACTGTGCCATTATGATGGCAAAATTCATAGGCTACTTGCATAAACTTATTTCTCTTTATTTTTGGAGGGCTGTTAAAAGACATTTCCCTGTCTGCTAGAGATGAAAACCTCCAGGTCACATATTTCTTAGGGGTCATGTGCCAGCTGAGCAACTGCCATTGAAATAATTAGGAATGCTAACAGCTCTCTCTGCGCATTTTACACCTCCTCGGTTAGGACACAACGTAAAGTGCTTTAGTTTTGAACCTGTTGCTGGTGAATGTTCGGATATCGTGTGTGCCATTATTTAGTGCTCTCAACTCATATAACTCCACCATTCCTTTAACATTTACAGTGACTTTGGAAGATTGAGAGTCAAATTTGACTTCCTCCATTTGCAGTATCAGGGTGATTTGAGGAACACGTTTTATGAGGTGTTGTCTGCAATCAGCTGCTTTGAGTTAAATCAGAGACAAGACAGCTGAGAAAAAGGATGGGTAATTCATTAAAAGCACTGTGCCCTGCAGACCCCAGGCCATTATTAATTGTTGTTTGTCATGCTGCTTGTTAATTTGGCTATGGTGGTGACAGCGTACAGCCAAGTCTCATTTATCAGAGGAACAGAGAGATACCCCAATGACTTTTCAAAAGGTTCTATCAAAGTTTTACGTCTGAAATGCTGCTCTCAAACCATTACCGCGGCTTGGGGTGTGTTTTTTTTTTTAACGTGGTTCTCTGATAGGTCAGTTTAAATAAATATAATCAACACTAAATAGGGGAATAAATACGTTTAATAAATAAATTATTTAAATAAATATTTTATACGATTTATCTGCAAAAAATTCAATCATTTTCAGTTCAGTTGAGAAGCAAAATTGAACAAAATATTATTAAAATTCTTGTTTTAAAAATAATATATGAAAATCTTGTAGGGTTTTTGCTTAAAACATAAAACAACAAACAAGTGATGGTGGATGGCACACTGATGTTGGATTTTTAATGATTATCATCATAAATACCTATGTACATACCTTGACATTAAATTACAGGAAAATAGTTAACGTTGCTGAGTGAATGTTTTTAATACAACGCCCGAGGGAGTGATGGCAAATTTGACATCTTTCTCTCATCTGACCTACAATATTTTTTATTTCTTTCTTTTGTAAAATCATTGAAAACACTATTGTAGTTTTTTCTTTTACTAGTTGGGCAAATGGGAATGCAAACATAATATTTGTTGTAGTTTTCATTCAGTTTGTGGTTCAGATAACATAATATTTTGAGTTCCAATTTGTTAAACTAATCTAGTTGTTTTCACTAAATTGTTTTATTTTAATTAACTTAAAATTTTAAGGCAACCAGGTTACGTTCTTTTTAAAGTTAAACCAACAATATATTTTTACAGTGTAGTATTATACTTTTCAACTTTTGGTTAAATTTTATTATTAGCTGGCATTGTTACAAATAAGAACTAAGTAATATTAATTAAATACATGTACTATAGAGTTACAGTTTATGGTTTGGTTTAGGGTTACTTGAAATTATGCATAATTTACTGTTATTATTACTATAGTAAATACATTAATAATGTGTAACTTCGTCAGCTTAAAATAAAGAGTTACCAAACTTTTTTTTTCACAATTAGCAGGCAAGGCAGTTTTCATTTTATTTCAATAACTGAAAACATTATAGTTAACATAACAACACTATTATTTTTGAGAGAGAGAGAGAGAGAGAGAGAGAGAGAGAGAGAGAGAGAGAGCAAATAGCATTGAAATGCCTGTGTGTGTGCATGTGTAAGAATGAAGCCTTGCTTGGCCATCAGAGGTGATATATGTGCCAAATTTTCTCCCAGAATAAATCAGGGCCATCAGCATGACAAGCGTTTTTCCACCTGCTATAAACATCTCTCCCACATGCTCGTCTGTCCCAGCGTTGCAGAATATTTACTGGGCTGCTCCCCTGTTTACTGCAATGGCACACCTGACTCTGATTGCCAGAAAAGTGTCCAGCTTGGCATGCTAACGCTTGTTAGTGCATGACTGATGGTCCTGTGTGTTCCTAGTGTGAGCTAGCCAATGAGAAGACAAACCAGCCATCTGATACTACAGTCATCTGAGACCAGAGGCAGCTGCCAAACTCTGTTTGGACTGGTCGATGTTGCAGCATCCAGACACACACACACACACACACATTTTTAGCTATTAAGCTCAATGTTGTGATTCACAGTACAGCTGGGATTTTGGTCCAGGAAGTGAGCATCTAGGATAAATTAGGATTGTGTATTTTGTTCAGGTTGGAAATGCTGAGTTTAAAAGTGTCACGGAGGTCATTCATGGTTGGGTTGTGTTCCTCTGAGGACCTGCCAAAGTGTCCCTGAAGTGATTTAGCACCCCAAGCCCAAGAGGGCGCTCACATCCGTCAGGGGTTGCTGGAGAGGTGCTGGCATGTGACTTATGCCACAGAGAGGTCATGGACATGTTGCGTTCTTTGATATAACACTGTGAATGCCTCTCAGATGTCTGACTGATTCAGGAGAAGTCAAGCAGATAATTTCCCTGTGATGCTGAACATACAATTATGGAGGCAATTCAGATAAAACAGCAATGTTTTAAAGGTATGCACTCCTTTATTTTTTCCATCATTGAGATGTTTTACACATAAAGAAAGGAATAGTGCTTTTAAAATATATATTTAAAATATGTTACACACAAGATGAAGAAGACTCATATCAGAAGCATAAAAGTGTTTTATTGTAGATGGAGATGGTCAGCTCATGGTGGCTGCCATGTTGAGATCACGCTGAGCGGGTGTGAGTGAGTGGAGGCGGGGATAATTCGCATATTCATTCAGTTACATTCAAGCTATTTTAAGGCATGAATAATTTTTTTCAAGAAAAAAAAATTAATTAATTTTGGTGATTAAAGATGAGTTTTAAGAGAAAATGATTGACTACAGGGGGACTTTAATAATTTTGATAACACCATGAAATACATATATATATTAATATCCAATTTTACTGTAAGTAGCATTTAAAATTCATAGTGATTTTCACAATACATATTGTTTCAAAGCAACTTTACAGAAAAGTTCTACATTACAATTTAGAATAACTTGTTATCAGTGGTGACGGTGTCCAAGTAGTGTCCAAATATCAGAAATGTAAAGTTCTAAAGGATGGGCATTCCAATAGGGACAGAAAAGCAAATGGAAAATAAATTGAAAATGGAAAATAATTATTATCTGATACAAAATTACAAGGTTATGAGATGCATTATGTAAATGCTTGGTTAAAGAGATGTGTATTTAATCAGGATTTAAACTGGGGGAGTGAGTCTGAGCCCTGAACATTATCAGGAAGGCTGTTATAGAGTTTAGGAGCCAAATGTGAAAACGTTCTCCCTCCTTTAGTGGACTTAGATATAGGGACTACCAGTTTTGTGATCTTAAAGAGCGTGATAGAAGATTGGTTAAATACACAGGAACTAAACCAGTAGCAATACTTTGTAATCTATATAGAACTTAGGCAGGTAATACGTAACCAGTGTAGAGATGATAAAATTGGTGTCATATGATCATATTTTCTTTACCTGGTAAGAAATCTAGCAGCTGCATTTTAGACTTACTGTAGCTTGTTTATTGAGGATGCAGGGCAACCCGCTAGTAATGCATTACAGGAATCTAGTCTCGAGGTCATGAATGCATGAACTAGCTTTTCTGCATCAGAAACAGATAACATGTTCCATAGCTTAGCAATGTTTTTGACGTAAAAGAAAGCTGTTTTTGTAACATGAAATATGATTTTTGCAAGACAAGTTGCTGTCTAATAAAAAACGCATGTCTTTAACTGTAGCGAATGAAGTAACAGTACATCCTTAGATGCAAATTGAATTCTTAAAGGGGTGATGAATTGAGAAATCAACTTTCCCTTGAGCTTTTGATATATGAAAGGTCATGGTAATATAAGAACATCCTGTAAGTTTCAGAGCTGAAACCTTCCTTGTTAGTCAAAGAAAAGCTTTTATAGACACTAGGCCCAGAAAACAATAGAGTGCTTCATACTGACGTCATCGTGTGGCAAAACACTGCCTCTACAGAAAAATAAGCACCAGTAGCCCCGCCCACCGACTCATCGAATCACGCTAGCCAGCAGCAATAAACAAGTCAAACAAGACAGCATGATATTGTAGAAGAACTCAGTCGCTGCATAAGCTTCCATCGGATACGGTGCAACAAACTTATGTGAGTAAAATGTCTTTTTTATATGTAATAGTAGTCCCGGGGCTATGTGTTCTCCAGATGGGATACCAAAACGTAAGCCCATCGGCAGGCCGATAAATCTTAAATAGTGAAATAATATTCCTTTCTTGATCTGGGCGCGCGCGCACGTGTGTGTGTGTGTGTGTGAGCGTGCGTGCGGTTCGTGCTTATCTACCAATCGGGCAGGACATGTAATACAGAAATAATATTCCAATCAATCTCGGGTGGATGAGAAGTAAATCATTGTGTTTGTTTGATGAAGACGTATACGAGCCCTGTGATCGAGAGAATCATTCCGGTTGCCGCTGTCAAAACGATTCCTCCCTAATGTGAACTGAACTGACAGGGGAGCTGAAGCTCATTAAATATGCAAATCTTATCCAATCCTAGCCGTGGGCGTTTACTTCCAAGTCTCCAGTTCGGCACACCCATCGAAACCCAGCGTTCAGGAGAAAGCCTCAAAACCAGTGTAGAAAATAGCCTATTACCTGTAAAAAACACACAAACGTCATTACTTGACCTCAGACAACAGTATAACATTTTTTTTAAATCCAGTTCATGAGACCTTTAAGAGATTCTGTGTGCAAGTTTTTGATCCAATAAGTAATACCTCAGTTTTATTCAAATTTAATAGAAGAAAATGATTGGTCACTCTGCCAACTTGAATAATTTGGGGATTTAATCTGGATGTGATGATATATAGCTGAATATCATCAGTGTAACAGTGGAAACTAATTCCATGTTTTCTAATATTACCCAGGCGAAGCATGTATATCGAAAATAGCAGAGGGCCTAATACAAACCCTTGCGAACTCCATAATTTACTGACGTTAGCTTGGATAATTTAAATAAGCAAAATAACCATCAGATAGGTACAATCTAAACCATCTTATTGCCTGTCCCTGAATACCAGAGTAATACCAGCACTAAGATCAAATAAAACTAGTGTTGAGATGCAGCCATGATCAGAACCTAGAAGTAAGGCATTTGAAATGTTAACCAGCGCTGTTTCTTCGGTCCCTGAATCCTGTCTGATGTTACTGAAGTAGTTCCGGGTGGAGGTCTCGAAGAATGGGGGTAGTGGAGGGGTAGAAGTCCTTGGCCAGGGTCTGTCTGGCGGCTGCTGGTGCACCCAGGTTCCGTGGTGTGTCGTGCTGGAGTGAATGAGGCCTGGGGTGATCATGGGTGCATGGGCCCTGTACAAAGAAACACAGAGTAGATGTGGTGGAAGTATAAACATCGTAACACAAACTTACTACGGAGTTGTGAGCGCCAACCCGGGATGTTTCAAGTGCAGTCCTCCGCTCTCGCAGATGGTCCTGCGTCTCTACTAGGTCGCGCCTGCTTCTTCACGGTCTCCAGCTCCCACTACATAGTGTGCAGCTTCAGTGTGTCCTCGCCTGCACTCAAAGGAAGACACACATCCGATATATTCGCAGTTAGAACAAATAAACAGTAATTTTCTGAGTGAAAGTGTGTAAACAAGCAGTATACCTGGGATTAGTGATGCTAACAGCTAAAGCTAGTAGCAGATGTTCAGGAAATCTGATAAAGGTAGCGATATCAAAGCTTTCCGATTTTTTTTGATACTATTTATAGAATGATAGGTTATAAAATTGTTTTCAAGATGAAGACAGAGGATTTCGAGTCAACTTGACAGAGCTACAAAACTCAAACCATATGGCAGCAACAAACAGGAAATTACATCCAAAATGACTGATTTTAGGTTTTGCTTTTAATTTGTGTAGACAAAATAGTATAGAATTTTATTTTGTTTATTGTCTGCCATACCATGAAAATAATGATCAGCTTATCTGTATTGGCTAGAATTTTCACGAGGTATTTCTAATTTTACTTTATATGGTTCATGTGCCTTTATGTTGGCTTCATTTATGCAGCTTTAATATATCTATCTATAATGACACTAACAAATGAATAATATAATTAAATAAAGATCTTCTGACCCTTATTATAAAATACATTTCTCCAAAATTTGATTTGTGACCACTCCAGATTACTACATCAACATGAATCTCACTGTAGCCACATTCAGCACCACAGGCCCAGTGTGGATTTAATTTCATTCCCACATGTACGCGACGTCACTTCAGGCCTGACTGAAGGAATTCCTTCTGAAACAATTACCTGAGTGTTAAGCCCTGATTGTGTGGGTATTATACGAGTAGCAGGTGTGGTAATTTGAGTCATTTGTGGCAGTGTAATGATGAATGGTGTCAGGAGTAAACAATCAGACCGAGGGAAGTGGATCTACTGCAGAGTAAGGAGAATTTAGTTTCATCATAAAAGAATTCTCCCTTCCTCTATTTCACTCCGACACTTTTATGCTTTTTTTATTTTCTAGCTTATTGCGGCCGTGGGCCACGTGCTGATTTATATGGTCTGGCATGGATACAAGGGACCCTCAAGAGACCTGGCCCTCCCTCCCAAAGCTCCACGTTCACACACACACACACAGCTCACCCATTGGGCACTTCCCTTTTCTTCCTCTAACAAGATATTAGATTGGCGCAATTCTGGCACTGTTATCCGTCACGTTGTGGGGGGCTGTGTGAAACTGCGCTTTTAAGCACTGCACACGATTATTTAAAATGTGTCTGCGGAAATCAGTTATGCCCATTCATTTAGGAACAGGTTACAATGATGCCATTTTGGTTTGGTTTCCCCTCTAAGGGGCTCTTTGTCTCAATAACTATGATACAATGGGCCATAGATGAATAGCTACAGGTTAAGAGTCAATATTCAGGAACACCAGCTTGTGTGCTTTTGTTTAAATATGACTGAGAAAATACTCTTTCAGAGCACATATTTCTTCAGTACCTTTCATTCAAAGACATTTAAAGTACACACAATAATATGTAGTTGCTCTCAGGAGGATGTTATATCTCCAAGAGATTATATCATCCCATAATAATATGAAAGAATTTGAAAAAGAAGATTTCCATATAAAATGTGTATCTTTGGATTTGCCCTCTAGGAGTATTTGTGAGATGAGGGCAACCTGATGCCGTTTAATACCCAGCCAAATGACACTCCGCTCACGAGTCACAGCGCTGCACACACAGTAATTTCTTCATCTGCAGCAGAAATATGCTCTCCCGCCCGCAGTGACGGGGACCCCATCCGAGCGGAACCAGGCAAAGGTAGCCTGTCAAGGCTGATGAATGGGGGACACACTGCATCCAGATTCATTTCCCTGCCGACAAGTGAGTGACGGGGAAGATGTCTGGCACTGGCAGCGCTGGCATGGAGGGCTGTTTTTCAGATGGAGCTTAATGTTCAGACAGGACACATAGACGAGCCCCCTC
The DNA here is from genome assembly GCA_023029165.1 of Gobiocypris rarus. Taxonomy (NCBI): domain Eukaryota; kingdom Metazoa; phylum Chordata; class Actinopteri; order Cypriniformes; family Gobionidae; genus Gobiocypris; species Gobiocypris rarus. Next base: position 15,899,089 of record CM040926.1, on the reverse strand, counting down.
CCCTTCACTGCAGTCCAGATTCTGATGGAAGACAATGAGTTATTGCAAGGTGATAGAGCGTAGATATTGTATAAAAGACACAAGAAGCCTTTGAAGAGGATCTTGCTTGTAGATCACAGTACCCATGTCTGTATGTTTGTAATTCAATTTCACAGCAAGTTGGCGTGCGTGTGTTTGTTGGCGTCCTATAACAACAGTTTGTAGAACCTTATCCAACAACCTGCTATTTTTCATAAAGGGACTCATGCACCTATTTTTATTCTATTCAATGGGGTTCTATATAGAATTCTCTTGACCAGTGTTGGGTGTAACGCATTACAAGTAACATGAGTTATGTAATCAGATTACTTTTTCCAATAACGAGTAAAGTAACACATTACTTTTATATTTACAACAAAAAATCAGAGGTGCTTTTTCAAATACGTATTGCAAGTTACTTTGTTTTTCAAATTTGTTGACTGACACCTCTCCTGTCCCCATGTTGAGAGCAATCGGGGGTAAGTGCAGAGGCGTTGTGCTGTGTAAACTTGTAGTTCTAAATGTAAGCAGGTAATTACTCTTTTCACATCTCACAAAAACAGATTTAGTATACCTAAAAATGAATTCAAACTAGGGCTGGGCGATATATCGAATATTAGCGATAATATTGAATACATTTTGACGACGATGTAAAATTTGAAAATATCGTGAATATTGAATATTTCAAATAAAACATGCATACTTTCCCAAAAAACATTACCAGATAACGCAGAGGTCTGCATCCACCATTCACTAAACATTGGATGCAGAAGAGTTAAATATATACGCGCAACTCATGACAAAGAAAGCAACAGAAACATGGGCGCTTGAGAGAAATAATAGCGCGGCGCGGGACGTGCTCGTGATGCCAGACTCTGACCTGAAGCGCGCGCACGCCTTTCAGACAACATGCGATCGGGATTCAGTTCTTTCATGGATTATTGGGTTTAAATGGTCAAACAAATGTAAAAATGCACGTCCTGGCGAGTATTCAGGTAAACACAGTAGTGTATGTCTTAACGTAAACAGAGTTGAGTGAGAAATCGTGTGTTACAATGAATTTGGTCCGTGTTGGTCTTAAAGGGCCGGACCTCATATTCTGTGTGATTTAAAGTTAATCAAACAACAATGAGCAGTTGAGATATATATATTTTTTGGATATCGCCCATCCCTAATTCAAACAGTAAAATGCAAACTCAGATTATTACAATCATTTAATGTTATATTTTATATAAATAATACAAACTTACTTCATGTATTTAATCTCACTTTAAACATGTGATTAACCAATGTCTTTGCTGCTGACCTTTGATGATCCAATTCAACCATAATAATTAGCAAATATGACTTTAGATAAACATCAGATTTGTGTTCCCCTCAAGCTTGCATTTCTGAGGCATTTTCATTTAACTTTTGGTGTGAAATGGCCTATACATTTGCCTATATATATATATATACTTATTATTATTATTATTAAAAAAACAAACAAGCAAGCCCAGGTAAGAAACAGCAAAGCAAAAGTAACTTTACGTATTACTTTCCATAAAAAGTAACACAATTAGTTACTTTTTAAAAAACGTAACACATATTGTAATGGATTACTTTTCAAAGTAACTTTTCCCAAGACAGGTCTTGACTCAATTTTGAACAACCCTTCAATCAAAATGTTTTATAGAAGGAAAAGTTTTTAATGATTACATTACTTTAATATTTAACAGGTTATGTCAATTTGTCTAGTGTTGAAGTATGTTTACAAGCTGTTTTCTTCATAAAATTGCATTAAAATTAATTAATTAATTAAAACTAAATTCATAAAATGATCCCATGGGAACCCCTAAAAGGTTCTATAAATGGAGCACAGAACCCTTTATGGTTTTAAATCGAACCTTTTCTTATAAGAGTCAAAAAAGAAAGAAAAATAAACAGTACTTTTTCAAATAATTGTTAGACTTTTATCAGACACATTTTCAAACTCTGACATTTTAAAAAAAGTTTTTGTTTTATTAAAATCTAATATTTATTAATATAGTATCACAGATATTATATATTTTAAACAGATCGACTAATTATGGATTTTCTTTGTTATAGAGCAATTGAGTCAAGCAAATTTCAAACAATATTATATTTGGAGTATACGTTTTCAAATATACAGCTTTGGTAAGTTGCGTTCAAAATGTAAAATGTCAATTTTGAACATCCACCTGCTCCATTAGACGTGCATTGCACAAAAACAATCACTTATGTATCTTGATGTGATTTCAGGGCTGTATGGAAATGGTCACTTTTGATATTGATCCACTACATGCATAAGCACAATAAAGGTCAAATACAAACTAAGTAATGTTAAATGACTTTAATCTGTGTGTGAGTGAACATGTGTATATTGTGAGACAATATGCAGTTGGTATAATAAAAAGTGCTGACAAGCCCTGAAGCAGATGGCGGTGTCCCCTGTGGAGTCATTCCCCTCTCTGTCACCTCTGTTTGTGGAGAATTCATTCCGCTCATTCAGCATGAAACGATGACCTCCACACACTATGATGAACACAGAAACACACGCACAACAGAATCATCAGCAGAGTCAGAAATTAACATTTATATGTATAGGGAGAATGTGCTCCCTGGTTGATTTTCTTTCTTTTTTTATGAGGACATTTTTTTCTAACTGTATGAAAAACCTAATGTTATGTCAAGTACTTCAACGGAGGCCTAATCAATTCATTAACATAAGTTCCCAATCGGATAAATTAGATAACAAATGTACCTATTAACAATAAATGAAATCAGAATAATATTTTATGCCATAATACCGTATATATACAACTATGGGCCTGAAACAGAATATTAGGAAATACAGTCAAACCAAAAATAATTCAGACACCAGATATAATTTTTTATTAGTATGTGCAGGACACTACAGTTCATTTATTCAAGATAAAATAAACTGTGACATATTATACCCAAGCAATTCTTCATACAGTGGACTACCAGTAAAATGTATTATATTTTGGGACCAAAATTATTCAGACACTTTGACCTGACATTTTGCTTAAGTGTTTTTTCTTTAATTGCTAATCCAACCTTTTTCACCACAGACTGGACAAAATGAAGCATTGCTTGGTAATTGGTTGATCAAAATTGGTATTATCTAATTGTGTACTTAAATCTTACAGCTGACAGCTGATTGGTTGATTGTAATCCATTACATGCCTTTCTATCAAAGTTATCTGACATTATCAAGATACATTTGTTCTGACACAGCTTAACTCTGAGTTCTTGTCATATTGTATTACCATTTTCTAAACTATGGCGAATAAACTGTGATAATGTGTTGAAGGTATCTGAAAATGTTTTGGTTTGATTGTATATTTGATGTCCAAAAGAATACAGGAATTAATTTGGCGAGAAGCACAATGAGATTTTTCGGAGACCTTTAGTCCTTTCACTGGTGTTGAACCCTCATTAGCTCTGGATTTTCATTTAAACAGACTTGCAGATCTAGAAAGATTTTGTCTTCATTTATTATATCAAGGTTAAACATACTCATACCCAGCAGACATAACATAAATTAACATAGTTGCACTGTAAAATGCTAAATGGATTAACAGTTAGAACGTTCGGTTAGAATAAAATCAATTAGAATTTAGAAATGTCATGATTTAGAAAAAGTAAAAATTTCTGTTTTATAGATGCCCCTGGCGGACCCCTTATTGAAAACCCTAGCATAGATATAAGACAGTGTTTGCTTCAAACTTGGTGAAGGTGAAGGTCTGTTCAGTTTTTAGTGCTGTCAGGACAGTGGAGCGGGACTGACAGCCATGGCCATTCCTGCTCCTCTTCCCCTGTGGCAGCTCAAGGTTAACAGTCTGTAGAAGAGGGAAACAGACAATTACAGACTAGTCAATAGCTCTCTCAGACTGGAGCACTATAGTATACAGCTGAAGTCAATAGCAGCATCTGAAATGGCTAAAAAGAAATTTACTGTCACAATACTCCTCTCATTTAGGAGACAGCAAAAGAGGTCCATCGGGTCTGGTATTGACTATTCCTGAAAGGTGCGATCAGTCATTTTTTCCTCATTAAAAAGTTCTAAAGAAATTAATTGACAAATTTGTAAAATGTTTTGTTTGACACATGATGTACACTCAGATGAGGTAAAGATTCCAGTTATATCAATGATCTAGAAAAAGCTGTTTTAATAACCATGTAGTAGGTCATCTCATGGAGGCTGCCATGTTGAGATCACACCACCAGCTATAAATACTACTAACATGTATCTCAGTAACCTGTCCAGTTATTGTTAACTTTCAGTTTTGACTAAATTAATTAATTGGTGACAAATATGCCTGTGAATAGAGTAGAAAATGTACTGTAAAACAATTGCTTTTGTGTAGTGATTCTGTACTCCACACCACTAGGTGTCAGTATAAAATTTACAAATGTAAAAAGTGGCGCCTTTTAATTTTAATTGAACAATGCATTATCCATAGTTATACTATGGTGATGTTGAATGCTTGAATCTGATTGGTTGACGAACGTTCTAAAGTTATTTTCAGGGGAAAATAAAACTAAAGTGGTTCCAGGCAGGTCTTGACCACATTACATGTCCATCACTACGCCAAATGATTTCAGTTATTTCAAAGGTCTTTACAGCCTACAACAGCAAAATACCAAAACCCACAATGACACTCACCAAGCAAATAAATATAGTAAACAATTGGATAAAAACAACAAATTATTTCAGCCACAAAATTCTGTTATATTATGTACGGAAAGCACATATTTGTGTTCTCCGCTCTCTCCCCCAGTGAAATGCACACACACTCGCACAGAAGCATGTTGTCAGTGCTGCTCTGACCATTTTTATCAGTAAAATAGTTTAGCAACTTAAATGCAACATGACATTTCTCACTAGCAAGGTAATAACATCACTGTTTTTGAAGCAGATAAACTTAAAGTTTCGCTATTAGAAGAGACGCTGCTGCCAAACACTGTTGAGAGATGCACACTTGGATAATTCACACATGCTTAATCTCTCTCTCTCTCTCTCTCTCTCTCTCTCTAATAACTGGATCAGTCTGCTATCAATGCTCAAACCTCCGTTAGTAGCTCTAAAATAATGTTTTGGAACTTGCAACAGAGGTGTGGGATGAGATGAATACGAAATTAGTCTTACACATACAAGCATTTTAAGGACAAAAACTTGAAATACATCTTTTGAACACTGCTTGAGGTGTGGTAATCGTTGTATAGCCTAAGCGGAATAATTGACCCGGGTCCGTTTAGAAAATAAGGCATTATTTTCTAATAATTCAATGGCCCATCGTCAATTATTCCTTACTTTATGTTCTAGACACCATGCAAGGTAATTTTCCCTGAAATGTATTTTCAAGCCTGGAAATAACTGCAGTGGAACAGTGCATCTGCCCTATTCCTGGACCTGGTCTCTGCCCTGAGCCCGTAATTGGACTGGTCTGTCTTCAGCAGGTGAATGAGCCTCATTTGAATATCAACCATGTCCACATGCTGGCGGCCATGACAGCTTCATTACCGCCATGTGTGAATGTGACGGGAGGGGTAATGCATACACTCATGCCCAGTGTAGCTACTCTCAGCCTTCACAAGCATACACCCACAATCTCTCTCTCTTTTTTTCTTTCTCTCTCTCTCTCTCTCTCTCTCTCTCTCTCTCTCTCTCTCTCTCTCTCACACACACACACACACATATCACAGACAACTCAACAAACCCTGTGTGGTTTAATAAGACAGCTTCAGCAGTGTGTCCTCTCAACCCCAATTTGGTGTGCTCCCTGCTGCCCTTGCTGGTCTATGCTGAGTAGAGGAGGTCCAAAGGTGACTTTACCTGTCAGTCATGCAGCCGAGAGCCCTTTGTTTCCCCGATTATGAATTTATAATGAATATCACCCTCACCTCCGGACGACACAGTAATCTAATTAATGTAGCAAATGTGTCAGACGTGTTCTAGCTAACGGCATATGACATTAGCATAGCATATAGCTTCCTTTAGTATTCTGTATAAGCAGTCTTTACAGATGGTGAACAAGGTTTACGAATCACTTTTTCCTAATTTCAGTAACAATCTGGCCTTAAAATAGATTTACTCTTACACTGGAATCTTACAGATAACTTCCTTCATGCTATCGGAAAACAGTATGTCTTAAATTAGTATGTCTGCTGCATCGCACAACATTCAAATCATGTTCATTGTGTACTACACCATTGTAAAAACAGAAGTGCACTCTAGCATGTCTTATAAAATAGTATTTATTACAGAAATATTACAATTGACCCTTCGCTAAGCCACGCCCTAAAACCGCCACAGGCCAATCATGGCTTAGCAACCGTAACTAGGCGCGGAAGGTCTGTCAAGCTTTCGAGCGAGGGGAACATGCCGAAGCATTGTGCTTATGGATTGTGCAAATACCCGGTACCCGGTATCCTATAAATTTGGACAGGGAGTGGAATTTTTTCCCTTCCCCAAACCTAAAACCCAAGGGGAGAAATGACGCTGTTTTGTCGATTTGTCCTAACGTAAAATTATAGCTATATCTATCGATTGATGCTACCGCATGGAAAAATTCTGCTGCATGTTTGGGTTTGTGACTAACTTAAGTGAAATAATTCAATGTAACTTCACTGAGGATTCTTATTGGCGGAAACAATTTCACACTGCAAAACACCCCATCAGATTGTTGTGGATCAAGCAGTGTGGGAGAATCTATATATAAAATATAAGCGGGAGAATGTTATCATTGCAAAGTGGTCAGGCTAATGTGTTGTGTTTATTCCACAAGTCTTATGGATAAGCTGTTTGATTTATAATTATTAGATGGTTTACCCTGCTGTGCATGAACAGCTGTTCCTCAGTTTGTGAATTTCCCATTTGAATGGTCAGCGTTTGAGGCAGCTGCTGCTTGCGCTGGGACCTACAGGCTTTAGCTTCAATTTTGATGAAATTATTCTCTAATGGGTTGCATATTATTCCATGGATATATCCCTCGAATGCATACTGCAGTCCCTTTTGTCTTGCTTTCTCAGATATTTCACCTGTTCGCTAAAAATGACTATATTTCTCTCCTTGGGAATGTCTGACACCGGCGCATACATACTGTAGCCTAATAGATGGGCCAGGCGCGAAAGCTTGACAGGCGTAGCAACAGTAACTAAGGAGGGCGGGGCTTAGCGAAAGGTCAATTAAATGTGAATATAATGTTTTTGGACTCTCAATTGCATGATAAGTGCAATTCAATGAAAATGTATTATAGTTTACATTTATATTTGGTGCAATTAGCTGAACAGTAGAGTGCTAATGTTTTTAAATCCAGTGGTACTGGTGGATTTCCGCGGGAGATTCGAGCATATCTTTGCGTCATTGCGTCACATCTGTACACATCAATAAGAAGTTCCGGCTAGTAAGCTATATCGCGTTGAGAGGATGTTGGATGTGGTGATTTATAGTCTTTTTTCACAGTGCTTGATATAATTAAAGTTATCAATTTGATAGCGGGTCCAGAAAGGTTGAGACCTCAATCAGTGACAGTGACATCTGGAGATTCGCCAATTGTAAAATGCAAAAAAAATCAGACTTTCGGAATGGCTACAGAAAAAAGAGACTTCAACCGAGCCAAAACAAGGATAAAAAGGGCTTTTGAAAGGTGGCGTTAACTCCGTGCTTTGAAGGGGTTCAAAACGGATGCAGAGACAGTTTTTTTCTCCTGAACAGATCAGACATTTCAATCGTTATTATGTAACAGTAGCACACTTCGCTTAATTCATACAGTAAAAGTTACGGAGTTTTCTTTGTTGTGCTTTGTTTGTGCTTTGCGATGCTTTTCCCACGTAGGCCTAGTTGGTCAGCACAAAAGTGGATATTAGCTGCTTACTTGTTCAGATGACATAATTATGTTGGTCATACGTTCAAACAGTAGAATCTGTGATTCCGAATGACAGTATCCACACGGCGCGGTGACTGACAGCCCTTCTCATAACAGACGCACATTCTCCTCAAAACATTGTATTCATACGCGCTGTGCGGTGCCGAGGCACAGCTCACTAAGAGTTGATCATTCCGCGAATAACTGCAGTTGCAGATTTCAAACAGAGATTGCGACAAAGAGGAAAAACTACGGACTGCAGCTTTAAGGAGGACTTAAGTACATCTTTACATTTCATAAGCACTGTTATTTTGTACTGACAAGCATTTATGGTAAGTTAAAATATACTTTAATGTGATTTCTATTAAAACTTTTATGTTATGTATTTGAATAGGTCTATATTTGTAATTACACATTTGTAAAGTTGAAGTTGCAATTTAGTACATAAATATATACACTTTAAATGTAATATCAAATGACACATTACAGTTAAAATTGTGCTTTAGTATTTTAGTCAACACATCAAAATAAGTGTACTTGTATAAAGCACAAATATAAAAACTTTATTCAACAATTTCTTCTCTTCAGTGTCAGTCTCTGACACCATTCACGTTGTAAACACAGTACAGCGCTTCCGGGTTCTGCGTCAGAACGCAGTATTAGCCAGCTCCTGTCAGCATCACATGCAACTGTCGTGGTGCTCACGTGCGTCGGAAACTGATACGAAAGAGAAGAAATTGTTGAATAAAGTTATTTTTGTTTGTTTGTTTTTGCACACAAAAAGTATTCTTGTCACTTCATAAAATTAAGGCTGAACCACTGGAGTCACACGGACTATTTTAACAATGTTTTTACCTTTCTGGGCATTAAAAAGTGGTTGTTGCGTTGCTGACTATGGAGGGCTTCATTAAAAATATTTTCATTTGTGTTTTCATTTTGTGGTCTTACAGGTTAGGAATGACATGAGGGTGCGTAATGACAGAATTTTCATTCTTTGGTGAACTAACCCTTTAAGGCAAGCCATTTCACTCGGCGGCCATCTTTGAAACATCTTGCTATATTTAGTCAGGAAAGTGAAGCTCCTATCTCTTTGAATGGGCAAAAGTTGTTCACCAAGTTTATGATTAAGTTTCATACTATCACCAATTAAATCTGACTACGTGCTTTTTGTCAAAAACAGATTTTTCCGGCTGGACAAGCCAATGCGCATGTGCAGTCAGAACACATTGTTTAAATAGCATCTGGACAGAGATGGGCTTAATCGAAACTCGGCCCGAACCCTACCTTAGTCCACTAATACATTTCACTTGAAGGAGTGAATGAAAATGAGTGAGTGAATCTGGACAGCCGTTGAGTGTACATTCTGTACACTCGTTGTAGTGCACTGTGGGATAAAATGAGTGCACTCAATAACGTCCACTGTGGTTTCGGACGCTGCTACAAATGGCAGTCCCCTCAAATAATGCCTTCTTTGATTTAGGATTCAGCCATGGTCTTATTATTGGGAGATAAAAGGTTCCATGGCTCTAACATTAGAGAAAGCTTAATGGCCAACTTGAATCACATGTGCCTTGATAACCAATCACATTACAGCTTTTTCTTTTGCTAACCTTGCAGGCTGGCCTTCAAGTGGTTTTGATCCAGAGCTTCAAATGGCAGCTGCAGTTCTGTGCCGTGCACTGTGCAATGACTTTACCAACTGGTGAGTGGCTATTTTATTTAGAAGGCAGGGCTTAATCCACCATATTGCACCTGACCAAGTGTTGAGGTGTCCATGAGCAAGACACCTAACCCCAGCTAACACCGAGCTGGATGGCGCCTTGCATGGCTGACACCGCCGTCTGTGTATAAATGAGTGAATGAATGGGTGAATGTGAGGCAATATGTAAAAAGCTTTGGTGGCCATGGGTCTGTTGAAAGTGCTATATAAATGCAGTCCATAGTCCACTTTCAATTAAATGATTCATATATAATGAGGGCACCATCTTTGTATACCTAAAGTCTTTGATACTTAATTGTGTTAAGTACACTTACTTTCTTTAAGTACACTTATGTGGAATTTTATTTCACTGATATATGATCTGCAAAAACATTTGTTTAGAGTATAATTTTAAGTACACTACAAGTGCACATTCAAAGCATTTAAGCACACTTCTTTACACGGGAAAAGGCAAATCAGTAGCCCTACACTTCGCGGCCATCTTGAAAATGCAATCGGGCTATTTTCATTCATGCAATTACTAATCATGCACTGTCTAATTAAATGAGGAAAAATCCAAATCTCAAAAAGCAAAATCACATTAAATAAGAAATACATTATGAGATGAATGGATTTCAAATACAATTTTTTTTTTTTACCTGACTCGATAGGCATTTTTGGTTATCACCTTGTGTCATTATCAGGTGTACAAGTATGATTCACAACTGGATTAAACAGCTGAAGGAGCTCACAAAAATTCAGATGCTTTAGATGTTACAGTATAATTCAAATGTCACCTTTCAGATGTTCTGACTGGCCTGCTGAATAAATAATACACCTCATGAAGATGTCATAGCAAGGGCCAAGCACGTCATCTCGGAAGGTGGACAGAATGACAGGCCGCTGACATTAACCAACACAGCAGCCTGCACTGGGACTCTGCCTGTCAACGTGGTATTGCCCCCATACAGCCGTAGCAGCGGCTTGTCTGTTTGACGCATACACACCTCCGGTCTCTTTTACTGGTATTCGTGCGCCCAGTGGGAGTCTCAGGCCCGGTGCTGCCAGCACTGCTATCAGGCAGCTGAGTGTGTGCAGAGCCTATTAAGACGGTCTCCATCGTTAGAGAGACAGCAGCAGCTGGCCGTCAGGGTTCTTAAGGGAGCCGTGGCGAGTGATGTTCAGTGGGCAGGCGATTAGAGGAACATTTCAACCTGTTGGGCGAGTCTTCACATATGAACCTTTGCCTGGAGTTTGAAAGGTACAAGCAAGGCAGGAAAAGATGGGGAAAGCAAGGGAATCTCCTCTGGTGAAAATCTCAGTCTTTCTTGAAGCTAAATTGTGTGATGTCTGTGCCTTTAGCATCACCAAAAGGAATAGCAAAAATTATGGTTTCCAAATCAAACTCCCACCATTAATTTATGATAAATAATCATTTAATAATAGAATCGGCTACTGGTAAAACATCTATTTTAATGAAATATAAAGTCCACTCAGCAACCAACGTAATGCCCTTGTTCAGCTATTTTCAGCACAGTTACTTGAATGGGGAATTTCAAATTGAAATAACATATTTCAAATAAATATATGTACAATTGTTATAAAAAACAATAATAAATAAGACAGGACTTCTGTTCTTTTGTAAGGCAGGACTTTTGGTGCCGTATTGAGCGTAATGTCTCTCACTCATTTGATAGGATTGTAACCTGCCTTATGTCTTTGACGGGACCATGCTGCAGGGCTGCCAACTCTCACACCACATATCCATTTTCTCACACAGTTAAAATCCATAGCGGAAATTAAAATTCTGTCATTATTTACTTACCCTCATGTCGTTCCAAAGCCAAATGAAGGTATTTTTCTCAAATCAGAGCCAGTTCTGTCCGTTGATAGCTATACGAACTACCATTTTGATGCTTCAAAAGATCCGAGAACAAACTTCATTGGTTTTTGCAGAAGCATAAATGTGTTGCGTAACACAAGAATGAATCTCATTGGTTCTTGCGGAAACTCAAACGTGTTGTGTAAAACACGAGAATGAACCTAACTGGTTCATATGGAAGCTCAAACACTGCGTAACACATGAGAATGAGCCTCATTGGTTCTTACAGAAGCTCAAACGTGCTGCGTAACACCAGAATGAACCTCACTGGTTCTTACGGAAGCTCAAACACATGAGAATGAGCCTCATTGGTTCTTGCGGAAGCTCAAACAGGCTGTGTAACACCAGAATGAACCTCATTGGTTCTTACGGAAGCTGAAACGTGCTGCGTGAAGCGAGAATGAACCTCATTGGTTCTTACGGAAGCACAAACGCTGCGTAACAAGAGAATGAACCTCATTGGTTCTTACGGAAACTCAAATGCTGCTTAACACATGAGAATGAACCTCATTGGTTCTTACGGAATCTCAAACATGCTGCATAAAGAGAGAATGAACCTCATTGGTTCTTACAGAAGCTCAAACGTGCTGCGTAACAAGAGAACGAACCTCATTGGTTTTTAAGGAAACTCAAATGCTGCTTAACACATGAGAATGAACCTCATTGGTTCTTACGGAAGCTCAAACGCTGCGTAACACATGAGAATGAACCTCATTGGTTCTTGAGGAAGCTCAAATGCTGCTTAACACATGAGAATGAACCTCATTGGTTCTTGAGGAAGCTCAAATGTGCTGCGTAACACATGAGAATGAACCTCATTGGTTCTTATGGAATCTCAAACATGCTGCATAAAGCGAGAATGAACCTCATTGGTTCTTACAGAACCTCAAACATGCTGAGTAACACATGAGAATGAACCTCATTGGTTCTTATGGAATCTCAAACATGCTGCATAAAGCGAGAATGAACCTCATTGGTTCTTACAGAACCTCAAACGTGCTGCGTAACAAGAGAATGAACCTCATTGGTTCTTACGGAAGCTCAAACGTGCTGTGTAACACATGAGAATGAACCTCATTGGTTCTTATGGAATCTCAAACATGCTGCATAAAGCGAGAATGAACCTCATTAGTTCTTACAGAAGCTCAAACATGCTGAGTAACACATGAGAATGAACCTCATTGGTTCTTACGGAAACTCGTGATGGGCTGCCAACTTTTACACCACACATACATTTAAAAAAAAAAAAACAAATAACGGAAATGAAAACTATCACTTTGACGCTTCAAAAAGACGCTACAGCTTTACAGCTGAGAGAGATTTGTTCCTTGAGAAAAAATGTATAGCTACACAACTCTACTGTATGACTTACCAGATCTTTAGCCACATAAACCGATATTGAATCAAGATCAGAATCGAATAGCAAGCTTATGAATCAAATCCCAAAATACATAATTCTCACTCCAAGCTAAACAAAAAATATAAAAATGGCAGCCCTGATACAAACCAGCCAACCGTTCACCCCTTGTAAAATATATTTTTTGCTTTGATGATTTCAGGTATAATCTAGTTTATTGAATAGTATTGCTTGCGGCTCTTTTTTTGATGGTTTTATTTTGATGGTTAGAATTCCTTTATCCTCCTGTTCTAAAATGTCTTGATGATTTGATGTCCCAGTCAAAGACTGCGAGAGCAATGGATGATTTGAAAAGTGAAAATACTGCTTGCTTTGAGGGCTTACTCTTTGATTAAATATTTATGTTTTTGCAGGGATGAGACCGACAGGCAAGTCAGAAGAGCGGCTGCGCCATCTGCTGGTAAAAAATGGACTCACACGATTGTTAAATATTTATGAGAAGGCACAATTTGTATGACATCCAGACAATGATCTTTTATGGCTAAGTATGGCAGTAAAATTGTTTGAGTAGAGATTATTATTGGGAATTTAGCTCTGTGAGGTCGGGTTTAAATCACATAATGTCCTAATGCTCTGTATTTGCTTATTAGGATGGGGTTATTGCGTTTAAGGGACTTCACACGCAAGCATAAATTCCCTCTCGTAAACCTCTCAGTGCACACATCTGTAGTTTTAACAACAAGCTGTCTCCCACACAGGCCACATTATGCTTTTATACATTCATTTGATTGCCAAGCAAGACATTAATGTGTGCACTACTGTGGTTTAAATAATTTAATTTGTTAGGTTATCTTTATTAATACAGATTCATCAGTACAGGGACAAAACAACACTGTTTCACTCAACAAAAAAAGTAACTTTTTTATGTCATGTTTCATTGTTTCACAGAAGATCATGTTTCAAGACCAAGCATGGGTTGTAATCCTCACTGTTGAATGTTATCTTCTTCAGCAATGCATTTGTAAATCTATAGCCTACCTACTGTAAATTGGCTCCATTTTATTGGCAAGAATTAGTCAATCACTCTGATTCACAGTGTATATCGTCCTCCTCTTCCACGTTCTCTTCAGATTGAGAATCAAAGCGTTTGTTTCCTGAGCCGAAACTGTGAATGGCCTCAGACACAGTGTAGCGACTCCTGCCTTCAGCACAGGCCTCCATTTGTTTCACACTCAGATTGGACTGTAGGAAGAGGTGCAAGCAACTGTCCGACAGCAGAACCGGACTGTGTACCACGCTGGAGGATGTAAGCATATAACTGATCACCATTACTGCATTTTTTATGATTCGAGATATACAGTACATGAAATAGGTCACAGTTCTCAAGCTAAATGCATTCTTTCAGTCACGTTTTTATGTTTTAATTTAACATGGTCTTTAGGGCTATTCTGATACTTACGCTTCTAGGAATTTTCGGAGACCCTCCATACGGGCTCCAATTTCTCTGGCATTGTTGAGACTGAAGAACGGGTTTTTTGGAGGAAGTTTGGGAAGATGGGTTCTGCAATTCAGGGACAACCACAAAGATTACAAAGTTGCCCAATGACTAAAACTTGAATATGTCTGCAATACAGCTGCCTAATTATGGTAATTAGCAGTATTGTCTTTGTTAACTAAAACTTTTGAAAAATGTTTAAGTAAAATTGAAGAATTAGCTAGATAAAAACTGAAATTAGATATGTTTAAGATGAACTATGTACTAAAATTACAACAAAATTACTAAAACTTGCACTACAATTAAAATGAAACTGAAAATATAAAAATGAAAGCTAATTCAAAATATTAATACACACACACACACACATAAATATATATATATATATATATATATATATATATATATAAATATTTTGAATTAGCTTTCATATATATATTGTAATAATGTATATATATTAGTGATTGACTAAAATATACACATTATACTAAAATAGCCCTTGTAATTAGCAACAATTAGTAATTCGTAAATAATAATAAATTACCTGAATTATAGCTATTTCAATAAATTGAGATGTATACTGGGTCAATGATGTGAAGCTCAGTAATTTATTCCAAAAATACATTTAACATGTAAGTCACACATGTGCAGTGACTTTCATATACCTCTTGATGATCATGTTTTTAACATCTGTATGCACATAAAAAATGTCAGGGTGATATAACTCTCCTGATATCATAGTGAAGAATATCAATGAATATACACACTATATTGCCAAAAGTTTTGGGATGCCTGCCTTTCCATGCACATGAACTTTAATGACATCTCAATCTTAATCCATAGGGTTTCATATGGAGTTGGCCCACCCTTTGCAGCTATAACAGCTTCAGCTCTTCTGGGAAGGCTTTCCACAAGGTTTAGGAGTGTGTTTATGATAATATTTGACCATTCTTCTAGAAACGCATTTGTGAGGTCAGGCACTGATTTTGGACGAGAAGGCTTGGCTCACAGTCTCCACTTATTCATCCCAAAGGTGTTCTATCGGGTTGAGGTTAGGACTCATCCATGTCTTTATGGACCTTGCTTTGTGCACTGGTGCAGAGTCATGTTGAAACAGGAAGGGGCCATCCCCAAACTGTTCCCACAAAGTTGGGAGCATTAAATTGTCCAAAATGTCTTGGTATGCTAAAGCATTAAGAGTTCCTTTCACTGGAACTAAGAGGCCAAGCTCAACCCCTGAAAAACAACCCCACACCATAATCGCTCCTCCACCAAACTTTACACTTGGCACAATGCAGTCCGGAAAGTACCTTTCTCCTGCTAACCGCCAAACCCAGACTTGTCCATCGGATTGCCAGACACTCCAGAGAACACATCTCCACTGCTCTAGAGTCTGTGCTTTACACATGCTTTACAGATTCGACACTACATCCGACACTTTGCATTGCACTTGGTGATGTAAGGTTTGGCTGCAGCTGCTCGGCCATGGAAACTATTCCATGAAGCTCTCTACTAGGGATGGCTCGATACCACAATTTTGGCTTTGGTACGGTACTACAATCTAATACCGAAGTACCGATATTAAATCGATACCATATGGTCTGAATTTTGATGCGGGTATTGCGCATAATTTGAATAACTCTCGCAAGTTTTAGGTTTATGAAGCGGGAAATAACCGCAAATGTTTATTATTAAATTAATCAACAAAGATTATCACGTCAATCAGTCATTTGGAAACTTTCTTGTAAGTAATTTCAGCATTACTGCGCGTTTCCATTCTCTCAAAATGAGCAAATTGCTTCTGGCTTCAAAAGACATCGCACCTGCACTATAAAAGCAACCTGCGCGCCCAGATTCAACACTTTCGCTTCCGCTGCGGCACAGATGACGGAAATCACTGCCCACGTCTTTTTAAACCGTGCCAATTTGAACATGCAAGCGATTTTATAGCATTTCGTAATACATATGGGATGGGAGCACTTTGAGAGTTTTCTTTGCGCTCATACCAACAACAAACACACAAGCCTAAAGAGCTCGCGAGACACTCCTCGCTGCAGCCTGTAGCACGATGACGTAGCTGGATCAGATCCAATACGTACTGGATGGTGGTTCGTTATGGCTAGTGCATAGTTATAATGCGAGTGCGAGTCTTGTTATAATGCGTGTCACTTAAGACCAGCGTATACGCATTATAACTACACGGGTCAGAACATTACAACTACATAGGTTAGAACATCATCTATGTACAATATTGACCATGGTCAATATTGTATATGTGATTTTCTAACCTGTGTAGTAGTAGTAGCCTGCTGATAAATAATACGTAATTATTGATGAATAAGTAATCGTGATGCTGAAGTTATCCTAGTTTCTCTCTACATACATGCAAAACAGTTAAAATTGTAACATATTCTGGTCATACTTGCAGATGAGTGGAAGCAAAAATGAATCAAGTAGCCTTTTGTCTGTAATTTTAATCCTCAAGGTAAAACCGGTACACATTCAAGAAATACAAACGCGTGTGTCCTGATTTCGTGAGCATGTTATTAATAAATTGTTTTTGCGCGAGCGGTTTGAGTATTTATCCAGTTCACAAATCTCTCAACTGCGCGTGCGCATGTGACGTCATCAAAATGTGAACGAAACCACCGCGCATGAGCGTCCAGTACGTGTTGGATCTGATCCAGCTACGTCATCGTGCTTCAGGCTGCAGCGACGACTTCTTGGAGCTCGCGCATTCCAAATTAAGTTGTTTTTCCTTAGTCAAATACACTCGAAATTATGTCAAATATGTCACATGAGTAACGTTAGTCACATAAACACAGTTGGTTATGTCTTTCGTGGATGTAAAATAGTGCATAGTCTGCGTGCAAATATTATGAGGTCTAAACGTCACTGGTTGAAATGAACGCTGGAGATTTCTTTATATTTAAACGATGCGATCTTATATATGTGTGTTGATAAGTGTTGAAAGAAAATAAATGTCTAAATTAGATCGTTTGAATGATGCACTCACCTGTCGATCTCTTAATGTCTTACAAGTCAGGAATCAAGTGACCGATGCTTGGTAAGGTTTGATGGTTCTTCAGAAGTTGTATAAGCAAAGTAATTCCAAATATCATGTCTATTACTGTCTTTATTAATGAGTTTTGAGCGTGTTGAGCGAGTTAACCGCTGTATTTTATTCTGTTGCACATTTGCCGGTTTCACGTCATTTTGGGTAGCGCGCTGCCACCTAGCGGTGAACTTCGGAACAGCAGCAAATATCGAAATGAGCAAAATCATGATATCGTACCGTTTGAAATAAAATATATACCGGTATTTTCCCAGTACCGGTATACCGCGCATCCCTACTCTCTACACACTGTTCTAATCTGAAGGCCACACGAAGTTTGGAGGTCTGTATCTATTGACTCTGCAGAAAGTTGACGACTTCTGCACTCTGTGTGCCTCAGCATGCGCTGGCCCTGCTCTGTGATTTGCGTGGCCTACCACTTCATGGCTGAAGTGGTAGGTTGCTGTAGTTCCAAATTGCTTTCCTTGTTATAATACCACTAACAGTTTAACATATAATATTTTTAGTAGTGAGGAAATTTCACTAATGAACTCATTGTACAGGTGGCAACCTATCACGGTACCATGCTTGAATTCATTGAGCTCCTGAGAGAGACCCAATCTTTCACAAATGTTTGTAGACGCGTCTGACTGCCTAGGTGCTTGATTTTATTCACATGTGGCCGTAGAAGTGATTGGAACACCTGAATTCAATGATTATGAGGGGTGACAATATAGTGTATATATATATATATATAATATTAATTTGTATACAGTCGCATGTATTCAAGGAGAGGAAAAGATGAATATAATTTGATTTTTTATCTTTCTTAAAAATGGCATAAAACCTCACGAAACCAACATACATAAAAATATATGAACGTGTCTTATTTTAAAATTGATTTTAAAACCATGCTTCCTTTATCATGGACACTATTATACATCATTGACACTATTATAAACCAATTGCCATTAAGAAAACTGAACAAAGTAACTAACAGGAACATAATGCAGTGCTTACATACATGAGCATGGCATTTTCCTGTAGCTTTTTTCTTAGCCACACAAACTCGCTGTATCTCCGCCGCACACAGGAGCTCTTCTTAGTGAAAGCCAAACTGCTTGTCTAAGTGAATATAAAATATAGAGAATGATCAGGGAGTTTCTGCCCTCTTGTTTCACTACTTTGTATCCCATATAGTTTTCTATTGCACTTACATGTATACAGATTTCATAATCCATGTAGGCATGCCAGAAATCTTCCTTCTGGATGCGAGGGTCCCTCACCCAAACGCCAGTGAATTCCTGCATACGTCCAAATGTGGAAAAGTCCTCACGCACACGCTCACAAACTCACATTGGACAGTGACACATAGCTAGCACACTGAGGTTTAAAAAATGGGAAGAATAAAGAAGGAAGTAGTTTCATGAGACATTGGTCTTGTTGAACAACTGGGGCTGATTCATGGGAACTGTAGACTGGGGAAAAACATCAGAGCTCATTTTGTGTCTCTGACTGACAGCGGTGCTTCATTTTTACCAGCCACCAGAGACATAGCAGACTAGCAGCGTCATAAAAAATAAAAGGAGCAGGAAAAAGCAGCTGGAAAAAATGGTTCCATAATCATAACACCTGCTTGTTTAAAACAACTAGCAGTACTTAAACAGTTATTCAACTACAGTTGACTTGCAGCCAGCACCTGAAATAAACACTTGCCAAGCGCCAAATGAGAGTAAAAATCATAAAATTTATACAGTTTTTACATTGTTATACATTTTTATAAAGCAATGCCAATATGTTAGAACATGAATGTGAACAAACGTGAACAACGCTCAGGTCAGCGCTGCTATCGTTACCAATGTTTAAGCCATGCCAATTAAAAAATTCAAGAGCAAGAAGACGTGAAAAGGAACTTAATTCGTTACTCGCGCGCTGTGTGGGAAGTTTTCTTTGCGAAAACATCCTATGTGTATGTCCAGAAATCCACATCTCAGACAGCGCAGGAATACTGAATTGAGTTCTCTTTCCCTTTCAAAATGCCCGTCTTGACAAGTATCCTTGTAAACACAACACAGTCAGTTATGTCTTTGAACGTGAACGGAAACAGTTGAGAAATAAAACGCATGTCTAACAGTATATTGGATCCGCGCATGCTCTTAAAGTGACAGCAGCCTAATTATCCTGCTGCTGTGTGTTTTTAATGTTAATCAAACAAGAAAAGACAATGAATAATCACTCATTCCTCTTGATTGAATACATTTAGTAACTTTAATAAGGATTAATTTATGTTTAGTGGCTGGTAAAAAAGCTGCTTAAACCTCTTGATATTACAGACCAGTTATTTAAAAATTTAATTATGGTATTTTGATATTTAAAAGCATAAACTGGTCAAAAAAAGAAAAGGCTTCTTCACCCATAATAATTTTAAACACCTTTTACAAGACGACTGCAAATTAACATGTTTATAAGAATGATCACAACACTTCTGAGGTAATTTTGTGTTTATTCAAAGCACCTATAGAGATCGCTCAATCGAGATCTGTTAACAGTGATCATTTCAGAAAACAGGAAGCAAGAAGAGTAAAACTACCAGACAAAGATCTTAAACACAAAACCTCAATGGCCTACTCTCACACTACTATGAAAGTGACACTGACCAACAACAAGTCTGTCGATGTTCGCAAAAAATGTGATTGTATAGGCTACATTCTAGAATCTGTTTTGTGCAAATCTACGGATTTATACCTGCATGAGCCACACTATACTTCCTCACAGATCACAGGATCCATCACAGTATATCTTCAGTAAGTGCGTAACCACAGAGTTTATAGTACATTTACACATCAAACAGTTCCTCTCGAGCAGGTATTGTACCATCTGTCATCATCTCCTATGTTAAATCACAGTTCAGATCATAGTAACAAAGAGGACAGAAGGATGAACATCACAAGTGAACTTTCAAACAACAGACCAAGTGATACAACAACATTCGATTAATAAACCACTTGTACACTACAGTAGCGCTCTAATACTCCTCTCACATTTCTACAGGTTAGTGTGTAAGGAAGAGCTTCACATTGGGGTGTGGATTCACACACGGTACGTCAAACAGTAAACTAATGCCACAGTGTTTGTGTATGTGTAAAGCTGCCAGGAGGTACAGTAGTATCCACTGCTACATATTTCCCTCTCACTGCTCGTCTTCGCCATGCCAGGTCAGCTTGTCCTCGTAAAAGCGGATTACCATCTGGGGCCACTTTTTACTGGCCTCCCCGGCTGACAGTAAAGCTACCTCATCTGTGTTTTTCCTGAGATGAAATAAAGAAATAACGTTAATAGACAAACACAGCAAATGAAAAGCACATAATCACCGGCTGCAGATTACTGGCAGCAGAATTGTAAGCTATGCCGTCTTTTAGCTGTGAGGATGCTTTTGATCTTCCTCTCCATTTGTGTGTTGAAAAAGAGCATGGACATGAAAGGAAAGGAATTCCTTGGTCAGTATTAAAACTTAAAGCAGTACAGTATTGTTACTGTTAACTAAAACGATAAAAAATGGTTTTCGTTAAATTAAATACAGCTGAAATAAAATTAAATAGAAAAATAAAAAGGAAAAACTAACTGATATAAAACTCTACAAAAAAATTCTAAAAATGAATTAAAGTTAGTGAATTGGTTAATTGCATCCAAAATAAAAGTTCTTGTTTACATAATATATGTGTGTATAGTGTATAATAATTATTATGTATATATAAATACACATGCATGTATATATTTAAGTTTTTTATATATTTATACAAATCTACAATATACAAATATTTCTTAAATAAACAATGAGTGTGTATTTATATACATCATGATTATAAACAACACACACATGTATATAATGTAAACATACTTATTTTGGATGCAATTATTCACAATTAATCTTTTTGACAGCACTAATATAAATATTTAATTTAAAAAACTAATAAAAGTCATGAATCAAAATCACAAAAACCTAAACTAGTAGATAATATTATTTAATTAATACTAAAACAACACTTAAAAGTGATTTTAGATATTATAGTTGTTGTTTTTATATAATACGGTCTACATACAGTAAATTTGATTCATTTTTACTTCTGTTTTAGTTATTTTACTACTATTACTACTACTATTTAACTTTATTTAGTTTAGTTAGCTATAATAACCCTGATATTGTGAAAATTCCATCACCTGACAACAACGTGCGTCTATTCTTATCAGTTCTAAACAGTTTACCAATTGAGGAAGTGATGTGAAGCATAAAAGCTAGGTTAACATAAGGTGTGTATGGACGCATGATCTGAGATCAAAATTCCAATGCACCGATTACACAGTTGAATAATTTATCATAGATAAATAGGTAGTCATATAATAGATTAGTTACTACATTTACTTTTTTTTGTGTGACTTACTTTGCCTTTAAAATGAACAAAGCAGTGCATATTAACAAGAATCTCAAAAAATGGTCCAGTGTAGAAATATTACCACTTGATGAGGAACATGAGCTCTCCTTGTTGGTCTGTGCATCCGATGATGCAGTCTGGTTCTGGGTGGCTGGATTGACCAGCTGGGATCTCAGCGCTGTGATCACCAACCTCCTCATTACCTCTCTCAATGAGTTCCTCCTGAGGCAGCTGGTGAGCCTGCATGATTCCAGACACAGAACCAAACTATCATAAAGCCTGACAAGAGGGATAAATAATATATCACATAGCAAGAGCAATACACCTAGGTTTTGGACATAACTCAAACTCTACACTAAAGGTGTGCAATCCTGGTTCCCTACCGTTGAGTTTAGCTCCACCCTCCTCTAACAATCCTGAAAACCTTGATTAGCTGGTTTAGGTGTGTTTAGTTGGAGCTAAAATTTGCAGGAAGGCAGGCAGCCCCCCAGATCATATTATGGTACGTATTTAGCAGTTTGTTATCTAATGCATTTAAATGTATTGATATTCGGGACTTTTTTAATGCTTGCTTGAAACACTAGTGCAGTAATACCTGTAGGAGTGAAGGAACAGCACATGCCCCTGCAGAGTATAGATAAACTAACCATATCGGCATCTAGCTCAGTTAACTCTTGCTTGGGCTGGACCTCAAGGTTTATAGATTGACACCCGTCTTGATCTGTCTCTCCTGAGACTGTTAGATTTCTGAGAAACTCCTCTATCAGCTCGGGACAATCCAGGTTGTCCTCTGGCTCCCAGGTATTCTCTGCACTGAGGAAAGTATGACAGACCTGTCATATACTGGTAGATATCGCTAAAATAAATAGTTGACACACACAGGCAACATTGTCCCAAAAACTCACTCTGTAAAGCCTTTCCACTTTAGATAATATTCAACTTTTCCATCGTTGACTCTTCTGAGGATGATTTTTTCCACTGCAAACTCTTGGACAACTGTCGTCTCTTCTGCTTTCCTGTTTTTCACATTCTGCTTTTTCCTCATGATTTCCTATAACAACACAACATTTAATAATATTTTCAAAGGCTTATGTATTTCAACATCTATTATAAAGCATTTATATTGGGTTTAGCAGACATAACTAATAAAATAGGATAATTTGACATGAAGAGACTTTCTTGGTCAGATACGATGATTTACATTGTTTGATAGGCCCAGAATAGCACATTAAACAAAACTTACATTATAATTGTCGTTCAGTGATAAAGTCGGAGGAATTTTAAAATAACTTTCCACTTGAGACGTGTGTATTTTTGCAACTGACATAAAGGAATATCAGGAATTCCTTAAATAAACAAAGGCAACAATACGCTGCCAGTGAAGTCACCGCTTATATGTGTGACGTATCACTTCCCACTAGCTAAACTTTAACAGTCACTGACGAGGCAGGTTAATATTATGAATGGTTGTTTGTTGTATTGAATTATATTCTTTCTACGCCACTGGTGTGAATTTGATAAGTGCGCGTGCCCACCTGCCGATGCCTCACGCGCTATTCTTTTATTCCCACTGCTGGTGATTAATGCGCGTGCAAATGATCAGTCTCTGTACAAACAACGCGGTGCATCCACACGGACGAACGATAACAGTGCTGTTCAGTAATCTAGCATCGCTTACTACGTCGCCTTCACGAACATGGCTTTACTGTTGTGTTTACATAACTTTTCATGAATGAGTCAAATTAAACATGGCCGATTGGGAGAAGGGGAGGAAGTGGTTTCAAAGGGAAGAGGTCAGTTCAGGGAAGCCGGGGGAGGAATCCTTAAAGGCGCACCCCGAGAGCTAGACCTGGCTGAATTTCTGTTTTTCTCTGACGTTTTTTAGGGGTGGGTTTAATCTGACACTAGATAATTTAGCGCAAAACGCGTTCAGAGGTGTTACCCTTAGAATTAGGCTACTAATATATTTGAATTAATTTAGACTCATTTTGGTAACAGTTACAGTTTTGTAAGTTAATGAAGAACGTTAGTGATTTGTTGTATATAGAAACTTCTGTGTCTTTGTTTAGGAAAGATGTAGATAGCGAAAATACCCAAATACCTACATGTTGTGATGACGTCACAAATGTAATACAGTCGAAGGACACCGGAGGGCGCATGCGCCTCTCATTTTGTGCATTTACAAGACCAACAGCTCGAGTTCAGTGATTCATGGTTTATCTCACTGGAAGACATTGAAAATATTTCTTAAACAATTCTTACTTTAGTACTAAAGTAAGGCCCACTTTTATGCCCAAAGAATAATTCTCTTAGTTTTACGATACGCTGTATTATGATTATTATTATTAATAATATTTACATTACATTACATTTATAATTATAGATTAAACGTATAAATAGAGTAAAACTGCATTTTGGCAGAAATTAATATAAGGATACAGAATATTAGTATTAATGAGTATCTTTAGATGAACTAGCCATTGATGTTTTAGAATAATTTTAAAATAGTTTAATTGTTAAAATAGTGTAGAAATTGCATATAAATATTTACGATAATTTACTGCGTTAAATGACTATAAATATTTTATGGGGAAAAATATATATAATAATAATGAAATTAATAATGGCGGTAATATTAATCGAGAATTACATCTAAACCTGTCTGTTTTGGGGTAGTTGAACGAGCTTTTGGTAATAATACGGAGCTCTTTACTTTAGGACGCTTCAATGTAACTGACCATTGATTTCGGTGTAGAACTTAAGCCCCTCCTATTTTCGAATTGATTGACAGGTTTCCACCTTCCAATCAGAGAGAAGGTCGAATCGGATTGGTTGAGTTGTTCATCCAACTGGATTAAAGATATAAAATTAAAGAAATACAAAAGTTTCTCCTTATAGCTTTCCTTTTACTAACATTTTCCTATATTTTACCTTCATTACCTTTTAATTTACTAATTATTTCATATATTAAAAGTACAAAATGTAGAAATAAATCTGGACTTTTTAAAGTTAAATGTTATTAATGTTAAACCCAAACCCTGCCATTTCTTAGTAGGCCCACAAGGGGTCGCTATTATCCAGCCATTAATCTCTTGTCATCGCCATTTTCAGTGGTTGTTTTGTTCCTCATAAAAACTTTTATTTTTACGAGAAAACTTGTAAAATGTTTCATTACATTTGTTAATGTACATTTAACTACGTTTACATTATTTACTTTATAACTTCTTTATTAACTTTATATATCCTTTGACGTTACGTGCAGTTAATAGCTTCCCGACTCTTCAAAATCACATTTTTATGAAGTTGCAACGAAGTCTAGGCACGTTTTAAAAAAATATTTCTTGAACGATTCTTACTTAACGATTAAAGTGACGTTAAGGCCCAAATAATCATCAATCTTCTTTTTTGTTATTCATTACTGCAAATAAAAAAATGGCATTTTATCATGAAGTGTAGCCTATATTAATTAAGTTAAAGGAAACCATTATACATTGCACCTCAAATTTGTCAGTTGGACCTGCAACATGTAGCCTGGAATGATATGAATTTGAAAAATGCTTCATGTCATACCAACATTAGTCAGATATAGAATACAGAATACAATACTTTAGGAAATTAATCTGCATTATGTTTTATTTTCTTTATTTTGTACTTTCCTGTACTTTCCATGTGTAGGAGGAGCGTTATTCATCTGAGGGCCGGGGTCCATAATGGTTGACAGATGGGCTATAGAACGAGAGTTCTGTAGTGTTTAAGGGAAATCTCTCTCTCTCTCTCTCTCTCTCTCTCTCTCTCTCTCTCTCTCTCTCTCTCTCTCTCTCTCTCTCTCTGCACAGTCCAGTCCTCCAGTCTGCTCTCCATCTCCAGCAGTGACAGTCCTGAGTGGGCCGTATGTGAATACGTTCATTAATGCAGCCATGGCTCCTGTCAGGGTAGAAATGTGTCCAGATGGAGGGACCCCACTGTGCAGGCCTGGCCAGCACTCGAGGGGTGAGGAGAGCTGATGTGTGGGGTGGGGATCCGCTCTAACTGGACTCTTTTTCAGCGTGCGGGGTTGCCGAGTTTTGGCACACCACCGTCCCTCGGCTCAGGTTACAGGTACGCTCGTGCCGGCCGTGTCAGACATGTTGTTTTTTTGTGGCTTGTCAACCCCATGAACCCTGAACAGATTAGTTTGAGTTCAATTTAATGAAAGTGTTCTGTGCAGCTTAATTCATCGAGCAGTTTGTGAAAGGGTCAGCTGAAGGAATCCAAAAGTCTGACATTAAATACGGTCCCTTCATCTGTGCATCTCACAGCTGACACTGACCAGATTTTCTATCACTTTTCTTTCATACATTTCATACCAATGTATTCTGTTATTTCTATAATTTAGTCCTGATGGACAGAGTGAACATTTCATTATCATTTTTTTTTATTTCTAAAAACCAGCACAATATGTGAACCCTTTTAAAATGTACTATTTATTTTTCTTAACACACAAAAAACATAGTTCACCTTATTATTTGAACAACAAAAACATTATTACCTATATTCACTTTTTTTGTTGTTGTTGTAAATCAACACTTTATTTGAATCACAGTACATTTTCTTAACACAGAAATAAGGTATCTTTCATCAAATTATTTGAACAAATATTATTATTATTACTTATGATTGGCTCGCCCTTACTTTGGCTTTTATGCATTCTATCCAGTTACTTCTTTCATTTACTTATTCTCATTTTCATGCGGTTGAACGAGCCTTGAATTGAGCTTTTTCATTGCTAACTCACTATTGTGGATTTGATTCAACCTCAACACATGTCAAATTCCACCACGGATGAATCAGAGAACCGAGCAAGCCAGGGAATCTCACTGAAAGCGCCTCGCAGTCTTTCCCAGCAGCGTGTTTGTTAAAACTGTGGGTTCTGTATGTTTTAGCTGGTATATCTCGCTCACCCATCGCACTCTGCCTCTCCATATCAGCACTCAGATCACCATTATCAGCGAAGTGTCGGCTACACTCAGAGCAGTCATCTGTCATTCTCCTTCTTTTGCTTTGAAAAGCCCAAACCTGACACCGGCTGACAGCCTCTGTTGTTTACCCAACTAGAGGGACACGGGCGATTGTTCAGAGAACATGACACGGCATACTGGGCGGCAATATGGCGGACGGCTGGGCCCCCTCATCAGCCGGCTCTCAGCACCTCCGTCAAGACTCGAAACCCAACAGAGTATCAGATTCACGGGCCCATATTTAAGCAATCTGAGGTTCACATGATGATTTGGGTAAGGGACTGGGGAATTGAGCCAGGGAATTGAAGCTGACATTCTGCTGGGGGAGAGACGGAGGAGTTGAGGAAAGACCACCTGGGTAACCTTTCATAGAGCTGTCCTCTGGTGCCAAAACACCCTGGAATAATATTCTCCCTCTTGCCTCATTTCACAGTCTTGTACTAAGTGCTAAAACAGTGCCAACATTTTTTGGAACGGCTTCAGTTTTAGTAGTTTGATTAAGCTGATTCAGATTGTTCACTAACAAACTTCTAATTTTATAATCCTAATAATTCTACAGCATCATTTTCTAATTTCTTATAACTTAATAAACACCAAATTAATTTTTTTTTTTTTTAAATACACAAAAAAGATCACTGATACTGAAAGGCTATCAAGGCCTGTTCACACCAAGAACTATAATTAGGGATTCAAGCATGAAGTGCTGAAAATGCAAAACTTCTCATAACTCCTAGACCGTTTGTCGTAGACTCAAGTGTCATTGGAATCAAGACGGGCAAAATGTTTCATTTCCACCTGCAAAACTTTTGCGAACTAGTCCTAGGCTTTTCACCCGATTGGAACCAAACCAGTGCAGAAAGATTGTCTGTAGTCTGAATATAAAAAAATATTTTAAAAAAGGTGAAATTTAAATTCACGGTCGCTAAGGGGCACCAAAATGTTCAAAGTGGGCGGATAACTGTTAAAAAACCTTAAAAACCATATATTTCCTATGGTAAATTGCCTGTATTGGTTGTAAATCCATCTATGATCTAAGTGGTTACATGCTTGCTAAATAAAACATAATGGGCCCTATTTTAATGTTCTAAGCACATGGTCTAAAGCACACGGCGCAAGTGCGCCAAGGCTGTGTCCAAATCCATTTTTGCTAGCTCGGCGCATGGTCTAAAAGGGTTGTCCTTATTATCTTAATGAGTAATTGGTGTGTTTTGGGCGTAAAGTGCAATAAACCAGATAAATAAATCAGAGTCTCATCTCCCATTCCCTTTAAAGGCCAGTTGTGCTCGCGCCATGGAGGATTTGCTAATTACATTGTGGAATTTGCAAACTGAACACTCATCCAATGACGCCTGCTTTCTCGTCATTACTGCAAAGGCCAGTTCTGATACATGCAATGACTATTCATTATGAAATGTAGGCATTTTTATATTTATGTAAAAAAATATTATCTTTTACATTTTAATCCTTTAATTTTTCATGGTTTACATTTTTTTGTGTGCTGCTGCATATCCCTGTGTGTGTAATAAACAGACAATAATAAACATCCGCCTATGGGCGCATATTACTAACGCTCCCTTTATTGCGTTAGTAATATGCGCCCATATAA
Organism: Gobiocypris rarus; assembly: GCA_023029165.1. Classification (NCBI taxonomy): domain Eukaryota; kingdom Metazoa; phylum Chordata; class Actinopteri; order Cypriniformes; family Gobionidae; genus Gobiocypris; species Gobiocypris rarus. The sequence continues at coordinate 15,870,655 of CM040926.1, read as the reverse complement.
CGCTCAGTTGCCTCAAAATAGCAACGCGCCAACAATGTGCCTGAACACGCCTCGTTTTCAGACCAGCACGCCCATGGGCGAACAGATGGGTGCGAGTGCATTTGCTGTTTAAACAACGTGGAAACGATAACTGCGTCAGGCTCAAACTAGCAAAAAAACACTTGCGTCACACCTTGCACAGCATTGCAAGGGCCCAATATCTGTTTACGCATGTGTTTACAGGCCTTAAACGCTTGAACCCCGATAATTGCTGCTCTCAGCTATATTTTTAATGATAACTGTAACATCTACACCAATGCACAATATTGTTCTGTTAAATATAATTCTGTCAGGATCACTATCGTCAAAGTGATAGACAATTAGCATATTTTAGATTGGCGGTATGGTTCTGTTCTGGGCAAGAACTCCCTGCGCATCCATGCAGCCTAGCACGGATAAGAGCAGGTAGAGCAGTGATAAACCCCCCTGGGTAAACAGAACAGAAGCAATGATGTATTGCAGATAGCATTAATGTCAATATTACCGTATTTTCCGCACTGTAAGGATTCAATGAATGGCCTATTTTAGAACTGTTTTCATATAGAGGGCGCACCGGATTATAAGGTGCATAGAAAAGAAGATACTGCAGTCACACGACTGGGTTTGTGTTATGCAGCCACTAGATGGAGCTCTGTCCTAAAGGGAATGTCAACAAAACAGTCAGATAAAGTCAAACTTCATTAAGCGTTCTGACAACTCCGTTCACTCCCATGGTAACGTTGTTCAAACATTGATGTGCATATTAACAATATCTCCCAGCCTTGCTCACTCTTCTCCTTGAAGGGGAACTTTTCCCTAATTTAGTAAACACGTAGGCTAGTAAAAGAAACAGTCTGATACCACTAAATCAAACGTTAGCGCATAACTCAGCATTGTTCGGTTAAGTACAACACTTAAAGCTCACTTTTTAGTTCATTCCCCGTCCACGAATCCCTCGAATTCTTCTTCTTCAGTGTCCGAATTGAACAGTTGGGCGACTACGGCATCCAACCTGCCCGGCTCTCTCTCGTCATTATCCGAAAGCACAGTACTGGTGTTTACTGACTATGATAGCCATAAAGCAACAAGCGGTGCGGCTTTGTAGTTCACCAGTCGTACTGAAACATTTTATTAATATTAAATAGTTTTTATTGGTTTTTCATACTGAAACATTTTGACAGAGTGTCTTGATCCATATATAGTGCGCTCCGGATTATAAGGCGCACTGTCGTTTTTTGAGAAAATTAAAGGCTTTTAAGTCCGCCTTATAGTGCGGAAAATACAGTAAAATGTACAACCTAATTGGGGAATTTAGTCTGATTCAGGGGGAATCAGATGCAAAATCCTGACTGACGAGAGCAGGGCTGATAGTGAAAAAAATTCCTGAGCCTGAACTTTTTTTCCTTGCCCCCAAGAGAGGGTACTATGTATGCGACGCACTTTTAACACAACTTGTTGGCCCCTGGGCCCAAATATATAAACAGCCTAAGTATGTATAACCCTGATCATCATTATTGACAAGTGGCTCTTTTTTAGATATTTTCATATTTGCATTATGCCCTCAGTATTATTCAAGAAAACACAGCATTTTCTTCTCAATATGTTCAGTGCCTACATTGACCTTATTAGCCCATCTTAGTACAATCACTGGAAGTAAATGCTGCAGATGCTACAGTCATACCAAGACAGGTCAGTAAGTGGCAATAATAGTACTCCAAAGTACACAGGAATTGATTACCTAAAGGACATGAAAAGGACACACATTCATTTTTCTTTAACAAATATAATTGCAAAATATGCACCATTCAACTGAAAAACTATAAAAAAAAATGAATATACTCATATCATTCATGATGAAAATAAAACTAAATGTCATTCTCCATGATTTCAATGAATAATCCACCTGGTCAACATAATGTTTTATTCATTGATACTTTTAATTGAATAATGCCTATCACTTGAAACAGTTTTGCTGATTTGTATTTATTAAAACGATGTATTTTAAATTTATATTAGTCTACATCAGTGGTTTTCAAACTTTTTTAAGAGCGACCCTCTTTTTTTTTCTTAAGTTGTCGCGACCCATATATAGGCATAATACTTATATACAATGGGCCATTTGACTGCATTCTCCATTAAACCACTAGATGGCACAAAAGTTCAGCTCAGCACTTTTCCACACAACCGCTTTTGATCATTGACGCCTCCGCAAATTAAAGTTGATTCTGCACTAATTTGATATAGGCCTATATATGGGACGCTAATTAACTGGTTAACCAACAAGAATTTTAACCAATTAATCGTTTGCTGCATGCTTCAAAATACACTACAACTACACTATAACAATATATATATATATTATGTTTTTGAGAGAGAAAAAAATCAGGTAGGCCTAAGTCATGTACAAGTCGCATTTAATTGCATCCAGAAAAAAAACTGTATAAAGCAAAATAATGTACAAACATTATAAACACTACAGACATAGCTATTTTAGTTCCCCTCACTCTACAACAAATCCTTCAAAGAGAACAGTATTCAGAATGGATCAAGAATTAAAAAAATAGCCTACAATTAGGCTATAACTATATAAAGCCAAAACGAAATAATTTAATGAGAAACTGAACGTAACCAGCTTTGGTCTCGCGTAGCCTGACTCCCTCATTCAAATCCAATTTCCATATTCGCAATGTAGCCTATTTCATTTGGATGCATAACAATTATTTATTATAGGCTTTGTACTTCACTCGTGTCCCAATATTGATGGAAAAAAATCATCCTCACTTGCGCAAAAATGTGCTTGGGAATAGAGACCTGTACTCCGGGACCCAACGCATATAGAGTGCGGGACTAGATTTGATGGCTGAGTGCAGGTGCGGGTGCAGGCGGTAAGGTATTCGTGTGTGTGCGGGTTGCGGAGAATAAAACTATTCGCGGACTCCCAAAAATAGAAATTTCTAAAAAAAAAAAAAAAAATCAACAAATAAATTGTTATGCATCTATTGCACAAATCAACAAGAACAACTAAAACAAAATAAAAACGATTTAGCTACGGGTGCAAGTATAGGCAGGGTTTCTGTTTATAAATTGTTTTGCTGCGTTGTGTAATGTCACGAATACGTGTTTATTTCTAGAGCGCAATGGCCAAAGAGATGCATTTAAGATAGAATCCACTCACCGCTCAAAACGCGTCTGAGTTTTTGGCGCAGTTCTGAATCCTGAATGCTGGCAAATCCTCTGATTATAACAAATACAATTAATACATTATGGAAGATCCATTGCGCAGTCAGTTTTATTGATAACAAGAGCTTTGTGAGATCGCGATCAACTGAGATGTCATCTTTTTTTTAAATTATGAATGGAGCGCACTTTGCGCGCATTCTGCCACGCCAAACCACGCACTGGCTTGCTTTTACATTAAATTACTTGAAATAGTGTCATGGACGTACAGAAAAAAACGTTTTATACTTTAATGCGGGCGGAGCGGAGAAGGTAACATCCGTCGCGCAGGTCTCTATTTGGGAACACCACAGTGGAGCAGTGCTCACGCTGAATGGCACGAATTGTTGGCTTTTACTGACTATTTGAACTGAGCTGTGTAACTTTTTATATATTAGGTTAACTATTTTATTTTGATGATGAACTGACTGACTGCGATGTCAAGTTTGCAATGCTGGAATGTTTGTTTGCGCGCAGGCGCTGGGTACCTAACGAGCAGAGGAAACATAAATAAAATACTCCGCCATTTTGGTCATACAAATAATAAGAGAAGGACATCGTTAAAAATTGCAAAGTGTTTACTTACATTGTGCTATTGTAAAATAAAGATAACAAGATGTGCTTTCTGTCGTCTGGGTTTCCATTTTGTGAACTTGTTTGAGGAGCACCGCCTCAAACAATAAACCAAACTCAGCAGCAACTGTCACACATTAATTTCTTTCTTTTGTTTGATCTGTTAATTATTTAAATCAATTATATTTCGCATATTTATTCCTTTTATATAGGCCTATCGGCCTATAGACTAATTTTATGAAAAATATTTATTTTTTATTTTTAGTGTAACTCCATTTTCCTTAAATTGTCCTGGCGACAATTTTTTTAATTCTCGCGACCCAGGGTTTGAAAACCACTGGTCAACATCAACTTGTAGGCCTATTCCTTGTACATAACAATGAATGTGTCTGAGGGTAAGGGGATATTTGAATTATTTATGAATAAACTAGTGTATTCTAAATCAGTGACGCAAGATCCTTAATAGAAATCTCCACTTTGACGCGAGAAATGCATCTTTACAGATATAATGAAATAGTTTTTGGTTTGATTTGTTTTATTTCGTTAAGCAATAATTTAAATCTCTCCATCTATGTATTTGATGTTGGTAAGGCATGTATTGTTTTGAGGATAATTCGTTTCCACTGGATAAAAAAAAAGTGCAAGTGACGGCTCTGGCGCCTCTGTATTGCATTGTGCAAGCTTCCACTCTCCGCACAAACCAATGGATATGCCTATACCTTATTTATATCTGACGAATAAAAATATTCCCATTACAACTTAATTAATAAAAACAGAAACGAAATCACTTTGCCATACATACAAAACGGAACTATTTTAATAGCTGAAACGATGTCTAACAGAACAGCACATATTCTTTTCCGTGCTTTAAAAAACAGACATCAAATAAACATTAGACAATCTTTTTTATTATTATTATTATTATTTTTAACATGGCACTAAAACGCCGCTGTAGACCAATATAACAAGAACCTAATTTTATTTTATTTTTTTCAGCAACCACAGTAGCCTACGCCGGAAATCCGGCGTGGTGCCGGAACGCTATCACCCCTGCGAGAGGAGGAGCTGGGGATGGAGGAGGGTAATTAGCTCTGGAGAACGCGATCGCAGCTGATAATACTGAAGGAGCTTAAATATGCATGCTGTGATAGGCACCGTATTCCTATAGTCAGACGAGGTCAGCTGACACTAACGTGCCCTGTCAGAACTAACGCAATACGCAAGATGCATGTGCTGCATCCGAAAACACATACTCTCTTGAGAATGTACTTATTTTGAATAATTAATTACTTTTATTTCGAATGCAGCCAAAATCTGCTTTAAATGCGCGAGCTCTTTAAACCAGGATGGATTCTGATGTTTATACCATTTATCAGCATGATAGAAATGTTCTGAAAGTAAATCCAACAATATTGTTTCTCTGTGTCGTTTCTCATTATAGTTATCACCTTTGGTGTGAACGGGCCTTAACAGGGAGCGTTCTTAGAGCTTTGGCTATAGACCTTAATCAGAGTGGCGTATGAAAGCGAAGACGTGAGGGATAGACTTGCCATGTTTTTAATGGCATCCACTGTAAAAAAGCTGCATAAAGCTCCTAGATCACTTATAATATGCACAGCTCATGAGTTTTTTTGTCTACTTACATTTCTTGAAAATATATTTTTACAGTGTTTCGTCATCAGAAAAATCCAAAAACACATTGTATAAACAGTACAACCCACTGAAGCGATGTATGGCTATCCCTCACAGCCCCGCTTTCATTCCCGTTAAAAATCAAAGATGGCGCCGCTGTGAATAATGTCTATAAGGTTCTGGCCATGTTTTCTTTATGAAGTAAACATTATTAGAACGTTTGATCAAAGTTATCTGTCTTTAATAAAAAAAAGTTTTTCATGTTTTAGTTACATATTTGTCTAAAATGTTATAAATTGTTTCAATAGAGAGCATTCCAAAATAATGCTCCCATAATGTTTGCATAATGATAATGTTCCCTTAACGTTCTCCCACATTCATTTCACAACACAAGTTTTTAAACCATTTACAAAAAATCCTTGACTTTTTGAACGTTCAGAGAACGCTCATAAATAATGTTTTCATAATGTTAGCTAAATGTTTTTTATTACAATACATTTTTGTTCAATTGAATGATAGTTAACCGAAAATATATGTTTTTGAAGAATATTGGTGGTCACTGTCCAATCAAAACTGGACCCAAAAAACAACAATTGAAAATAGACCCTTTTCACATTTCCGGGTTTCTCAGAGCAGAAGTCGTCATAGTTGGGTTAACTTTTATAGAGGTGAATGAGAGAATACATTCAATATGTTTTTTGTGTCCCCATTTTCTCAAATAGCAAAAAAATTCATGTATGACTTTCTTCTGTGGAACCAAAAAGAATAGGCCCTTTTCACAGAATGTTTTTTGGTTCCACAGAAGAAAGTCATACATGACTTGGGTGAGTAAATAATGACACAATTGTCTTTTCTGAGTCAACTATCCCTTTAATATTCTCTCCATTTGTAAATGTGAGTATGAGTGTTGTTCTGAGAGAATTGTCTTTTGGAGAAGAGAAATACCTCCTTGGCTTGCATGGATGTGTGCAGAATGGCAACAATGAGAGTGTGTTGATATAGTGAAGTCTTATAAAGGCTTCATGGTCAATGCGAGTAGTTACAGGGACTGCGGGTGCCTTTACACACATGAATGGGGAATTCCAGTCCGCTCGGCCCGCAACAACAGACTTTGTGGGAATCGGCAGCTGTCTCACCCTCTCTATTTTGATGTCTCTCTCTTAGGTCCTCAGTTCCTTAATATATATCGTGTGTATGTGTGTGTTCATGTTTTTCTTACCCCGGTGGGGACTTCAACCTGAATGCACACTGACTCATGGGGACTCGTGTCACCGTGAGGACCTAAATTGAGGTCGACAAGCAAACAAGCTTATAAATCATATAGAATTCGTTTTTTTTTTTTGAAAATGTAAAAATGCTGAAAGTTTTCTGTGATAGGTAGGGTTATAGTGTAAGGGGATAGAATATACAGTTTGTACAGTATAAAAAACATTACGTCTATGGAGAGTCCCCACAAAGATAGCGTGTGTGTGTGTGTGTGTGTGTGTGTGTGTGTGTGTGTGTGTGTGTGTGTGTGGACTGGTAATCCCTACGGTATGGGGACAAAATGTCCCCACAAAGATGGCAATATCCAAATTTTTGTCCTTGTGGGGACATTTTTTTGGTCCCCATGAGGAAAACATCTTATAAATCACACTAAGTGATGTTTTTTGAAAAAGTAAAAATGCAGCATGTCTCCTGTGATGGGTAGGTTTAGGGGCAGGGGCAGTGTAGGGGGATAGAAAATACGGTTTGTACAGTATAAAATGCATTACGCCTATGGAATGTCCCCATAAAACATGGAAACACAACATGTGTGTGTGTGTGTGTGTGTGTGTGTGTGTGTGTGTGTGTGTGTGTGTGTGTGTGTGATGGAGGCTTTTGAGAGAGTGAGCAGACATCCTGTGTGTGACAGGGATCACTTTCAGCAGCACTACACTCATTTCCCTCCTCCAGCCCACACACAATCCTTTCATTCACTCTAATTAAGACTGAACACTGCGTGTGTGTTTCTATATCAGAAAAGAGAAAGATTCAGGTGCGTTAGTTCCAGTTTAGTTTCTTTCCAGATATCTTAGGAAGATCAGAAAATGCATAAAGCTGCAAACAATTAACTGCAACTATGGAATCGTGTTTAATTAGGATCGAATAATAAATAGGCTTATCAACATTTAAAAGGGAAGAAAACTCTGTATATTTTCTTGTGTATGTCATGTTTCCAATCAACCTCTGTATTTTGGCACAAATCCGTCTTTGGTAGGGGCTTGCCAAATCAAACAGAAGCCAAGATGCACAGTTTGCATGACATGACTTCATCCTTGAAACCATGAACAAAACGATGCAAGGTAAAAGACGATATGGGTGTATAAAATACTGTTTCGCTTGCAATCAGAACCACAAATCACAATGTTTCATGCTGATTATTGCCTGAAGCCACGAAACCATCAAAATTCAACTCAAACAATAAAGTTGTTTATGCATTTACAAAATAGTCAGTTGTCCTATTCAGCAAATGTTATGTTAATAATATTGTGGATTGTTAGGCCTATGCAGCTACTTTTGAATTTAAGTTTTTTTTTACATTTGCTTTGTAAAAAAATGTTGGCAATGTATTTTCCGGTGTGAAATCTGGATCACAATTGAATGAAGACATAAAACTTTTATTCAGCAAGGATGGATTAAATAGATTTTTTTTTTTCAGTGCCAGTAAAGACATGTTTATGATGCTGAAAATTCAGCTTTGCATCACGGGAATAAATTGCATTTAAAAAAACAGTTATTTTGAACTGTAATAATATTTCACAGTATTGCTGTTTTTATTGTGTTTTTGATCAAATAAATGCATATCACTGAATCAATCTGAAGGTTTTATTTTATTAAACAGTTATTTGGCATCAGATTCATTAATATTAATTATTGTCCAATTCGGTTTTATTCGCTATGCTTATTTTATTTGCCACTTTATCCTTAATTCTTTATTATTTATTATGATTTCTTTTTACAGTTAATTATATTACTTTTTTTATTACACACACACACACACACACACACACACACACACACACACACACACACACACACGCACATGTATGTTTAGGAATAAATAAAGAAACAATACAGTATTACCCACATAGAAAATGGTGTAAAAATTATATCTTTAGGGCTGCAACAGCTTTTTTTACTCAAGTTGCATATCAGTGCCTTAGAGTACAAAAAAGTTCCTTAAGGAACTACTATGAACCTTTTTGTGGTAAAAAAAAGGGGTACAAAGATGTCCTTTTAAGGGTACTGTTCCGTGACCAGCTGTTGCACCCCTAAAGGTATAATTTTGACACCTTTTTATCTGTGTGTATATACAACACAAATGCATTGCTTTCTGGAAGCTGGATCTCCAGGCAGGTCACCTCTCAGATCTCTGTCTCATGCGTGACTCAGATTCTCACATCCTTCAGGTAATGCTAAATAGAATAAGGTTTGGAAGAAAAAGAAGTGAACACAATCAGCGAAAAAGAAAAGTACGGCCATTGTCCACCGGCAATGATTACATTTTCTCCAAGAGTTCTTTATAGCCTGTGATTACTTTCGGGGCTCTGCTCTGCTTTTGAAACCAGAATCTGTCTGTGGTGGTTTGAGCCGTGTGTAACACAGTCCAGCAGGCGACATGTTGACCTGTGACTCTGACAGGATATGCCATGAGAGGTAACAAGAGCGGTGGATATGCCTTAGGCCACTGAGAGCCTGAGCTCTCACATGCATTATTCAAAGGCTTGCCTCAGGGGACAGCAGCACTAATGGTCTCCATGAGAATGTACCTGATAGCAGGGCTGTGGTCAGTTCTTTTAGCATCACGGCACCTCTGGCATCCAGCTTCATGACAACATACATGGCTCAGATTGCTGGCTGCATACAGCCGGGAAAAGCGCTGAGACGTGAGAGTGAGGTTTAAGTAATGGTTCGCTGTGAGAAACTGTGGTGAAATGAGTAAATGCAGTGTTTGTACCATGATGAATGTAGACATTTGATGTAACATTTGTTCAGTTAAATATCGTAAAACCACTAGGACAGCATTATTTTGTTCAGTTACAATATCCTTAATGTTTCCAACTATTGATAAATCATGAGAAAATTGCTTTTTTAACCAAGAAACTGGGACGGGTGTGAGGGAGTCACCTGTCAATTGCGTCATATCTGCGTTACCCTCGGTTTCAGAAACGCTTTACTCTCACTGACTGCAGTGTGCAACAAGTGTCATAGCAGCCTCCGAGCGAACGCACAGAGTAACGTCATAACATCATTTTAAACACACTTAAATGTATCTGATACGATAAACAGAACTGCGTTACCTCATATTCATGACCGAAAAAAAAAGCGGAAATGGCGCCGGTGACTGTGGCATAATAAAAGTCCCACTGCTAGCGAGGCGTGTGTTGCGTTCATCTTATTAACAATCGCTCCAGCGACCTTGCTCAGCTCCCTCAACACTCGGTCCTGCTCTGCTTCATACTACAGTAACATTAATAATCGCATCCATGAACATGATTTCTGCCGGAGTCCTATCCCGATTCTTTTCCACCAGCTGTGAGGTGAAGACCACGTCTCACGATTCTGCACTCAAACTTGGTGTCATCAAACTATGCCTTTGTTTTGAATAGGCGACCTCTAGTGGACAGAAAAGTTACATAGTGCACCTTTAAAAATAAATTAAAGGAAAAGGTCCTTGACATATTTTATTTTATTTATTATTTTATTTGAATGATTTTAACCAAATTAACTAATTGAAGTGTTAACCAAAAATGTAGTTATGTATGTATATACACACACACACACACACACACACACACATATATATATTTTGTAAAATATTATCATAATTTTTTCCCTTTATTTTTAATAATACTTCAAATGTCTACTTTATCATGATAAAAAATACTGCTTTTATAATAATATTTTATTGGCCAACACTCCCCGAATCTCTGAAAATTTTTTAACAATTATTTGGCATCAGATTCAGTAATACTTATTGTCTGATTTTTTTTCTTTTTTAATCAATATTCTTGTTTTTTTTTTGCCACTTTATCATAAATTCTTTATTTAATATTATTTATTATGATTTAACTTTTTTTCTTCTTTTTTTAATAATATATAAAATTAACTTTTTAAATAAACCTTTAAAAATTTTTTTGTAATATAAGCTTCTTTCAAAATTAAATAGTTTTTTATTATTATTATTTAGACGGCACAATCCCAAATCTGCATAAAACCAAATGATTTTTGGAGAATTGTGAGGAAGTAGATCATATGGTTTGGTTGTGTTTGTTGAGTGTGTGTTTGTGTATATGTGTCTTTTAGTGTGCGGGCTTGAAAGCGGCACTCCAGTCGGGACTCAGTGTCTCCACGGTCTCACTCCAACAGGTGTTGATCTTACGGCAGGCCCTGACAGGAAGTTTCCGCAGCTCTCCACCAAACCCATTGGAGTGCACATCAGCCTGACGGATGGATGAATGACACCAATGAAAATGGAGCGCTATCCTCCGGGCAACCCGCTCAGGATGAGTGACAGGGTGCAGGCGGGAGAATAGACTGTCTTTGAACCTGAAAAAACTCTTTTTCCTCCCTCTCTCAAATCTTTTCTCCCCCTTTTCTCTTCTTCAAGGTGCAGATTCCCCCCAAACTCTGGCCGATCCACTCTTTTCTCTATGTTGACGTTTTGTTTCGACTGGCTAAGGTTGTGTGTGTGTGTGTGTGTGTGTGTGGTGGGCAGTGCAGGGTGTGAGGCGTGTTAAATGCTCTCCTTTCAGAGGCAGAATGTGTCAGTCAGCTCACAGGCCCTGTTTTGTTTGGAGCTGTCAACCCTTCTGGAAGAGGGAGAGGAAAAACTGGGGGAGTGAAGAAGGAGAGGGAGAAATCAGAGGGCAAGCGGAGAGGGACGTGTGGGTGTAGAGAGAGAGACAGCTGGGAGGCCTACAGGAGAGCCTGACCTCACCTCAAGAGCAAAGGGTCACTGGCAGGCCACTCACAACTATTCCACAAAGCTGAAATGAGTTATTGAAAACTCAGCCCACAGCAGATAACTCATACAGCATTCAGCTACAAGAGCGAATTATATGGAAAGAATACTAACTAACATAAAGGTGTTTGGAGAAATGTTATCTGGAAAATATTAAAAAAGATGATAATTCTGTCATCAGTTCTGTTAACTTCATGTTGTTCTGAAGCTGTATGGACTTTTCTATCTTCTGTAGCAGAATGTTGATGCATATCTTTTACTTACAAGGAAAGGGAATTTGTCATGCTCAAAATATGAAAAAAAGCATCATATACAGTAAGTAATCCGTCTGACTTTCCAAGTCTTCTGAATAGCTTTGAAAGTGAAAAATAACAAAGTTGATAAGATGATATTTACTTGCCATGCCAGGTTACGCATCATAATTTGAAACGGTTATTATAAATGATACCTCTTATGTGTCTCTTAACAAATCATCTTTAGAGGACATATAGGGATATAGCGCACAAGTCATCTGGACCACTTTCTTAACTGTCTGACAAAAATACAAAAAAATATATACATTTTCTAATATACTTTAATTTATTTTCTGTGAGGCAAAGCTGAATTTTCATCCGCCATTACTCCAGACTTCAGTGTCACATGATCCTTTATAAATCAAGGAAATTCTATATGCATATTTATTATCAGTATTGGTGTCATGATCCCAGCCTATTTCCCTGTCTTGTGTGAGGACTTTTTTTATTTCCTGTCTTGTGCCATGTTTTGTAGTTCTTTGTAGTTTTTTATGATGATTAGTTTTCCCCAGGTGTTGCCTATTTGCCACTCCCCCTTGTTATCTTGTTTACCTTGTTTTCCTTTGTGTATATACCCTAGTGCTTCAGTTGTTGTTTGTCAGTTGTTGCTCCTGTATGTGTGCTGTTGTTGTGCTCCTGCCTGGTCTTTGTGGATACTATTGTTCTTTGAGTTTCTTTTTTTAATGTTTTAATAAATGTTCATGCTGCATTTGGATTCTCACTCAGCTTCATGCCTGCTCACACGTAACAGAACGACCGACCAAACATGGATCCAGCTCTATGTCTTGTCCGCCTACGCCAAGTAACTCAACTCACTCAAGGAACACATCAAAGACTTTTTTGAACATCGCAAACATCACGACCTCCCGGACTTTGTTTTATTTTTAAACTTGCCACGGACTCAACAAACAGTTACAATCCAAACTCATCCGCGATAGTCCTTGAGGGTCTGACTGAGTTCCTGGATTATGCACTTTAGCTGGCTGGTTCAAATTTGACTCTGGGGTTTGTCAGTCCAGAGTCTGCAGGCAAGATGGCCGCCACACCAGAGTCTTTAATCCCAGAGTCATCTTCAGAGTGTGCAACACTGACCATTGTGGCCATGGCGATGTGTGTGCTGTCTGTTCAATTTCACATTAATGCAATTATCTAATCAACCAATCACATGGCAGTTTCATCAATGCATTTAGGGGTATGGTCCTGGTCAAGACAATCTCCTGAAATCTTGAATGTCAAAACTGAATGTCAGAATGGGAAAGAAAGGTTATTTAAGCAATTTTAAGCGTGGCACGGGCCGGTCTGAGTATTTCACAATCTGCTCAGTTACTGGGATTTTCAAGCACAACCATTTCTAGGGTTTACAAAGAATGGTGTGAAAAGGGAACAACATCCAGTATGCGGCAGTCCTGTGGGCGAAAATGCCTTGTTGATGCTAGAGGTCAGAGGAGAATGGGCCGACTGATTCAAGCTGATAGAAGAGCAACTTTGACTGAAATAACCACTCGTTACAACCGAGGTATGCAGCAAAGCATTTGTGAAGCCACAACACGCACAACCTTGAGGCGGATGGGCTACAACAGCAGAAGACCCCACCGGGTACCACTTATCTCCACTACGGAAAAAGAGGCTACAATTTGCACAAGCTCACCAAATTTGGACAGTTGAAGACTGGAAAAATGTTGCTTGGTCTGATGAGTCTCAATTTCTGTTGAGACATTCAGATGGTAGAGTCAGAATTTGGCGTAAACAGAATGAGAAGATGGATCCATCGTGCCTTGTTACCACTGTGCAGGCTGGTGGGGGTGGTGTAATGGTGTGGGGGATGTTTTCTTGGCACACTTTAGGCCCCTTAGTGCCAATTGGGCATTGTTTAAATGCCACGGCCTACCTGAGCATTGTTTCTGACCATGTCCATCCCTTTAAGACCACCATGTACCCAATCCTCTGATGGCTACTTCCAGCAGGATAATGCACCATGTCACAAAGCTCAAATCATTTCAAATTGGTTTCTTGAACATGACAATGAGTTCACTGTACTAAAATGGCCCCCACAGTCACCAGATCTCAACTCAATAGAGCATCTTTGGGATGTGGTGGAACGGGAGCTTCGTGCCCTGGATGTGGGTCAATGAATCCTGAAAAAAGTATTGCAGGTTATAATAATAATAATAATAAAAAACAGATCAACTGTTTCCAACATTGATAATAAATCTGCATATTAGAATAATATGGAAGACTGGAGTAATGATGAAAATTCAGCTCTGCATAACAGAAATAGATTACATTTTAAAGTATATTAAAATGAAAATAAAATTTTATTTTAAATTGTAATATTTCACAATATTACTGTTTTTAGCATATGGTATATATATTTCTTCGCTAAACATCCCAGTGCTTGAAGTGTAGCATTTTTGTGCTCATGTTTTCTGGATACTCACCTCATCTACCATTGGTTGGCCAATCAGATCAACCCAAACTCACACCATTGGTTGAGCTAATGTTACCATGTCTGGCTGGTGATGATCAAACAACAACAACAACAACAACAAAGATCCACATTTCTTATATTTTGGGGGTAAGCAACCTGTGAATGTCTTACCATTGCCTCGAAACTGGAAAAGGAGGAAGTATTTTCATTTTAAAAATATATCTTCACTAAGTATCATAAAAATCATATGAACATTCACTCTTATATGCAGTTCTCATGCCTTTGTTAGACTCATTAGTAAGTTAGCGAAACGCCACATTCTCATCAGATTGTTTGTTTTGTGGTGACTTTCTTTTATACCGGGACCTCCTCCACTCTGGTTGGAGAGCTTCCTTTAAAGACTGCCAATCACAGTCAGGAGAATGAGGGATCACTGACAGAAAAGAGGCACGGGGTGGAAGGTGAGGGTCAGGCTAGTAACAGAGGGCAGAGTGACAGAAAGAAAGACAGAAAAGAGAGAAGCAAGACCATCAAAAACTAAATTCCTCCAGATTTCTCCAGTCCATTTCTTATTTTTCATCACCATGTCCACGGTGGTTTTAAACTGAGGATCTTGGGAGAGGCTTTGCTGACAGACCTTCTCTCACTGGGAGAGGGACAGACTGGTATGCATCTGCTCTGGCTCCGTGCCCCACTGAGTGTCAGCGTGCAGATGGAAGTGGTTATTTGTAATAATAAACCCTGGGAATGGGAGAGATGTGTGCCCTCACAGCCTGAGACATGCGTGACTCTGAAGCTCAAACACCACTGAGGACAACACACCCGATCACAACCAAGGAATTTGCTACCATTTTTTGTGGTTCTATTCAGAATGAGACTTTGTGCATTTTTTAAATAGGCATTTATTTATTTTTACTTTGCCTCCACTTTATTACATTATCAATAAATGTATAAGTTTAAATTACTATTACTATTACTATTATTATTATTATTATTATTATTATTATTATTATTATTATTATTATTATTATTAATTATTTTGTCCAGATCTTTACATTTATTCAAGATTAAAAACCATTGAAACATATAAAGATTTGAATAGACATCTTCAAGGAAGAGAATAATTTTTTTAGGTGGCATAACATATTTGGACGATACAACTGTCCTGAAGAAATAAAAATCCTTGTTAAAAATATAAAACCTTATATTTTTATATTTTATATTTTTAACAAAACTGCTTAATATTTGAAAAACCTTTCCCCACTAAATCAAGATCACATATTGTGGCTAATATAAATCATAATCCATCATACATTTGATTATACATCAAATTACCCCAAATCATATTCAGATCCTTATGACTGTGTCAAGGTCAATATATATCTTAAAATATTAATAATTTGACATTTTTATGAAATTGCAAGCATAGTTCATGTTGTGAAATGTCATGTAGTGTGACTCCCACCAAAAAATCTAATGATATTAATGAATTAAGATTTTTTGCTTGAAAAATATACTTGATTATTATAATTATTTGTTAATAATGATTAAGACTCAAATGTATTCAAGGTGTAAGGAAAATATTTTATTACTTTTTATTTGATGGTCACACCACATGACATTTTTTAGAGTTTAGAATTTAAACCTTTCTTCAAAATGATCTAAAAGTCAAAACCGCATATGAAACCAAAATGAATACAAAGACTAAACTTCTAGGCATTAAATATTGTGACATATATATTTAGTTGGTTCAGTCAGATGACTTTGCACTGATTTTGATGCTGTATACATTTCTGACATGGCGGAAGCACACCAAATGATGCTCAAGCTTTATCCTGCCAATCACATCGAGGTTCACTGTGAGGTCCCTTTAATTAGCTGTAATTTCAGAGTCTTTAAACTGTCACTGCAATATTTTGGATAAAAAACATTGCCTGCTCCAAACAGAATTTATTACTGTACACAACCCAGAGGCCAGAGGCAATATTTTGCATGAAATGATTCAAGTATTTCTTCACTTGCCGGGAATAATTTACGTCAAGAAGCGCATGGCGGGACCGCACTCGGGGACAGGACCTGAGTGAGCTCTTTTATGAGCTGAATGTCCACAACATGTCAACCTTTTCCCTCCACAAATAAATATTGCGCAGACGTCAGAAAAACTCGATATTTACACTCGGAGCATGAAAAACACACAAACATTCTTTTTCGAAGACTGCATGCTTAAACTCTCATTGCCCTCACAGTCAAAACAAGGCAGGATGGGGGATGGGGAAACACATGTGTACTGTTACTTTTAGGTTTGAGTTTTTACTCCATGAAGTTTCTAGACAAATGTGTTACGTGTTTAGCTCATTGTATATCATCCTAAGCTACTTCCTTTGTGTGAATGCTAAATCACATCGTGTATTCAATCGACCAAACCTTTCATTTGCCTTTGTGTTGATGTCGCTATCACTTTATCCCCTTTCACAAGATTCTGGTTAATTAACTTCTGTCCTGTCTGCCTTGTTGATTGGCTACTTAAGGACTCAAAGTCTTCACACTCTTGTCAATATCTCGTGCATCAGAGCTCTGATTGGCTCTTCTTTTGTTAACGAGCTGGTCGGTGCGCTGACAGCCATGACAGCGATGTGGCATGATGTCTTTGTATGGTGAGAGAGGAGTGCGGTCCAGCCAGCTCACGTTGTCACTCCGCAGCTGCTGGCTGTCTCCGGGTGGATCGCTTCGTGCCCCAGCCCCTCGAACACTGTCTGTTGACCTTCCAGGCTCGGGGCTCTGTTTCTCTCGCACAGCTGTGCGCTTTGAACCCCAAATCGGTGTGTTCGAAGCAATCAGGGCCAAGCTCTGTTTTCAGTTCTTTCACCCTCAGGCCTCACAAGCTGTTCTGTGTGATCAGGCTTTTTGCGCAATGAGATTGGATATGCTGGTCAAGAATTAGAGAAACAGTCATTATATAGGCAGCTTGTGGTTTGGCTCCAAACAGAAAGCCTTCACGGGTTGTTCTTCTCTCTCCGGGAATCATTACTGTCTTTAAAGATGAGAAATGTCTATGTTCAGTGTTTGCTTCAAATGTCTACCTATGTGAAATTGTATATATGGTTGTGTTCTTTTATAATCAGTGCTGTTAAGGATTTAATTTTCTCATAGAGCTCTGTTTCGTTTAAAGCAAATAACTGATCTGATGCTGGTGAATTGCTTTGACAGTCATGTCACAAACTGTTTCACGAGTTTGTTTACCCATATACTCTTTAGCTGATATGGTTTAAACGTATTTGGCTTTCTGTCCGCGGTGGAGGGGTTCGAGGAAGCTGCTTGTACTCGAGCTTAGATGTACCCCCCAGGGACTAATAGTGCTAGGAAGAAGAGATAGGTAAACATGAATGTAAGTAGGTGGAGTTGGGGAGGTGGAGGGATGCAAAACGACTGATGCCTGAAGGAGGTAGGAGGCTGTTTATATGCTTAGCGGTTGATAGAAAGATTAGATGGGTTCACGCCTCCCGAACTTGCGTCTGTGTACGTTGCTAATTGAAAGATTAGATGGGTTCACTCCTCCCGAAATTATGTTATGAACTTCACAAAATGTAGATTAAGCTAGTTGATGTGTTTTGGAACATTGTGGAAAGTTTCTGAGTGGTTCACGTTGGTCATCAGCTTGTAGGCCATTACGGACCAGCAACAAACCAACTACCAGTTGGTAGCAGTGGTTAAGCTGGCCTAAGCTGGTTATAAGCTAGTCTAAACCAGTGGTTCTCAACCCCATTCTAGTTATTTGCTGGTCTAAGATGGTCATTAGATGATCTAACTGGATATTAATTGGTCCAGGATGGTTATAGCTGGTCAAAGATGGCCATTGGCTGGCTATTAGCTTGTCCAAATTAGTTATTAGTTGGTCTAAATGGGTTATTAGCTAAACCAAGCTTCTCATTAAATGGTCTATAAACCGATCATTAGGTCGTCCAAGCTAGTTATTAGCTTGTACAAGTATTAGTTGCTCTAAACTGGTCTTTACATATAGTTAGCTGGTTGAAGCTAGTCATTAGCTGACTGTGTTCTTTTTACTGTAAAATATTTTTAACCCTTAAACGCAGGGTCTTTAGTGATTGGTGACGTCATTCATACCCTCCTCCTTAAATTTAGACATCAAACTTCTTAGAATTCCACAATCAATTCATTATAAATAATATAACAAGAAAAAAAAAGATAAAATTATAAAATAATGCCTGTTTTCCCGTTCGTTTTTTTCTAAAAAAAATTGTATAGGGTTGCTATGGCAAGCCTTTTTGTCTTTTATGCATTCACAGGATATGAATTCTTGATATCAACAATTCAATTTAAACTAGTAAAAACTCTAATTCTTGATATCAGTAGTTGTATTTTCAATAGTGAAATGTCACCATAGTCTGCCATTCAAATTAAATTCTTGATATCAACTATTTAATTACTTCTAGTAAAAATTTTCATTTTTGATGTCAACAATTTGTTAATTTCTAACATCATGAATGTGATTTTTACTAAAGACATTTTAGAAATCTGTAATTATATTGATACCAATAATTTAATTGTAAATATATTTTTTCTGCACAAAATGACTGATATAAGTGAAAATCACCATTATTCCACAAGGAGGCAATATCTGATACACAACGATGAAGTGACGTTTCACCCAGTTACCGCAGGCAGAAAACAAAAGAATAGGAAGTATTATTAGCAAAACTTAAAATGGCTCAGTGAGAATGTTTTTAACTGGTCCAAGTTGGTCATTAGCTGGTAGACCATAATGGACCAGTTGCCATCTAAAAACTACCAGTTGGTCTTAGCAGTGGTTAAGTTGGCATAAGCTGTGTAAACCACTGGTGCAACGCTTTGATTGTAGTCTTGATGTTTCTTCTGGGAATGTACACATCAAAATATTCCTCATTTAAATAATTTCACCCAAGGCATATGCAAAATAAAGGGCTGAGTTCTGAACTCAGTAGCCTAACTTATCATAAATTGGTATTTCCGAAACATGCTTGAAGCAGTTAACCAATCATAACACACTGGTCCAGCGAAACAATCAGAGAACATTGCACTTTTCAGGAGGAGGAGCTTTATAGAGACTGGAACTAAACAGATTGTTACCGACTGGGAAGAGATGTCACTTTTAAGCATGAAAAGTAGACTCCAGAAACAAAATCAAAACTTTGAAAAAGGCCATAATAGGTCCCCTTTAACTTATTTTATACAAGCTGGTCATTTGCTTGGTCGAAGCTTGTCATTTGCTGTTGTAAACAAGCAGAACCTGATTTCACCAAGTGAAACATGTTCAAGTAAAAACATCTTTGTTGATCCTGGAACAACATTCCAATCAACCAATCAGATTTGAGGGACACTGGTGTAAACAGGTCATTAGCTGCTCCAAGCTGGTTATCACTGATCTAAACTGGTTGTTAGCTGCTCCAAGCTGGTTATCACTGATTTAAACTGGTTGTTAGCTGCTCCAAGCTGGTTATCCACTGATTTAAACTGGTTGTTAGCTGCTCCAAGCTGGTTATCACTGATTTAAACTGGTTGTTAGCTGCTCCAAGCTGGTTATCCACTGATCTAAACTGGTTGTTAGCTGCTCCAAACTGGTTATCCACTGATCTAAACTGGTTGTTCGCTGCTCCAAGCTGGTTATCCACTGATTTAAACTGGTTGTTAGCTGCTCCAAACTGGTTATCCACTGATTTAAACTGGTTGTTAGCTGCTCCAAACTGGTTATCCACTGATTTAAACTGGTTGTTGGCTGCTCCAAACTGGTTATCCACTGATTTAAACTGGTTGTTGGCTGCTCCAAACTGGTTATCCACTGATTTAAACTGGTTGTTGGCTGCTCCAAACTGGTTACCCACTGATTTAAACTGGTTGTTGGCTGCTCCAAACTGGTTACCCACTGATTTAAACTGGTTGTTGGCTGCTCCAAGCTGGTTATCCACTGATTTAAACTGGTTGTTAGCTGCTCCAAGCTGGTTATCCACTGATTTAAACTGGTTGTTGGCTGCTCCAAACTGGTTATCCACTGATTTAAACTGGTTGTTGGCTGCTCCAAACTGGTTATCCACTGATTTAAACTGGTTGTTGGCTGCTCCAAGCTGGTTAACCACTGATTTAAACTGGTTGTTGGCTGCTCCAAACTGGTTATCCACTGATCTAAACTGTTTTTTGGCTGCTGCAAGCTGGTTATTAGATGATCTATACTTGTTGTTAGATCTAAACTAGACATTCAAGTTGGTCATCAGCTGGTCCAAGCTGGTTATTACATGCCTCAAGCTGGGCCAAGAAAGTCAATAACTGGTCTAAAATGGTCAATAGCTAGTAATTAGCTCCAAGCTGTTCATTAGCTAGTCCAGACAGGTCATTAGTTGGTCCAAGTTGGCCATTTGCTAGTCTAAGCTAGCTCACCAGTGCTTTTTCAAAAACTAGCTTGACTAGCCATTTTTGTTGCTGGTCCACAGTGGTCTACCTACCAGTTAATGACTAGCATGTATCAGCTAGAAAACTGGTTCCACATTCCAAAACACAACTAAAACCATCCTAAACTGGATTTTCCAGCAAGGTATCAACTGTGAACACTGCAGCTATTTTGTACTCTTTCTGATTCCAGCCTCGCTATATGGTAATCCACCACTTTACCTTGTAAAATAAATAATGAATAGGTGGAAATTCAAATATTTTTTCTAAAGATTCTCTATAGAATGCATGTCAATTTGGGCTCTGCTAAAACTAATACAAGCATTCGTCTGGCACTCATTTGTCTTAAGCACATGACAAAACCACAGTGCCAAGTTTTTTCTCTGACAGTCCCTCCTCTGACTCACTAATTGAACGAGACAGCCGTCGGCTGCAGGCCATTCCTTCTCTCATGCGTTTTGAGAGAACTTTCCGTCCTCACGACTGCTTCCAGCAATATGGCTGGACTCCAGTCATCACATTGTCAATGGATATTCTTACTGCTGCTCTTTCTGGAGCCCGTAAACAAACAAGCCAACAATAATAACAGTTCAACAGTCCATGGAGAAATTCAACATCTGCAAAATCCCATCAAAGATTAAACTAATCAGGAGTAAAACTGTTTCAAGTAGATTTAGGAAACAAAACAACATTGGATATGTAATCAAGATGTGTACAAATGTGGAAATCACATTCTAGTGCACGGCTTCCTCTTTTTGCACTATACATTTGAAGTCAGAACAATTCATTTGTTTCCATAAGTTTCTTTTAAACAGTGCATCTGATTTGTTTACTCATAAATATGTCAAGCAATCAGTGTGAATGGCACATTAACACTCATGCACAGTAGAGCCACAACTGTTATATGTTCCACTTGTCAGCCCCTGCTTGAACACAGCGTCTCGAGAAACTGGCAGATATTTTCCTGGCTGCACGATATTTGCAATTCAGAGAAAATGACCTTACTCTGAGATGGAAAGGTTGCTAGGGATGAAAATTTGTCTTCATGTTAAGATTGCCACTGAGTTCTCAAAGCCACAGCCTTTGGTCTGCCCGACCAGCTGTCTGGAACTGACAAAACCAGAAATGGATTTACATTGTCCATACTCCAGACTGTCTTTTTCAATTTTGGGGGCCATCAAGAGGCAATCTGGAAACTGTTAGTCAGTGAGTCCTTGCAGTAATTGCTTGCAGCTGAGAATTCAGTCCTGTGTGAGTGAAGTAAGGGGGTGGGAGAGGGAAACCTGAGATGTAACAAGTGCAATTGATCCTTTTCTGAATTCCCTCTGTGAGGAGCCACATTTGGGCAGGAAACAGGCTTTCTGGAAAGGAAATGAAGCAGTCGAACACAGACGGACTTCTGTTTTTGTTCAAACACGCAATATATATCGAACACAGGGAAGAAATCAAATAGAAGGATTTGGGATGTCTTCACCAAACATACACAGTAAATACCCAGCAGACTACACTGTCTTCTAAAACACTTACACAAACACACACGCTCAGATGGTCCTGGTTAACGCTGAGACTTAGGGGCTCCTACACGTTGTTTCCCCTGTGTGTTCTAGTAAACAGCATGACAGTATGTTTGATTAAGGCTGCACGCTGGAGAGTGCAGGTTTTGAGGACACAGTAGGGGTCTGGGCTCTCTCAGGGGCCTCTGTGTGTTTACTCTGATTGTTTGAAGGTCAGGAGAGAGAGCAGAGAAACATGTAGAGAGCCCAGGCATCTCCGCTCCCTTGCCCACAGCCAGCAGAATGCATTGTGCTGAAGGGACGCTGATGGAAATATGTATGGTATCTTGAAATGATTTTTCCCCTCAAAAATAAATAAATACACTTACAAAAAAAACTGATATATATATAACTATCAGTTACTGACACAAACACAAAGACCACGTAATGTAAATAATGTGAGATAATGTACTCTAATGTTCATAACAGATTACAAAAATAAGATAAAAAAATACATACAATAAAAATGTAATTTACATTTTTTTCATTATAAATAAATAGGGGGACGCAATTTTCAATTTTACCAAACACATATAGAATTTAATAATATTTAACTTTAAAAACAGGCCTACATGTATATTTTTAAATATAATATACACTCTCAGAATTAAAGGTACAAAAGCTGTTACTGGGACAGTACCCTTCAAAAAGGTTATAATACCAGTTAGGAACTAATATGTACACTTTTGGAACCAATCTTGAGGGACTAAAATGCACTCTTTAGGTACAAAGGTGTATTTTTTGAAAAGGTACCGTCCCAGTGACAGCTTTTGTACCTTTTTTTCTGAGAGTGTAGATTTCCACTGTAGATTATATGATACCGTAATTCATTTTCATCTGGTCCAAACTGGTTACTGCTATAGGCCACAGTGGACCATACTTTTTAACAGTATTTTAGCACAAAAATATATTTTTTAGAATCATTTTTCATAGTGTATCTAATAATATCTAACAGTTTTTAAAGGGTTAGTTCACCCAAAAATTAAAATTCTGTAATTAATTACTCACCCTCATGTCGTTCCAAACCTGTAAGACTTTCGTTCATCTTCGGAACACAAGAGAAGATATTTTTGATGAAATCTAATACAATCTCATATTTGTGAAACTAATTCATATGAACTGAGCGTTTTTAGTCCAAATTTTCTGGACACAATCTTTTTGTATGATGCAGAGACTTAATTTAAGCTTTTATTCACATTTAAACATTGATCAGTAGAAATAAACAAAAGCTCCACTGAACTTGCTTGACTGAGAGAACAAACCTCATTGGTTCATGCAGCTCAAACGTGATACGTAACACAAGAATGAACCTCATTGTTTCTCGCGCTTGAGCTTCCGTTTACCACAACTGATGTGTGAGTTTAATTTTAAACCTAAATTAAATCTGTACATCATATAATGTGATTGTGCCTCTTCTGAACATTTGGACTAAACCGCTCAATTCATATGGATTAGTTATACCATCGTTTTATGAAGTTTTTGAAGCGTAAGAGCTGTAGTTGCTTAGCTAAAGGCTAACTTCAAAATTGTATCAAAAATATCTTAATTTGTGTTACGAAGATGAAGGAAGATCTTATGGGTTTGGAACGACATGAGGGTGAGAATTAATGACAGAATTTGTATTTTTGGAACTAATCCTGGTAAATAAATTAATTAAAACCATTTAAAAAATGGATACACCGCTTTCTTAGTAGATCTAGGTAAGTAGAAGAGTCAGAAGAAAGAAGACAGAGAAAGAAATGAAAAGAAGTGAAGGGAGTCCTCTTGGTATTTGAATGAAGGCATCTTTCTTTTGTTACACAACCCTCTCTCTCTCTCTCTCTCTCTCTCTCTCTCTCTCTGTGTGTGTGTGTTGGAGGTCAGATAAGTGTATTGTAGGGAGGATCCGGCGACCGAATGCCTCAGATGGTGCACTAATGTAAATAACGCTGCTCTATCCACACATTCTCCAGCCTCTTCACCTCCCATGAATCACTCTGAATCTTCACATAATCTCCCACTGTGGGCACAATCACCCCAACCCTGCGACTGAACATCTTTTAGATCTTCCCAGTGGAGGAGGAGGAGGACATGCTTTAGGTTGCCTAGTCGCCGCTCAGATCTTGTCCTTGTTTGTCCAGCAAAGTGAGTTATATGTTGATGTCCATCTGACAAAAAAGGAGGTGCTGGGGTGAGCTCTTAATCATAGACACATCAGTTGAGTAGTGGAGGTCCTCCCGTACTAGAGGAAGACACGTCTTTTTGTCCTTTCTCCCTCCGTTTCATAGTCAGGCAAATAGATGATGAAATGCATGAGAAATACTTTCAGTTCAAAGTAATGTTTGGATGAAGCCTCAGTTCATGGTCAAAAAGACAGTCCAGATGGGATTTAGAATGGTATAGGCTACACTTGCAGAGGAAGTGGCCATTCTTTTGTTTAATGTTGTTTATGGGCTTTGTGCTTTAATGTAAAAACACAGAGCAGAAAAAATGCAGACTCTTTTGTCTAATTTTCCAGTTACAATATCTGAAAATCATTTGATATTAATTCACCTACTATGATGTATGTATTAAGACTTATACAGTATAAAGGGAATATACAATCTTTCATGCAATTGTAATGCAATAAAATCATGCACAGTATACTTAATTCTTATGTATTTCAAGTATAAACAAGGTTGAACAAGCAAATTCAAAAAGTCTGTCAGTGCAGTAAGACAAAAATATCTTAAAGGTATAGTACACATCTGCACACTGTGCACCTCAGCATGAGCTGACCCCGCTCTGTGACTTTACGTGTCCTACCACTTTGTGGCTGAGTTGCTGTTGTTCCCAATTGCTTCCACTTGGTTATAATACCTCTAACTGTATAGACTGTGGAATTTTTAGTACCCATCACGGTACCACTTGAGTTCACTGAGCTCCTGAGAGCGACCCAATCTTTCACAAATGTCTGTAGAAGCGTTTGACTGCCTAGGTGCTTGATTTTATACGCATGTGGCCATGGAAGTGTTTGGAACACCTGAATTCAATCATTTGGCAATAAAGTGTATATCAAGAATTTTTCAGGTACTTAGAATAAAAGTGAATGAGGCCACTGTTTGGAGGAATTAAACAAAAGTGAAGCTTATAATTTTACAATAATTGTTCTGTTAAAAGTTGTGTATTATTTAAGGTGTACAGCTATTCAAATGATCATTCTTACAGTCATTTTAGGGTTTAAGGTGTACTTTGTCATGTTACATTTGTGTCTTGTGACTATACTTTTGAAACAACTTTTGACAAGTGGAAATTAATTTTTTGTGACAATCAACATTATGCCACAAATGCATGCCAATTGAGCTGAACCCAGACTATTTCTTTAATTAGTCTTTTTTTTTTTATTGCAGTGTCAAAAAAATCTTATTCATGCAGATGGTCTTCTAATGTTCTCTTTTCAGAGTTTTTTGGCAACACTAGTACATTGCAGCATAGAATAGAAATGCTGCCTTTTCATGCATGGTTAGGCAGATTTTTCTTCACTGAGGCTGGAGGCCTCTGAGCGTCGTTCTTTGATCCGACACATGAACTACTAAAACATTTTGTCTCTTCTCTGTCCAAATGTTAGCACAGGGACAGCCATATGTTAGACCCAGATAAATCAGCCTTATTGAGTGGCCAGTCTCACAAAACCATACAGATTACAGCATTAGAGAACTAATGAGGCTGCTGGGAGCCGAGGGCCGCTTCATGTTACCTTGAACTGCGACTCTGTGTGAAACACAAAACAGACATGCATTGCGTTGAAAACAGTACGGCAGCTGCTGGCGGAAATCAAACACAACAGCTCGCTCTTTTGTGGTGAGTTCACTCTAATCCGAATGGTGCTTTTCTCCTCCACTGAATTACTCTGGGCACAATGCAGGAATAAAGCTGGCCACTGACTCGTTCACCGACGTACAGTATATGTGTGTTATTTAGATATTACACTCCCAGTCAAAAGTCTGGACACATTAAAGTTTTTAACGTTTTTGAAAGTAGTCTCTTAATCTCTTCAAGGCTGCATTCATTTGAACAAAAATACAGTAATACTGTGAAATATTATTACAATTATAACAATTTAAATTAACTAGTTTCTGTTGTAATATTTGGAAATCATGATACACTGCCATTCAAAAATTTGGGGGTAGGTAAGATTTCTTTTTAAAAGAAAAGAAAAAGAAAACAATACTTCTTTAGCACCAAATCAGAATATTAGAATGATTTCTGAAGGATGAAGACTGAACTAATGATGCTGAAAATTCAACTTTGCCATCACAGGAATAAATCACATTTTAAAATATATTTATTAATTTATATTAAGAGACTACACTTTCAAAAACATAAAAAACTGTACTGTTTCATACTTCAGCACACAGGGTCCATTTTCTTTATAGCTTCCTTGGTGGTAAATCTATCAGGCTTTGTCAAAATGTTCAAATCAGTTATTATGCATGTGATGAATACGGCGCTCAGCTTATGTTCGCCTGTGAAGTTTGTCGATCGATAAGTAAAATGCATTAGGGTCATTAAGTGCCCTTTGTCTTCTGACCTTGTTAAAATATTCATATACAGCAGAAAGATTGTCTTCCACAGACGACAGGAAACAGACCATCACCGGACCCCGGGTCTATATCTGGCCAATCACTGTCCATATAGCTTGAGCTTCAAATACGCCCACTGGACATCTGCAGACTATGAGACTCCCTGGCTTTTATTCCCTTTACTTTCTCTTTGTGGTTTTCCTCCAAATGACTTGTTTATTCTTATTAAAAGCAACAAAGCAGCTTCACATTAATAAACAGGAGTGTTAAAATTCATAAATTATTAAACAAATTCAATTTCAGCTGTAGAGCAGCTCGATAGCAGATAGTTCATTATTCAACTCAACTTAGTCCAGTGTTGTTTTAATTAATAGCCAGTTGTTGCATAGTTCATCAATAATCAAACAAGTTTAATTCAGCAGGCCTACAGAAGGCAATAGTGCCATTATTCAGCTCAAGTCAGTTCCATGTTGATTCAATACGGGTGTCAATGTTGCAAAAGTTAGTTTCATTATCAAGGAATCAAGTGCTTGATTCTTGACTTTTGCATAACAGAATGTTATACAGCTTTAGACAGTGAGAAATCGTGATCTCTGTCTGACTGCTATGCAGCATCTTTTCTTTACTTACCACTTAATCAGATTACCCAATCTGAATTTAAATATTTTAAGTATGGCTAATGAAAGAATTGTTCATTTATGGCGAGTTTTAGAGAGATGCTATAGATGGGTATATCTCAATTCACTTTTGTTCAGCTGTCTGGCTTTAAGCAGTGAATGTATCTGCCTGAGAGAGGTTAGCATTTGAATGGCAGAGGTCTTATACTTGTAGAGTTAACGCCTCGCTTGTTACTTTCTGAGGTAAAATACCCACCCGTCTATCACTCTGACAGCTCTGACAGCCATTCAGGGAACCCCGAGGTGCCCCAGCGCGCAATCAAAGGGCTTTTATTGAAAGAATCCAAAACTAGCCTGTCAGGACAGAGAGGCGGGGTCAGCTGTCATGGTGACATGGCCCTGCAGCGGTAAATTATCCTGAAAGAGAGAACTCTAAGATCCCGTGATCATTTTAAAACTCAGCTTAACTGTTGCACTGCTCTTATCTGTAACAAATGTTGAAAAGAAAGAAGTTGGTCGGTTTAAGGGGTTTTCTGCTTCATGTGGCTGTCCTCCTCCTTCTTCATCTTATTCCTACTCCTCTTCAGCCACACATGGAATAGAGCATAACAGAACAGAACATATATCAGAAGTTATGTTTTCAATTTTCCATTTTTACCACTGGAGGACACTACTGTACAGCAAATGGAAATTATTTTATTATTACTTAGCCTACTAAAATTGTGTTTTGAACACTATTTGCATGCATGCATGTTAAGAGTAAGACTTGACCCCGTTGTAATGTTGTAAATTATAATTTTATGAAGCTTATTTTTGGTTACTGTAGATAAAACAACCTTTTTAGGCATATATATATATATATATATATATATATATATATATATATATATATATATATATATAAATATATATATATATATAAATATATATATATATATATATATATATATATATATATATATATATATATATATATATATATATATATATATATATATATATATATATATATATATATATATATATATATATATATATATATATATATATATTGCATTTGCTGCTACATAAAAAAACTTGCAGTTGCTATATATATATAAGTTATAAGTTTTTATGTAGCAGCCAATGCAATTGTAACAAATGGGGAAAATTAATTATTCTGTCATTTATATGGCAAGTTGCCAAACTTGCCTTGTCATTTATAATAATTGATAAAACATTGGTAGTATTAAAAACTGCTAGAATCATATTTAAAGGGCGTGACTTATTCAGCAATATCTGTAAATGTGAACATTCAGAATTGAAGTTATGGTGCTTGGATTTCAAAGAGTCAAAGAGTTTTTTCTTCTTCTTTATTTTAGGAGAAAAGCATACCCCAGAGTTCTAGTGAATCTGTGTGATGTCGTTCATTACTGGTGTAAAAAAGACGTGCACTTGCAGTTTCATCAGCAACATAAGAAGAGTTCTGCTGAGGCTTGCTCAGAATCATATGGAAATAATAATGCAATTTCCATCAAAATGAGGGCAGCGCTCTAATTTTGCAGGTGCTCTAGGGTCAGGGCTTGGCTTGGAACTGAATTATGTTTATCACTACAAAGATAATGTGTGAAGTGTTTCTTTCATCTGGTATATCATTTCATACCCCTTTATTGAAAATGGTTCAGATGTCATCATCCATGAGAAGATGGCAGCTAAATATGTGTAAGCCTCATACACTCAAGTTGAGTATGCTGAGAATTGGGGACCATGAAATAAATCTCCCTGTACTGTATAGTTATCCATAACATGCTTACTGTTGGTGATAGGTAGAGTATCAAAAAAACTGTACAAATAACACAAAATAAACCATCAGTGTTCAATAATGAGTGTGTCGTTTGTGAAATGTCAAGAAACTTCTTCAAGGGAAGAATTATTGCACATTTTTGCACAGTATTTATCTGTTTCAAATTAAAGTAGTTACGATTACATCATCTTATGTATTACCAATTCCCATCTGTGTAAATAACAGGTGGTGTAAAACTATGGCACCTCTATCGCCCTGGGTTAGAACATCAAAGTTAATTGTGGAGTTGTTGGCTGGGTCCGATGCTGCCTTCAGAGGATCCATTCCAAGATAGGAAGGCATTAAGGCATGTCGGAAACCAATGGTCATTCCTTCCTGTCTTCTGAGATACTTTTATCTGATTGGCTTTTGAAGGCAGCATAGATGTATCCGTAGCTGCCTTTGAAATCCCACAATTCTGTGGGTTTCATTTCGTGACAGTTGAGCTAAAAAATAAACATAGCATCTGAAAGTTGCGGTTGGTGGTCAGTTTGCGTATAAGTTGCGTATGTACACTTCCGTCTAACGTTTTAAACTTTTGATGTTATTTCAAGTGAAAAATTAGTATTGTAGTATTTAAATGTTCGACCACAGCAGATTTATTTTGGGGTGCTGCGTTCACGGCATGTCATAATTACTGTAATGATTCTGAACTTTAAAAAGCCCCCACTTGCTTGTAAACTTGTATGACTTTGTACCACCTGACCACTGCAGATTTAAGGTGTGTTTGGCTGCGTCCGAAAGCGTAGGTAGCTGACTTGTTGCCTCGCTGCCTTGTAGGTAATTACACTACAGACAGCGTTTGCACCAAGCGGCAACCTCCCGCGGTCTTTTTTGAAGCCAATATGGGACAGGCTCCCGAAGGGAGCAGAATCTCATTGAGCCCCATGTTAAAATGCCCAACTTTACAGCAGTAAAAAACATGTTTACAGCCTGGTACAAATTCTAGTTTTGGTCTAAACGGCTAATTTTGCCCTTCATGACAACTGTGAGGGTGGTCAATTTTTTTATAACTCATTCGTTTACATTATATAAAGCCTTAAAGTTCTGCATAATTAAGGGCGTGGCCACTTTGAGTGGCAGGTGGGTAGCCATTTATCTGCTGTCTGTTAGTCATCGCGTCACCTCAGCTCCGCCCACGTCCCGCCTCTTTGCCCATTTTCTGTTATCCGGGAGTGACGCACGATGACGCGCTGCCAAGATGGCAATGGCCAGCTCGTCCCTACTTTACGCTTCAAAACTGCTCTATAGAAACGTATGGGTGACGTCATGGACCCTACGTCCATATTTTTTTACAGTCTATGGTTTGCACATAAAGGGACCTCACGAAACTGATTTCGGAATCTGAGGCAGCGTAATAGTTTAATGGAATTTTTACGTTTTCGGATGCAGCCAATTGAAGCAGCGCTGTCCTCTTTCAAAACGGTCGCTCACATTGCGTGAAACACGCTTTGTGGAAACTCTGTTTTCTTTGAATACTGAGGCCTGATTTGTTCACATTTGTGCAGCTGCACAAAGCTATGGTATTTCAGCCCACCAAAACAGGTGGCACGGACTGCCTATATAAGTCGGCACCGAATGCCATTTAATCAGAATCTTTCTCCTTCAGCACAAAGATCATCTCCTCGCTGGACTCCGATGAAAGAAGATAGAAGAAGCCAGCTACTCACCGTAGTAAAGCCCCGGAAGAGGAAAGATGCTCTCACTCAGCGCTTCTCCCCTGTTGTCATCCGTCAACGATCAAAAGAGCAGATTTCACACATAAATCTGATACAAAATGTTGCGCCATGGGTGTGGCTCGTGCAGACGAGTACAGTGAGTGCATGGCTTGCCTGGCCCGAGCTCACACTGAGGCAGCTTCAATGAAAGTGGCCTCACCCCTCTTGCCACTTTTTTTTACCTCCCAGGAGCCTTGGCGGAAGAAACAGAGGACTGAGCATGTGGGTTTGAGCTAGTGCACGGCGACTCATTCTCCCCTCAGCGAGATGGTTTCCCGGTGGTCTTCTCCCGAAAGGACACCTGTCCGATATAGGGAGTTCTTCCAAGAGGGCAACAGCTGTGACACAGTGGTGGTCCACCCTGAGGCGCAAACGTCCCCGATGGCACCATTCTGCCATTCTGTCCTTCTTACAGGAACTGCTGGATAAGAGTGTAACCCTTCCATCCTCAAGGTATACGTGGCGGCCACTGCCGGCCGGTCTGTAGGAAGGAAAGACTTGGTCATCAAGTTCTTCAGGGGAGCCAGGAGACTTCACTTGCCTCGCCCTTATACTGTTCAGATCTGGGACCTGTCCTCTCCATTCAAACCACTCCAAGTGGTTGTATTGCAGCCCCTGTCGCTGAAGACCACTCCTGCTGCTAACTTTAGCATTGGTCAAGCGTGTGGGCACAATGCAGGCACTGTAACGGTACAGTTGTCACGGTAACCCCCGCCCCTGACGCAAGCGGTTCTTACTTCTAGACCAGCAATGTTTTGGTGGTACCACTTTTCAAGTTACGAGGCAGAGATTATTCGGCTGGATAGTTGATGCTATTGCCCTGGCTTGCCACTCGGGGAATTGCCTCCTCCTGGGCTTGGTCCAGCGGAGTCTCCATTGGGGATATTTGTGTGGCAGCTGACTGGTCTTCACCATCTACCTTTGCTAGGTTTTATAACCTGGACATCCTTGCCCTTCAGGCACAGATCTTGTCTGCTTGATTGTCCTGCACCCCTTAATAATGGTCCAGACTGTCTTTGCTGAGGCTCCAGCCCTGTGGCCTCAGCCTCACTAGTTAGCCTATGTTGCCTATAGGGTCCTCGTAGTAGCACCCTAGGACTTGGAGCTTCTGTTCTGTTCTGTTTCTCTGCCGCTTCTCAGTCAGAGGATTCTGATGAAATTGTATTCAGCGGCGATATTGGCAGTCGGTTTTAGCGGACTGAAATGAAATAGGTGCCAAACGTGAACAAATTAAAATTACAAATACAGCATCACATGCACATCACATGCTCCAAGTACAGCATCACATGCCTTATTTACAATAATTACAACATGGTGGTGTTGTCTGTGATCACCATAAGATCCACTGACAATAACAAAGTACCATATACCTATATATGAAAATGTGTCGTTTGTGCAAGTAGCATCTTTCACCAAATAGTCTTTTTTAGCCTACTTACTGACAAGACGTAAACAGCTGATGAGTGACACTCTTTAAACGAAATCTTTTCAAAGATTATGTAACAAGATTTTAGTGTGGCTCCAGCCATTAGGCTATCACATGCCATTTGTTTGTGGTTTTAACTGATCTGCTAAAAAGAAACATGGCAGAAAAGGGCAATTATAAATAGACAACTACTGTACAAAACTCTTTTACTGGAATCTGCAGTGAAATTCTAAAGCCATTGTAGTGTGTATTATCCAAAAATAACTCAAAGGTTTACAATTTCCTCTGAAGTCTTATGCAGCATAGCGCTAATAACCAATCCTAAAAAAAGACAGACAGAGGGAGATAGAGGAGTATAGTATCCAGTCCCTATAATTCAATTTCTCTAGGTCTTTGTTTAAGCCTGTTTTTAAATGCACCGAAGAGCCGAATAGGAACTAGAGTTGCGTAACTTCTCTCACATGAATTTTTCACCAACAAGTCAAAGCGCTGAGATCTCTTTGATTGTGGGATGCATGCAGACAGAAGAGGATAGGAGATAGCCACGCACACACTTTTCCCACCCGTAATTGATTTGTGGACGGGAGCATCTTCATAAAAACTCCTACAGCTGTTAACACAAAGGCCAATGAGCCATGGAGTCTGGCGTGAGTATAGCAGGGAGTTGGGTTTAAAGCAAGTTTTCGTCCTCAAGGGAAAAGCACATGAGCAACATACTTATATAAGCTAGAAGAATCTGATGTATTGTTTCTGTATAAATAATCATTGAACTCTAATCTGACACTGACAGCTTGGGCCAATTAATATAGCGTTCTTGGTCAAGAGGGTTAAGAGCAGACAGGGTTGGACGTACTCACTGTCAGCACTCAAGCTGAAGCCGTGGTGCCCTGAACTTTACTGGGAATTCTAGAGTGCGCTTTTTGACTTTCATGTGTGTGGGTATAAATCTCAGCTTGAACTGTGAAAATAGAGCTTTTATTTATTTGATGCACTGTATTTTTTTCAAACCACAGGGATTTGAAGATGCACATAAAAATGACTTTTAGAGGCTTATGAGCATTGCATTGCTTTACATTTCGAATCACTTATAGCAAAATGTTGAAGTAAAAACACATGGGATTTAGGAATAACAAAGTAAACCTTTAGGCTCTAGATATACAATTATTAAATTTCTTTTGACCTCTCAATTTAAATGTTTGGCCTTATAGGACTTTCAATACAACAAAGGATGACATCAAATGAAATGTGACGGATACATCCTTATCTACACTCTTTAAAACAAACTCTGTGCCACATGTTCACATTAATTGTAAAAAGAGCAAAACATTGAACCAAAGCAGTTTATCCTCAAAATATATTTTAATTTATTTAGCAATTAGTGCTGTTCACATTTGTTTTCAAATCCATACTCATGACCCTCATCCATTATATCGTTACTTGAAGAATATAAAAAATATAAGCAGACTGCATATGCT
The DNA here is from genome assembly GCA_023029165.1 of Gobiocypris rarus. NCBI lineage: Eukaryota > Metazoa > Chordata > Actinopteri > Cypriniformes > Gobionidae > Gobiocypris > Gobiocypris rarus. Next base: position 15,836,922 of record CM040926.1, on the reverse strand, counting down.
TTTCATTGTCATCAAGATTTATTTGTGCAAACTGCAACCTTCCTATTCATTGTTGCCCTGTAACAACAAAATGAATAATTTATATATAATACGATTCTTTATTATGTGTTAAAGCACAAATGTATTATGACAGAGATCTATAGACATAGGAATGAACAATATATATGCAAAATTAACTTGTCAGTGTCAAGTTTCCGGCGCAAATATGCATACATTAATGTTAATAGCCTATTTATTTCATACCGCCTTGGTTTCAGTTCTTCAAATTGATTCAGTATCATAAAATAAATTGGAGCTTTTCTATAATTCTGCTGAATGTAATTGTTATTCCAGCATTGTTATTATTATATAAATAGCCTCACAACATCATCTCCCTCAGCCTATTGGTTATTTTATATGTGATGAAGGCCTTTGCAATTACTCAAGAAGATATTGTGTATTACTGCAAAGCAATTTTGCTTTTTAAAGAGTGCATTGCCATACTGTTAGTTGTTATGTTATATTCAAGAGGCCACTAATTTATCTTAATTTTTTGTCTGGAATATGATATTCTGTTGTATATTACACAGTAAACTTGAATAAGTTGGCAAAACTTTCACGGTTACATCACATTTTTTAAGTTAAGAATTTTTATGTTTAAGTAAGCAGAACTTGCAGATTTTTATTTTGTACTCATACATTTTAATTGTTCTTAACTTCAAATATTTGAGTAAGCTAATTCATAAATTTAAATTAAAATTATCAACTAAATTATCGATTATCAACTATATTTTTAGTAGTGTAATCTTGGCTAGCTTTAACTAGCTAATTCAATAAATGCTACCTTGCTAATTGGGTACACAATGCTTTGATAGAATCCGCCTTAGCACTTGCTGAGTGAGTACAGCAATATAAAACATTTCACATACTGTATATCTGTTCTCAAACTATGCTCATGCTCCACTTATCACCATGATGGTAACCCCATCATAACAGAAACGACTCTAAAATAACATAGCGAAACATTAAACACTACTAAATCTCCGCCTTAACATTAATCTTGCACAAAAATAATTGTAGCATTTACTCTCCCTTTTGAGTGTCATGGCAAAGCATGCTGGGAAATATAAATCCCAACCCAGGTTCATTTAAATTTAAGTTAAGTTTAAGTAACTCAAAACAATGAAACAATTCAGATGTGTCAGTTTTGTGAACTCAAAAGAAAAAGACTAAAGTTCTAAATACTCATAAAGGTTAATTTAATTGAACTAATTTGTTTATTTTGAGTTGGCTCTACTCAAACTAATTAATTCTTTTGAGCATTAGGGTTTACAGTAGCAGAAATTAATGTAAATGAACTATGATAAGAAGAAGCCTTTGAGTAAAACGGTGAAATTGGATTTCATGGAATATACAGTCTTAAAAATGTATTACAAAACCCCTTTAAAAAGCATCTTATTTTTAAAATTATAAATACTATGTGTACACTGTAATTATTTCAACTTTCAGTTACAATTATTTAACTTAGGAATATTATCTACTATAAATCAACAGCATATTGAAATAAAATATAACTGTGAAAGTAAACTTTTTTTTTTTAAATTGTGTATCATGAAAATAAACACAACATTTTCAGAATAAAAACACAGTTTTAAGAGACCTTTCAGGCCTGAAGGATAGCTGCGAGCAAAAGAAAAGAGAGCTTAAACCATTTAATGAATGAGAGCAATATCCGTTTGGATATGGGAATGTGTGTCTGAACATGGTCAGTGGAAGCAAGTCTGGAAATTGCCAAAAACAACAACCATGCAGGATACAGAATTTTTAAAATGTCCACACCAAAATAGAGTCCAAAATGGCACCTGGACAGTTTGTAAATCTATTGTCTTTGTGTGAAATTTCTCCTATTCAATGTTTTTGAATAGTATGCAAGTATGTAACATTTATTTATTTTGAGATGTGGTTCTTTTATATAGGCCTATAACACAATATGTGAATTGTTAGTTGATCAGTGAGAGAACTGGTTCTGAATGTTAGCAAGGGAGAGATTGTGCGCTGAATCACAGAAGTGAAGTTATGAGCCTCATTCCTGTTTGCCTCAGGAAGGCAGCCGAGTCCCTGTTGAATAATAGATTACAGAGAGCAAAGCTGGATGCAGCCAGGCACGCTGCTTTTGTATCAGTCAGCTTTTTCCGGCACAAAGCTCTCTCTCTCTCTCTCTCTCTCTCTCTCTGCAGCTACAACTTCAAACACTCGCTTTCATCAGTCCTCACACTTTCACCCAGGCCAAATATTTATGCATGCTGTTTTACATAAACTATATGCTGGCTGTTTGCACTATTGGCTTGTTACAAATTACAGCATATCTGTTATGCAAAACTCATATGCATGAAAGGTTAGGCTGGGAAATGAGTTTTGAGATTTGCACATAGTATGTTTCTGAATGGTAATTATGACTTATGAGACATTTCATGCAGCCAATCACGGATCACCACACCCGTTTGCATCACAGTGTTTTTTATTTACAAAACAGCCTGAGGAAAATGACCAGCAATCTGTCTGGCAAGAAAAGACCCTGTGTACCTCTTACAAACTGCACAGTATATCATATTCATTCATGTGGCATTTGATGGATATATGATCCATTGAAATACAGCATGAGAATCTCTCTGAAAGAGACACGCTGAGGCACCAAGTATGATATATGAACATTTTATGGTATAGCTAATAAAAAATAAAAGCTATTTCTGGCCTTCTTTTTTTTTATAATCATAATAAATGCAAAAATAGTTACATTTCATTTTAATAAGGCAGACGAACTGAACTGAATGAGCATAATCCGACTGTGTGCACACCGATAAACATTAGTAGCAAGACTGGCAACACAACCCCAGAGTTTAACTCTCATTTAAAGCAGAAAGTTGCTTTTGTCAAATCTGTGCAACATGCAATTCATGGCATGCATTCAAAAACAATAATCAAAATACAATCAATTTCACGTTCAATTTTAAAATGTAAACACTGAAACTCACATGCCAACAACAGATGTCTGTTTTGCATGCAACAAATTCAGCATTTTAGTATTGTGACAATCGACTTTGGTTAGGAATCAACTATCAAGGATGTGATAGCTGGTTTATTCACATTCGTTCTTGATAATCATTTAGTTGGTATGCAATCATATGCAAGTATTTTTATGCAGTGAAAGTTGTAGTAATGTAGCTATACTATTTTATGATTGACAAGTACACGAGGCAAAGGATGCATACTAAACAATAACAATTTGTATGTAGTGCTGTTCAATATAAAACTATAACACAATCAGCCGTTGTAACAGCGATTCCATGCAAGTCTAAAGAGACAACAGCAAAAAAAAATCACAGTGATATTAATTTATACATTCATCAAATCAGTGCTAAGTTTCTGCATCTCAAGCATAAGAATCCTATTAGCAACTCTGTTTCATATTTATGTAATTCCAGGCTTTGTAAAACCAAACGTGTAACTTGCAATAGCAGCACAGACTCGTTCAACAACATCTGAGCATTAAACACTTTATACATTCTGACATTCAATTTTGTGTGCACCTGAATTTTCAGTTTCGTCACATATGCCATTGTAATTTTTTTTCTGAGACAAAATATCAAAAATATGGGTTCTTAATAAACATTTTAAATGTTTTAAAACAATAGATAGTCATTCGATGTTTTAAATTGTGCTGTAAGTGCCTGAATTAAAGGGGTAGTCCACAAAAATATTTTTAAAAAAAATTCTGTCTGCATTTTCTCACCCTTGTGTCGTTTCAAAAACCTGGTCTTTCTTTCCTCTGTGGAACACAAAAGAATCATGGTGTGAAGAATGCTGGCAATCAAACAGTTTTGATTATATATTTGAAGTCATAACTGGTTACCAACATTCTTCAAAATATCTTCTTTTATGTTCCACATAAAAAGTCATACAAGTTTGGAACAACGTGAGGGTGGTTATTAATTTTGAAAAGTCATACTAATTTGGAACAACATGAGGGTGACAGAATTTTCATTTTTAGGTGGACTAGCCCTTTAATTTCAATAGAAATACTGTCAGTCTCAAAGCAACCCATTTACAAAAAGAAAAAAAAAAGATGGTTAACAGGGTTTTTTGTGTGTATGTAAACATAGTAAAGCTGTCAAAGTCCTCATTACTCAGTGGGCCGTCCTTTAATTGCCACAGCACGCCTCTTATTTGTAATTGGCTACTGGGGTATGATTTGGCTCCACACACTGGGTGGAGTCTTCGCTCTGATTGGTTTCTTCACTCTGACTTGATTCTGGCTCGTGGGTGGAGTCTGAACTCTGGGAGGATTCTGTCTCTCCTCCCTTCAGACTGGAGATGCACTCAGAGGCTCTCCGTGTTTGCTGATAGGACAGGCAAAGCTCCTCCCACTTCTTTCGGTTGGCATCAATTCCATCTGCCATCGGTTGAAGCTTCCTATTCAACTTCACAAGAGCCTGTAAAATACATTATCATCAGTGTATAAAAGTTAATTAGCTAGAGTTAATTCATTTGATTTATTTACTTAGCTGTTACCTTATATAATGGCTTACAAATTCCATCAATCCATTCCAACTGGAGCACAGGAAGCTCATCTTTACGATTACGATCAAAAATGGCCTGAAAGCAAAATGAACAAGAGCAAAATAAAATTGAAATTTAAGCAATTGATTTAAGAGAAAAAATCAGAGATATCTGTTGGTGAGAGAATACGTACAGCTGGTGTCAGCTTCAGCTCTGATCTCTCCCTGTCACCCTGTTCAAAGAATTCACTGGTCACTAGTTCAGCCACCTGGAATTAGAAACACAGGCTGAATCCGAAATCGCCCCCTATACCCTCAAATAGGGCACTATTTGAGGGGACAGCCATTTGTAGTGGTGTCTGAAACCATAGTGAACGTTATTGAGTGCACTCATTCAATCCCACATTGCACCGCAATAACGAGTGTGCAGCCGATGTACACTCAACGGCTGTCCGACTTCACGCACTCGTTTTCATTCACTCCTTCAAGTGAACTGTGTTAGTGGACTAATGTAGGGAATAGTGAATGAGGGTTAAGGGACAATTTCAGATTCAGCCATAGAGATATCTCTCTCTATCAATCATCAATTTTGCTTCTCAAATAAATGTATCATGTTTTAAGGATGTTTAAAAATAATAATAACTGGGAGACAAGACAAAACATAATGCTTTTAGTTTGTTTGGTTTGTTTTTTGTAAGGTCGGTCTGACCTGTTTTGAGATCTCCCATGGTCGAGTCACTGCACCCAAGTCACAGGCGGTCATCAGCATAGACCTGGTATGTAGAAATATCGAGACCATTTACAGCAGCTCCTGGCATTTCTGTTATCATTTTTAAAAGCTGTAGTCACTCACCTGAACATGTCTCTATGTTCTTCATTACTCCAACTGAACTGTCCAGAGAGAACACACTCAAAGAACTGGGTTCTTCTTCTTTTATGACCAATGGAAAACGAAACAAAACGAAAAAAATGTAAGGTGCGTTCACTGCGTTCAAGTTAATTTTATTTAGTCTTCCTTATGGTGAAGATCTTGCATGCTTTTAGGATCTGAACAAAAGCCACAAAGAAGGCTTAATATCACATCTTCTGCCTCTATTCAAAGGGCGCCTCTCTGTGGCCTAAACATGAATTACACGCACCTGGTGGAATATTTAAAGCAGTTTGAAGCTGAAGACCACTACCACTTTTAATAATTATTTCAACAAATATTCCGCTTGACACTAAGACTTACTTGAAGTACAAGGTGAGATCTGTGGACAGAATGGCCTGTTTCAGTATCTGCATCATGTTGCTGTACTCCTTGGAGCATAGATTAGCAAAAATGTTGTGACCCTGTTGAAGGTTAGACATTATTCAGAAAAGAATGAGAAAACGATGACAAAGTTGTCAGAGTTGTTATTTGCAATAGTAGGGGGAGAGTGGGGCAAGAAGTGTAATCTGGTAAACTGCACACTTTATTTACTACAAATGAATGAGCAACATTTTATATTTCACAGTCATTTATCTACATTTGTATTTGAGAACTTAACTCTATAAATGCTGACATAAGAAATAGTCATATATTAGTCATAATATTACACTCTAAATAAATAAGATGCTATATAGCACTTAAAATGGTTAATCGGCTTGTAATCATATAACGGAACCACTTTAAGTGCTATACAGCCTATCTTTAAAGGGGCTATACAGAACCTTTGTCAAATGGTGTTATATGTATAACCATACATTCATTCAAAGACTCATGATGTCTTATCTTTCTCTCATCCTTCAATTGTATTCCTCCTTCCACATAATTTAAACTGCAACTGACAGCTCTCAGTATCCAAACTGTCTTGTAGCATTGCATCCCACCACCACCATATGTTACTCCATTCTCATATGTTTGCTATGAATGGGAATTTACAACCATGGCAAAAGCTGTTTTGAATCACTTTTATGATTTTCTGAGGTCAAAAAGTGTTGTGTGGGGGTCCTGGAATATTTCCTAGGGGGGCCTTGGGGGCAAAAAGGTTGAAAACCACGTTATCATCAGGAAATATGATGTATTTTAATGCTGTTTTAATCCTTTCCCAACTAAACTAAGAGACTAAGGGAGAGTTAGAGAACCTTTAAAGAACTATACAAGGGCTTAATGGGTTCTGTTTGGCAGTGGTACTTTATAGCACTTAACCACACCAAAGAACCGCTGAAGAACCTTGTGTGTGTGTGTGTGTGTGTGTGTGTGTGTGTGTGTGTGTGTGTGTGTGTGGACTGGTAATCCCTACAAAGATGGCAATATCCAAAATCCTTGTCTTTGTGGCGACATTTTTTGGTCCCCATGAGGAAAACATCTTATAAATCACAATAAGTGATGTTTTTTGAAAATATAAAAATGCAGCATGTCTCCTGTGATGGGTAGGTTTAGGGGCAGGGGCAGTGTAGGGGGATAGAATATATAGTTTATACAGAATAAAAACCATTACGCCTATGGAATGTCCCCATAAAACATGGAAACACAACACTGTGTGTGTGTGTGTGTGTGTGTGTGTGTGTGTGTGTGTGTGTGTGTGGGCATGTTTTTGTGAAATATCAGGACACAAATGTGTATAATGACATGGGTATGACATAGGTATTACAAAAAGAGGGTGAAATATGAGGACGTTCCCCATGTCCTCACTTTTCAAAATGCTTATAAATCACACAGGATGAGGTTTTTTTCACAGAAAGTAAACTGTGCAGTCTCCTGTGATGGGTAGGTTTAGGGGAAGGGGCAGTGTAGGGGGATAGAAAATACGGTTTGTACAGTATAAAATGCATTACGCCTATGGAATGTCCCCACATTTCACAAAAACAAACATGTGTGTGTGTGTGTGTGTGTGTGTGTGTGGACTGGTAATCCCTACGGTATGGGGACAAAATGTCCCCACAAAGATGGCAATATCCAAAGTTTTGTCCTTGTGGGGACATTTTTTTGGTCCCCATGAGGAAAACATCTTATAAATCACACTAAGTGATGTTTTTTGAAAATGTAAAAATGCAGAATGTCTCCTGTGATGGGTAGGTTTAGGGGCAGGGGCAGTGTAGGGGGATAGAAAATACGGTTTGTACAGTATAAAATGCATTACGCCTATGGAATGTCCCCCACAAAACATGGAAACACAACATGAGTGTATGTGTGTGTGTGTGTGTGTGTGTGTGTGTGTGTGTGTGTGTGTGTGTATACTGTATATACATCAAATGAAAAATCTTAAATAAGTTTGCATATGCATCAGTTTTTTTGTATGATGTAGTGAGAATTTAAGGCTCACACTAGTGGAGGAAAAGTATTTTATTTATATTAAATTATTAAATCATGATGCTTGTAAAGTAAATCAATGAAATCTTTATAACACTTTATAACATTATAGCAGACAAATGCATATAAATATTAGTTGTCACACTGTGTCTCCCAATAATGTCTTAATAAGATATTTAAATGCTGAGTTTAATTATCAAAGCTCTGTAGTTTTTGATGTGCAGTGCAATATAATCGAGAGATGTGCAAATAAATGCACATTTTATCATGTTTTCCTGATTAATTATGTATGGATAATCAAGTAAAGCTAAGTTGCTTGAGTCCAGTAAATGTTGAATCTTGAAATATTACTAACAATACAAAGTATATTCTTAAAATCAGTAAAGATTTCACACCAAAAGAAGCGTGTACCACAGCCTAAAGGGGGCAGTTTTTTCAGCAAAGTTTTGATCAAGTTTGCACATTAATTATGATACAGAAGGTTTTATAGGGTTAAGTCAAATGTGGCGCAGCTTACCCCACTCTCTTAAGGTCTAAGTAAAGTTTGAGGAAAGCACATCCCTTGTTCCAAGTTCTATTACTCATACAAAGCCCTGTCTTTTCCTCTAAAATAAAGCCAATCACTTCACACTCCTGAGTATCATTCATAAAGAGTCTCTCCAAAGTTCTCTATGCTTGTTCAGTTTCTGCGATAGAAAGCAATTTCTTTCTCTCTTTGCTCCAGTGCAGCTGACCCTAGAGGGGAATCTCCTTAGCTCAGTTAATTGGTGTTGGTTAAAAAAGCACAATGGACGTCTACAGGAAATCGATACAGAGCTTGGTCATGATTAAACCGCTCAGAGCTAAATCAGCCACTTAATCAAACGCTGACAGCCATTTGCATTCTTTCCATCCACTGAGACATGCAAATACGGACAGGGGTAAATGGGTTATTTCTGCAAATCCATTACAAGAGAGGTGTGAGAGGGACAAAGTATTAGTCCATTGCTTTGACAGTGTTCATTGTGTTCTGCAGATCATTATTCAAATTTATGAGTAACAATTTTTGCGTAAAGTTGAGATCCATAATTAACCCATAAGATCGCTTTAATGAGCATTTGAGCTGCACGAACTCCACAAATTTGTGTATGTTATATACACATAATAAAATATGAAAAAGCATAACATAGATAATTCTTGTGCTCCAATGGAAGCTGAAAATAGTGTGGAATCTGAAATATTTGTTCTTTTTTATATAATAAGGTATCCTTTATTTTTAAAGGTTTAACCCTCATCTTTCACGTCGGTCATTTTGACCCAAAAAGCTTTTAAAGGGTCTTTTTTTATTTTTTTAATGTTTTTTACATTCAAAAACATAATAATGAATAAGTAATAGGCTATTTTCTGGTTTTGAGGCTTTCTCCTGAACGCTGGGTTTCGATGGGCGTGCCGCACTGGAGACTTGGAAGTAAACGCCCACGGCTAGGATTGGATAAGATTTGCATATTTAATGAGCTTCAGCTCCCCTGTCAGTTCAGTTCACATTAGGGAGGGATCGTTTTGAAAGCGGCAACCGGAATGATTCTCTCGATCACAGGGCTCGTAAACGTCTTCATCAAACAAACACAATGATTTATTTCTCATCCACCCGAGATTGATTGGAATATTATTTCTGTATTACATGGCCCGCCCGATCAGTCGATATAAGCACGAACTGCGCACACACACACACACACACACACACGCACACAGACACACACACACACACAGACACACACACACAGACGAAGAACACACATACATGTCTTCCGCACGTGAGCTGGAACTCCATTAAAAATAAAGTTCAACCACTCATTCCTAATAGTTGCATCCGAAGGAAGCTTATGCAGCGACTGTGTTCTTCCACAACCTGGCACAGAGCAATATATTACTTTGCTCGCCATGATCACTGCTCTGTAAACCTGTAGCGCCTCGACTCTGTGGGCGGGGCTTCAGACGCATGCATACATATTCATCAGTTGAGTTGTGTTTCTTCTTCCCATGACGTCATTGGATTCCAGCTCTCGTTTTCTGGACCTGGTGTCTATAATAGCTTTTCTTTGACTAACAAGGACGATTTCAGCTCTGAAACTTACAGAATATTCTTATATCATGATGAACTTTGATATTACAGAATATTCTTATATCATGATGAACTTTGATATATCATTCATCACACCTTTAAAAGCATTTAAAAAATTGTTCATTACAACAGTTCATTGGAGTGGTCCTAGGACTATTGTCGCACTTGAACCAAACATGCACAAAAAAATTGACTGGATTCCAGGAGTTTTGTGGTTGAAATTTAAAAAAGTAACAAATCCTTCCCACGTGGATCAATTTGACCCCTCAGAAGAACAAATGGAATGTGAGGAATGCTTCAGTACACATAGAAAAACCTAAAAGTGCTCAAAATTTAAACTAAAAATGCTAAAACTACCAAAAAATGATATATAATATCTACATGTGTATCTGAATGCCTTCTGAAAAGTAACTGACTTTAGGACCCAGCAGAACAGCTCATCTGCTCCATATAGACTCTAGAGCTATAAGGCCATCTAGTGGCAAGTCATGAAATATCATGTTATATTGTCCTTTTTCCACAAGAGGTCAGCAAAGAATCCCAATGTAAGATATTTTGAGCTGAATTAAAAGGGTTATGCATGCAATTGTAAGTCATTTTGAATTGAAGTTCAAAGAATGTGAAGAATGTGCTTAAATTACAATGTATTTATTATTGATAGTAATTTAAAGGTAAATAAAAAAATAATGAACTCCAAAATAATAGAGAATAATTAAATGAAAAAAAATAAGCTTTCTTGCCAAAGAAAAAATTAAGTATAGGGCTACGGGTCATTTTGACCCACGAGGGAATGATTTGTTACAAAGTGTGAGGGAAGGACGAGGATTAAAAATGACTTAAAGTTTCAGAGTGGTCTCAGACTTTTTGTCCCCAGAGTATACAATTTTTTAAGTCTTCTGAAGCTTTTTAATTACTGAAAAGTACATAAAAAAGTAAGCAGTGGATATACCTTGAACTGTAATCCTCATAAAAGTAAAATTCAGAGCTTGTTACTCTTGTTACTGCTCACAGTGCTGTCATCTGCTAGTTCATGTCATTTAAACATTACTTACCTCACTCTGCAGGATCATGACAGCGTGGTTGAAATGATGATGCTCAAGTGTGGCAGATGTTCCGTACAACAGTGCCAGTGCTGATCCAGACCTTTGGGACCACAACAGAGATAAGCTACAGTACAATAAGAATATTATGTTGCTATACAAACATACAGGTTTGTGCAGCGCTCAATACACTAAATAGAGCTGATTTCTTATTTATGAATAAGGACTGCACTAAAAAAATTTTTGCAATTGTATATTGTTTTCCAGTAAAAAAAAATATATCAAAAGAAGATATATTTACTTAAGAGGCAAATTATGTTAAATGAGACTTATATCTTGAATTAAGTTTTTGAATACCCCATTAGTAAATTGGGTAATAAAAACAAAATTCACTCAAAATCATCACAAAATCACATTTTCATTCTCAGATACCACTCAAAAGTTTGGGCTCAGTACTACTATATATATATATATATATATATATATATATATATATATATATATATATATATATATATATATATATATATATATATATATATATTAAATAAGACATTAAATTGATCAAAAGTGACAGTAAAGACTTTTACATACCGGTAGTTACACAAATCTTTTTAATTCTATTATCAAAGAATCCTGATAAAAATTTATCACAGTTTCCACAAAAAAAAATAGCAGCACAACTTTTTCAACATAATAATAATATGTGTTTCTTGAGCATTTAATCAGCATATTAGAATGATTTCTGAAGGATCATGTGACAGTGAAGACTGGAGTAATGATGCTGAAAATTCAGCTTTGCCACACAAGAATAAATTAAATGTTAAAATTGAAATAGAAAAGTTATTTTAAATTTTAATAAAATTTCACAATATTACTGTTCTTACTGTACTGTTTAATCAAATAAATGCAGCCTTGATAAGAAAGGTAATTGGTAAATGGACTGCATTTATATAGTGCTTTCAACAAACCCATGGCCCCCAAAGCGCTTTACATATTGCCTCACATTCACCCATTCATTCACTCATCCACACACCGATGGCGACGTCAGCCATCCAAGGTGCCATCCAGCTCAGCGGGAGCAGCTGGGGTTAGGTGTCTTGCTCATGGACAATATATCATGGACACCTTGACACTTGGTCAGGTGGAACCGGAGATAGACCCACCAACCTTCAAGATTGTAGACAACCCACATGAAACACTGAGCCACTGCTTCTAGTCTGCTAGAAGTTTTACAAACTTTTGAACGGTAGTAAATGTATCTTGTTTTAAGAATGTTTTATTGTGTCAAGAATGTTTAATTGCTAATTGATTTATAGTAATCATTTTACTATAAATCAATAAAAAACACTGACGACATATGGGTAACACTTTATTTTGATGCTCCCCCAACAGACATTCTAGTGACTATAAGTAACTATGCAGCTGCGTGTCAATTTATTCTCTTAACCCTAACCTAGTAGTCTACTAACAGTCTACTGATATTCTGAGAGTTAGTTGACATGTAGCTACAAAGCTTATTGTTAGTGTCTGAAGTCGACTATAGAAATAAAGTGTAAATGACATATGAAAAATAAAATGCATCTAACCATGTAAACAAGATTAATTATTAATTAAAAAGACTTTACCTTTAAAAGGGAGGAGAAAAACTCCCATATATTTTGTTATTTATTTAGCCACAGTATGGACACAAATTAAACAGATGCAAACATTGACAGGTTGCATGATATTCCTCATCCTTGAACACCATGAATAACTTTATTTTTACACAACAAACAAATGTGACACTGTGTTGGTGTGATTTGATGTCCAATGTAAAATCTGATGCAATCTAAATTGACATTACAATGACTCACTTTGCCTGAAAGGCGTTGTTTGTGCCACGATGGTCCAGGTCATGGCAGAAACACCCAACCATTAGTGCGAGAGTCTCTGTGTCTGTCAGCACCTCCTGGAAGCCAGCCGTCTACAATCCACAACAGAGAAATCTACTGCGGTCAACCCAGTCACGCAAATCCTCATATTCAGTGATTAAAGGATGGCTTGAAAGATCATTTATTGATTTAAACTATGATTGATTTACCTCAGAAAATCATTAGAGGAAAAGTTCACCCAAAAATAAAAGTCCTGTCATCATTTACAGACACTCATGTTGTTCCAAACTCGTATGGCTTTCTGTTTAACACTTCCATAAAATAAAAAGTGAATGGGGGACCAGAGGCTGTCAAACTCCAAAAAAAAAACACCATTATAAAATTACTTTATATGACTTGTGTTATCTTTAAGTCATACAACAGCTTAGTAAATTTAAGCCATTATAAGTGGAAAAGTGCACTTTAGCATGATTTTAAAAGGAGAACTTATTACAGAAATAATACACTTTATATAAAATCAGACACTTAATTGCATGTTGATTGCAATTAATACAAATGTTTTAAAGTTTACATTTATTTATTAATTAAAATGCAATTAGCTGATATTTAGAGTGCTTTTTAACCCACTTAAGTAGGACTTAGATACATCTTTATATGTAATAATTCTATTGTTTTTAAAATATTAAGGTGTACTGCAGAATGTACTGACAAGCATTTATGGTAAACCATTTAATTTGTATTTAAAAATATTTGTATTTACATTTGTAATGATGGAGTTGCAATTTAGTACATTTAAAATGTATTAACTTTAAATGTAATATTGCATAACACACTACAGTTAAAATTGTAATCAAATCAAATATTGTACATGTCCTTTAGTATGTTAGTCAACCCGTCAATATAGCACAAAAAAAATATAAATACAAAATGATTTGTGACATTTTTACAAAGTGCACTTTCAAAAGTGTACTTACAGTAAGTGTGTTAACAATCATAGTAACATGATGGTGATATAAAATACTTTTTTTAATGATCCTTCAGAAATCATTTTAATATGCTAATCTGGTGCTCAAGAAACATCAATGTTGAAAACAGTTGTGTTGCTTAATATTTTGTGGAAACTGTAATTTTATTTTATTTTTATTTTTTGATAAATAAAGTATACTTAAGTGTGCCCTTTAAACATTCTTAAGTCACCTTGTTATATTATCTGCTACAGTCTTTTTTTTAAATGATTCTTTTAAAATTTAAAGTACACTTTAAGTCCACATTTTTTTTTAAGCATGGTCATGGTCCCCATTCATTTTCATTGAATGGAAAAGAGAAGCTTAGACATTCTACTGGTTTTTTGTTCCATGGAAGACCGACATGAGGGTGAGTAAAAGACTCCAGAAGGCCACTTTGATCAGCATTTGTGCTCGGTGACTTACGGTGATCATAACAAACATGCACTGCGAGACGTTGAAGGCATGCCTCCAGTTGTGGTAGGCCACGGTGCGGTAGTTCTTCCTCACGGTAAGCAGCCAGCGGCACAGCACCTGAGCAGGAAATGAATCGAACGCTGTAGTATTCACAGACCGCATAGTAGCTCCAGACCCCCTAGTGTTCCAGAACCAGCCTGCAGCACAGTATCTCACCGATCTATAACCCAGCGATCCACGCGCAACACTGCATACATATATGAGCAGCATTTCACTCTTCCAGTCAGTAGGGTTGGCGTTTCGCCCCCTCTCTCATAGTGATTGCCTCACCTCATAATCAATTTTGAATTTCTGCACGACACCAAGCTCCAAAAACATCCGCAGGGAGGCAGTGATCATGGCGTCGTTGTCCAGAGAAAAGTCATTAAAGTGGAACTCATCGATCCCGAGCTCACTGCTTAGGGGAATCTTAGCAGCCTGAGAGAGGAGAGGGGACAATCTCAGCGACTCCAGTAGCAAGGCAATTAAATACCAGAGCAGAACCTGGTCCACTGAGGGCTCAAACAGAAAGAGTATATTACACTCTGCCATTTCAATTATTAATACTTAAGTTCTCTCAAGTCTAGGACCCACCAACTATAAATTTATAGGAAACGCAGGGGGGTAAAAATTTTTTTTACTCATGTATCTCTCTAATGTATGAGTTTAATTTGAAGTTTTCCTCATGTCTCCCTGGTGAAAAGTTTTAAACATTCTATATTCAACTGATCTGTGAATCTTGTACCGGACCTTTAATAAGGGTATAAACACTACATAATCTTATCATGCTGTAAAGATATTACTGGTCAAACAATACACTAAGATTCATATTTTTGTTAATCAGTTCAAATGTGTATAACATCTCGGTAACACAACAGGGCCGTAACCACAAGTCCCCCCCAATAATTAGAAATGGCTGAATTGTTTTAATGTCACTTTTGGACGTCTACCAAGAACATCTAAAACATTGTTAATACATTTAAAACAGTATCATTTCAGTGCATCTAGTTAGTATGGACTTAATTACTATATTTTATCTCTAGGTTGACCAGACTTACTTTCAGTCGATCAACCTCAGCCTTAGAGCATGTAGCATGATAGGATAGCATCTGGGAAAAGACAAAAACAACAATACATATGCACACAAGTCTTTTTCAACACCCACACAGATTGTAACCACACCGTCTGTTCTTATGAGATTGATGCAGGCAAAATTGTAGCAGTTATGTTTATGAGCAGTTTAAAACAGAAGAAGAAAATACCATTAAGAGATATTACTCACATCTAGAGCCACAGACTGCTTGGCCCAAGTCTTCTTCACCTGGTTATACATCATTGTGTTGTTAATGCCCAGACCACAGAAAATAACAAATGCCTGTGAGGATCAATGGAAATGAAAATGTGTATGATTTATGAAAACATCAGTAGTGGATGTATGGCTCTAATTCACTTTTAAAATATGAATCGTTCGTTTTATTCCAACTTCAAAAATTCAAATAAAGTCACACCTCAAATAACCTTTGATCTGCATCATTAAATGTCTTCCTGTCCAATCGATTCAAAATCTGGGCAACGCCTAATCAAAGTAAGAAGCTGTTTTAGTTGTTTTTGTGGGTTTGTGTATAAACAATAAAGCATTTGTGTAGGGAAACTCACCAATAATCTGATGTGTCCGATTCCAGATGGGAACGCATAAAACTGATCTGATATGAAAACCAGAAGCCTGGTCCGCCTGAGTAGGAAACACATTGCTTTCATGATACATGTGTGCGTATGTGTGGTTAGTACACTTGGGTTTATATATATTTTCTTAGGGATGATCCTTGTGAAAAAGAAGAGTATTTTGAATGTACACTTCGTGTACTTTAAATCTTAAAAGTATATTTTTAAAACTACTTGCAGATAAAATAATGTTAACTGAATAAAAGACCACTTAAGTGTAAGAGAGTACACTTTACTGTTTTTAACACACGTAAGTACACGTTTCAGCGTGGGTTTGTGACAGTGATTTTGCACTTAAGTATATTTAAGCATTTATAAAAAAGTACTCTTCTTTTTTGCTAAAGTGTATGCTAAAGTGTACTTATTTTTCACAAGGGCACATTAGTTCACAATGGCTGAATCCAAAATCGCCCCCTATACCCTAAAATAGGGCACTATTTGAGGGGGCAGCAATTTGTAGTGGTGTCCGAAACCATAGTGGACGTTATTGAGTGCACACCTTAATAACGAGTGTGCAGCCGATGTACACACAGCGGCTGTCCGACTTCACACACTCGTTTTCATTCACTCCTTCAAGTGAACTGTAATAGTGTCTAACATAGGGAATAGTGAATGAGGGTTTAGGGGGCGGTTTCGGATTCAGCCAATGTCATCACCTGAATTCTTACCTAGCTACATTGGTAAACAGCTGCTGCTAGCATGCTAGTTTAGACCCAACTGACACCATGAATAGGTACGTGCAGGTTGGGGGTGCTATGTGTGGGCCAAGCAATCAAAAGGAGTCTGAGAGGGTGTGTTCTGCTCACCTCAGCATCAAAGCGGGGATCCTGACAGACGTCACTAATGTTAACAGGCAGCCCTGTCGACGCTACCAACTCAGCAATGCTGTTATTGATTAGCCAGTCCGAACAAGACACCTTCTCCATGCTGACTTTGTCAAATGCACACACATACACACAAACACACATACTGAGCATGGTATACATTAAAGTCACCATAAAATAAAAATGTATAATTCTTCAGCATCTGCTCTCTTCATCTGGGACTTATGCTTCCTTCATGTGCTAGGCTATAGAAAATGTCCAACTTCCCACTTCTGAAGTTGTGAGTACGAGCTTGTCACATTCAAGTGCTTTGTTGTCAAAAGAACAGGAATCATGGAGGACACCAGGTTTATTCTTGCCAATTTACTGTGTAAATCATATTAAACCTAAAATGATATTTAGCATCCCATTCATTTACAATATAATGATTCACTGCGCTATTTAGATAGTCAGCTAGCTGACAGTAAAGGAATTTTGGTCAAATACAGGCTATTTTCACTGTGTATAAATATACAATAAGCTTCAAATGATTATTCATATAAATATGCACTACTTTAATAACAAGAAAAGGTGATGTCCCTGTTGTGGAAAATTATAATAAAGAATAGCAGTCGCAGCAGCAATTGTTCTCCCCTCTGCCAACTAGGGAACATGGGTATCAAAATTATCCCAGAGCTTCCCAGTGGTAAATATGACTTGAGAGGGACAGATAAGAATTCCGATACCACATGAAGGCATGCATTAATATTCTCCACAACTGACTGCAAACTGATCTTCAAATATACCTCCATTTAGCAACACCCAAACTTCTTACAATCCAATCAATTCACGGGAGTCCCACCCTAAATATTTTTCTCCATAGAAGCCGTTTCCTTCTGATATACGTCACATTAGGGAAGAAAAGACTATTGCAACTTCCATTTCACGCCGACTTAAATTGACGTGCCGCCCACATTACATACAGTACACTATAAACTCACATGTAACATATGTTATATTATTAATAGTCCTGTTATTCTCACCTGATATCATGATCGACGCTGCACAGTGGAGACATAAGCTCAAATGTCTGGGAGAACTTTACTACCTGAGAACAAAGTAAAAGACAAGATGTTTGCATTCTCTAAAGAAAATGTGAGCAGTGAGCAGTGTTTGCTGTACAAAACTTGCTTCAACAATGCTAGGGTGATTTCCAGGGCATTGCTAAGGTCTTCTGAGCGGTTTCTAGATGATTTCTTACTAGTCTGAAGTCTGATATATTGTGATATTCTGGTACACATGGTTCTGTTTTATCGTTCGTCAAGTATTGTAAATCTTATTGCCAAGAAATGCATGATTATAGGTAGAAGTGTGATCAATGCTGTTTGAAAAGACACAACACTGTTTGAAAAAGCACAAATAATAACTTTGAAATGAATAACGGATTTGCCCAAATAATCTAAAGATGTTTCTTAGACTTTCTTAGACTAGATTATCCAGCAAGCAGAATGATACAGTGATATTTTAATGAACATTAAGAAATGGTTAAATTTTGGACAAATTAGAGCGATTTTGTTGCTCAAACAAAGCAGACCGTCACTGTAATGTCACATTTAATATGCAGGCACTGAGCATTATCTTTTTATCCATATTTACTTCTACATTATCTCTGGACTGTCAAGTACTGAAGCACGGTGCCCTCTACTGGTTGAATGATATATGCAGTCAGTGAAAAATTTGCATGGAAAACAAGTCACCTGCAAAGAAAAAGCACAGTGTTATTCCTTTAAGAAGTCATGATAGAGGGGTGAAGCGATGATGCATTTTTGTAGCCCAACCTGGAAGTTAGCATTACCCAGAACAATAAAAGTTTATGATTCTTACATGTTTTGTCCATCATGATAATTAAAAAAATGAACACCACAATTTTGAAGTCTAAATACAATTGGCACAAGTAAAAAGCTAAAATTATTATTATTATTATTAATAAATATATGAATGAACAATTAATTAGATTTATATAGTGCTTTTCTCTGAACTCAAAGCACTTTACATATGAAAGGCCACCAATGTGCAGCATCTACCTGAATGATGGGATGGGAGCCAGGACACTCACCACACACCAGCTTATTGGTGGAAAGGAGACAGAAGCTGTGTCTGAAATCGCTCCTTATACCTTTAAATAGGACACTATATATAGGAACAGACATTTGTAGTGGTATCCGAAACCATAGTGGACGTTATCGAGTGCACTTATTTAATCCCATAATGCACCACAATATCGAGTGTAAAACTGATGTACGCTCAATGGTTAGAGAATACCTATATTGCACTGTGAGGGTCTTGCCCAATTCATTCCCGGTCTCGCAAGAAGATGGCGTCCGCAGCTGAATCCTCCATCCATCCATTCTAACTCATCCAATATTGCAACAGCGTAATATCATACAGGTATATATTCCTTTTTAATGTAATAATTGTTTAATAAGGTAGGTTTAAACATGCTAGAGTTCAAGACAAATCTTTTCATCTTACTACTGGAGCTGCCAGTTTCAAATGATTATCAAACAGCAAGCACAAACTATGCAAAAGTGGCAGCCCTTCCGGTGCACTCAGTGTCCGAATTCACTTACTCGTTTTTATTCACTCCCTCAAGTGGACTATATTAGTGGATTAAAGTAGGGAATAGTGAATGAGGGTCTAGGGGGCGATTTCAAACACAGCTAGAGTGATAAAGCCAATCGGTATATACCGTAAATGGGGATGATTAGGAGACCAATGGGCAAATGGGATTGTTGATAAGAGACAGGACCTCGGTTTAATGTCTCATCCAAAGGATGGTGCTTTTTAACAATATAGTCTCCCCATCACTATACTAAGGCGTTAGGACATACACTGACCACAAGGCGAGCACCTCCTGCTGGCCTCACTAACACCTCTTCCAGCAGCAACCAGGTTTTCCCAGGAGGTCCCCCATCCAGGCCCAACCCTGCTTAGCTTCAGTGGGCAACCAGTCTTGGGCTAAAGGGTGATATGGCTGCTGGCTTAAATGTAAGCTATAAACGATGAAGTCGCATGACTTCAATGTCACCCTCACTAAGCTTCTGACAACTCTTTCAGTCTTTATTGAAAGAAAAAAAAAAGAGCGTTTGAAAAGTTTGCAAAAGAGTGATTATAAACACAATTGATACATTTTACTATTTGGCGTCATGACTTTAATGTCCCAGACAGCCTCTGTGTACCCATTTAGTCACTTGTTAGCAATTGCCTTTTTCAAGACAAGTAAAAGCTTTAAAAAATAACAAGAGGGAATTTCTGATGTATTATATGTCATAGAATAAACAGTGAAAATATTTTAGGCATTTAGACATCAACCAAATATCCATTCAAAAACCTAGTGACTTTGGGACAATGCAACCGGAAGTGCTTAAATGCTAACTCATTTCCAGGTTTTTGCCAACAAACATATGTCATCCCTGCATTACTCCACTGTCATTATATTACTGATTAATAACTTAAAAAAAAAGATTATTTTTAAATTAGATTAAATAATGTAATATATTAATCAAATCTCATTTGCTAAATTGAAAAAGTTACATCAAAATTAGCTTTTCGTTTTGTCGCACACTCCCACTTTAAGCCCCGCCCACAGCCACATTCACATTTTGTTATTGCAGAATACAGATAATAGCTTCACACTCCTAATTTGAGGTATCATTCATGTCCAAAGCACAAACATTATCACGTGCGACATTTCAATGCTTATGTGAAAAAAAAATCTAAGATTGAGCAATATTGACAGTCTGAGGATGACCAGCTGAATTAGTCAAGAAAGGTGGAATGTATGAAGAAAAACAAAAAGACAAAAAAAAGGACCAAAATCATGACAGAAAAGAGAAAAGGAGGACTGAAAAGTGATCTCACAGGGGAGTGGATGTCTTCTAGAAGAAGCACGGAGCAGCGCTCACACTGCAGCAACGTCAGCGCACGCTGCATGATCTTTCTCACAATCTTCTCCAGGTCCGTCTGCTCCTCAAACAGATCATTCACCACCTCCAGCAGGGCCTTGACAAAACAACAGCAGCAGCTCGAAATGTATTCAGATAGCACAGGCCTTCAAGCTTTTGGACAGGATTATTAAATATTTTAAACCTTGAGACCCGAGGATTGTAAACAAGCTTGCAAGCTACACTGTCTGAGACGTGTAGAAATCTGAAGGCAGATTTGAATCATTCTGAAGAGCTTTATTCAGAAACATTTCTGCAGATCTTGACTTACCCTGCTCCTCTCATACTCCTTGCGGGATTCAGAGAAGAGTTTGGCATTGGAGATCGATATTCCACAGAATGGTAGATACATTTGCAGCACCTGTAGAGAGAAGTTTGATGCCTTTAAAGCTTCAGTCGGATTGATGCATGACGGTGAGATATTGAGAGGGGAAAAAAGAACTGGGGGCATCGCATCAGTTCTGCTTCTTTGTATTTCTAGGGCATTTATAAGAGCACAGCCTGCTTTCTGCTTTCAGTGCTGCTTGGCATAAATAATTCTAAAGAGAATTTCTGTGCTATTAATTACAATCTATAAAGAGATGTTTTGAAGCAGCGATGAAAGTAAAGGAATCAGATGCACGGGTACAGATTGACTGCAGTACTGGATCTGCTGTACTGAAATGTTGTATTGATTCTGAGCCATGTCATTTTCATGTGCTGATTTAGTCAATGACAAAAATGACCACAGTTCACAGCTTGAAGGGTTAGTTCACCCCAAAATCAAAAAAAAATGATGCTCATAATGCCCACCCTCATAATGCTGTCCCAAACACGTAAGACTTTCGTTCATCTTCGAAACACAAATTAAGCTATTTTAAATGAAATCTGAGAGATTTCTGTCCCTCCATTGACAGTCCACACAACTACCACTTTGTCGCTTCAAAAAGTTCATAAAGAGATCTTAAAATGAATCCATATGTCGTGATTGTAAAAGATAAGTATAAAATGGAAAAACTGACCTTCTCTCTAAGATTAAACATGGATACAAGTACTGGTCAAAATGGTTAATGTATAGGAGTGAGGATTGGACATAGGGAGATATTGTAAGTGTACTGAAATGTGTTTTTTTTCTGAGACCTTTGGGAGAGTAACCCCTGATATAAAATGAACCGTATATGATACCCATAGTGACCTGTCTGTTCTGTTTTTTGTTTGTTTGTGTTCTACAAAAAACTAATAAAAATACATATAAAAAAATTTATCAATATGAATTGAGCCTGGATCACTTTTTATGTTGAACAGATTGAATATAGTTTTATTCTCATATAAACATTGATCAGTGACAATAAACAGAAGCTCAACCGAACCTGCTTGAACAAACCTCATTGGTTCTTGCGGAAGCTCAAACATGATGCGTAACACGAGAATGAACCTCTTTTTTTTTTTTTGTGGAAGCTCAAACGTGATGCGTAACACAAGAATGAACCTCATTGGTTCTCGCATATTAAGGGAAAATGCTATCTAAATCTGTTCATCATATAAAGTGATCGTGTCTCTTCAGAAAATGTTTGAATAAATCGCTCAATTCATATGGATTAGTTTTACAATCTCTATAGGAGCATCAAAGTGTCAGTTAATAAAAAAAAAAACAATTTGAGTTTTGAAGATGAATGAAAGTCTTATAGGTTTGGAACAACATGAGGGTGAGTAAATAAAGTGTTAGTTCACCCAAAAATGAAAATTCTGTCATCATTTACTAACCCTCATGTCGTTCCAAACCCGTAAGACCTTCGTTCATTTTTGGAACACAAATGAAGATATTATTGATGAAATCCGAGAGCTCTCTGACCCCTCCATAGACAGCAATTTCATTACCACTTTCAAGGCCCAGGAAGTTAGTAAAGACATCATTAAAATAGTCCATCTGACTCCAGTGGTTCAACCGTAATGTTATGAAGTGACGACAATACTTTTTGTGCACAAAAAAAAACAAAAATAACGACTTTATTCTACAATTTCTTCACCTTATCATTGACTTACCGACGCTGTTCATGTGAGCACTCCAATGTATGCGCAGGAGTCGCTCTGCTGTAGAACTAGGAAGCACTGCACTGTCAACATGCAGCATAAGAGTTAGAAGAAATTGTTGAATAAAGTCGTTATTTTGTTTGTTTTTTGCGCACTAAAAGTATTCTTGTCGCTTCATAAAATTAAGGTTAAGGCAACCCAAATTAAGGCTGCCTTTGGAGGGGTCAGAGAGCTCTCAGATTTCACATAAAATATATCTTAATTCGTGTTCTGAAGATGAACAAAGGTCTTACGGGTTTGGAACGTCATGAGGGCGAGTAATTAATGACAGAATTTTCATTTTTGGGTGAACTAACCCTTTAATTTGTGAGTGTGAACAATTTTAAGACATTAGGAGAGCAACAAAGTATCAGATGTAGCTTTGATTAATGCTGTTGCTCAGTACATGTGCAAAATGACCACAGGGTTTCTAAGGTTATGAATATAAAGAAAAAATCTTCTCATATGAATAACTCATTTTCTAAATATATCACTACTCCAGCATGGCAGGATATTCGCTAAGGTGTTAATTCATAGATCTATTTTGATTTAGCACAACAATCATCTTCACACTCCAGAGTTTCATTACCAGCAAAAATTTGGGGACTATAGTAATAGGCATCAGGAGATTGTAATAGGCTATAAATCCAGTAGTTGGAACATATTTTTAGAATATAATATCAGCATGAAGTCAAGTGAAAAGGAGCACAGAGCTTACCTTCTCATCGTCCTCAGTGAATGGAGTTCCGCTGGGGTTCTTGTTGATGGCCTGAACTACACCAATGACTTCACCATCACTGTTGCGGATGGCCATGCACAGAATGGACTGAGTCTTATAGCCCGTCAGCTTGTCAATCTCATCACTGAACCGGTGGTCCTACACAAAAGGCAAAAAGGGGTTCAATGTGTTTGGAAATTGAATGTGTCTGGCGTTCGGTGTCATTCGCAGTTATTTTTATCTGTATAAAACAGCTTGTTATGCTGCCTGATTATGCTGCCAAACTGGTATTTCTTACCATATTATTTGAATGCATTGTCATAATTATAATTGTTTAACCATTTACTGCACTGTTATTTTTCTAGTTATTTCCTTATAATGGCTAATGAATTGGAAGTCTTGCACATTCACAGAAAATAGCTTACTTCCATGTTGCAAAATAAGGTGGATATATAAAGTGTCTAACAGAACCCTTTAAGGGTATGTTTACAACAATTACTGGTATTTTCAAATGAAAATGATAAACTTTTTCATGCGTTTTTGGCCGTTTATTTACACGGCAAACTCGTTTTGGGAGCCTGAAAATGCAAGCTTTTGAAAATGTGTTTCAAAGTGCAAGCGTTTGAAAATGATGCTTTTACCGTCGCCCTGTAAACAACAAAATGTGAATTTGTGAAAACGGTGACATCATGCGCATGCGTATTACATGTTCACGCATGCGTATTATGTGTTCTTAAGGTGTTTCATGACATCAACAACTACTGGCCTGGCATGCATAATACAGCCTTTATAGTCATTTTCGCAGATTCGTGTGAACAAGGATCATTTTGACAAGGTTGTCGCCTGTATAGTATATCGTTGTTGTGTAAACAAACCCTAAGGTTCTATAAAGAACCTTTATAGAAAAGGGGCCGTTTACACAACATCGTTTTAAACTGAAAATGGAAAACTTTCATTTACGCGACAATGGGTTTTTGCAAGTGCAAGTTTTTGAAAATGATACCGTTATAGTCTACAATCTAAACTACAAAAACATGAATTTGTAAACACAAATGATGTCATGCGCATGTGGTGCGTGGTGTCTCTTTACATAGTGACATCGCCAAATACTGGCCTGGCAACAGAATACAGCGTTTTTAGTTGTTTTTGCGGATCTGCGCAATCCATGATCGTTTTTTTAAGAACGTTGTCAACTGAAAAATGCGAAGGGAAAACTTTTCAATTTTTAGTACATCGTTGTTGTGTAAACGTACCCTAAGAGTGTATTATTATAGAAAATGATTAATCAGAGAATTTGATGATAGTTGTGATGTATTTTGATTGATTATTGATTTATGTCATTTTTAATGACTATGCTTTTGCTAAATTGCAAACAGGAAAAGTTTTTTACTCTTTCATTTCCACTACACTTACAGAGAGCCTAGGCTAATTCAAATCCAACTTAAGGTGATTTGGAAAAATAAATCTAATTGTTTCATCTTAACTCTTGACTTTATAGCAATGAGGAAGAGGAAAAAATATATGTTGTCTTTCTGATTAATCTGCTAGCATATTAAGTAGTTTGCTTTTAGGGAACAAACTGCTTTTATTTCCACCGACCTTTAAGTAAAAAGTATGCAATTCCATTTCCAACTGACTGCTAAGGGATAGTGGCACACTCATTGCACTGCATTAATGGATCTCCTCTGACCCATACTGGAGATGGCTTGCCTGTGGCCATGATATAATGATGTGTACGCACAACTCAGCTGGTAGCGTGGATTTAAAAATGGGGAAACAGTAATTGAGATTTCTTCACATGAAGATTTGAGGTTTTTGAATCTTTTGTCTTAATCAAAATAATCAGACAGCAATTCCAAGCCTTGGCAGCTGAAACTACAGAAATCACACAAATCTTTGAAGGCACTCTTCACATAAGTATTCTATCCTCCATATTAAAATTTCATATTTTTGCTGTAGCTGTTGGGTAAACAAGAGAACACAAAGCCATACAGACAAGGGCAAACTACATGGAGATTTTACATGAAAGATTGAACTTGGGGCAAGCTGCTGTCTTTTAAATGTTAAAACAATGATTTGATATTTTTGTGTCACCTCTTACATTGTAATGTATAAATCTAAATAAATAAGGGTGACTTGACTTATACTTACTTGACTTTCATACATCGTTTTGTTTCATAATATTATGATCTTTAAATTTAGCTTAAGGCCAAGACTGTTTAATGGCAGTTTAATAATGTGTAGATGGGTTTGAATAGTGGAAATGTTAGTATATCGGTCAAAAGTTTGGAAACATTACAATTTTTTTTATATTTTTGAAAGAAGTATCTTATGCTCATCAAGCCTGCATTTATAAATCAAATCTCCATTCTATCAAATCTCCATTCTAATTTGAATAATTGTTGTTCTTTTTAACTTTTGTATTCATCAATGAATCCTGAAAAAAGTATCACAGGTTCCAACAAAATATTAAGCAGCACAACTGTTTCCAACATTGATAATATAAGTTTACTTTTGTTAGCGTCTATTTGACGACAGTCAAAAAAATAAGCACTGTGACTAACTCGTAAGCTAATCTAAACCTTTTATTGTCGGAATTGTCTAGATTAGTAGTTGCAATTCTACCTCATATGCGTTCGGGATGTTGACGGTTTCTCCGTGTTCTGCTACATAACCTATGATGCCTTTTCCCCACGGGACCTGCACCTCGTTTGAGTCCAGAGTGCTCGAGGAGGGTCGCACCGTCGTACCCGAGTGCACGTCAAAAAACTTGGACACGAGTGTCCTCTTATGAGACGGTCCCTCCACTAGGAAAAGCGAGCACCTGTCTGCGTTTACCATGATGCACACATTGATAAGAATCTTGTAACTGAGGTTTGTCATGTCAAGTTCGTTAGAAATGTCCTTAACCAGCTCGAGGAAGAACTCTCTCTCGTTGGACTCTTTGAGTCTGTATTTGTAGTCAATGGCGCTGGAGGCATATTGGGGCACGTTCACCCGGGACTCAAGTAGCGCGCTCAAGATGTGCGCGGTGGTCGGCGGTAACGAGCTGGCTTTCCGCAAGAGCGCGCGCCGTCGCATGCTTGACTGGGACTCGTGAGCCGTGAGACTGACGTGCTCGTCGTAGGTCCGGTGCGCCGTCATCGCTTTGGACCGGGCGAAGTTCCTGCGGAGCTCCATGTGGGACGATCTGCGCTTCAGTCCATCGGGGTTCGTGGGCCAGAATGGATCCCTCGCGACCCCGCGTTTCTCCTCCACCGGAGACGTTTTGGACGGCTGATGCTCTTTGATCCACCTGCTCAGGGTGTCACATTTTCCCTTTCTGACGAGATATTCCTCAAAAAGCTCTGGATGGCAATCCAAAAATGCCTCCACGTCGGAAAAATCAAAAGTTGTCATGTCGATAGCCAAAAATGCCACAGCCAAAGTGATCTGAAATCGTCTAGCGTTCAGCTCACTGTTTACTGCCGTACACACATCACACATCCATCTGTCATTTACATATCACTGTTCTCCAGCCTTCCTCCTCGCGCCGGTCTTTTATGAAGCTCGTGGAGTTGACTGATAACCGACGACGCTGAAAAATAATAAGCAATCTCGAGCAGTTTGGCAGGTACGCAGATCTCCTTTGGGATAGACTCGATTAAACTTAAAAGCAAACGAGTTCAATGTGTCTGTGACTGAAAATGAATGTTTCTTCTGTGCGCCTATAGTGGTAGTTTAACGAACTCTCTGTTTTTTTGTTTTGTGAAGCTCTTTTTATGTGGTGTGGCTTCATCACACTTGCTTGCTTAGCGCGCGCTCGTGTGTGTGTGTGAGTGAGAGAGAGAGAGAGAGAGAGAGAGAGAGAGAGAGAGAGAGAGAGAGAGAGAGAGAGAGAGAGAGAGAGAGAGAGAAATTATTTTCCAATACCTTTTTTTATTTCATTAAGCACTAATGAGCTAAAGGCTTTTGAAGTAGCCCCAGTCTGAAAATCATGACTGCTTTCATTTGTCATTAAGGAATCCCTTTAATCTGCCTGTCCAATGTGTATTCAACAGGATGAATAGCTCATTGTTTCCTGTTTGCACAGATAACAGTCATTATGAATTTAATATTAAATAAAAATAAACTTTTGAATTGAACTTTGTATTGCTTTATTGTCGTTGAAGGGAATTTATCTTGGACTCTAGTGCTGTGTCCAATACATAATAGGGCCTACCTCATGCTCCTTCAAATCATTATATAATTAAGAGCAGTAACCATGCACAGTTACATATTTGGCAGATGCCAACGGACCTATTATAGTAACGAGATATACATTTTATCAGTTCATTCATTCACTGGAAATCAAACACTCCCATGATCTTGGCATTGCGCTACTGTTTGAACATGAATACTAAATCATAACAAAAATGACCAAATAAAATGCATTGTAAAACACCATAAAACAATAATAAAAATAATATCATTAAAATACCATAGAGTATTAATTCACTTCACAATGAAAAGTTCCTGATAATTTACTCACCCCATCTCATCCAAGATGTCTTTCTTTCTTCAGTCGAAAATGTTTTTTGTTTTTTTCGGATTTTTCTCAATGGACTTCAATGGCAACCAACGGGTTAAGGGCCCAAATCAATGCAGTTTCAAAGGACTTCGAAGGGCTTCAGAGGCTCTGCACGATCCCAGCCAAAGAATAGGGTCTTATCTAGTGAAACCATCGGTCATTTCCAAAAGAAATAAACATTTATACTTGTTAACCACAAATGCGCAACTTCTGTGTTGTGCTTCTTCACGACATATGACGTCATCATTACGTAGGAGAGGTCACGTCCGTGACGTATGTGGAAGTACCGACCCAGTGTTAATGCAACAGTGATTAGGGTGAATTATTCCAAGCAGTTATTTGGTTAATTTACAATGAAGCACTGATAAAAGCTTTTCCTTGGCCCTTGAGGATAGATGCTGCAACCCTGATAAATGTAAATATTAGGGATGCACAATATATCGGCAACCATAGTGGTGGCTGATATATGCAAATTAAAGCCGATAAATGATGGATTATTTCTTTAAGCGGCGAACTTTACGAAAA
The DNA here is from genome assembly GCA_023029165.1 of Gobiocypris rarus. NCBI lineage: Eukaryota > Metazoa > Chordata > Actinopteri > Cypriniformes > Gobionidae > Gobiocypris > Gobiocypris rarus. The sequence goes on along the minus strand of CM040926.1, from coordinate 15,808,268 downwards.
CCACAATGGTTTTGAATTGCTTGAAATATGATTGAAATCATTTAAAAAAGGAAAATACCATGTGCAGTGCAAGTCCGTAATATAGGCTATACAATTATAATGAGAATATAATTGTTTTTGGGACATGGCTTTTAATGGTGTGACTGTTTTTGTAATCAGGCTCACAAAAATGATAAAGCAATTTGGATTTAAGTTTATCGGCCAATTTATCAGTTATTGGCTTTCAAATATAAAGAATTGTCAGTATCGGACAAAATTTTCTTATCAGTACATCCCTAGTAAATATAGTTCTGTGATAATGACTGACTTTTGAACACAGTTAGACACCCTTTTACTTCAATTTTCAGACAGATCATCGACAAAAGTGGGACAGCAATTTATTTATAGCAGTTGATCTGCTGCCTAAATAAAATAAATAACATATTTAGAGCAATTTTCATTTATAAATCTTTTAAAACCATCATAAATGTGTTATTTGTTATGTTTTCTGAAGTGCAATGATGTCAAACCAATATATATATATATATATATATATATATATATATATATATATATATATATATATATTATTTAGTAATTTACGTATAGGTTTCTTTGAATGAGTTCACCACTGCATGTTCTATACTTGTCATTTCATTCACTGACGCATACTCCTTCACTTCTCCTGAATAAGGCATTGTGTATTTGTTCAGCTTTCAGTTTTCATTCCAGCTTAACTCTTTCTGAAGAGTATGTTTTTAACAACAACAAAAAAAAGTATGTTTTTAACACTGAGAACCAGCAACTGTGGATTGGTTCTGCTTTGAGATAATATTTCTCCTAACCTTTAAACTCAATTTCCGGGATCTGCCCGGAGAGTGTTATAGTTACAGTTTAATTAGCATCAATCTTTCATCCATGGATGTGTAATGCAGACAGAGCTTAAATAAACAATTTGATCAGATTCTGGGATTGCAGGAGATGTTTGCTGAAGTATTCATGTCTTGTGCTCCATATAAGAACCTCCATGGTGCTCCTCTGAGTTTGATAGGTTAATCACTTAAGCGCGTTTAAATGGTTGCTGGTGTGCGTCTTAGCTCATACCAGTTGATGCTCATTAGTAAGATGAGGTACTGCTGCAGCCTTGACGTTTAAAACCGCCCCTAATGGCCCGCAGCAGTATATTCTGACACAGGCTAATGAAACCTGTTCTCCATAGTTGAGTATTAACAAGCAACCATGGGAGAGGGATCACTGCACTACATTCATAATACAACAGTAGGAGATGTAATACAGCAACCCCTCCAAAGAAGAGGAAGGTAATTGGTCATTGAACTTTAGTTTGGCATGCGTGCTAAATCCCATCTTTTCCCTTTGACAAGGCCCCTGGAGGATCCCAATTAAAGGTGTAATACTGAATATATTGCTCAACGCAGCCTTATAAACAAGACCGGTCAGTGGAAATGCTTGGCAAGCAGTTGGCGGTGCCACTGGACAGGGTCTGGTATATCGATCGGTGTTCATGCTAAGATAGTGAGTGGGAGTTTTTCCTCAGGAGCGTGCATTTATAAAAAAAAACAACTAGGTAGATTAAATGTATGTTTAACCCCTAAACCCATACCTCTGGCCTTTAGTGATCCGGGATGTCATTCATTACCCAACTGTTTTTTTCTTTTCTTTTTTTTTAAGTTAGACATCAATCTTCTTAGTATCCCTCAATCAATTCATCATAAAAAATTATAAAAGAATGCCATTCATTTTTTGTAAAAAACAAAACAAAAAAACAAACAAAACAATTTATAGGGTCACTCACAACCTGAGGTGTGCACCAGTGTAAGTATACATTATTTCTGCAAATAATCAAATCTTTGTTTACTGAATAAGTGCAATTCACCTTTATTCCACAAGGTCGCAATGTCTGATAAACAATGATGTTACTGCAGGTGGAAAACAAAATAATTTGAAGTATCATCAGCAACCCCTGAAATGGCTCAGTGATTTACTGCAGTGCAAGTGCTGAACGCAGTCAAGTATTAGTGTCACTATCACTTGATGGTGGATCTGGTGAAGAAGCTGTCAGCGATCAAAATATTGATTTTGAAGATGTTGAAAATGAGTTTTGAGAATATGTTTGAGATGGCGAATATGTGCCAGATGCTGAATGTACTGGGAAATGAGCTCTGATGAGGACAGTGATGATGGTATAAAACATCTGCTCAAACTGAACTCAAACTGAAGCTCCAAAAGGAAACAAAATATGCTTTATTTTATTCTTCTGTAATTGTTACTCCAATATCAGGAGAGTTTTATATTATCATGACAGGTAGAGATCCATCGGTGTTAGATATAGATCCGGGTCACTAAAGACCCGAATAGTGGTGCAACATTAATGCATTTAAGGGTTAATGTAATTTATGATATGGTATATAATGAGGTGTTGTTCATAATAAGACTGAATTGTGGAAGAGAAGCTTTCAGGACCATGGACAGCACTCCTGCTGTTTTTAATGGATGCAGCAGTGATGATGCCTAAAGGAAGTATCAAACAAGTCATTACTTTAGCACAACAAGCCTTTAAAAGGAATTTGCTAACAGAATGAGCAATGGAGCTTCTAATTTCCATTATGGTGTCAGCATGCAATGTGTGACTATTGTGCCCAGGTATGCATTCTTTTTTAATCACTTGAAACATACAAATAAATTAAGCTGACTGTTACTAAAGAGCTCATAGTACAATGGAGGGAAATTAAGGAGTGAGGAAGGCAATGTTTTCTATCTTATCAGAATATTTGAGTCTCAGGCAAATGTAAAAAAATTGCAAGAACAAACTTCATTGGTTCTGTGGGTCAAGCACGCACTTTTAAGTTTCTGTTTACTTAATTTGATGTGCTCTGTGCTTGTCAATATAAAAACCTAAATTAAACAATTTCATCACATAAAACAAACGTATATCTCTAGAAGACTTGTATTAAACTGCTTGCTTTATATGGTTTACTGATTCATTTGTCTTTATGAATGTTTTGAAGCTTGAACGTTTGGGTTTTGATGGACAAAAATGATGAGAAAATATTTCAAATAGTTTCATGTGTTCCAAAGATGAATGAAAGATTTATGAGTTTGGGAACAACATGTGGGTTAGTAAATGAAGACAGATGTTTACCCCTATAAACATTCCTATATGTGTAAGCTGCACTACTTTTCCATTGGATGCATGTGCTATGAATTCAGTTGAAACCAGAGATGGTTTTACATTCTCTGCGGTAGCCTAGATCTCTGTTTCTCGGATAGCCTGCTCTGGTTTCAGCCTATCTATTGAAAACAAGCACCTAACTTTTTGCACTAAAAGACCCAGCCACAGCAGACTTTACATTCTGAGCTGCGATTGCTCTCTGGGGGCTATTGATTTCTTGCATTATTCATTAGGAATACATTTACTTTTGAATTTACATAATTAGCTTTGAGTGTAACAGTTAAAACCTACCGACGGGAACTGACATCAGCCTAATTTGTTCAAAGACGACTTTTGCATTATATTTGGAATTTATAAGCGAGTTTAAGGGCTTAGCAGTAGGATTAAGTGCGATCTGTCAGCAAAGCAGGGCTAATGAGCATCTCGCATCACCAAATCCCTTAAACACAACAAAGGCCGCAGCTGAGTTCCATAGTGATGGTGTTCGGACTTGGATAAAGTGTCACTCTGTGGTTTCATGTGGCTGTTTGTAGATTCAGTATGAACATTGTGGGAATCCAAGCCTGCAGTAGCATATGCGATTTTCACGGCGGTGTCCACCTGCCCAACATTTGCAGTCCTTTGATCCACCAGCATCGGGCTGAACACATGCCCACCTTTCAACCTGTGTGCCAGAGCATTGGTCACTGAAGCATGAAAGAGGAAACCTGCTCTTCTCGCTCAGACTCCCGCCCATCTTGAGGCAACCATCAAGCATCACTGGACTCTATATTCCAAGGTGAGACAAATATTCTAGGATCCTGCATTTAAAGGGATAGCTCATACAAAAATTTAAATTTGTCATCATTTACTCACCCCCATGTTGTTCCAAACCTGTATGACATTCTTTCTTTAGCTGAACACAAAATAAGACATTCTAAAGAATATGAGTAAACAAACAGGTCCCTTTGACTTCCATATGAAGAAAAATACTATGAAAGCAAACGTGTTTAGCTTGAGGGTGAATAAATGATGACAGAATTTAGATTTGTGGATGAACTATCCCTTTAAAATTGAACATAATGAAGAGTAGTATTTTGTTATCACATTTTGAGGACTTAAGCATTAAGAAAATGTGACTAAAACTCTTTCAATTATACACAAGGGACAACAGGGTCTACCCAAAAAGCCATCATAAAGAGCAAAGCCAACAGGCTTATAGAAAGATGACTTTCAGTTATCAGAATGAACGTGTCCCTGTGGTTATTAAAGGACATCAACACTTCGGCTTCGGAGGATCTGTGTTGCCTAAGTAAGTATTGCTCATTTTTAAGACATAGCTGATATTAATTGGACACAATTTAATAAAATAAAATATTATATTATAGTTAAATTCATTTGAAAAATAACAAAATATTAAATAATAATAATGAAAATATATTATCATTACTTTATGTAATATCTTGAGTTATTTTATTTTTAACAATTCATTTTGCTTTTAATAATTTTTTATGTATATACACTCACCTAAAGGATAATTAGGAACACCATACTAATACTGTGTTTGACCCCCTTTCGCCTTCAGAACTTCCTTAATTCTACGTGGCATTGATTCAACAAAGTGCTGAAAGCATTCTTTAGAAATGTTGGCCCATATTGATAGGATAGCATCTTGCAGTTGATGGAGATTTGTGGGATGCACACCCAGGGCACGAAGCTCCCATTCCACCACATCCCAAAGATGCTCTATTGAGTTGAGATCTGGTGACTGTGGGGGCCATTTTAGTACAGTGAACTCATTGTCATATTCAAGAAACCAATTTGAAATGATTCGAGCTTTGTGACATGGTGCATTATCCTGCTGGAAGTAGCCATCAGAGGATTGGTACATGGTGGTCAGAAAGGGATGGACATGGTCAGAAACAATGCTCAGGTAGGCCGTGGCATTTAAACGATGCCCAATTGGCACTAAGGGGCCTAAAGTGTGCCAAGAAAACATCCCCCACACCATTACACCATCACCACCAGCCTGCACAGTGGTAACAAGGCATGAGGGATCCATGTTCATTCTGTTTACGCCAAATTCTGACTCTACCATCTGAATGTCTCAATAGAAATCGAGACTCATCAGACCAGGCAACATTTTTCCGGTCTTCAACTGTCCAATTTTGGTGAGCTCGTTTTTGTAGCTGGATGTTGTTCCCTTTTCACATCATTCTTTGTAAACCCTAGAAATGGTTGTGCATGAAAATCCCAGTAACTGAGCAGATTGTGAAATACTCAGACCGGCACATATGACACCAACAACCATGCCAAGCTCAAAATTGCTTAAATCACCTTTCTTTCCCATTCTGACATTCAGTTTGGAGTTCAGGAGATTGTCTTGACCAGGACCACACCCCTAAATGCATTGAAGCAACTGCCATGTGATTGGTTGATTAGATAATTGCATTAACGAGAAATTTAACAGGTGTTCCTAATAATCCTTTAGGTGAGTGTATATAAACATTTAATACTTATTATTTTATTAATTTACTATTCATTTAAACTATTTCATTTAAATGATTGTGTAATATTTACTTTACATTTTAATTAATTTTTTGATTATTTATATACATCATTTTATTGAAACACTGATCATGAAAAAGCTGAAAAAAGCATAATGTCCTTTAAATGCCTTGAAAGATTTTCAGACAAAAATTTGAATGTGCTTACCTTTAGGTCTGTCATCATTGAGCAATATTATGACCTCACCCTAACCAAGAAGAGTAATGTCCGACTGAATGACCAGCTGTAAGTTTTTACAGACTATCACAGAATTTCACACACTAATCAAACATTACGTTATATAATCATAACTGATTTATTATTTTATTATGTTTTGTTTCCAGGGTTCCCAAACCGACGGACATTGACATGAGGTAAAATTATGAAATATGTTTCTGTCCGTTTTCTTTTGCGCACCTTGTCTTTCTTTTCTTACACTGTGTGGATAAACTGCACATTAGAATAGCACACATGCTCTCTTCTCTTCTTGCTCTCTTCCTTTCATGTTGTTGGGTAACTGGGTTTGCTGTCAGTCAGGAATGGGTCAAGGACAGAGTGAAAGCACAATCTTTTCATTGTAAAAATCCCACATTTTATAATCCTGTGTCTTTGTGTGTTCTTACAGTAAGAAGATGATTAAAGTTGATATTCCGAGAGAACATCCTTACAGCTCCCACATCTCCCGGTATCCCGCTATATTTCCATCAAACCGTTCCCCACCAGTCCAGCCCTCCAGTGCTTCTGCTCCTGTAGTTGTGTGGCGGCATCATCAAAGGTGCAAATAAACATAAAATAAAAGCTGAATAACAAAAATTTGTTTGCATTTTGTAATCCAGACAACTCTTTTCACAAACATATAATAAATATATATTACACAAAAATATATGTGCACCCCTGCCCCAAAATATAAACAGCAAAATAAACTAAATAATTTATCTGTAGCTCTGTTGGGTGCAGATAGTTCACTGAATTCTGAGTCGCTCCTTTCTTTTTCTATTTAAAAGGTTCTATTTAGAAGCTATAATGACCTTAGCTTCACTGAGAATGGTTTTCTTTTTATTTCTTCTTCAAACAAGTGAAAAGCATGCCTCACAGCAGCAATGTCCTTGAACGTTTGCAAACACACATTCTTTCATTCTCCTAGCATCTGTGCCACCTCTGCATACAGAAAGCCGAAGAATGACAGCAGCCTGTATTTCAGCCATTGTTGGAGGTTGATAGAGGGAGAATCAATGTATAAAAAAGTGACCTTCTCTGGGCAATCTACCATAGACATTTTTTTCCTGTCACTGTTGAAAGAAGTCTTATAAATACTTTCAGTGAACCATGTCTGTAGTTATCTTCGTTAATGTTTGTATCCATATACTATTTATCTATAAATTAATATTTATCTATAATTATAATAAATGGCACTGTGCATGATCAAGGCTACACCATTGCTCCTGGACGGCTATACCATCCCAAGTTTAAGATGCTGCGCTTTCGTGTCTCTTGTCAACGGCTCTGGTCTAGACTATGTGTTTGCGCTGCGACAGTGCACGTGAAACTAACGTGAAACCAGACTTCGTATGAAAGCATATTTACACTGTCTGAATCGTTTCCTATCGCATAGTGCGCTGTGTCCCTTTCACCATTTAGAAAAATAGTAAATGTGTGAACAGCTGACCGCCACAGCTTCAGCGTCTATTTATAGTGTAGGGGGCGGGACGCTTCAGATTCTAGAGAGCATTTGATTGGACTGAAGATGTGATGAGAAGCTGAAGTCTGCGATGATGTCATCAAAATCTGTAATCTATTTTAACAGAAGTGAGAGACTAAGTTTTGAATGCTTATATCTCCTAAATGTGAATTTTGTCCTTGTTTTGGAACACCCCAGCTTATTCATAACCTTAAGGCTACATAGTCATACTAAAAGCTAAAAAACTTCCTTGATTTCAGGGGGCCTTTAAACTGTGAAGGTTAATGTTAAAGGGCTAGTTCGCCCAGAAATGAAAGGTCTGTCATTAATTACTCACCCTCATGTCTTTCCAAACCCGTAAGACCTTTGTTCATCTTCAGAAGATATTTCTGATGAAATCTGAGAGATTTCTGAACCAGCCATAGGCATCGACGTCATTGCAACTTTCAAGGCCCAGAAAGGTAGTAAAGACATCGTTAAAAGGGGGGTGAAATGCTGTTTCGTGCATACTGAACTTTTTACACTGTTAAAGACTTAGATTCCCATGCTAAACATGGACAAAGTTTCAAAAATAAGTTGGATATTTCATGGAAATTTGATATTTCTGTGTCAAAAATACTTTTTCCGTTTTTTTTTAGTATGGGTTTGTGTGACGTCAAATGGGGCCGAATTTCCTTGTACGGGCCCGTGTGAGAGTGTGTGTGTGTGTGTGTGTGTGTGTGTGTGTGTGTGTGTGTGTGTGTGTGTGTGGACTGGTAATCCCTAAGTTATGGGGACAAAATGTCCCCACAACGATGGCAATATCCAAAATCCTTGTCCTTGTGGGGACATTTTTTGGTCCCCATGAGGGAAACATCTTATAAATCACACTAAATTATGTTTTTTGAAAATGTAAAAATGCAGCATGTCTCCTGTGATGGGTAGGTTTAGGGGCAGGGGCAGTGTAGGGGGATAGAATATATAGTTAATACGGTATAAAAACCATTACGCCTATGGAATGTCCCCATAAAACATGGAAACACAACATGAGTGTGTGTGTGTGTGTGTGTGTGTGTGTGTGTGTGTGTGTGTGTGTGTGTGTGTGTGGACTGGTAATCCCTACGGTATGGGGACAAAATGTCCCCACAAAGATGGCAATATCCAAATTTTTGTCCTTGTGGGGACATTTTTTTGGTCCCCATGAGGAAAACATCTTATAAATCACACTAAGTGATGTTTTTTGAAAATATAAAAATGCAGCATGTCTCCTGTGATGGGTAGGTTTAGGGGCAGGGGCAGTGTAGGGGGATAGAAAATATGGTTTGTACAGTATAAAATGCATTACGCCTATGGAATGTCCCCACAAAACATGGAAACACAACATGTGTTTGTGTGTGTGTGTGTGTGTGTGTGTGTGTGTGTGTGTGTGTGTGTGTGTGTGTGTGTGTGTGAGTGAGTGTGTGATTACTATTATAGATTTTATTCAGTATGAGGGGCCGTATGAGCACTTCTCCTGGAAGGGGCGCGCGTGATAAGAGCGAGAGAGCAAATGCACGCCCATAAAAGCGCTTTGCTCGGAAAGGCCGGCTGCACTGCAGTCACAGGACTTCACAAGATCAACAATGTCACCAAAGAACGTGTTTTTGATGGAGCGGTCCCGACGAGCCAAAGGTTAACGGTCATGCATTGGAAGCATGCGATGAGTAAAACTGCTTCAAATATGTCTATGTTGTTGGCTATCGTCGCGTACACATCAGTAAACAACATGATTGTGTATAGCTAATTTATCAACGGAGCATGCAATGTATGTTGTGTTTTTAAAAACATTTGTTTAGCTGACCACTAGGTGTTGAAGTAAATTAATTATTTTATATTAAACCTAGGCACTGTTCACACAAAGTGCGCTTCTTCATTCAAATGTGCTGCTATTCCATTGTTTTTCTATGTAAACACGCACTAGTCTGATGTGCAAAACCGTTCCGCTTGCTACTGCTAACGTTTAGTCGCATACAATATTCCATAAACCAAACCATGTCCTCATAAACCATGAGTAAACACACACATGTTGACAAGACGCTAAGCAAATACAGTTACAGTCCATACTATATACACTCACCTAAAGGACTATTAGGAACACCATACTAATGCGGTGTTTGACCCCCTTTCACCTTCAGAATTGCCTTAATTCTAAGTGGCATTGATTCAACAAAGTGCTGAAAGCATTCTTTAGAAATGTTGGCCCATATTGATAGGATAGCATCTTGCAGTTGATGGAGATTTGTGGGATGCACATCCAGGGCACGAAGCTCCCGTTCCACCATATCCCAAAGATGCTCTGTTGGGTTGAGATCTGGTGACTGTGGGGGCCATTTTAGTACAGTGAACTCATTGTCATGTTAAAGAAACCAATTTGAAATGATTCGAGCTTTGTGACATGGTGCATTATCCTGCTGGAAGTAGTCTTAAAGGGATGGACATGGTCAAAAACAATGCTCAGGTAGGCCGTGGCATTTAAACAATGCCCTATTGGCACTAAGGGGCCTAAAGTGTGCCAAGAAAACATCCCCCACACCATTACACCACCACCACCAGCCTGCACAGTGGTAACAAGGCATGATGGATCCATGTTCTCATTCTGTTTACGCCAAATTCTGACTCTACCATCTGAATGTCTCAATAGAAATCAAGACTCATCAGACCAGGCAACATTTTTCAGTCTTCAACCATTTTGGTGAGCTCGTGCAAATTGTAGCGTCTGTTTCCTATTTGTAGTGGAGATGAGTGGTACCCGGTGGGGTCTTCTCCTGTTGTAGTCCATCCGCCTCAAGGTTGTGCGTGTTGTGGCTTCACAAATGCTTTGCTGCATACCTCGGTTGTAACGAGTGGTATTTTCAGTCAAAGTTGCTCTTCTATCAGCTTGAATCAGTCGGCCCATTTTCCTCTAGCATCAACAAGACATTTTCGCCCAAAGGACTGTCGCATACTGGATGTTTTTCCCTTTTCACACCATTCTATGTAAACCCTAGAAATGGTTGTGCGTGAAAATCCCAGTAACTGAGCAGATTGTGAAATACTCAGACCGGCCCATCTGGCACCAACAACCATGCCAAGCTCAAAATTGCTTAAATCACCTTTCTTTCCCATTCTGACATTCAGTTTGGAGTTCAGGAGATTGTCTTGACCAGGACCACACCCCTAAATGTATTGAAGCAACTGCCTTGTGATTGGTTGATCAGATAATTGCATTATAGATACATTTAACAGGTGTTCCTAATAATCCTTTAGGTGAGAGTAGAGACATTCTGCTGTTGCTGCTGCTCCTGTTAAATTTCAGCCTCCGGATCAGATTCTGGATCATATATGTATGGTTGAATCTGATTGATAGCCATGGTTTATTTAGGATAATGTTTTCTTTTCCACGTTTAAGGATGTCACAGCTTTCAGACGCTCTCAACGCAATAGCTGCGCACGCTCGGTTTTATTCGGAAAGATTTAGAACAGCGTATCTCTCTTTTATAAATATAATAAAACCAAAGACTATTTTCGGAGATATGAAGGATGCAATACTACTCTTTAGGTACTCAAGAATGACATCATGAGACTGACCCCTCTCCTCCTTTAAAATAGTCCATGTAACCTTAATGTTATAATGCAACAAGAATACTTTTGTGCTAAAAAAATAAACAAAAATAACGCCTTTATTCAACAACCTCTTCTCTTCAGCGTCATTCTCCTGCTCTGGTCATGTAGTAAAGTGCAGCTTCAGGGTTCTGCATCAGGGTCAATGGTGGCCATCTCCTGCTTCAGCATCACACGCATGTGTTGTGGTGATCACGTGAACAGCGTCAGCCAATAATGAGGAAAGTTATTCCTGTTGCCATGGAGACGACTGACTCTTGACCTCAAGTGCCACAACTGCAGTTTTGAGAATTGATAGTGTCCTTGTGTAGGTTTTGTGGCTTTGAAAATAGGCTATGCAGTATAATTGTAAAATTGATTTACAGAACAGGTCATATAATCTGCTTGTTACTTCTGACTTCACATGTCACAGTTCTGGGCTCAGATGCCAAAAGCAAACAAGAAACGGTTCTAAAATACTCTTCACGGTGTGCTATAATTCTACCAACAATAAAAAAATGTTCCTATCCTTTATTTTCGTCCTGAATCACAGATGGCCAGACGGTGATTGATTTATTTTATGAATTGAGTAGAGGTTTGGACCTGGAAACATATACCTTATGACATGACACAGAAGTTGCGATAGACTTTTCTTTCCTATTTTGACACATATTCGAGTGAAATGACTTCTTAAAAAAGAAAAAAATTGCCATGATTTCATGTGAGTGTCAGATTACAAGAGCATGCACAGATAAATCATTTATAATATTCAATAAAAAAAGAGTTGTCCATTTTGATTTCATGAAGACTTTAAGAATTGACTATAAATATATATTGACAATACATTTTTGTAAACAATTTACAGGGATTATAAAATTATTATAACCTTCAATACATTTCAGCCATCTATCCTGACAAATTTGTAGTATCTTAATTCCGTCTTAATCCAACAAAATTTGCATGTTTTTCTCGCAATGCTGAAAAGAAAATATGTAAACATAAGATAAAAACAAATACAAATAAAAATCTGTTTTGGTCTCTTAAAAGAGTGGTGAATGGGTTGTGCGAAGATTAAAGTAAAACTGTTGATTGTCTAAAAATTTCCACTTTTTTATGGCAGTAAGACAATCACCATCTACTGTCTGATATAGGAAATCCAGATCCCCTTCTCTGGATGTAATGGGGGGTAATCCCTTAAGCTCCACCCATTAGATCCACAATTGACGTCCGGTGAGGTGTCGCTGCAGTGAGAACCACTTTGAGCCAAAAGACATCCAGCTCCACCTCTGTGGGTGGAGGGATATAGTTATGGGTAGGGTTAGGGTGTGTTTGAAATTCTAGCTCCACCCATTATACCCAAATTACATTCAGAGAGGGGGAGCTGGACTTCACACTCCACCCATGGCTCTGCATTGAGCAAACTCTCTTGGGCTCTGCAGTGAACACCACTTGACTCTCTGGAGAAAAATGTATGACCAGAAAGGGAATATCAAAAGGTAAAGAATAGTAGACTAACTTTATACCATGTACAGATGACAATTTTGACAGTCTTTATTTTGTAAGTCATGGGGCACACTTTACAAGTGCATAGATGGCAGGTGATTTGCTGCTTTCTCCATTTCTTGAATTGAAAATGAGCTAGACCCTTACTGTGTCCAAAGTGTGATACTGTTTCTTGATACCAGTTAATGAGCAGACTACCGGGAATTCTCCTAATTAGCCTGGGCCTGCAGTTTCTGGAAGAGGGTGGCACACTCTTTAATGAGACCCAACAGTTGTTCTAAATAACCAGTTTTAGTTAAATTTAAACTAAATTGTAAAAATCTATTAATCTGTAGCTACTATTCACTGGCCCTGTCCCAAATGGCACAATTCAAGTGCATTTGCGGTCTTGTGGACAATGGCCACTGCGTATGTCCATTAAGTCCACAAGACAGTAGGGTGTCCGATTTTTCATTTCAAAAGGCTAAACGCGAACACCCCCTTTGTGGCCGATATGCAAACTTTTGCAGAGCCCGCAAGCTCATAGCAGACTTCTACTCGACAGTCAAAGCGGCATTACTGTGCGTCAAGAAATTCAGGACTACTGTATTGCAAGGTCTTAGGGTTCCATTTGGGACAGGGCCTCAAAAAAACAAGTTACGATTACTTGATTGGTTTGAGTACCATTTTGTTAAAGGGCGGTAGTCTAAAGATATTTAATTCTGACTTATTTACACTGTTAAAGAGTTGGATTCTCATGCTCAACATTGCCAAACGCATTAGTGGACGTATGACGGAGTATTTCTGTGCCAAATACACTCCTTTCAGATTCGTATTCATATATTTTTTTCGAGAATGGCCCTGTATGATGTCATAAAGGGCTGAATTCCTTGTATGGGCTCTTCTCCTGGATCTTCGTTCACCCAAAAATGAAAATTCTGTCATTAATTACTCACCCTAATGTCGTTCCAAACCTATAAGACCTCCGTTCATCTCCGGAACACAGTTGAAGATATTTTAGATTTAGTCTTTCTGCCCCTCCATTGAAAGTGTATGCACAGTGTACTGTCCATGTCCAGAAAGGTAAGAAGAAAGGTATGAAAAACATCATCAGTAGTCCATGTGACATCAGTGGGTTAGTTAGACTCTTTTGAAGCATCGACAATACATTTTGGTCCAAAAATAATAAAAACTACAACTTTATTCAGCATTGTCTTCTCTTCCGTGTGTGTGTGATTCCCGCTGCTGACGTAAGACGCTGCTGCTGTGTTATCTGGTGCGCCAGAGGGTCCATGTAGTCTGTGAGGGAGACGCACGCCGTGCGTCTTACGTCAGCAGCATCACTGTGGACTCATGTACGCGGATTCTCATTCTACAGTGCAACAACACTAACAACAATATAAAAGCAAATAAACCAACAATATACTATACTGTATATATATGTATTGTTGGTTTTGTCAAACTGTCTAAACATGATAGGCTATAAACATGAAGCATTGTAAAGTCATCATTTTAATCAGTGTTTTTTAGCTTCTAAAAGGCATAGCTAGCATGTGTAAAGTTAACATATCCAGTTTTATCCTGGCTGTGTAGGGTCCCTTATCACAACGTTGATGTAAAACTGTGTCATAACATAACAATATATGACAAGGTTTTACATTTATCATAAATTATAATTTTATGTATTAATAAAGAGCAACTTTTAATTATCAGGTATCAGTTATTATTTAAGTAAAAACCAGACAAGCCATACATTTGATCTCTTCTGTGTTTGTTGGATGCCACAAGAGATGAAATGCACAACAGATATGGGGAATGCTTTGTCTATTCAAGTATAAATTATACATATATTACCATATGTATACATGTTACAGCAGTGTGGGTAGCTAACAGATGTGGGTATATTGTATTCAAATTTTGGCTTTCCAATACAAACAGGCTCTGAGAAATTCAAAGAAATGAAAAAAGTGACAACTGTCCCCACTCTCCCCTATTCTTTTTATTTCTACTTCTGGACCTTTTTCAAAAAAAGTGAAAAGCATGTCTCACAGCAGCAATGTGTGTTGGCCCACTGGTTGTCCTTGAGCGCTTGGGTACACAGATCCTTTCACTGCAGGGTCTGCGCCACCTCTGCATTCAGAAAGATAAAGAATGACGGCAATCTGCATTTCAGCCATTGTTGGAGGTTTATAAATAGACACTCCTTTTTATGACCTTCTACGGGCATTCTAACATACATAATAGTGACATTCTTGTCACCTGTTACCAAGTAATTTTTCACAATAAATCATTACTGTTGTTGACTTCTTCAGACAAAAAATACTGTATATAGTTTACTGTCATATTTTTAAATGATTATAGTAGTAATTCATAACGTTTATCTCATTTTTATTATTACATAACAATAGACAATTGATTTGGCACATTCCACGAATCACTTTGGTGATCCATGACTCGAGTAAATCAATAGAGGGCGCAATTCCCTTGTTTTTAGGTGGGAAAACCCACATATGTTAAACAGGTCTAAACAATTATCTAAGGTAAAATTAAACTTTGCTAAACACGTAAACATTTTGCATTAATTTGGCTGTATTTGTAATATATATTTTTTATTGCTAGAAAGTTGGATACACAAATCCAGGTTTTTAAACTGGATTTAGACATGCCCCACATTTTGGTGGCAATGTTGCAAAATTACAAAGCTCATGAAAAAGGAAGAAAAAATAATTGAATACAACATATAATATAATATAATATAATATAATATAATATAATATAATATAATATAATATAATATAATATCATATAATATCATATAATATCATATAATATCATATAATATATAATGCTTTGTTAGGGTGACAGTGATAAATGTCATTGCTGAATATGCAAGTTCTCTACATAGCTTCTAATTATGGGAAACTGACCACTAAATAATGAGACAACAATGATGTAGTGTCTTTATTCCATCACTAGATGGGAGCATTGTCTTTCTTTAGAAATCTCCTGTCACCTGAAACAAAGCCCTGTGCAGTAGTGGGTTTTATTTAAAACACACCCACCCCCTTTGTTCAAGAAAATATTCAAAGGCTTTCCTATCTGCTAGAATAAATACCCTGTTCTTCAGTTGTAAGTCCTTCATTTATACATTCATTCATTCATTGCATTTAAGCAATTAAGATTATGTTCATATAACAGAACACTGCATGAAAAGGGTTAAATTCTGGGTTAAATCCATAGATTTTCAAAAAGGCTGGTTTGGACACAGTAGAATTAGAGGTAGGCCTAAGTGTATTTGTTAAGACATGGGTTAGTATTAAACAAACCCTCTATAATCTGACACAACATCTTAGTAATATTCTGGCAGATTTTACACAGGCAGGCACCAGTCATGTTTTCTTTAAATAAGTTTGCTGAGGTATTGATTATAGCTGAATGAGTTATTTTGCCTACACATGCTATTTTAACTATAGAGGCAATTATGACATGTAGTGTCGTTTAATATGCTGTACATATTAATATTTAAAAAATAAAGACAAACGTCGATACTCAACAAGCCATATTTCACCATGGGAACTTCCTCACAATGTTTTTGGGTGATTGCAAATTGTTTGCATCTTTTCTGGTGGAAGCCCACACATTTCCAGTGCAGTCACGCACAAACCCACTTCACATGAATGAATATTCTTTCCTCTAACACACATAAGCACTCTCAATGATGAGGGTGTGTAATACCCCAGGAATGTGCTAAAAATATGCATGGCTTGGTGAACACACCCCCATAATACACAGCATGTCCGACTATGACTAACAATACCCTCAACATCCCTCCTCTGTTTTTTCTTTCTCCTCCATTACAGGCAACACCAAACTGATGAAAGATACATAGCACTACTCATGTATTATTTGGCTTCTCTTTATCGCTGCTGATTGGGTTTGGCATCAGACTAAAGGCTTGGATGCTCTTGAACACTCTTGAATGCTCTACAGTTATTTAGGTTAATTATCATGATAGTTAATTCTCTGAAGGGTTGTCCACTTCTTACTTATTGTGACATATTGGTGTTATCATAGTGACAACCTGTACATAATTTATGTGCCTGATTGGATGTAGGATATGGCCTGCTTTCTCAATGACCTTAAAACATTACAGAAACATCATAAATCAAACTATAGCTTTATACATGTTATGTGTAGTACAATGTACAAACATGTATGTACACAATAACATACGCTGTATCAAATTATTAATTTAAATGTTAGTAGGTAAAGTATAAAGTGGGTCCAAAAACTTAAGAAAAGAAAGAAAATAAATGTGAAAGTATCATGCAATAATTTATGACATTTCTCCATATATATAGAACATTTTTGGCATAAAGTGTTCTTTAAAATTGTGTCAAAAACCCTGGGGTTCTATTTAGGACTATTTTTTTTCTTTGAGTAAAGCTGAGGTAACTGAAGGTGTAAACACATAAGATGTAACATAAAAGCCGAATGTGTATTAAAATAAACTAAGAAGAAATATAGGCTGAAAATTAAACATAGGTTTTTACTGTAAATTATAAGATAATTTGTTTATTTTTGCCTCCAAAAAGGGAACATTTAACCTTATTTTACTGTAAAAATTTAATTAAACGTATAAGGTTATATGTATACAGTTTATTACACCTAGGCCTATTACTTTTAACCAATTACATTTTTACAGTGAAATCAATGCCATAGTAGAAAAACTGATGCATCAAATTTTGTCTTTCACAGGTTTTGTCAGTACTATGAGCAAACACGTGAAGAACCTTCCAAGATGAGTTTCTGAAATATGGCTGGTGATATACATTTTCAGCTACGAGTGTCATCCATACAAAAAGACCAAACCAAAAAGTGCATGTGTTTTAGGCTATATTCTTTCCTCAAAATCACAAGATAATTGCAAATATGTTCATCTTTTCACTATCATATCTTTATAACTTAAAAAAAGGTTTATTATATAAATACATTTTGAATAATTGTAATATTATTATAGATTAATATAATATTTAATCTAATGTTTCACTCAATCAATTTGATTATAGGTTCGGCAACACTGAAATCTTTAACTAGGCTACTGGAACTTCCAAATAGTGGTAGGGAGGTATTTTTGTCCAACTGTAAATGTATCAAAAGTCAAGGAAAGTCTAAGAAAATAAAAAGATTAATGCTATAAAAGTTGTATACAAAGTGACTTTCTTCTGAAGTGACCTTCACAGCAAGGACCAACATCCATCGCCAAATAGTTGCTTGCCAGGGGAAATATCGAATATGTATTGGTAAATGAGGAAATGTGGGCATTGTGTTAAAAAGAGCACTTTATATTCCTCACAGTAACCAAAGAGCAACAAAATTGGGTGCTTAAAAACACTTAGTTGCAGTTATTAGATCTAGTGAGCTCTGAGGAAGACAGCCACGTCACGGAAAAGGTACAGTCAACCTGCTGTAGTCCCGCCTCTACACGTGACGTACGTGGTAATTCCCCCGCTGATTGGTTGAGGTCACTTTCAGTTGCGTCTGTAAACCGCTCGCGGAACCCACGCGCATAACAGTTACAGCACCGTTTATTTGCTCAGTGAGCGCGAGGGCAGCGCATCTTCAGACTCGTGTTTGACTCAGCCCTGATTACTTCATGTAATCGTTTTATTTCTACATGTCGAATAATAGCGGTTTGTTTCGATATTTAACTGTATCCAGTTTTTATTGCCTGGAGGTTTGTTACATTAATACCCAACGTAAACTTCAAAAAAGGCGACAGTCCACTCACAAACCTATTTTGTTTGTTATTATTTTTCGGTTGATACGCAGTGTTGTCGACAAGATGCCTCGCGGATACATTTTGTAGTTCTCTCCGCAGTTTTCTTATCCTCCGGAAGTGGCGGTCAGTTTAACTCTAGTTACTTCAGTTTAAAAGGTAAGTTAAAAACTTCCTTTAATTTTGCGTAACTACTGAATTTACCTATGTCATTCCTTATTCTTTTCACAATTGCATGTGTTCTGCGTGCCATGCAGTCTGGAAACATGTCCATGCATGATTTCAAGCATTGTATCTTCCAAGTCAAGACGTTGTAAAAACGCTATAATAACTGATGCTTCGTGGAAACTATTTTAGTTTGGGCGTGGACGACAGGAATTCATGCACAGCTGTATCTAAAATGTCCCTTTGAAGAGAAAAGTCTTCTAATAGTGTTTTAGCTTGAGAGATGCTTAACGGCTGCATATACATTACTATCTTAATATTGAGGGTTGGCTGTCATTATAAACAATACAATGCATGGCATTATATTAAGTTAGGCTATTTTATTAAATGTCCAAGGCATCAAACGTGAATTTTTATTTTGTTGGCTTGTCTAAGTGATTCTTTCATCTTTTTTCATTTTAGAAAATATTAAGATCTTAGTACGCATGTGTCAGTATTCGAGTCTTTCTATATTGATAACTTCATCTCTTTAGATGCAAATAGGTTCATTAAAGTTGCAGTAGGAAATTTGGTGCTTGCACTTCAACATGTATTAAATAACAAGCACTCAAAAGTACAACTTACAAGCTTATCTAATTGCCTCAGTAAAATGGCATGTACTTGGAAGTGAAGATGATGAAGGTGATGATGATGGTTTGAACAGTTGATGTCAAAGCATGTGTTTGAGAGGTCTAGGTGTGTGGACCACTGGTTGTCATGGCTCTGAACACTATCTGAATGTGACAAGAAGCACTGTATCCATTAGAAATACACTCTTTTGTCATTTCCCTGTCACCATGGTAACAGATTGTGAAATGTGTTTTTCTATGTACAAGTCCTAACCAGAACTGCATGCCAGTGAAGTAATTTTTTTATACTCGCTACCACATTATTTAAAGGGACAATGAGCTGCCTCAGTGGCCAATTTGTGAACATTTTCACAGAAAGATATATTGGGCTGGACTGACTTTTATCTTCCTTCACAGCCACTGAGAGTAGAAGCTATGAGGAGGATGCTCTTTCTCCCTATCTCTTCTTTATTTGTCACTTTCTATAAACAATACTCCAAGATACACAGACTTCGAGGCATTACAATCTTGGAAAACGAACACAACAGTTGATATGAGCAGAGCAGGACGGAGGATTTCTGCACAGATTCCTAGAATGATTATTTTACACAGTATTCGACTGTGAAATTCAATGCATAATGAAAGCCAGAGGCCAATATTTTATTGATGTACTTGACACAAACTTATGCTGAGTCAGAAGGATTGTGTTTGTAAATTTCTTAAGCCTGTGACAGTGTTTCGAAACATGATTGGATGGAACAGGGTGTCAAATTGTGTGCTGTGCGTAGCTTGAACACCAGTTGATTTTTTTTGCAGTGATGTGTGAAAAGGCTTGTTTCTAACAGACTAGATTGAAAATGAATTGGACAGCTAACATATGTCTTCAATAACATCTAAAATTATGAATGGCAGACCTGCCTCATGATCAGTGCCACCATGTCATGAGAAATGAACCTAGTTTGCAACCTAATGTGTTCATTAGTTCAATCAATTATTTTTAAAATGTTACAATTTGATAATATTAAAGATGTTTTATATGTATGTTGACTGATAAAATGAACAGATGTAATCCAAGACTGCAAATGTAAGAAAGTCAACTTCAGACATATTGACAAACTCAAAAAAATAAAAGTTCAATGATATAGGGGGGAAAAACTAAACAATATTTTGCCACTTTTTGTAATATCTGATCATTCATGGCCTAATTAAAGTAATGTTTTAAAATATCTTCATTTAAAGCTGCAGTCTAAGTTTTGCCTCTGTCGCCATCTCTGTTTGAAACCTGCAATTGCAGTTATCAGCGGAATTATCATCATTATGTGCGTTGTGCAACGGCGCTTCTCAGTGCGGATGAATCTAATGTTTTGAGGAGTGTTTGTGGCTGTCATTCATTCACCGCACCGGTGTGGATACTGTACTTCCGAATCACAGATTCTACGTCTTGGAAGTATGACAAAAATAAGAATTTTCACCGGAAAATTTCATCTGATTCTGACAAACTGAGAAAAAAAAGCATTACAATAAATCGTGCAACCAACGATGATTATATCTAACGATCGCTTTGCTCATATCACATCAAACCGTGCAAATTATTATTATTGCTTTATTTTCAAATAAATTGTTCATTTTAACAATATCAGCATTGCGTGACATGTATTTAGTGTGTATTAGCGTTACCTGTAGATTTCAGTGTGTGTACAGTCTAATCTTTTGCTTTTGACTACGGTTGAATCTCCAGTTGTCACTGATAATTGTCGTTTGGATCTTTCTGGATTACAATCCGTAATTAAAATGATAAATTGAATTATTTAGCTGCTGTGAGAAAAGGCTATAAATGATCCGTCACCTGCAGAATCCTCAAATGCGATACTACTATTAGCCGGACTCCTTCTTTACATACAGACGTGATGTAATGACGCAAGACACGGAAATCCACATTTTCCCACGGAAATCCACCAGTTCCACTCAAATTATAGCACATTATTACAAGCTCACCGTTGTGAATCGGGCTAAGGTAAGGAGATCGTTTTGAACACTGGCTTGTTGTGTACTTGCTCAAAAATGGATTTTGGATCATTTTAACCAAACAAAAGTTACGGACTGCAGCTTTAAGGATGTATCTAATAATGAATTAAGTGATTTAATTTGCATTAATTAGCATCTCATGTCAATTAATGTTACCTCAATAATGGTGTAAAAATGGTATATGTTTATAACATTGTAATAATGTAAATATAGCTTACGCTTTATATATTAGATGTCTTTAAGTCAAGTCACCTTGACAATACAATGTAAAATGTTCACAATAAATGCATTGTATCAAATGATTCATTGAAATTTTAGTAAATAGTAGTTGCAAGGGATGTGATAGTCCTCTATATGTGTCCATTGCCTTTTCTCTAAAAGAAAGTTCCATATCATCCATTCTGGCTTATATTTCTGTGCTTGGTATGTCCCAGACTGAACAAACCTAAAGGATGCATTAGAGGCTGTAATTGCCTTTTCCATTAATATTGTATTATGGTGCCATTATTGTGCACTTTCTATTTCTTCAACTCTTTGTGTACTTCCTACAGCTTTTCCACTTCCCATTGTGGAGCCCAGCTCTCAGATTAGTGGCTGTGTGAGTGCGAAAATCCCTGCTAGATACACCATATATGATGAGTATATGGAGTAAAACTAACTGTAGGTAAATGACTGGGCTGAAGCTTTTGGGAAGAAGTTGAAGTTTTAAGTTCTATATGAGGATGTTTTGCTTTTTGGTTTCACCTGCTTGCGACTGCAGCTATGCAGGTAATCTTCCTCAGTATGGTGCTGCACATAGCTGTGTCCTTTAACAAGGAAACACACACCTTTATTTTCACACCAGGACAGCAGCCTGAGCCCAAAACCGTTTTACAAAACCACACACGCTGTTGCCATAGTCACAGTGTGAGGTGAAATAAGTTGAGTTTGATAAGAGACCTCAGGAGGGTGAAAGTGGTTTGATTCTGTGTTTTTTTTATTTTATTCGTTTCTCATGGGAAGTTCTCTAGGATCTTGACCCTGTCTAAGAAAATGTGCTGTGGATATGGAGTCAGAGTGTGTATAGGGGCTTTGAGAGCAGATGTTATCGTTGCTCAAGCGCAGTGGCAGGTGTTGCTGCCGTCTACCTTCCTCATCCATAAAAGATTTGATTTCTAAACCTAAACAAGTGGGTGAGGTTACAGCTAGATGGAAAGACACCATTCTGTGTGGTTTTCACTATATTAATATGTTGTTTATTTAAAGCAATTTGTTTTTTACATGCTGCATTCACCTTTGTTGAGGCAAAATCTGATATCTTTAACATCGTGTTTAAGCCTTAATGACATATTATCTCATTATGTCTGTTCAGACGGTCTGTGCTGTAGACAGCTGATATCAATAGCTCAGTTCAAGTTTCCTTTGGTGTCATTTAATTGCTGTCTTTGTGTTGTAGAAAGAGGGCAATTCCCTAAGTGAAATCTTCTTCCCTCACAGAAAACATAACAATTAAAAAATTAGCATTGCATTATTTCGTTTATTATATTTATGCTAAAAATCATTAAAAAGTCTATATAAACACACCACTTGCAAGAATCTTTTAGCATTTATTATTTAGCATTTTTCCTAATTAAATAATTGCAGATAACCCATTTTTACTTCACATACTTCCTCAAGAACCACCAAGGTTTGTTCTTGTGCGTGGTGACATGAGGGTGAGTAATTTATGACAGAATTTTCATTTTTGAGTGAAGTATCCCTTTAAATATACTAAATCAACTGCTAAGAACTGGAAACATTAAATTTCCAATGATTCTAGTTATGTAGGAACCAGCCAATCACATTGGTAATTTCATCTCGATCTAGCCGTTGCAATATTCCAAATTGTCTACTAACAGGCTGTGGGCAGGACAAAGTGACTTAAGTTGATATTACCTCACCACAAAAGTTTCATAAAAGGGAATTCATCTGAATAATTAATTCGCCAATGTCTTTTCAGTTCAAAACATTTTAAAGGGGGCATAACACACACAGCTTTAGTTTTATCATATTTATAAAAGACAGGTACGCTGATTCTTTCCAAAAATAGCCAAACTCGTGAAGGCATGCAGTGGGCGAGCTAAAGAATCTCGAGCACACACACTCCCTGGATAAATTTCGATTCACTATAGGTTTGTGTTGTTGGCATTACAAAACAGACATTTGATGCAGTTTCAATCACCGCCTGCGGTTTCAACTCATGACTGGGAACAAACAAACACACTTGCAGAACTCTGGAAAAACAAAATGCATCCACTGTTTCCTTAATGCTGGGTTATTTGGGAAGCTGAACAAGGTTTTTTTTCCCTCACAACCAGAAACACACTTCTTTAGTGACATTGTTGATTTTGGGGTCTAAAAACAAAATGACAGCGCTGCCGACGGCTTCCGTAACCCGAACAAAGCTTGTTGTTGATGCTCTTGCGCAAGTTCTGGTCAATGTGCGCACACGCTCATCCAGGAGAAGTGCCCATACAAGCAATTCCGCCTTTATGACTTCATAAGGGGGCCATACTCTAAAGAAAATTTTCCAAAACTTGTTTGAAACCTGAAGGAGTGTATTTGGCACAGAAATACTTTGACATGCGTCCAACTAATTTTTTTTAATTTTGGCCATGTTTAGCATGAGAATCCAACTCTTTAACAGTGTAATTAAATCAGAATGCATGAAAAAGCATTAGACCCCCTTTAAATAATGTACACGTGATTGATTTCTGAGTCAAGGCAACTCATACTGTTGAATCCTGAGTGAATAGCCATGCTGGGTAACCATACTCTATATTCTTCATATTCTATCATTCTCTTATGAAAGTTAAAGTTTTACAAGTAAAGAATTGTATAGAGCTTTTGAGGATATGAATGTCCAGTACTTTTGAGGATATGATTCTCATATCAGTATCCTAATAAAATCTGTATTATTTTACACTGAGTGGTTTCCTTATTGAAGCATGGTGGCTTTATCCTGTGATCACATGACCTGCTGAATATTCGCACTATCGCAATAGAGGGTATGCATTGATGTCACTTTCCCGCCGGAACACAGTGGCAAAAGAGCCCGTTGCATGACTGGATCTAATAGGGAAAACTGCAATACCGCCAGTAAAACAAACGATTATCAGTTGTAAATAAAGGTTTGACTCGATATAGTGTTCCTTACATCTTGCCAAAGATCCAGTGACCCATGGATATTGACATGCAGCCAGGAATCGTGTTTTCTGACATTTAAATGTGTCTGATTTAGACGGCAGGGAAATACATAAAGCAAATTTGCCTTTTGAACGAATCTAAATCCGCGTGATCACTTATATCAATGTTATATCATCATATCGTCCAGCCCTAAAACCAATGCTGCCACTGTGTTTTTGCCACTCAGTGGGCGTAACCGCAGTCACGTCATGTGCATACCTTTTATAAATCTATGAACAGAAAAAATTAATCATTACTGAAAATTCAGAAAAATTTAATCATGCCTGCAAATCCATATCTACAAAGTAAAAAATGAAGCTTTTGCATGATACAGCATATCCAGTTCAACATTAAACAAAAATTCTGTCATTATTTACTCACCCTCATGTCGTTCCAAACCCATAAGTCTTTTGTTCATCTTCGAAACACAAATGAAGATCTTTTTGTTGAAATCTGAGAGCTCTCTGTCCCTCCATTGACAGCTATGCAACTGACACTGACGCTTCAAAAAGTTCATGAATAGATTGAAAAAAATAATCCATGTGAATTAGGGGTGGGAATCACAAGGTACCTCATGATACAATATGATACATGGCTCACAATACCGATAATATCACAATACAGCAATTCTGTGATCATCAATATATTGCTAGATAATCCTAATGCCGAGTTCAGACTGCCCGATTTTAGCCCCGATTTTGACTCGCCAGCAGGTTTTGCGAAATCGCAGACAAATGCCCGAAATCATAGGCAAATCAGTGCCCGTGCACGTGAGTGACAATCACGCAGTGTGAATGATCAAAGACACGATCAGAGAGAATGGCCGACACCCGCAAGATATTTGGCATGCTAAATATCTGGACCTGTCGGCGATTCATAATCCTGCTGTGTGAAATGCGTTCTGACCTTTTTATACAGTCTATGGTTCTGACTGAAAATAACACCGGCGATGACAAACAGCCAATGAGAGAGCAAGATACAGGGCAGCGGGAGGTTCAGGGAGGAGTTATAGACCAGAATATCAGTATTTTAATAGATATAGTTACAATTCTATCAAACAGAAACAAAGCACAAACATTTCCAGCCGCAGCAGCAGAACATGGCAAAAATATTTATTTACCTCAAACTCTCTTCACAGTCATTGCTTCCTGTGTCTCTCCAACAATTTCCTCCACCATAATCTTTTTTTCTTTTTGACAGTTGGGAGCGCAAACTTTTTGCAGTTTATCATTTTTAGTATCAATTCCAGTCTCTCGCGAGAACTCCAGTCTGACGCGTGTGATCTCGCGTTGTTTACTTGTCACAGCGCACGTGGGTTTGGTTGGGAACATTGGGAAACGTAGTTTGCGCACTGGAGAGAGAGAGTTGTCGCCGAGTCTTTCTCTTGTACAGTCATTCGGTGTTAAACCCCCTGTCGCCGATCCATCGTGCAGTGTGAACACAGCAGTGACTGAATGCTACCTAGATAGTCATGCTGTGTGAAATGAGAAGTGATCCAACCAGTTTGAAAATTGTGCAGTCTGAACTAGGCTTAAGATGCATCACGATATCCGACTATGAAAACAAAATGCCCGTGAAAAAGTGCAGGTTTTCCAGACTTTGGACTTAAAATCTATTATTTTTCTCACACTGCTGTCCATCCTCTGTTAAAATATTTTTTCTTAGGCTAGTTAACTTATGTTCGTGTTCCCCTCATTCATGTGTTGAACACCACCTTGAGGAGCCATGAAGTAGCGATGCTGGGAGCAGGGAAATCTGTTTGGAGTGCCTTATTTTATTAATTAATATATTGTTAATTGGTTCCAGCGTATCGATTCTCGTATCACACGGAGAAGGACAGCGATATATTGCCCTATCAATATTTTGTCCCCTAATATGAATAGAGCGGTTTATTCCAAATTTTCTGAAGAGACTCAAGACTCTTCGGTTGAACTATCCCTTTAAGGGATGGTTAAGGGATGAAGTTATTTTTTTACCGAAGCTCATTTGAAACTATTAAAAAACCTGGCAGTCATAGTGAGTACAAGTGTTTCTTCCTGGACAGGTTTTCTGGTCTAATAAGTCTTGCGAATAGAATGCAGTAAAGGTCAGAAAATCAAAAGACCTGAGCCAGTTTGCAGAGACGGATGAGTTGTCAAGCTCAGAGGTCATGACTAATTGGCTCCTCTGCCTTATAAATATTAAAGACAACAAAGAGCTTCAACATGCTCTTCCACTGTTCCCCTGCTGTTCTTGCCTCTTTAAAATCCCTGTAACTAAAGGGTCAAAATTGCTGTGGTCTAAAAAAAATCTTTTGCCTTAAATAGAAACCGATCAAAGCACATCTGCATCCCAAGCAACCTCTGGAATGAGGCCTCTGATGGAGAGATAAGAGTCTATGGTGTGGTCTAAGAAGCCTCATTAAATACATCTTGCTGAGAATACGAGGCTATTCTTCTACACAAGACTGCAGTCTAAAGTAGAGCTTTATTCAATTCGAGCTGTGAATTGGGTTTTAGCAAATGGATGCTGTTTGAAAAGATGTATTGTTTTAGCTTGCCTGGATGCACTGGAGTTTGTAAGTGCAGTAAGAGTGCAATTTAATATTCTGTCATCTCCTAGAGTGCTTCAGATTACTATATGTTATGTCGCTTTTACAGAATTCAGAGCATCAGATTTGGCCTGTTGTTCGCAGAGGGTGTATGGGAAGGCTGGATAAAGCTCTTATCTGGTCTTCATTATTGGCTAATTCACTCTGTAACTGATGCGAATTATAGTACATTAGACACATTATTTCAGGAGGTGGAAATTTTTCCAGAGCACCATTGAAATGTGAGCCCGTTTTGCCTTTGTTTTCCAGAATCTTTCCATTTCAGCCACAAAATGGAAACCTTTTATTTGTATAACCCTTTATTTGTGCAAAAGAATCAGACACTAGCCCTGCAAAACAAAAACGCCTACACAGAAAATAAATAGCTAAAGTTTGGCTCACTGTCATTGCTTTGCTTGTTCCGAAATGTGTTATCACAATGTGATAATTAGCCATCCTACAACACATAAATTAGGAGAACCTTTGGTGTCCAGATTCACCTCTCGCATTTTCTCTACAAATATCATTCAATTAACAATTAGCCTCGCAGAACTGCAGGTAATGGATATGTGTGTAGGAGAAAGAACTAAAAAAGGTAAAAAATAAAAAAACAAAAGAAAGTCCCGCACACTGTCTACTTACAAAAGTATCAAAAATAGCTTTATTTGCAACGTTTCTGTCCCATGACCTTCATCAGGCACACTATTCAAAACACAGACACATCTAAAAACAACTCATTGAGAAGATCCATCAATTATCAATGATTTCATACATCATTATATCATTATCATATCTATAATTAAAAGAAGAATGTGGATTTCTATTTGGATAATCAATGATATATTAATACCAGAGCTGCTTTTTAAATTAGTCCCTATTATTTTAAAGGTGAAGTGTACACTCTAAAAATGCTGGGTTGTTTCAACAAATATGGACAAACCCCACTGTTAGTTTAAATCTTTAAATTACATTTTTAAACCCAATGGTTGGGTTTGTATAATTTATGTAACACTATACACTGTAAAAACAACAACAACATAAAAACAACTTAAGTTTGGTTGCTGCCTTAAATTTTTAAGTGCAATAAATTTGGCTGCATAACTCATTTCAACTTAAATTATATTAAAGACTTAAAAAATGGTTAAATTGTGACTGAAAAATAATATGTTAAGTTGAGGCTTAACTTGTTTTGATGAGTTAAAGTAAAGTAAAAAATGTAATTACTTTGTGTACAGACTAGGGATGCGCCAATCCGATACTCAGATCGGGTATCAGCACCGTCACTGCCATTTCTGCCGGATCGGATATTGGTCAGACGGGAGCAATCCAAATCCAATATTCTGTGTTATTGTTAAGCCCCAGGCACAAAAACATAAAAAAAGCACCATAAAGGTTTCGTGCACTATATTCCAAGTTTTCAGAAGCTTTTCCATAGCTTAATGTGAGGTACAGATGAATATCTAAGTTGTTAAAATCAAGTTCAAACGAATGCTTCTCTCCTCTGCAGCTGTCAGTCATTCTCCTTTAAGAAAGAAAATGTAATTTGATCGTATATATTTAGGCATATATATAAATATAATTCGCTGCAATAGGAGTATAAGTAATGGTTATATCAAGCCTGGCACAAAAGAATGATCCCAGTCTCTTCCACACAGTGAGGCTTACAGTTTATTAGGTAATTAGGCACTTTTTTATTATTATTTAAGTATTGGATCGGTACTCTGAAACGTCCAGCACTGAATCTCAGGGATCGGAATCGGTATCAGATGTAAAAAAGGCTAATCCCTATAGTACAGACAACACAAAAACAGATTGTTTCATTGAAACCCCATTGATCCAATTCATATGGACAAAAAAATCTGAAAACTTTTTTAAACCACTGAGTCACTTTTTGTTTTAATTCTATTGTGTCTTGTTGCTCCAGTGCTTCTCTGTTAAAATAAATGAAAAACAAAAGTTTTTCAGCAGTAAGGTTTTATACATTGCTGTTAATAAAATAATGTTCTTTTTTATTTCATCAGTCTTTGAGGTGGTTTACTTGTTGCCTGTAGCTTTGATTTAAAAGGTTAATTCACCCAAAAAATGAAAATTCTGATATAATTTACTCGCCCTCATTTGCATTGATGAATGTTTATATGTGAATAAAAGCCTACATTCAATCAGTTCATCATATGAGGTGACCGTGTCTCTTCATAAAATTTGGACTAAACTGCTTAATGGGTGGATTCCTTTTGATCTCTTTATTAACTTTTTGAAGCATCAAAGTGGTAGTTGCGTAGCTGTCAATGGAGGGACAGAAAGCTCTCCGGTTTTGTTAAAATAACTTTGTGTTCTGAAGATGAACGAAAGTCTTACAGGGTTTTGGAAAGACATGAGGGTGAGTAAATGATGACAGAATTTAAATTTCTGTCAGGACAACTAGCGTCAAAGATGATTGATTGACTATTAGCATATAGTTTGGATTGTCGGTATGGTTCTGTTCTGGGCAATAACTCCCTGTGCATCTAATGCAGCTTAGCATGGATAAGAGCAGGGAGAGCATTGATGTTGATATTAAATGTACAAAATAATTTTGGAATTCAGTCTGATTCAAGGGGAATTAGAATACCAAATCCTGACTGACGAGAGGAGGAGCTGGGGGTGGAGGAGGTAAATGAGCTCCTGAGAACGCAATAGCTGCTGATTGTACTGAAGGAGCTTATATATGTATGTGGTGATAGACGTTGTATTCCCCCAAAAACTAGACGTGATCAGCTGACAGACAGCTGAAGCGAGTTAGACTAACGTGACCTGCCAGAACTGACACTATATGCTTTATGTTTTTAAAAGAAGCCGGCCATCACTGACTTGCCAGAACTGACACTATGCTGGATTTTTGGATGAACTATCACTTCAATACTGTAGCAGAAGACTTTGTATTGCAAAGAAAGAAAACATGCTGGTATCGATCCAATCGATCCAACAATAATGTGCAGTAATATTTGAATTTGTCTTAAAAATATTTCAAGTCCAAGGATAAATTCAAGGTTGTGCAGTTATAAAGTATCTGCTGTTGACATTGCATTTCTGCAAGGCAGTAGTTTTATTGGGTCAAGCCCTCAGTCAGAGCTGACACAAGGAGTCTTCAGTATGACCAGAATATTCCTGCTGGGCTTCTGAGGGTCCGCTGGGACTGAACTGCCCTGCTTGCGTTCTCGCCAGAGGAAGATTTCTGCTGCTCTTACACAGTCTTGCTCTCGCTGTCAGTGTGACATTTCTAAAATATTCTCTTCTTTAAGATATGCATGACTTCTAGTAGCCATTCACAGTGGCTCTGCAAAGATCTGATCTTTCTAGTTCAAAGTAGCTGATGAAATATTTCATGCAAACATCCGTTTGCTGTCGGTTGAAGAAGATGGTTTTCCCCATCACAAATATTGTTGTCTTTCCCCTCAGCTCTAATGAGTCAGTATTTGGCAGATCACGTCAGCTGAAGATAGATGTGGTTTTCAAACAGTCTTTATTCATGTCGAAAGATTTACGAGGAAGGGAGGGGCCTGTAGGGTGGATGGGGGTCGGAAGTGGTTAAGAAGCAGCGCTTGTGCATTCAAAAAAGATTTAATCGGAAAAGTGTCTTGCAACGCTAGACTTCATGAACTGTATTAACAAGGAATACTCCCACATTCTGTCATAACCAATAACTCTTCCATCTCAGCTAGTTCTGCGAAGAAAATGACATCATTGGATAACCCAAGCGATTTTTGCCATAATCCAACAACCATGATGCCCACCTGCACACCAAAAACTTGAAGTTATCTTCACAGTTCTCAATATTCCACATTTGCACTGAGCGCCAAGTTTAATGCCAGTACATTTGTAAATGTGAGCGTGCTGGCACTGGAGCACCAGGGTTTGGCAGCTGCTCAGATGGAGCTCTACAGCATCTCATGAGGAAAAGAGCACATCTGTGCAGTCTCATGCTGGAGGGAAAATTCAGCCTCGAATACACATCAGTGTCATGCTTTCTGTGTAGATAACTTTGATTATAATGACGGAAATTTCACAATGCTCCCTTTCTTTTTTTTTCTTTTTTTTTTTTTACATTGAAGTATAGTAAGAACCATTGTTAATAATTGATCACCAAATCCGTATTGGAATGATTTCTGAAGGATCATGTGAGGCTGAAGTAATGGCCACTGAAAATTCAGCTTTGCCATCACAGGAAACTGTGTTTTTGATCAAATGTGCAGCCTTGATTATCATGAGAGACTTCTTTCAAAAACATTCTCAAAATCATAATTATTCCAATCTTTTGACCGGTAGTGTAAATGTAGTTTGTTTGTAATTGCTGATCAACATGCAACTTTATGCATTAATATCTAGCTGGTTTTCCATCCAAATTTGGCTGTTTCCATTAGCTACATTATGCTCATTATCTCAAGGTAGTTTAATTGTAGGGCTGTATCACAATGTGTAGCCATGATACTGATTTATTTGTGCATTTAGGTTACAGTTCAATAATGAAGAAGCAGGTAATGTAAAAAAGCACTAATTCTGAGACTGCCGATTGTCAGTGCGGTGAGACTTATAGCCGCTTCCATGCCTCCAAATATTAGTGCTCATCGCAAACACACTGGGTCTCTGCTGTGCATTTTAATCACAATCCAGTTATGATATTGTGATGATTCATGTTGTATTGAATCATTACATGTGTTGTGTTGTGGTGTGCAGTTTCTTGAAGGCTTGACAAAATCATTACATGACAACACTTTAAGTAGCAGACTGTTGATTTTTGTAAATTACTGGCTTGTCTTCTTACTTAATAGGTTTTAAATATCATTTAATTCAATCTTTTTAACTTTTAGAGCCTGTCTGCTTTACTCGTTCCACCAAGCTTCTCATCCGTGTTGTTTATATCAGAGTGCACATGGCTCTTTGACGTATCTGACACTCATTATTGTAAATTGATCGAAAAGAATTCTAAAAATGCATTCTAAAAATCTAAATAATTCGTAATAAGAAATGATTCACGTTATTTTGAAGTGCCCATGGTACATCCTATTACCGTATATCAGACCATAATGCAAATAGTATAATATAATGCTTTGTAGTATATCGCAATGTAAAACCATGTCATGATAGCAGATGATACCCAGCCCATTCCTCCGTCGCCATCTTTGTTGTGAGAAGTAGCAGAAACACGTGCCCAAAATCTAAAAACAAGTAGTTTTTGGGGAAGAAAAAGTATCTTCATGCAAAACTCCAAGTTTATGTAAAATATTTTTATTGAAATGAAAATTGCAGTTAGATGAACCTAGCATCTGCTAATATATAAATTAACTGATTTGCGGTCACAATGTGTTTATATTGACTGTTTAACAATGGTATGAAACTTGGCTCACCCAGTCATGTTTGTAACATTGTACTGTTTATTTTTTTCAAGTGTTACAAAACTGTTTTTGCACGAATGCCTGACATAATTAATTTGTTATGAATAATCTTATCTTTAGTTTGGTTTGGTTTTGTCTGCGTCCATCAAGTTCCAAATAACCTTTCATTTGGAAAGCATTTCTAGGAATTCACTGGATTTACAGGAATACGAATTGCGAGCGACATGGTTATATAATATGTAAAATTTGAATTTACAGAAAAATAACTTAATTATGATACAGTAGATACCATTATGTTGATATCAAATTTCTTGTACTGTAAAATAATATTTAGGCAATGCCACAAACCACATGAATTTTGAGTAGCCCGGATTTAGCCCTTCAATTTATGCTTGAGCAACACACTACACCGTGTGTTTCCTTTTCTTAAAGTGTCTGTAAAGCAGCTAGTGTGTCTGATATTGTACGGCATAATGTTCTCCTCAAGGAGACAGATGGAATAGACCAACAGGACACTATACTGATTTCAGGAGAGCTGCCTAGAGACAATCTGAGTAATTTATAATGATAAATTAGCCAGAAGTAGCTGTGTTCAAGCTCTAGCTGAGTACTTGTGTGTACTGTGAAGTGCGTAGATTGTGATTTAGAATGCAATATGAAATTTGTTTTGAAATACACATTTTAAAGTCCCCCTGTAGTCAATAATTTTATCCCTTAAAACTCCTCTTTGATCACCAAAATGACATATTTAAACTTTTTTTTTTTAACGTTGTGAGAAACTTTCTTCATGCCTTAAAGTAGCTTGAATGTAACTCTACACCCTTGCTTTATGTAGTATTTGCCGATCCATGAATATGCAAATGAACCCGCCTTCACTCACTCAGACCAGCTCAGAGATCCACTCGCTCAACTTTTATTCAAGTTACTGTAGTAAACACTGCACAAAGGTATCGCTCTTTACAACGTCAGACACAAAACGGTAATTAATATGATTAGTCTTTGGCTTGACTATGTTATCAAACAGCTAATAATGTGTTGCTAATGTTACCGAAATCATGTTCCCGTTCGCCATCTCGGAGTCAGACAGCTGTCTTCTGAAAATCAGCATCTTTAGAAACGCTTTGAACATCGTAAAACGTCAGTGGAGAACGGCATAAATTTCATCATAACAAACCGGTATGGCTTCTCTTGAGACTCCTGATTTGCAGCTTACTAATGATGATATGTGTACTAGTGGTCGACCGATATTGTTTTTTTTTATGGCTGATGTCAATATCTTAGAGAGCAGGGTGACAGATGGCTGATATAAAGCGATATATAATATACATATTTAATATTTATTTTAATTAATATTTAATAAATTAGAAATATGAAACTAAAAGACGCCTCAGCACGCAATCCTGATATACACATATACACACAATAACAGTACTTCAAAATATATTTTCTATTGGCAGGTGTTCACGCAAACATTATAGGTTATGTCTTAAGTGAATGCTTGGTTAACTGTTGGAGAAAAACAGCTGATGTGTAGCTATTAGGGGTGTAACGGTACACAAAACTGACGGTTCGGTACGTACCTCGGGTTTTGATGTCACGGTTTGGTACGGGTTCGGTTCATCAGTTTTACAAAATTGCTTTTTATTTATTTTTATTAAACAGTGATTTACTGAAAAAATTGTGTCTGTCCTTAAATTTATTTAATTATAACTAAAAGTTTCGTAAAGATAATGCTGCAAACTAGGGAGCCCTTACTTGCAGTTTACTATAATATTAAAACAACTAACTATTAGCCTAAATTCAGTTAAAGCTAATTATTTTAAGATGTTATAATCAACACTCAAATAGCACATTGTATGTAAACTTCACATAAGACAGTTTTAGCATTAACTTCTAAATCTAATTATAAAATTATGTTTTTTCTCCAATTAATCATTTATATAATCATTTATACATGGTGACTTTCATTTCCATGACAGATTTACTTAAACATACATTAAATAATCAAGATATCACTAACAGAAGAATATAATTAATATATATAGGCTAATATTATAAGTGCATATATTTAGCAAAAGAGTTCATCTCTCTAGTGCAGTGGTCACCAACCTTTTCAAGCCAAAGAAAAGGCTTTCATCATATTTTTTCTTTTCTTTGTTTAAGCAAATTATTGTTGTTTATTTGCTATATAACTGGCCAAACTTGCGTTAAAAAAATTAGCTATTTGAAATGCGAGGCATTTTAATCACGATACAAACAAAGATAGACATATGTAGCATGAGCAGTTGTTTTTGATTTAAATTACATTGCATAATTTCAAGACTTAGAGCAAATACAGAAGAGTCTGACTTTAGCTTTGTGAAATTGTTACATAATACACACCTGCACAAAACAAAAAATGACGGACTAAATAAAAATGCTAATTCACTCTCTGACAGTAGGTGGTGTTTATGGGGGAAAAAAAGTGTTTCTTTGGGTACTGCTGTAAAAATGCCTGCAAAACTATTCTGAAGACATTTCGTTCAGAGATACATTCCATGTAATCCCCCTCCCCGATTCAATATTTATATTTTTCTTCCTATATTTCAAGCATCCACAACAGTTATCTTGCTGGGCCTATTTATACCTGCATGGTCCACTTCATGTGTTTTTACAGATAGGATATCTATGTGATTTATCATTATCACGATTCCATTTACACTTAGTAACGTGTCTGAGCAAAATGGATATAAATCCGATCTTCAATTCCCAAGCTTTTACTTTCATTTGCGTCAGTTTTCTGAAGAGATACTCACATGCTGCAGTAGCGCTGTCATAACTATATAACATAGGTCAATTTGTGCTGTGCAAACTTTGAGGTTGCAGAGAATACATTTTGGGAGTATATGGAGCGATTTCGAGCCTTAATAAAGTGTTTGTAACGCTTTACACATAGAGGCCGGAAAGCTGGCCTGAATGGTTGTAGCCAAGTGTAAGCAAAACTCACGTATCTGATATTTCACAGGGGTTATTATCATCTTCGTCGATCCTATGCACACATGGGACAGTTTGCAAAACACTCCACTACAAACGGCGTTACTGAACAGAAAATAAACAGTGCATAGAGCAACAGAAATATTACACGCATACGTACATGTCCTTCTAAAAAATTAGCATATTGTGATACAAGTTCATTATTTTCCAAAATGTAATGATAAAAATTAAACTTTCATATATTTTAGATTCATTGCACACCAACTGAAATATTTCAGGTCTTTTATTGTTTTAATACTGATGATTTTGGCATACAGCTCATGAAAACCCAAAATTTCTCAAAAATTTGCATATCATGAAAAGGTTCTCTAAACGCGCTATTAACCTAATCATCTGAATCAACTAATTAACTCTAAACACCTGCAAAAGATTCCTGAGGCTTTTTAAAACTCCCAGCCTGGTTCATTACTCAAAACCGCAATCATGGGTAAGATTGACGACCTGACTGCTGTCCAGAAGGCCATCATTGACACCCTCAAGCGAGAGGGTAAGACACAGAAAGAAATTTCTGAACGAATAGGCTGTTCCCAGAGTGCTGTATCAAGACACCTCAGTGGGAAGTCTGTGGGAAGGAAAAAGTGTGGCAAAAAACGCTGCACAACGAGAAGAGGTGACCAGACCCTGAGGAAGATTGTGGAGAAGGACCGATTCCAGACCTTGGGGACCTGCGGAAGCAGTGGACTGAGTCTGGAGGTCGCTGAGTCTGGTGCCGCATTCCCAGGTCAAGCCACTTTTGAACCAGAAACAGCGGCAGAAGCGCCTGACCTGGGCTACAGAGAAGCAGCACTGGACTGTTGCTCAGTGGTCCAAAGTACTTTTTTCGGATGAAAGCAAATTTTGCATGTCATTCGGAAATCAAGGTCCCAGAGTCTGGAGGAAGACTGGGGAGAAGGAAATGCCAAAATGCCTGAAGTCCAGTGTTAAGTACCCACAGTCAGTGATGGTCTGGGGTGCCATGTCAGCTGCTGGTGTTGGTTATCAGGAGATTTTGGAGCACTTCATGCTTCCATCTGCTGAAAAGCTTTATGGAGATGAAGATTTCGTTTTTCAGCACGACCTGGCACCTGCTCACAGTGCCAAAACCACTGGTAAATGGTTTACTGACCATGGTATTACTGTGCTCAATTGGCCTGCCAACTCTCCTGACCTGAACCCCATAGAGAATCTGTGGGATATTGTGAAGAGAAAGTTGAGAGACGCAAGACACAACACTCTGGATGAGCTTAAGGCCGCTATCGAAGCATCCTGGGCCTCCATAACATCTCAGCAGTGCCACAGGCTGATTTATTTATTATTTATTACTGAACATTATTATTTGAAGGTCGACTTTTTGGTCGGATGAAATATGCTAAATTTTTTAGATGAAAAGCTTGCACACAGTGTTCTTTGGGATAATATATATACTGGTCCTTCTCAAAAAATTAGCATTTTGGGTTTTCATGAGCTGTATGCCAAAATCATCAGTATTAAAACAATAAAAGACCTGACATATTTCAGTTGGTGTGCAATGAATCTAAAATATATGAAAGTTTAATTTCTATCATTACATAATGGAAAATAATGAACTTTTATCACAATATGCTAATTTTTTGAGAAGGACCTGTACATGCGATGTTCATACAGCTCTCATTCACGGACTGCCCACTCATCAGCGAGTGAAAGTGTGTGCGTTCTGCCTTAAAGGAGCAGTACCTAATTCTACTTGTTACATGTTGTTTTTCGGGAGCTACTGGGAAAGTGATAAAGATAGACCAGTCGCGATTGACGGGTTGGCGACCACTGCTCTAGTGAAATAACAGCTGTGGGCACAAAATTAATTCTGAGGTAAATGTAATGCTATGTCACATTGTTATAAGCAGTTTTATTCACGTTGAAACAATGATTTAGCTATTACATATGAAACATATGAAACGTTGCAGTAAGTTGTAATGTATCTAGGCCTGTCACAATAATCAATATATTGATATGATATATCGCACATATATGTACTCAATAATTTTTTGTGATGCAATATATCGCCCATTATGTTTACATGATTATGAATGTAATCACCAACATTTTCTCAGACGGAGGCAAAAGTGGTTCTCGGCAGTTCCTTCATACACAGAGCGGTTATCGACAGGTGAAAAAAAAGGCGCCATTTGAGGCGTTATACGTAGTGTTTGGAAGAATAAGCCCAAATGGACTCGATTTCAAAGCCACAGTCCCCTGTTTCGGTGCAACGCAGAATGACGAGTGTTAAAGCTGTTTCACAAGGGAAAAAGTTTATTTACTATTTATTATAATTTTTTATTTGTATTTAGGATAATATATATTTTTAAATAATTAAACGGTTGTCATTTGAAATTGTGTAGGTCTACTTTTATTATTATGCTCACTGTTAATTATTTCCCTGTTAAATAACAGGAAATTACTGGCAGCAGGGTTACCATTATTTACCTGTTATTTAAACAGTTAATTCCTGTTAATGTTTTTTTACAGTGCACTCCCCGTAATGTTTTTCAACAGGAATTTACTGTAAATCACAGAAAAAAACAGGAAACAACTGGCAGCAGTGTTACCATTATTTTCCTGTTAAATCACCATTTATTTTGTTTCCATTAAATATTGTTAATTAGGGTTAGCATATAACATGTACTGATTGTTATAGACATATTCTAGCTTGAGTTAATACAAGAATAGGCATAATCCATCAGATAACACTTAAGTGAAAGAAAACTAATAGTTCTGTGTTGAAATTAACTTTTTTTATTGTAATACAAACACTGAAAGGTAAAAACTTACAAATTTAGGCATACATGGATCAGACCAATCACAGAAATATACAGTAAATCATGTTCATTGCTGACATCTGTGGTCGCTGGACGGAAAATAGCAACTGCGTCTAAGACACTTGCGTTTGGCTTTGCGCTGCAAGATACGGCCCTAAACCTCAAAATGTTATGTTCCTGAACTGCTAAAATTCAGCTAAAAAGACTCACACCAAGGATATACACACTATGACTCCTGATCACATAAAATGTTACAAATAGGCTCAGACGTGGACTGGATCCCTTCGCAAACGACTTGGCCCTCAAGGCTGAGCAATCAGCGCTGGAAGCGGCTTCCCGTTTCTCCTGAAACAGAAATGTTTTAACTGTCAAATTTCTGTTTTTAGTTTTCAATTTTAATACAGTTTAGTTTGATACCATTGAATTCACTACATACAACACTAAAGCCAACTGTCCTATCTAGAACCAACTTACCAAGAAGTATCAGAAGAGGAGTTGCAGGAATAGAGAGTGAACTCTCAAGGTCTGCTGCAGTGGCATATCCCTAGGACATAGAACAAATTAAACACAATATTAATGACATAAGTCTACCAGATGGATGGATAGGATAGGATAGGATAGGATAGGATAGGATAGGATAGGATAGGATAGGTAGATAGATAGATAGATAGATAGATAGATAGATAGATAGATAGATAGATAGATAGATAGATAGATAGATAGATAGATAGATAGATAGATAGATAGATAGATAGATAGGCTAAAACCTGCACATAAAATGGTTACACCAGCATGTCTGGTAGCCCAAACAGCTATAATCCATCAAAGACGAGCAGCTGACATTAATTAATCAAATACAGTCTTAGACTAACTATAGCATCATAAACAGCTATTAGTAAATATATTTATGTTAACCGTTTGATTTTCAGGATTAATCTACTTTAAGACGTGCACATGGAAACGAAAGCCACAAACTTGACAACAGGAATGCTAAATTATAAATTATAGGCCTAACCTTAGCCTATTGTTTATAGATTTAGATCGTACATAAATGGACATTAAAATAAGCACATTGTTTCTAAAATTAATGGACAAACTATCGAAATGTTGCTAGCTTGAATCACCATGGCTCATTAGCTCATCAGTTATTTCATTTCATGTGGTTGAAGTCCGTGGAGTTTAGTATAACGTCACATCAACATCACTGATAGATGTTAAAACTATATATGACTTTCAAGAAACTCTTTAATCTCACCGTGTTATTGTGATTTTGGTCGATGAAACCACCGCGATCTTCCGACATGGATCTCCGTATTCGTGTCAGGTTCAAATGCCGCCTTCTACGCTCCTTCGTCCTTCCCACAATGCAAAAAAATACTGTATGAACATGTTATTTCAAATAGTGGCGCCAATAGACAAGGCGCTTCCAGCGTGCTGCGTGTCATACGGATATTTACTCTGTGTTCAGAAAGACACACATTTGTCTAATCTTCATTCAGTAAATGCATTTAGTTTGTTAGTAATGGATTGCACCGTCGATTATTGATTGAATCAGTGGTTGTTTAGCAACCTAAAAAAACTAAATGAAATTGCTAACTTCTCCACTGATATTTATTTATTTATTTTTTTACAATAAGCATACAATTGCATATCGGCATTATCTCCAAACATAGCCTATCTGTCATATTTGCTTGAATTTTCTATTTTGCGGTTAAATAACAAAAATGAGGTGTTATTTAACAACGAGGTGTTAAATAACACAAATGAGGTGTTATTTAACATATATTTCCTAAAATTAACAGTAAGGCGCAGTTATTAAAAATAACAGGTTAATCATGTTGAAATTTGGGTGTAAATTAACAGGAACATTTAACAGTGCTGTTATATTGGGATTATATAATCACTGGCATAAAGTAACTTAAAATGACAATAATATCATTTATCGCAATTATTTCTGGGACAATATATCGTGAAACAAAAAGTAGTTATCGTGACAGGCCTAAATGTATCCTCAACATACCTTAAGATATTAATTCATGTTTATTCTTTAGGAAGATAGATTTGCGTTCACTCGCGTGCCGTCGCTTGAACTGACCCGCTTATACAGTGATCAGTCACGTCACATTAACACAAGAGCATCTAAACGGCATTTATCATTTGATTTTCGTAATAAAATGGACTGAATTCTTAATATGTTTGTGTGGGAACTCAGATTTAAATATGTTCCATGCTTAAAACAAGCCTACTGTTAACTGCTAAAGATTGCATTTTGAACCGAAAGCCATATACCGAAACGCTTCGGTGCAAATACATGCACCGTTACACTCCTAGTAACTATTGGCTATATTAGATGCTGTACAGTATGTCTTAATATATAGACTGTCTTTTTCATTAATGTTAAGCAAACAATTGTGGTAACATGGGAAAAAAATAATTTATTTATGTGTCTATTTTCCTATATATATTGGGTTTTGACTTGGTATGTGCCAAATTTGGTATTACCAGGGATTTTAAGATATGGTTGCTAGGTGATTTTGTTTTGGAACCTTCAGAAAAACTTCAATAAATTCAGATGATAAATATATCCGACTCACATCTGTCCCATGAGAGTTTTCCAGCATTCCTCCTCCGCCCCAATTCCTCATAATTATCTTTTCCCATCCCAGCCAGGAGAGGGGATGGGGGTGGTGTAGTGTAGTGTGAGGAGAAGGATACTCAGGGTTTGGGCCACATTCCGAGTTTGAAGCCCTCCCCTCGGACAGCACACCAAATACTGAAGTGTGAACTTGTGAATTATCAGCATAACGATTTTCCTGATAGATTGAATTGAAAATGTTTATGACAGCAGCACTTGAGCTGATTAAACTCCACATTTTTGTGTTAAACCTGATGATCATGTTCCCCAGCATGATTTGAGAAAGGTACACTCTGTGGAATTTTTGTTCCTCGGTGGAAGAGCATTTGACTTTTTTTTTTTTTTACAAATGAGTTCATAAGGTCAGTGTCACAGATTTGATTATTTTGATTAGGTTATATATTACTGAGTATATTAAATATTATTAATTTATTCATTATAATGTTTTGTTTTATTTAACAAGCTAAATGTAGTGTTAATTAGTGTTAATTTGTGGTGTAAAGAATGTTGACAGGTAACACATTCTTCTATAAATGAAAAATGCTTGCTTAGTGCAATGCACCAAAACACCAAAGCAAAATACTTTTTGTTTATTGTGAAGATTTGCATTTTACCTGCATATTTAAATTTGAATGTAAATGCAGACAGAGCTGCAAAGTGGAGTTTTCAACACACCTGCTGGGGACAATTAATATCCAACAATATTATTGATCTGACTGCACTGATGCTGTTGAATGAGAACCAAACTGATCTGGATAATGTCATCATTTATGCAG
This sequence comes from Gobiocypris rarus, assembly GCA_023029165.1. Classification (NCBI taxonomy): domain Eukaryota; kingdom Metazoa; phylum Chordata; class Actinopteri; order Cypriniformes; family Gobionidae; genus Gobiocypris; species Gobiocypris rarus. The sequence goes on along the minus strand of CM040926.1, from coordinate 15,766,882 downwards.
AACTGCTTTATAGATAAAATTAATTAATTTATTAATTGATTAAATTAGTTCTGAACTGAATCAACACTGAACTGACTTCAGCTGGACAACAACCGAAATGCATCATTATCGCTGTAAAGCTGCTATGAAACAATCTGTATTCATTGTATAAAGCGCTATATAAATAAAGTTGACTTGACATGACCTGCTGAATTTTCTATGTTGGACAGTAAGCTGGAGCAGACTTCTTATGATAAGAGCTTCTGTAGTTGAAGTTAATGAGGACAGATATCCAGCTGAGATAGAACATCCTCTGAGAAACTTGCTCACAAAAGAAACCTCTCTGCTTCTGAACATCCCTTTAAAATGAAGCCTGCAGCTCAATATTACAGCATAGCCTTAATAAGAGATGGTACTGATTCTAACGTCATTAAACCATTATTAGAGCCTTAACGGATCCCAGTTAGTCATTTATCTGTCCTGAAGAAGCAAGAAAACTCACCAAACGTGAGAACGCCACCAATTACATATTTTTTTGAACTGCAAAAATAAAAATTCTCCTGCAGAGCAAAAAAGAGGATTTTTTAAAGAATGTTTCAACCGTCTTTGTCCATATAATGAAAGTCAGTGGGGTTCAATATATATTGGTTCCCATTGAATTTCATTTCATTGCAATGGACAAAAACCAAACAAAACAAAAGACAAAATATCTTTTGTGCTCCTCAGAAGAAAGAAGTTATAGGCTACTGGTTTGGAACAACATAAAGGTTAGTAAAAGAAGACATAAGTTTCATTTCAGTTATTGTGTTTTAGTGCTCGATGATTCCTGCGGTTAGTTCTCGAGTACAGTTGTTATAACAGCAAGATTTCACCCTCTGGATCAGTCTGGATCTGTTGGTGTGAGGAACGCTGTTAAGGCAGAGATAAACATCACACCTATAAAACACTTCCAAAGCTGAAGCTCCCATGTTTCTTGCACAACACTATGAGTCATTCATGCCTCTGAGACCTCACATAAGTATCAATAAAGGCTCTATCAGTGTCTCATCCCCAGCAATTCATCGTGAATCAGAGCGCAATGCGTTTGCCACGCTGCACTTTGTTTTTGAGTCTCTTCAGGCTCTGCTGCATAATTCAAGCCCACCAGCTGATTAGATTGAGGCTTTGCCCACAGGCTTGACTCAGGACTGTTAAATGGAGGTGGCACAGTGTGCATAAGCCTCTTTGGGCAGGGCTTTCTCAATGGAGAGTTAGTAGGGATTTCCTGACTTAATCTATTGAAAACACATTAAAAGACAATGAGTTGTATAGATTTGTCTTTACGCCAGTGTTTCCTATAGGAAACCCCTTAAAAAACTGGGCCTAACAGCGTTAACATATTTTGTGTTTTCCATATATAAAAAAATCTATTTATAAAATATTACTAACCACTTTAATTGCTATTTATTATAACAAATATCTAAAACTCTTTAATTAGATGTTGTCATATAAACAACTAATCAGTAATTAGTCTAGACATAAGATGTAAGCCTCACTTTTTGATTATTTTTAAATTGATGAATGTATTTTATAAATTCTGTTTGAACACAAAAGGAATGTTAAGAACTTTTGGCTAATGTACTGACAAGGTTCGCTCAAAGTTATGAACAAACCTTCCACTAATGTTGACAGAATGTTTGTTCAGAATTATAGGGCCAGATTTACTAACAGCTTGCATCAGCTCAATCCCTCTTTTGCCGTTAAAAAAATACTGTCAGGATTTAATAAAGACACGCAGTGATAAATTATCGCTGAAAATGTGTGGACTGAGTTATTTTTGCGGCTGATCTTATTGCATATGCATTTGTAGGAATGTCCCTTTCAGAAATGAATGGGAGGAGAATATTTAAATGAATGTGATTTACAAAGGCTAGATCTGTGTGCTTTAATTTGTGCGTCATCAGTAGATCACAAGCAGAACTGTCCACTCCCATCTGTGCTTTTTTTAAATTGCACTCTCATTTGCCCAGGTTTAGTAAATCTGGCCCATAATGTTCTCAAAACGGTATATTCGTCATTCATGGATCTTTCTATTTCTGGAATGTTTTAGTTGGACAATTGTCTAACGCTTTTTAAATGTTACTCAGATTGGCCCCGTTTACACTAACTTGTTTTTTAAAATGGCGTTTTAAAATGAAAATGATCCTCATCTAAACTGCCGTTTCCATTGCTTTTCAGAAACGATCTCTGTCTACACTGTATGACCGAAAACACATGTCATATGACCGCTCGTGCACACTGGGCATGCACGTACTAGTGTAAACCCTAAACAGTTGCCTCTTGCGCATGTAGACAGCTCCATTATCATACAATACAGCTTTTAACTGTACAACGGCTGCTAAAAAAAGTCAGCAAAGCATGCAGTTCCGTCTCCGTGTTATTGTTTACAAAGACATCGGGGCTGAGCTGATAGACGGCGCAGCCCTGGTCTGATATTGTTGTGTTCAGGTAGCGTAATGTGGGCAGCCATGCCATTGTTTTTAAAAGTACCCTGGAGTTCTCAAACTGAAACGGGGTCTGCAGCATTTACAAAAGTATCTGTTTTCGAGGTTTGAAAACGGTGGAGTGGTGTAGACGACAGACATAATCGTATAAAGTTATGCATTTTAAAACAAATATGCACAAGTGTAAACTGATTCAGAAAAATGACTCCTGTGTTTGATTTGGACTAATTCAGTTAGACTGATTCATTAAAAAGAACCACACCAATCGAATGTTGTAAATTGGTCGGCAAATTTTGAAATGCACTATATGTTTCTCTCTCTTCACATACAATTGACAAGCTCACAACTAGGCTAAAATATGTTTGTATATTTTACTCGAACAAACCTCGGAAACATCGCAATATGTCATTTTTGTTGGCTTGGTCATTTTTTCCTTGCTTTGTTCGGTTCTCTTTTATGCTCTCTTTCTCTTTGTATGTTGTGTGTGTCTCACTCTGTGTTTCTGTCGCTGTCGATTTTCCTCTATGTCTGTGCTCATTCACCCAGATACCCCCTCTATTACAGTGTAACGTTGTGCAGTCATATATGTTTTATCTTCTCTCAAAATAATAGACCTTGTCTGATTCAAAATAAGGTCTTTTTCAAGTCAGCCAATGTAATATTATTTGACACGTGAAACCAGAGACCAGACTTTAGAGTGACATCTTTTGTAAACTGGATTGATATGCTATGGGTGCTGGACAATAATTAACATTTGGTCAGCATTTACTCAACCTCATGTTGTTCCAAACCAGTATTTTGTTCACATGACTTGTGTGTTATATTCCATATAAGTCCATATAATCTCTTCATATGCAGAACAAGACTGAAATTTAAGAATGCTAATCTTCCCTTCTAACAGAACTCTCAAATATCATAAATGTGTTTAAAAATGTGCAGACAACAAAAGGGAAGATTATCAGTGTGATTAGGTGACATGAAATTGTCACAAATACCAACAGGAAGCCCGAAAACAAAAAAGTTAAGTAATTATTTAATATTTTATTACTGAAAATTGTCATGATATTAAAGGGTGAATTTGACAAAAACATCTCCAGGTCTTATTTCACCCCAAAATAAAATTTGTAAAATAAAAAAATCAAGGCAGTAAATACTTATACATAAAGCAGACTTTATTATTTTGTTAGGAGATGTTGTATTAATAGTTCCGTCATTTGATATAGTACTCAAAATGTATCGATATACACATAAACAAAAGATCTAGTCTGACTTTGACACCCATAGCACTTTGGAACATAATCTGCACTGTTGCACCTTGGCATTCAAATATGTAACCCCAAAACACAGATCAAGAGAGTTATTTAAAGCCCCAGTTGGCCTCCACATCATCTTGGACCCAGATCTTGCCGACCAGGGGAGATTGACCTGATATCTCACTGCCATTTCTGTAAACATGATAGTTGAGGGGAAGAAAATGGTTAAGTTTGTCAGTGTCAGCGTACAAAAGAAACCTAAAACAGGAAGCGACATCATATAGAGGACTCCTGCAGACCTTCTTAACTGTGCGGCACAATCAATCAACATTTAAAAATATATAAAATATCTTTTAGAAATGTTAAAATATCGTTTTTATGACAAGGCAAGGTTATTTTAGGTTGTTAAATATAGTACCTGGGTTATTATCGTTAACTTAAACATTAATTGAAATAAAATAAACATTAACTGAAAACAAAATTAACAAATTAACCCCTAAAAGGGGCATGCTCAGATCTTAATAATTCATAGTCATGTTCTGTTCTGTTTCATTTTTATGTTCTGTTTAAGTTTCTAAGTCATAGGGCCCTATCATACATCCGGTGCAATGAAGTGTTTTTTGCTAGTTTGAGTCTGACACAGTTTTCACGTCCTGTGCCAGGTTGTTTTAACAGTAGGGGTGTAACGATTTTCAAACCGAACCGAAAAACCGCGATGCACCACCCACGGTTGGAACTGCGATTCTCTCATATGGAACCGAGCGAGCCCCGCCCCCTGCTGCCCCAGCCCAGCCTTTTGTCACAATTTTGTTTTCTTCTTTGATATTTGATTAAAATAGTAATTAGTGCACTTTTAACAAAGAAAATAAAGAAAATCGGATGTTTTCTTTTCTCAAATCAGATATTTTCAGGCAGACTGTCTGCACTATTAATTGTAAGTGATGAAATAAAATTTGTTTTTCCAGACATAACCAACCTATCTGCATGGGTTGTTTTGGTAATGACGTAGGCGTACTTGCGTTTGTGATGAGGCTCTTAGTATGGATGCAGGAAAAATGGAGGTATACTATCCAAATAAGCACCTTGTCAATTTGAAGGTCACATCTCCTCCGTCACACAAGAAAAACTCAACAACGGTATATATAGTAATGTTCCATGCTGCAGTCACGGGCATAGCCGAAATCTTCCATATGAATACTTCCGGCATTTCCGTCACTGTTTTTGACGTTATCGTTGTGTGTCACATTAAGAATAAATAAAGACTATTTGAAATCCAATTTTAGCAGCCAGAGTGTCCAGACTGAGATTTCAAACCACCTCCAAAAATGTTTGAAGATGTGTTTTTTTTGCTGTCTAGATTTTCAAAAACCCATCTGTATAAAATCTAGATATGCAAAAGAAAGTCTGAACATGTCACTGTTGTCACTGTTTTGCGTGTGTTCTAGTTTGTTGTTTGTTTCCATGGTTCCTAATTAGTGCACACGTCTCTTTTATTGGCATCCTCAATGATATACAGTATTGTTCAAAATAATAGCAGTACAATGTGACTAACCAGAATAATCAAGGTTTTTAGTATATTTTTTATTGCTACGTGGCAAACAAGTTACCAGTAGGTTCAGTAGATTCTCAGAAAACAAACAAGACCCAGCATTCATGATATGCACGCTCTTAAGGCTCTGCAATTGGGCAATTAGTTGAAAGGGGTGTGTTCAAAAAAATAGCAGTGTCTACCTTTGACTGTACAAACTCAAAACTATTTTGTACAAACATTTTTTTTTCTGGGATTTAGCAATCCTGTGAATCACTAAACTAATATTTAGTTGTATGACCACAGTTTTTTAAAACTGCTTGACATCTGTGTGGCATGGAGTCAACCAACTTGTGGCACCTCTCAGCTGTTATTCCACTCCATGATTCTTTAACAACATTCCACAATTCATTCACATTTCTTGGTTTTGCTTCAGAAACAGCATTTTTGATATCACCCCACAAGTTCTCAATTGGATCAAGGTCTGGAGATTGGGCTGGCCACGCCATAACATTAATTTTGTTGGTTTGGAACCAAGACTTTGCCTGTTTACTAGTGTGTTTTGGGTCATTGTCTTGTTGAAACAACCATTTCAAGGGCATGTCCTCTTCAGCATAGGGCAACATGACCTCTTCAAGTATTTTAACATATGCAAACTGATCCATGATCGCTGGTATGCGATAAATAGGCCCAACACCATAGTAGGAGAAACATGCCCATATCATGATGCTTGCACCTCCATGCTTCACTGTCTTCACTGTGTACTGTGGCTTGAATTCAGAGTTTGGGCGTCGTCTCACAAACTGCCTGTGGCCCTTGGACCCAAAAAGAACAATTTTACTCTCATCAGTCCACAAAATGTTCCTCCATTTCTCTTTAGGCCAGTTGATGTGTTCTTTGGCAAATTGCAACCTCTTCTGCACATGCCTTTTTTTTAACAGAGGGACTTTGCGGGGGATTCTTGAGAATAGATTAGCTTCACACAGACGTCTTCTAACTGTCACAGTACTTACAGGTAACTCCAGACTGTCTTTGATCATCCTGGAGGTGATCATTGGCTGAGCCTTTGCCATTCTGGTTATTCTTCTATCCATTTTGATGGTTGTCTTCCGTTTTCTTCCACGTCTCTCTGGTTTTGCTCTCCATTTTAAGGCATTGGAGATCATTTTAGCTGAACAGCCTATCATTTTTGCACCTCTTTATAGGTTTTCCTCTCCATTCAACTTTTTAATCAAAGTACGCTGTTCTTCTGAACAATGTCTTGAACGACCCATTTTCCTCAGCTTTCAAATGCATGTTCAACAAGTGTTGGCTTCATCCTTAAATAGGGGCCACCTGATTCACACCTGTTTCTTCACAAAATTGATGACCTCAGTGATTGAATGCCACACTGCTATTTTTTTGAACACACCCCTTTCAACTAATTCAACTAATTGCCCAATTGCAGAGCCTTAAGAGCGTGCATATCATGAATGCTGGGTCTCATTTGTTTTCTGAGAATCTACTGAACCTACTGGTAACTTGTTTGCCACGTAGCAATAAAAAAATATACTAAAAACCTTGATTATTCTGGTTAGTCACATTGTACTGCTATTATTTTGAACAATACTGTATAACCCTTAGTTTCTTCTGTTCAGTGTTCCGCGTTAACGTTATTCTAGTTGTGCAGTGTGCTATCGCTTTCTGTATATTACAGTTATTTTGTTGCATCGTCATTCGGCATCACAGATCTTGTTGTGAAAGTTTGCATTCGTTCGCAAACATTTTGCTTTCCCCCGAGAAACACTTTTGCGAGGAAATGTAAGTCTTCTTGGGGGAATGCAAACTTTTTCAAGAGAACGCAACATCATTTAAAACGAAATAATTTACCTGGGGACCTATCAACCTTCAGAACTTCACAAGACGTTATAAATATTTTGAACTCTTTATGAGTTGCTTTGAACTTGAAAAATAAAGTAACTAAATCCTTGCTACTCTCACACTAGTACATTTAATAAACCTTAAATTAAATGAATCCAGAGGTCTCCAAAGAAAACTGGTTGTCATAGAGGTTGTATTAATACAGCTAAATCCCCTTCATTAAACCAGCTTCTCCTGAGGGAAATGCAGGCCGGTGTCATAAATCAAGCTCAAACATGTCTCTATCCCCATAGGTCCCTCCCTGAAGAGTGAAGTGCCTGCTTGATATGTTTGCCAACACTTTGTGCAGGCAGAAGTTATGAGAAACCCCTTACCATAACCATTCATCTAATGATCTCTACTGGTCATAAACCCTCAAATGTGCTCCAGTCGGCTAAACCCCCATCTTGTTAACGCTGTAAGATGTAAACCTTGTTAATCAAGCTCGATCGCTCCTGTAATACTGCCAATTACTCCAGCCTACTGTAAAATCCTCCTGATTATCCCGCTTGCTTATGATGGAGGCTGAGGGTTAATGATAATCTGCCAATACGATCACTCTAGTGCATTTATGCCTCTGTCTATGACTGAAACCGCCTCTTACATTTGCAGTAATTAAGTGTTCCCTTTCGAGGAACTCCCACTGCGCCGAACGACGATTTGGGGATGCTCCCTAAGCATCAGCGAATCTGAAGTCTGAATGAACACTAGTCCAATCCGATTGGTCGTGCGTGATGACGTCATCGTGACGGCATACCCGAAGTATAAAAGGAGCCGCGCGTAATGGCGGCAGTTATTGCTCTTCAGCATAGCGCTCTCTGTGATTGTCTGTCTATTTACTGTTGTTTGTCCAGTTGTGCAAGTGTGTGAAAGAAGTAGGCGAGAGAAAGCAAGAGAGTTTAAGCAGTGTGTGCATCCGTGTCCCGCTACATTTCGGGCTCGGATGCACACCTGCTTTGTGTGCAATGCCTGGGTGTTCAGCATGCTCGGGCGGCTCTCGAGGAGCCGCTTGTGAGCATTGTGAGAGCTGACACTCAGGCTGCTCCGCTCTCGGCTGGCCGTGTTCGATGAGGCCGGCCAGCCTCGTGAGCCCGTGGATCGGTCCGCGCATTCGCCGCGGCGGTGCGGCGAGACCGATCATGGGGCTCACGGATGGACATGTCAGCGAGACTTGGGACTGCTGAGGCATCTTCCCAGTCTTTGTCTGTCAGTTCAGATGTTCTCCTTCCCGTGTGGAAGCTCGCGATGCGCTTCTTCCCCGAGGCGGAGGACCCGATGCTTGAACGGTCTGATTCTGGGGAATTAGACGTGCTCAGCATCGGGCAGTCGGGTTATAACGAGCTCGCCACTTCTTATATGCAAGACTCAATCTCACGATTGCCGAGGCAGCGTGCAGGTATGGGTCTGCTATTAAGGTGAACACACGCGATCGGTGTGCATGGAATACTGGTTGACGATAAAACAGTATTGCCTGATGATTAGGCTGCATTTAAGTCTGAGGATTTAAATGAAATATTATTCGACTCTAAGGAGTTAGATATTCAGCCTGTCATTCAGACCATGTTTCACCGTGATACTGTTTGGCTTTTTCTCGGCGATGAAAGCCAATTGTACTATGATCGGAGTTGAACCACGTTGCTGAGGCAACGTGTGGTTTATGAGTCCGTATAAATACAATAAAACAGTGTCGTCTGAGGATTATGGCTACATTTAATTCTGAGGAATTAAATAAAATATGATCTGACTTTGAGGAGTTAGATATTCAGCCTATCATTCAGACCATGTTTCACCTTATTGTGGCTGTATTTAATTCCAAGGAATTAAATTAAAATATTATCTGACTTTGAGGAGTTAGATGTATTTTTATTCAGCCTATCATTCAGACCAGGTGACTTGTCTGGATATTCATCTAGGTGGAGCCCTCCTGAAGTTGATGTCGTTCTCGCCGCCTTGTGGCCTGCGGGACACATCAGTTTCAGGCAATTGCTATTCCCAGTGTCCGCCCTAGCGTGCGGCCCTGTAGAGCTGCTCCCTTAGATGAGGCTCCCGCGAAGGGGCAACGGAGGTTGCTTCTTCCGCGGCGCTCTGGGGAAATCGATGTGGTAATCCCGCCGTCTATGACGCCGGGCCACATCGATTTCCAACGCACGCTGCTCCAGCCGCCTCTGAAAAGACCTGCGGCTGGGCAGCTCGCGCCCGCACACAGAGGCTCGTTCCCAACTACTCCCTGCCGGTCAGCCGCTTCAGGGGTTGGGGGCGAGGCTCGTGTAACACCCGACGCCTCCCTCTCCCGGGTCGGAGCGATCGAGGTCGCCTCCTGTGGAGTTTTCGAATCGATGCTGTGCTCCCGCCATCTAGTATGCTTCGGGCCACATCGTTTCCCGCGCGCTGCACCAGCCGCCTCTAGCAAGACTTGCGGCGGTCCAGCTTAACGCGTCGCACACCGAAAATCTTCTCGATTTCGCCCTGCCGGTTAGCCGCTTCAGGGGTCGGGGAGGAGGCTCGGTTGACACCCGAGGCCGGCCTCGAGAGGCTGGTTCCCTTAGCAGATGATCTTGGCGCAGGGTTATGCCTCCGGATATATCTGCAGGTTCGGGTAATGGAACAGGAAGTTCACTCCCCGTTGGTAAGGAGGCCACAGAATGTGCTCCTCCGCCAGACAGGGAGTCCGGGTTTTACAGCCGGCACTTCATAGTTCCCTGCGTCCAACTTTAGATCTGAGGTACTTGAATCGTTCTCTGAGGAGATTCAGATTCAAGATGCTTACAGTTCCTCCGTTGTGATTCAGATCCAGTCTGAGGACTGGTCTGTCACGACGGGTCTAAAGAGGACGCATGCTTCCCTGTATCCATCCTTCTGTGTCACAGGAAGTTCCTGAGGTTCGCTTTTGGGGGCAAAGCGTACCAATATCGGGTTCTTCTATACGGCCTAGCCCTTCCGCTCGCAAAGTAAGTGGTAGCAGCAGTTCGGCATTGAGGTGTCGTCCTTGGGTGCTCTCACTGCTTGGGGTTGAGACTCTACACGCAGTAGCGTGTTGACGCCTTCCCAGAGAACTGTGTTCCTGGGAGTTGTATGGGATTCTCTACGTTGTGGGCACAATTGTCTCCCGCACGTATCGAGTCCATACGGGCGGTGGTCCCTAGAATGAAGCTAGGCCACAGCATCACTGTGAAGCAGTTTTAAGGACTGCTGGGGCTCATTGCGGCTGCGTCCAACAGAATATCTTTTGGCCTGCTGCACGAGACCCTTACAGTGGTGGCTGGAAATCAGGGGGTTTTCCTCGAGGGGAAAACCGTTCTGTATGATCAGGGTAACGCGCAGATGCCTTCGTTCCCTAGTCATATGGAAGAAACCTTCGTTTCTGTCCCAGGGGCCAGTGTTGGGAGCATCACGTTGCCGGAAGACCGTTTCAACGGATGCCTCCTCACTGGCTGGGACGTGGTCATGGCGGCCGCTTTGCAGAGGTCTGTGGGAGACCCGGCATTTCTCCTGGCACATTTACTGCCTGGAAATGCTGGCGGTCTACAAAGCTCTGAGGGCTTTTTCCCAGACCTCCTCGCACCATGTCCTGATACAGAAGTAAACCAGGTGACTTTCCTTGAGGGGAAATCCATTCTGTATGATCAGGGTAACGCAGTGGCCTTCGTTCCCTAGTCATATGGAAGGAACCTTGGTTTCTGTCCCAGGGGCCAGTGTTGGGAGCGTCCTGTTGCCGGAGATCCGTTTCAACAGACGCCTCCCTCACTGGTTGGGGCGTCATGGACGGCCGCTGCGAGGGGCCTATGGGAGGGCCGTCATTCCTCCTGGCATATAATTTGCCTGGAGATGCTGGCGGTCTACAAAGCTCTCAGGAGCTTTTTCCCGGACCTCCGCGGCCAACATGTCCTGGTACGGACAGACAATACGGCTGTCGTAGCGTGCCTCAATCATCAGGGAGGGTTGAGGTCGCGCCCTCTGTGCAGACTGGCGCATCTAATCCTCCTGTGGTCCCAAGGGAAACTGTTGTCCATCAGGGCAATGTATGTCCCGGGGGTCCAAAATCAGGGAGCAGACATCCTGTCGAGGCAGGGGCTGAGGCCCGGGGAGTGGCGGCTCCACCCAGAGGTGGTGGAGGCCATATGCAAGAGGTTCGGCCCAGTGGAAGTGGACCTATTTGCGTCTCGAGAGACGCCCCACTGTCCACTGTGGTTCTCCTCACGCATCCAGCCCCGCTGGGGTTGGATGCCATGGTGCAGACGTGGCCGAGGCTGCGTCTGTGCGCATTTCCCGATTGCTCTGCTCCCGGGAGTCCTGGAGAGGGTCCGTCAACAAGGGGTCAGCCTACTTCTGGTAGCACCCTGTTGGCCGACCGAGTATGGTTCTCGGATATCATAGCTCTGCTGGCAGGTCATCCATGGCAGATTCCTCTGAGGAGGGATCTCCTGTCTCAGGCGGCGGGTACAATATTTTACCCCGGCCCGAGATTTGGAACCTTTGGGTCTGGCCCCTGAGGGGCCAGGTACCTAGAGGCTGGCCTGTCGGCAGAGGTGGTAGAGGCGTTACTCAGTTCCAGGGCTCCGTCTACAAGGAGACTGTACAGCCTCAAGTGGAATGTATTTTCCACTTGGTGCAGAGAGCGTGAGGTGGACCCAGTTAACTGCCCGGTGGCTTCAGTGCTGGAGTTCCTCCAAGATCGCTTCTCTGGTCTAACCGCCCACACTCAAGGTGTGCGTGGCTGCCATTGCGGCTTTCCACACTCCTACGGGTGATGGGCCTTTGGGTAGAGCACCGGCTGGTTGTACAGTTCCTCCGTGGGGTTCGGAGGATGAGGCCTGTGGCTCAATCCAGAGTTCCAACTTGGGATCTGGCAGTGGTTCTCGGAGGGCTGGCTGAGGCCCCTTCGAGCCATTGGTCGGCTGAGCCAAAGAACCTGACCCTTAAGGTGGCTTTTCTCCTCGCTATTACCTCTCTCAGGAGAGTGGGTGATCTCCAGGCCTTGGCGGTAACGCCAACTTGCCTGGAGTTTGCCCCGGGTGGAGTAAAAGCCATCTTACACCTAGGCCAGGCTACGTGCCTAAGGTCCCATCAAGGGTGGTCAGGTCTTTGGTTCTGCAGGCATTCCATCCTCCGCCTCACGTGACGGCGGAAGAAGGGAGACTTCACCTGCTCTGCCCGGTTAGGGCGCTTAGAGTGTATTTGGCGAAGTCGGCACAGTGGAGAGATCTCAACAACTGTTGGTGTGTTTCGCTCACCCAAGAAAGGGTTGCCTGCGTCTACTCAGACAATCAGTAACTGGATTGTCAGGCGATAACCATGGCCTATCAGGTGCGCAGTTTGCCTTCACCTATGGCCGTGAGGGCACATTCCACCAGAGGCATGGCCTCTTAGGTGGCCCTCCTTTCTGGGGTCACCTTGCAGGATATCTGCGAGGCGGCTGGGTGCACTACCCCACACACCTTCATCAGGTTTTATAGCCTGCATCTCCTACGACGCCTGGCGCTAGGGTGCTCCAGTCCTAGTTGTGCCCGGTCTCGGCTTCACACTAGGGCAGGCGCTACCTCGGTGTGGCCTAGTGGGTACTCGTTCCCCAAATCGTCGTTCGGCGCGGTGGGAGTTCCTCGAAGAGCGGCTCGGGTTATGTATATAACCCTTGTTCCCTGAAGGAGCGAGCACTGCGTCAGCGTCGCCACACCTCGGCACGCCTGGGCGCATGCTTCAGAGCAATAGCTGCCGCCATTACGCGCGCGGCTCCCCTTTTATACTTCCGGGTATGCCGTCCGCGATGGCGTCATCACGCCGACCAATCGGATTGGACTAGTGTTCATTCAGACTTCAGATTCGCTGATGCTTAGGAGCATCCCCAAATCGTCGTTCGGCGCGGTGCTGCGTTCCCTTTCTCAGGGAACAAGGGTTATATACATAACCCGAGCCGTTCTGTGGGTTAATTATATACCTTTAAAATATTAGAACAAACTAGAGCGATAGTTCAAGGTGTATTTGTGTGTGTGGGGGGTGTTTCTATGTGTGTGAGAGAGATTTGGGCATCTTACATTTACTCATTTTCTGGAACATTATAGCACCTCATCCGTCCGCCGGCGCCCTGCCGGTACCGTCACTGTCATTCATTTTCCGTCACAGCTTTGTGCGGTAGTTATTTTTGGCATTGTCTGTGCCGTGCTCACTTTCAAAAGAAACATACAATACGCTGCACCCTGTGACAGAGAGATTAAATTACAGGGCCGCAGACACAGAGAGAGCTGCCAGTCATCCTATCTCACCTCGCCCATATTACGTCACTCCCTCTTCTTTGGGGATGCTGTGGTAGTGCAGGGTCTCGACACGCAGAGGTGGTTATCACTGTGTCTTTCTGCTGTGCTGCATCTAAGCATTATCCTAATTTTGTCTCCCTGTTGTTTTTGTGTTTAGGTGGTTTGTTGTTTCAGCCTATTCTCTATGTTAAACTTGGTCCCCTTGTTATGTATGAAATATTGAAATATAGTTATATACAATATTGTTTGGTTATTGAAATTATAGTTGCCACTCTCTTGCCATAAAGACTTTTTATTAAGAATGCATAACTGAAAATTTGGCTGATAGACATAGTATAGATGATAATTGCTTAATTACTTTTATATTATGGTATTATATTATATTTTATATTATAATAATGTATAAGATTTTTGCATTATTGCATAATTTTGCAAAGTAAGAGTGAGTTAATTTTGTTCTACAAAGTACACAAGTATTAATTTCTTTAAAAACATACAATAACAAAAAAACGTACTAACCTTAAACTTTTGAGCGGTAGTATAAATAACTTAAAGGGATAGTTCACCCAAAATGTTTTAATCTGTCATCATTTACTTACCTTCAAGTTGTTACAACTCCTTATAAATGTCTTTCTTCTGTTGAACTCAAAATAAGATGTTTTGAAGAATGTTAGTAACCAGACAGTTGATGGCCATTGACTTCCATTGTATTTTCCCTCTACTATGTCAATGGCACCATTGTGTGTGTGTGTGTATATGTGTATATATATATACAGCTGCCACAATAGAGAACTCTATTGTGCCAGTTGTTTTTTAGTACTATTTATGACCTATTCAATGAACAGTATTTTCCTGTTATTTCTGTGTCAATAATTGATATAGTGTGAGAGGGTCATGGATTGCCCACAGAATTAATGAATCTTTCATTCAGTACCGGCTTGTCACCATCTGTCTCTTCTATGACGTAACGACCAGAGATTCACATTTCACCAATCAGGGGTGTATTTCCCAAACGCATCATTAGGGAAAAATGGTTATAAGTTGCATCATTACCAGCATACCAGTTTCTTACCAGTTTCTTGAAAACCATAGTTCTAAGGAACATCCACAAACAGCATTGCAAAGTTGTGTGGTTGGAACTGCAGCTCTCGGACTGTGGTTAGAAGCATATTATCTTGTTAGTATGGCATGTGGATCATTTACATAGATCATATACTGTGTGTGTGACAGATAAAAATAACTATATTTGCTGCATTCTCGTTTTCTGAAGCGTTTTAGTGAAAGTGTCTGGTATTTTGCTGCTCACTGTGTTTCTTCAGCAGCTCTTTGTAGTGCTTTACGTCTTTTACAAGCGTTACAAAGCTTGTTTGGCTGTAGATACAAATATTAGAGTATAAGGCTGAATGGTCATTACCATAAATGGCCCTGAGCTCTTGTCCATTGTTTTGACATGCTGCTCACTTTAAACTGTAGAAACGGTATATGGTGCTGTAGTTAGTGCCGCTATTAGAGAATGCCTGCTCTAGAATCCAGCACAGCCCTAGAATAGTTGTTTTAAGCTGTACTATAGCTTGTTGTGCTGAACAGACAGAAATGTGTTATTTACTGAAACTCTTGATATCCACTCTTGCACACCTTGCTGCACTTTTCAGTTCATGATTTGATCGGGTTCACAAAACCGGTCTGAATGATTTGAGCTGATCTGTTCACGGGCCGATCACAGCAGTTTAGAAGGTTATCAGTGTATAATGACAACAATTTCCTTCAGAAGGCATGTAATATAGTCTCTGAGTCACATAGACTTTTTATGATACTATTATGGTGCTTTCATGTCCATTTCGAAGCATGAAAGCTTCAATCTTCGTTCAGTGCAATTGCATGGAAAACAAGTTCTTTACAATTTCTCTTTTTGTGTTATATGGAACAAAGTTGGATGAAAATGGATTTGAAATGACATGAGGGGGAGTAAATGATGCCAGAATATTTATTTTTGGGTGGACTATTTCTTTGAAGCTCAAGTCGAGCGCTTGAGCCTCTTGATTACAGACGGCGAGCTGCAACTGAAAAAGGATCTTATGAACATATAAACTCAACAAAAGTGCTATTTAAGGATCAATCAGGATTTATGCATCAGATTCCTAAGAAAGAATGTGAAAGATATAAATAGCTTATATCTTACTGATATCCAATGTCTATATTTACAACTTAAACCATTCTGTCTCTGTCTGTGTTAGCATATTGGAAAATAGCCTGTGCTGTATTCAACTGTACGCATGACAGTAGGACATGACTCAATGCCCAGAGATTTTTTTCAGATAAACAGCCTGCTTAATAAAGCTAGAGTTACATGCCGTGTGTGCACGTGCTTGCACTTCTGCTGGTCTTTATAAGATGGTTATTGTGTGTGTGTTTGCATGGTTTATATGCTTCTGTCCTGCTTGTGTATAAGGTTGGTTAATGCATGTCCATGGAATGTTATTAACTTAGATTTTACAACCCAGGCTTGTTGGTAAAACATTTCTGGAAAATTATATTATTTTGCACATATCGCAACTCTTTCAAAGTGAAATGTTCAGTGAGTGGCACTAAAAGCATGTTTAGTTTCATCCAAAACTACAATTAATGTGAATCTGGCAATGTTTTGTTTTACGCTGGTTGTTGTATGTATTGCGGCTGTTCGGAAATAAAATGTCCAGTAAATGGCAATTTTCTGTCACGTTTGAAAATAACTTACTATCTACACTAAACCTTACCATAAACCTAGCTGATAGTGTTATCAAAAGCAAACGTGAGATAAAAACACATTTGCTAAAGCAACCATGGCATTTTATCTTGCTTTAACAAGTCAGTGAGCTTTTCTTTTATTGTGACTTGTGTTACACAGGACTCGAACGCCAGTCAGCGCTGTCAATCATTTAACAAAGTCAAGTCAAGCTAAGATGAATATTGTATGGTCTAATATAAAAGACGATTAATGTTGCACAGTTTGTCTGAGCTGTAAAAATAAGCTTGGTTTAATGTTTAATTGAGCCCGATTTGATGCGTCTCTGAAAGGAAAATTTACTTCAGACAGCTAGCACATTTAGTGAACCATTAGTGAATGGAACAGGTCCGTAGGGTCTGCAGGGTCAAGATACACATTTGTTTTAAATCAACATTTTTATCTTAACAGACTTTAAATGCAATATTCAACATTAAAAGCCTTTGGTGAAATGCTTTAAAAACAGTGTCAAGTGTGTTCACACTTGGCAGATTTGATTCAATTAAAACAAAGTCTGGTGTATTTTTGTTAGTGTGGTTCATTCGAATAAGTGTGAACGTTGCCATCCAAACACTGGTGTACACCAAACAAGTAGACTGAGACCCCTGAAAAGATTTCGGCCCGCTTTCAAATGAAGTCTGGTGCGGTTCGACTGAAATATGAACGCAAAATGCACTAAAAAGACATCTAAATGAACCAAAAACAGGACGTAATTTCACAAGATGTGACCCTAAAAAAGACAGATTAATCAAGCATACCTGGTTTTTCTCATCATATCTACGTTAGCTACGTTGCCCATTAAGGCCAATTCACACTGCACAGACAAACGCCAACAAACAAGTCTGTTGGAGTTTGTTGGATCAGTGTATGTATCCCTGTCGGTGTCTGTTGGACAGAGTTTGTTTTCACCTGACAGAAAATGTTCAATCAGAGTTTGTTGGGTCGTGGAATGTCTGAGCAGTGATTTATGAGTTATGATTTTCCAACAAACTGACGTAATCTGACCTGGAAATGAACCGTTGCCATGTCGAAGACTGGGCAAAAGACTGCTTGTAGTTGCTTAATTAGTAAATTATCCTTGAAGTGAAAATGGCAGGTTTCTGGACAATTCTGAGCAAGAGCAGAGCATTTGAAAGCACACATCCAGTAAGTTTTGTGCTAGAGTAAAAGAAATCTGCCTGTGAGCGAGATTCTTTACATGAATGCACTCTTTCGTTACAATAATGTGCTCTCAACATTTAACGCCATAGAAACGGCCTCAAATTAACTATAAAACGAGAAGAAAGTCATGACTGAAAGCTGCAATCTCTTTATTTTTATTGGTTAAAATAAATGGAGAACATCTTGTGTTTTTCTGGGGGTGCTCAACCATTTCCATGAGTGCACGAGATTGTCTGTGTCTGTTGGGGCAGTCTGTGAACATGACTATTGAATATTGAACATGTTATTTTTTATTAAACATTCTACAGCCAACGACCAACTTGTTTGTTGGTATTTGTCTGTGCAGTGTGAATTGGCCTTATTACAGTTTGGTACAGCCATCAGAACTGCCATCTCCTTGCAGCAGATCTTAGTTTGTGTGCGTAATGGAGAAATTTCTGGCACTGTTTTGTCTACTTTACACATACAGTGCAGTGGGTACGGAAAGTATTCAGACCCCCTTAAATTTTTCACTCTTTGTTATATTGCAGCCATTTGCTAAAAATTCACACAGCAACCCATATTGACAGAAAAACTTTTACATTTATTAAAAAGAAAAACTGAAATATCACATGGTCCTAAGTATTCAGACCCTTTGCGGTGACACTCATTTTTAACTCAGGTGCTGTCCATTTCTTCTGATCATCCTTGAGATGGTTCTACACCTTCATTTGAGTCCAGCTGTGTTTGATTATACTGATTGGACCTGATTAGGAAAGCCACACATCTGTCTATATAAGACCTTACAGCTCACAGTGCATGTCAGAGCAAATGAGAATCATGAGGTCAAAGGAACTGCCTGAAGAGCTCAGAGAAAGAATTGTGGCAAGGCACAAATCTGGCCATGGCTACAAAAAAATTCTGCTGCACTTAAGGTTTCTAATAGCACAGTGGCCTCCATAATCCTTAAATGGAAGATGTTTGGGACGACCAGAACCCTTGCTAAGGCTGGCTGTCCGGCCAAACTGAGCTATCGATGGAGAAGAGCCTTGGTGAGAGAGGTAAAGAAGAACCCAAAGATCACTGTGGCTGAGCTACAGAGATGCAGTCGGGAGATGGGAGAAAGTTGTAGAAAGTTAACCATCACTGCCCTTCACTAGTCGGAGCTTTATGGCAGAGTGGCCCGACAGAAGCCTCTCCTCAGTGCAAGACACATGAAAACCTTTGCTAAAAAACACCTGAAGGACTCCAAGGTGGTGAGAAATAAGATTATCTGGTCTGATGAGACCAAGATAGAACTTTTTGGCCTTAATTCTAAGCGGTATGTGTGGAGAAAACCAGGCACTGCTCATCATCTGTCCAATACAGTCCCAACAGTGAAGCCGGGTGGAGGCAGCATCATGCTGTGGGGGTGTTTTTCAGCTGCAGGGACAGGATGACTGGTTGCAATCGAGGGAAAGATGAATGCAGCCAAGTACAGGGATATCCTGGACGAAAACCTCCTCCAGAGTGCTCAAGACCTCAGATTTGCCAGAGGTTCCCCTTCCAACAAGACAATGACCCTAAGCATACAGCTAAAATAACGAAGGAGTGGCTTCACAACAACTCCATGACTGTTCTTGAATGGCCCAGCCAGAGCCCTGACTTAAACCCAGTTGAGCATCTCTGGAGAGACCTGAAAATGGCTGTCCATCAACGTTTACCATCAAACCTGACAGAACTGGAGAAGATCTGCAAGGAGGAATGGCAGAGGATCCCCAAATCCAGGTGTGAAAAACTTGTTGCATCTTTCCCAAAAAGACTCATGGCTGTATTAGTTCAAAAGGGTGCTTCTACTAAATACTGAGCAAAGGGTCTGAATACTTGTGAGTACTTTTGTTGTTGTGTTTCTAGGTTTGGTGTTAAATATAACAGTGTGAATGCTATGTGAACCAGGACTAAATTTATCAATTTCTTTTTTGTTACGAAAAAAAAAAAACGAACTACAAGTTTGAACACACCCAATGTGTAATTAGACCATCTAAATCAGGGTGTCAAACTCTGTTCCTGGAGAGCCACAGTCCGACAGAGGGTTTATATTTGCCATGCTGAATGCTGATGATGGGCTACTTGTGTGTATATTATAGGTACTTTGACTTTGACTAGCTTTTTCAATCAACCTTTTGTCTTTAAAATAGTTAAAAACATTCTGATTGCAAATATTGCAAATAAAATTTGGTTATTAATGGTGCAGGATTCCACAAGTATTTCATGTCAACTACTTATGTGTGTGCGTCTACATGTATGGCCTCATGTATAGTATTTGTGTGTTTGAGTGTGATCAGTGGAAAGTGAATGAATAAATAATAGAGGAGGCACACGGAGGCAGCTGCTCTCTGTTGGCTTCTGAAGTGGCGTAGGGTGAGGTGAGATGGGCGGCGGTGGAGAGTGCCGTTTACTCACAACCAGGAGTCTGTTTACCGGAACAAACCAGTCTCCACAGCTACTTAAAGCGACCACATGCTGAGATCGTAATTAGCCGTATTTGTATCCTCAATGGCTCAGTAAGAGGTTTAGGAAGTTGCTGTCAATTCAAACAATCGACTTATCTGAGATAAAAAGAAACAAACTTAATAAAAAGGATAAAAGTGAATGAAAATATCCAGCTGTTTCTTCACGTGAAATTCCATCTAGAAACAAACACATACATGTACTCAACTGAAATGACAATGAGCATTTAATTTCAACATTTGTGGTGAAAGAAAAATTCAAGCAGATTGAGTTCAACAGCATTATTTTGTGGTTATAGACTATTCTGTGGTTTTTCAACATGTACAGTAGTGACATATTGACTAAAATGCTATTGATGAAATTCACAAGTGGTCATAGGGGACCCTGTTGAATGCATGTTAATATCAGGTGGGCATGTCAACCTGTCTCGGCTATCCAGTTTGGATATCAGAGGGATGTTTTTATGACAGGACATGGTCAATGCAGATCACTCTCTCAGCATGTTTTCTAGTCTATGAAGGTTTTCAGTCATCCAAGTCATAGCTTGTCAGATCAAATTTACACAAAAGCATCTGAAGCTGGTTATACATTTTAAAGAAACGTCACCACACTGCTGCATAAAAAATAAATTACAACATTCCCACAAGAAGTGATTCAACCTTAGACTGTTGACACATGATGCTGATTATTAGATGAAGAGTCGACATATTGCGACATTCTGCTCATTTTCACAATTTCCTGTGGATGATAAACTGAGTGAGTGAGAGAGAGATTTGCAAGAAAGTATGTGTGTTTCTATTGACTTCCACAGGCTGATGGAAATGAAGGGGTGTTTTATTGTGGAGTGCAGAACTAATCTAATTAACCTTGCTGCATTCCTGTGTCCTACATTGTGACCTGTGCTGCTGCTCATAATGAAAAAGTGTGCCAGACAGAGAGTATGCTTTTGAAAATGTGATCAAAATACATACTCAATACATACTAGAAATCTAACCGGGCCGCGATGGCAGCTGGAGAAGCCAGGGAGTAGATGAAGGGCTGGAGGAGCCAGGTGGGAAACCAGAGCCGAAGGGATGGAGGGACTAGGCGCTGCCAAGGCCTGGAAGACCGTGGTGCAGGCAGAGCATCTGGACGGATGAGGGAACCCGGTGGAGCCATGAAGATGACAGTCCAAGGTGGAGTTGAGGGGAGGAGGACTCATGGAGGTGCCAACTTGTTGTTTGGTCAAGGTAAAGAGAGAGGGAGCCAGTGAAATTGGGTCCAAAGGACCGGCTGACTTAGGTAGAGAAGGCTCAAGCACTCTTTCCATGCCTGCGGTGGGCTCAGGTATAATGTCCGTGTTGGGTGTTGTTGGTGGCTGGCTGGTCTCTGGGTCCAGAGTAGGGCTGGCGTTGGCCTCACCCGAGAGAAAGAAGGTCATACAGGAGTTGTTGTTGGCCAGCACCCACTCAGGAAAAACATGCACAGTGAGCAGTCGGGAGGAATGTAAGGCATGCCAGGTCTAAAAAGCCACTTGTGTGGTCGATAGACAAAATAAGCTTGTGTAATTTACATATAAACTGGCCTGGATACGATGAAAAAATATACAGAGAGTCTTGCGGCTGTCAGAGAAGAAGCAAAAGCTAATGGTCTCTGTATATTTTTTTATCGTCTCCAGGCCAGTTCATATGTAAATGACACAAGCTTATTTTGTATATTACCCACCCATAGAATCTCCCCTCAAAGAACTCAGGACAGAAGTGGTTGAAAGTAGGGGTGTGCACGAATACTCAAAGGACCACACAAGTGGCTTTTTAGACCTGGCATGCCTTACATCCTTCCCGACTGCTCTCTGTGGGTCTTCAGTCGGCAAAGTTTAAATCCTGTCTGGCTAGCGGACTTCTCATAATGTTTATGCATTAGGTCAGTAGGCTGAGAGTTGGTGGTCTTTAGTGGCTGTTAAAACACATTCGACCACATGAGCGTTTACACTACGACAGAAATCCGGTTGAATGCTTTTTGACTACCTCTGGAAGTGGTGGAAAGTGGACAAGCTCAAAATGTTTTAGACCCGTATTTGACCTGTATTTAGCGCCGTCCAATTGTGATCTGATCATCCAAAATGCAGGGCCTATGACAACAGATTAGTGACAAGGACTAAACCAAACAATGACAATGGAAGCTAAGACTTGACAGAACAGAACAAGACAAAAATGTGACAATACCATTCACTTTCTTTGTTTAACAGTTCTATTTAATATTTTTTTTAGACAGATACATCATACAAAGACTGTAGGCATATGAAGACGGAGAATGAGAGCTGCATTCTCAGCACTATCAAAATAAAAGTTCCGGCGCTGATTTATATCAGATATATCAGCCTTGGTGATGTATCAGTCTGTAGGTTGAGGAATAATCAAATAAATAAGCACAAAATTATTTGTATAACATTTAATTGGCTTAAAAGTAAAAAAAAAAGATCTATATTATCATGTGTGAGGATAATACATCATAATAGCATACATAATGTCAAATTTATATTAAATAGAATCCATAGTGTATTTAAACTTAATGTGACAGTTTTGTGAATGTGTGTCTTAATGTATATGTGCATGCGCGTGTGTGCGTGTGTGTGTTTGACTTATACACCACACCTTGTAACCTGTGCTATTATTTGACACTAGACACAGGTGCTGTAACACGAGTATGCATATGGTGTTGCCGTGACACATGACTTCAAACAAACCCAGACACAAAGCAAGAGGACATTTGCATTTTGTTCTCCATTCATGTGAGAACCACACTGAGAGGAAGACCGAGCAGCACGGACGAGATGAGACAGGGAAGGAAGGACGGTTACTACAGAGCAGCGATCACTGACGTCTGTTTCTGCTATAAATGAAGCACAGATTCATTTCAGAGTCAGTCAGAGATTCAGAGTCAGTGTTTTTAGTGCAGCCCCCACACTTTCATAACTCTAATCATAATTCAAAGAAGCTGAGTGAGTAGGAGATGATCTGTTGATGACATCTATAGTATGTCCAGTGATTCACTCTGGCATCTTTGCTCAACACAACCCTCAGATTGTGTATCATGCTGACCAAGCCTTTATGCTTTCAGATAATTCTGCTATTTGATATCTTGTGGTGGGTGAGTGGTGTTCATTACCTGTACAGATGAAAGCCAGACATCGTGTTGAGGTTGCCTTTCACATACATCTCCTGATCGACCCTTTCTATCTCTCTTCATCTGTCCACAGGCTCAAAGCTTTGGAAGAACAAGCAAATGGAGACTTACAACTGCTGAGCAACTACCTCCCTCTTTCCCCTCTTTCCTCCTCCTCCTCTTCTTTTTACATTCTCCTTCTTACTGAGAGCAGGAGATGAGTTCAGAGGAGAAAAGTTCCACCATGTCCCAGAAGATCTCATCTCCATCTCACAGCAATAGCAGTTCCTCCTCCAAACATGACAGCAGACAGGTGAGTTTCTGTATGATTTGACAGTTAGAGAGCTACATTTATGGAAGTATCACTTTGGTATCTAACTTATGCTGCACTTTTGCATGGATAAGACACTTCAAATCGTGGCATGGTAAAGAGGTGTTCTATTACTTTTTTAAGCTATCAGAGAATGAATTTCACCTGGTGGATGACAAAATGTGAAAAAAGCTGACTTTTAGTAACAGCAAAACGCAATAAAAAAATCTAACTAGCTCTATCTAATACAAATAAACTGAGGGTTGTATTAGTGTGTATGATATAAATTAAGACTCACTGTTGATTTTCCAGGTTCAATATTTGTCCTGCTGATACTGCAAATTAGGTAGTTGGCATGAAATACTTTTGGGAAACTGACATCCTTCGGTGTGAAATGAAATACGTAATCTAAAATTATTTTTAATTGTACATTATCTTATTCTTTCATAGTAAAAACCGTGAAAGCTTGCACACAGTGTTCTTTGGGATATATATATCCCAAATATATATACCTGTATATACAGGTCCTTCTCAAAAGATTAGCATATTTGATAAAAGTTCATTATTTTCCATAATGTAATGATAAAAAATTTAACTTTCATATATTTTAGATTCATTGCACAACAACTTAAATATTTCAGGTCTTTTATTGTTTTAATATTGATGACTTTGGCATACAGCTCATGAAAACCCAAAATCTCCAAAGATTTGCATATTTCATCCGACCAATAAAAGAAAAGTGTTTTTAATACAAAAAAAGTCAACCTTCAAATAATGTTATGCACTCAATACTTGGTGGGGAATCCTTTTGCAGAAATGACTGCTTCAATGCGGCGTGGCATGGAGGCAATCAGCCTGTGGCACTGCTGAGGTGTTATGGAGGCCCAGGATGCTTTGATAGCGGCCTTAAGCTCATCCAGAGTGTTGGGTCTTGCGTCTCTCAACTTTCTCTTCACAATATCCCACAGATTCTCTTCAGGTTCAGGTCAGGAGAGTTGGCAGGCCAATTGAGCACAGTAATACCATGGTCAGTAAACCATTTACCAGTGGTTTTGGCATTGTGAGCAGGTGCCAGGTCGTGCTGAAAAACGAAATCTTCATCTCCATAAAGCTTTTCAGCAGATGGAAGCATGAAGTGCTCCAAAATCTCCTGATAGCTAGCTGCATTGACCCTGCCCTTGATAAAACACAGTGGACCAACACCAGCAGCTGACATGGCACCCCAGACCATGCAGGTGAGGGCTGAGATAAGGCTGGGCCCGTCTCACACCCCTCTGCAAGGTCCATTTGTGAACCACACGACTGAAGCCGCCGCTCTGCCTCGGCAGAAGCGGGACCCGAGCCGCGGGGAACACGCGCCGAGGCACCCTCCTCAAAGAGTGCCTGGCGGGAGCGCAGCGTTCTCAGCGGAAGCCGCTCACAATGCTCGCAAGCAGCCCCCTCAAGGGCTGCCTGGGCATGCTGCGCTCCCAAACAGATCACACACAGAGAGTGTGCTTTTTTTTCTTTACAGGTTCACACAGATCGCTTACTGAAGGCACAGAAGCTAGTTCCTGTTTGTTTTCACGGGTGTTTTATAGTTTCCGGTCGATGACGTCACCCAGCCGATGACGTTCTATCTCCTGATTGGATTGGTTCTACGCGCTTCATGGCCGCGATCACGCAGGGCGTTCTCACAGCGTTCGGCGCAGCTCGAGTTCCCAGATAGGGAACTAACTAGCACTATCTAATACAAATAAACTGAGGGTTGTATTAGTGTGTATGATATAAATTAAGACTCACTGTTGATTTTCCAGGTTCAATATTTGTCCTGCTGATACTGCAAATTAGGTAGTTGGCATGAAATACTTTTGGGAAACTGACATCCTTCGGTGTGAAATGAAATACGTAATCTAAAATTATTTTTAATTGTACACTTTCTTATTCTTTCATAGTAAAAACCGTGAAAGCTTGCACACAGTGTTCTTTGGGATATATATATCCCAAATTTATATACCTGTATATACAGGTCCTTCTCAAAAGATTAGCATATTTGATAAAAGTTCATTATTTTCCATAATGTAATGATAAAAAATTTAACTTTCATATATTTTAGATTCATTGCACAACAACTGAAATATTTCAGGTCTTTTATTGTTTTAATACTGATGATTTTGGCATACAGCTCATGAAAACCCAAAATCTCCAAAGATTTGCATATTTCATCCGACCAATAAAAGAAAAGTGTTTTTAATACAAAAAAGTCAACCTTCAAAATAATGTTATGCACTCAATACTTGGTCGGGAATCCTTTTGCAGAAATGACTGCTTCAATGCGTGGCATGGAGGCAATCAGCCTGTGGCACTGCTGAGGTGTTATGGAGGCCCAGGATGCTTTGATAGCGGCCTTAAGCTCATCCAGAGTGTTGGGTCTTGCGTCTCTCAACTTTCTCTTCACAATATCCCACAGATTCTCTTCAGGTTCAGGTCAGGAGAGTTGGCAGGCCAATTGAGCACAGTAATACCATGGTCAGTAAACCATTTACCAGTGGTTTTGGCATTATGAGCAGGTGCCAGGTCGTGCTGAAAAACAAAATCTTCATCTCCATAAAGCTTTTCAGCAGATGGAAGCATGAAGTGCTCCAAAATCTCCTGATAGCTAGCTGCATTGACCCTGCCCTTGATAAAACACAGTGGACCAACACCAGCAGCTGACATGGCACCCCAGACCATCACTGACTGTGGGTACTTGACACTGGACTTCAGGCATTTTGGCATTTCCTTCTCCCCAGTCTTCCTCCAGACTCTGACACCTTGTTTTTCGAATGACATGCAAAATTTGAGCGACAGTCCAGTGCTGCTTCTCTGTAGCCCAGGTCAGGCGCTTCTGCCGCTGTTTCTGGTTCAAAAGTGGCTTGACCTGGGAATGCGGCACCTGTAGCCCATTTCCTGCACACGCCTGTGCGGTGGCTCTGGATGTTTCTACTCCAGACTCAGTCCACTGCTTCCGCAGGTCCCCAAGGTCTGGAATCGGTCCTTCTCTACAATTTTCCTCAGGGTCCGGTCACCTCTTCTCGTTGTGCAGCGTTTTTTGCCACATTTTTTCCTTCCCACAGACTTCCCACTGAGGTGCCTTGATACAGCACTCTGGGAACAGCCTATTCGTTCAGAAATTTCTTTCTGTGTCTTACCCTCTCGCTTGAGGGTGTCAGTGATGGCCTTCTGGACAGCAGTCAGGTCGCAGTCTTACCCATGATTGCGGTTTTGAGTAATGAACCAGGCTGGGAGTTTTAAAAGCCTCAGGAATCTTTTGCAGGTGTTTAGAGTTAATTAGTTGATTCAGATGATTAGGTTAATAGCTTGTTTAGAGAACCTTTTCATGATATGCAAATTTTTTGAGATAGGAATTTTGGGTTTTCATGAGCTGTATGCCAAAATCATCAGTATTAAAACAATAAAATACCTGAAATATTTCAGTTGGTGTGCAATGAATCTAAAATATATGAAAGTTTAATTTTTATCATTACATTATGGACAATAATGAACTTTTATCAAATATGCTATTTTTTTGAGAAGGACCTGTGTATATATATATATATATATATATATATATATATATATATATATATATATATATATATATATATATATATATAAACACTCACCTAAAGGATTATTAGGAACACCATACTAATACTGTGTTTGACCCCCTTTCGCCTTCAGAACTGCCTTAATTCTACGTGGCATTGATTCAACAAGGTGCTGAAAGCATTCTTTAGAAATGTTGGCCCATATTGATAGGATAGCATCTTGCAGTTGATGGAGACTTAAAGTATTGCAGATATCACTAATGTTGATAGTTAACATACAAAATAATTCAGGAATTTAGTCTAATTCAAGGGGAATTAGAATACCAAATCCTGACTGACGAGAGGAGGAGCTGGGGGTGGAGGAGGGTAAATGAGTTCCAGAGAACGCAATAGCTGCTGATAGTACTGAGGAGCTATATATATGTATGCTGTGATAGATTTTGTATTCCTATAGGTAGACGTGATCAGCTGACAGACAGCTGAAGCGAGTTAGATTAGAACTGATGCTATATGCTTAATATCAGCGTTTCCCAACCTTTTGTTTGCCTGCACACTTTTAATGTAAAAAATCCCACAGCACAACACTACATAAAAATATAACAAAATTGCACAAACATGCATTGCTTCAAATGGCATATTAAATCTAGATATTATGTTAAAAGTAGTACTCACATTTAATGTGAAACTTGAGTTTAAAGGAACATGCCTACCTTTTGGGACTTTGTCTGATGCACCCACCACTAGCCTAGCTTAGCACAAAGACTGGAGGTTAACAGCTCCATCTAGCCTACTGCTCAATAAGTGACAAAATAACGCCAACATTTTCCTATTATGTTGCGATATGTATAGTTATATTGTGTTCTAAGACTTAAAAAAAATTAAAGTTTATCGGTCTAGATTTTCTAATAAGCATACAGCACCTAGCCATATCCGTCTAGAAAATAACAACTTTTCAAAACCACTGTCAGAGAGTCTGGCAGCGTGGAACCTTCTGCCAGGCATTTCTACATGATTGCATAGTACAAAAAGGATACAGAATCCAGTTTATTCTTTGCCCTCTGCGTTTCAATGGCGTGGTCTCAACTTCAGTGAAGCTGGAGTTGGCACACAAACTGTCACAAGAGCTACAAACTCTTCTGAGAAAAGAGGCCATAGAACATGTTCCTCTTCCAGAGAGAAAGTCAGGCTATTACAGCAGATACTTCCTGATTCCCAAGAAGGATAGGGTGGTGCGTCCAATCCTAGATTTTCGAGGCTTAAACCTTTCAGTCAAAGCACTCAAGGTCAAGATGTTAACCTTAAAGATGGTCGTGTCACAAATTCAACATCGTGATTGGTTTGTCACTATCGATCTGAAGGATGCATATTTTCACATAAAAATACTGCCACAACACAGGAAGTTCCTGAGGTTCACTTTCCGGGGTGAAGCTTGCCAATTTCGGGTTCTTCCATTCGACCTAACCTTATCACCCCACTCATACACAGAATGCATTGATGCAGCACTGGCTCCATTGCGACTCCAGGGCATTCACATTTTAAACTACATTGACGATTGGTTAAAGGATTAGTTCACTTTTAAAAAAACTTTTGCTGATAATTTACTCACCCCCATGTCATCCAAGATGTCCATGTCTTTCTTTCTTCAGTCGAAAAGAAATTAAGGTTTTTGATGAAAACATTCCTGGGGTTTTCTTCATATAATGGACTTCAGTGGGCTCCAAACGGTTCACGGTCCAAATGACAGTTTCAGTACAGCTTTAAAGGGCTTTAAACGATACCAGACAATGAATAAGGGTCTTATCTAGCCAAACGATCAGTTTCTGAGAGAAACCGAGCAGTATTTATGCTATTATTTGACCTCTTATCAGACAAACGTGATCATGTCTGAGCTCCGCCATAACTTCCGCCAAGTGAGGTCAAATACGAGCGTGGTCATAGATATATTGATTGTAGATGCCTCATTCTACTGATCCGTGCAGGCGCTAATGAGTATACATCTATGACCACGCTCGTATTTGACCTCACTTGGCGGAAGTTATGGCGGAGCTCAGACATGTTCACGTTTGTCTGATAAGAGGTCAAATAATAGCATAAATACTGCTCAGTTTCTCTCAGAAATTGATCGTTTGGCTAGATAAGACACTTATTCATCGTCTGGTATGGTTTAAAGCCCTTTGAAGCTGCACTGTCATTCGGACCTGTAACCGTTTGGGGTCCATTGCCTCCATTACAAGGAGAAATGTTTGCATCAAAAATCTTAATTTCTTTTCGACTGCAGAAAGAAAGACATGGACATCTTGGATGACATGGGAGTGAGTAAATTATCAGCAAAAGTTTTTTTAAAAGTGAACTAATCCTTTAATACTAGCACAATCACGAGAGATGATGCTTCAGCACAGAGACATCGTGCTAGCTCATCTAGTTTCTCTCGGGTTGACACTCAACGGCAAGAAAAGCGTTATTTCTCTTGCCCAGAGAACAACTTTTCTGGGGGTCATTTGGGATTCGATCACAATGTGGACACAATTTTCTCCCGCTCGAACTGAGGCCATTCGGTACACCCTGATCAAAGTCCGGCTAGGTCAAAATCTCACTGTTCATTAGTATCAAAGATGGTAAGGTTTAATGGAATCAGCATCTATAGTGATTCCTATGGGACTGTTACACATGAGACCAACAGAAATTACAGATGGCGGAATGGAAACTCCACCCAGAAGTAGTCAATCAGTTCTGGAGCAGATTTTACATAGCAGAACTGGACCTCTTCACCTCTTATCAGACAGCGCAATGTCCCCTCTACTTCTCTCTCAGTCACCCAGCTCCGTTGGGTCTGGATGTGAGGGCTCATACATGGCCTAAAATGCACCTGTATGCCTTCCCTCCAGTTGCTATGCTCCCGGGAGTTCTAGCCAGGGTTCGCCAACAAGGGTCTTGCATCTTATTGATAGCGCCTCATTGGCCGAACAGAATAAGGTTCTCGGAGATAGTGCGGCTTACGATTGGCTCACAATTCCAGCAAGGAAGGACCTTCTGTCTCAGGCAGAGGGCACGATATTCCATCCCAGGCACGACCTGTGGAACCTACATGTTTGGCCCCTGATGTGCACCAACTGAGGGACACTGGGCTTTTGCCGGCAGTTATTGAGACTATCCTAAGTGCTAAGGCTTCCTCCACTCTGAAAGTTTATGCCAATAAATGGGGTGTCTTTGAAAGATGCTCGCTCGCTTAATTTGTGGGGCCAGGCTGTTGAGGCCTCCCATATTAACCAAGATCCCTTCATGGGACTTGGTTATAGTCCTCGAGGGTCTGGTTGAGACCCCCTTTGAAACTCTAGAGTCAGATTCTGACAAACTTCTGACCCTAAAGATAGTTTTTCTTATGGCTATAACTTCTCTAAAAAGAATTGGGTATGTGCAGGCTCTGTCAATATCACCATCCTGCTTAGACTTTGCCCCAGGAATGGTGAAAGTGATTTTGCATCCTCATCCTGACTACCTGCCTAAGGTTCCTTTCTCGACTGTACATCCTGTTACTTTTGAAACCTTCTGCCCTCTGCTGTTCAAAACGCCAGATCAAGAGAGACCTCATAGACTGTGTCCAGTCGTACTCTCCAGGCCTATGTCCACCGCAATAGCCAGTGCTTTAAGTCAGAGCAATTGTTTGTTTGCCATGGGGGCCGTAACAGAGGTTCTGCCGCCACCAAACAAACTGTCACATTGGGTCAGAGATGCTATTGCTCTTGCCTCGCGCGGTCAAGCTTCGCCAATAGGCTTAAGGGCTCACTCCACCGGGGGGTCGCCTCCTCTACTGCATTAGCAAGGAGTGACCCCTACAAAAGGTTTGTGATGTGGCAGGTTGGTCCTCTCTGCACACATTCCTAAGATTTTATAGCTTGGATGCTCATGCCACTCCGGGCTCTCATGTCCTTGAGTCGACATCGCAAGCTAATGTCTGAGGTCTCTTGCGTCCTTGTACACACCTACACATCAAGCATGGCGGCATGGGTATTCTCGTTCCCATATGCACTTTGTGCAGCATTGAGTGAAGCTTTTGAAAGGGAACTCTCGGAGTTACTTGACTGTAACCCTGTTCCCTGATAAAAGCAGAACAAGATGCTGCACTGTAGTGCCGTGCTGATGATGTCCCATGGAATACTCTTCAAACTAAAAAAGACATGAGGGCTTGCAGCTGGGGCTCATCTATTTATAGACTCGTGCAGTAGGTGCGCTGATGATGTCACCGACCGAGGCTATAATACCGCTGAGTTAATTTCATTGGCATGTTAAACACACTTTTCACAGCCGGTCACAATAAAGGCATTCCCATATGCACTTCTTGCAGCATCTCGTTCCACTTTATCAGGGAACAGGGTTACAGTCAAGTAACCCTGATATAGTTTCAACAGCTGTGGTTTGTTCTAAATGCCTGATGTTCTGTTCATACTTCTTATAACAAGCATCACTTAACTTTTCTTGATACTTTTCTTGATTTAAAAAGATATTGGACAACAACATATAAATATTTTACATTGCTCAAAATTAGATATTTTTTGTAATTTTCTGACAAATTGACAGACATGACAGATGAAAGCAGAAAGCGGTGGTCTGGACAAAATGTTTTTGGACTTTGTCCAAAAATTTCTCAGCTATTCCTTTCCGCTTTATCTTCATCAGTCTCATTACCCGCTGTTCTGAAACACAGTATTAATCTCTCTTTCTCAGTCAGATGACTGTGGGAAATAAAAATATCACTGATCTATGAAATGAGCCTTGAATGCCAGATAAATGAAAACTCTGCAGCCCTTTGCTTTCCCCCCCCCCATTTATTTCAAAAACACTTCCTGAGGCTTTTATGTGAAGGAATTATCATGGAAATGAAGTATAAATATAGCAGTGTTCAAAAGTTCTCTCAGACCTTTGGACACCATTGTGTGTCTTCAATCACTCTTTGTTCATGCAGGTTTATTTATATTGTGTATAGACTTAATATATCTGTGTGTATATGTACACCTGCATGTGTGTGCGTTCATATGCTCTGCCCCCCGGAGGGCGGATGGGTGTCCTTCTCCTCAGATGAACACGCTGACCTGATTATGAGGCTGTAATCTCTAATCTCATCATTTGGTAGCATTATAAAGCTCATTACTCCTTCTAAGCGGAGATATGTTTCACTGTTCGGGTGGCAGACGTTACTCTCAATACCAACATCATGGAATTATGTTGTGTAGAGTTTAAACTACTGCAAAGAAGGTTGAAATCCCAGCAGGTGATCTGGTGCCCACTTCATCAGAGAATTGCCCTCATTAACAGATCTATCAAATAAATACTGTCTGAGAGTGCTATATAGTTAACTTTGTGCATAGTAACTGTGTACTTTGTGTCACAACATGGGGAACAACCGATAATTTTCCCTTGTAGAAAAGAAATGCGCTTTTGTATTGAATGTGCACTTGTAGTGTACTTAATATCTTAAAAGTACATTTTTTTAAATGGTATGCAGATAATATAATATTAATGAAATAAAAGGCCACTTAAGTGTACTTAAAGACAGTACATGTTCCTGACTAAGAGCACGAGTATGAGCATTTAAAAAGTGTAATTTTTTTTGTGCTTTAAAGAAATACACTTGTGTTGACATATACTAAAGCACATGTTAAAGTACTTGATTATAATTTTGTGATGGGAGTCGATAATACTTTTATTATTTACATTTTATATTCTGCAGTAGACATTACCATATTTCAAAGACAATACAACTAATTATGAAATGTACTTTAGTCCTACCATATATTATTTATATATATAAAAAAAAAATTATTTCTGTAATAAGTACTCTTTTTAAAAGTATGCTTAAGTGTTCTTCTTTTTTACAAGGGTTGGTTGATCAGCTAGGCTGTTACTGTCAAAACTCCCTTGAAGGTTATGTTTGCTCTTTGATTTGAAATGTTGTGTAAGAGCAGTTGGTTTCATTAGTCTCACTCTGTGGTTCTTAATGCATGTTTGGGTTTTGTCCTTGGCTATAGAGATGCCTCTATGAAAATTGTCCTTGATGTAGTGAAATGCTGAGAGTGTGTTTGGGCAGTGCAGCTTTTGCCTTGAGGAAGAGACAGAGTTTGCTGAATGGAGACCCACATTTTTGTCCCGTCTGTCAGGGCTCTAAATAATAGAGAGCATATCTCCTTTCTATATTCCCATCTGATTGCTAACAGGTGTTTATGCACATACATTTGTTATTACCCTCATTCTAACGTTGAGTAGTGTGAATGAGAAACCTTGTTCCTACAGTTAGTAATTAGCATAATACATGTATACAAGGGCTGTGTATAGTCATTCTTCACTTAAACACCTTTTTAATATTTTTCATATATTACACACTACAGTTAAAATGTTTCGGATCTGTAAATTTTTTTAATGATTTTGAAAGAAGTCTCTTAATGCTCTCTTAGGTTGCATTTAAAAAAAATCAAAAACACATTAAAACAGTAATATATTGAAATTATATTACAACACTTCAAAAACTTTTTTGAATAAAATAAAAACTAAAAGACTTTCAAATTACATGAGTCAATATTTTATTCACAATAGAACATAGATAACATAACATGTTTAAACAGATACATTTTACACTTTTATCCACTAATTGAAGCTCATTTCAAACTTGATGTTTGAAAACAATTTTATCCTAAATTTAAGATTTTCTGGATGAAGACATTTTTACGCTGCTTTTTTTCCACTGATATTTTCAATTTGTGAAATAAAGAAATGTCAGTCCTTGCATGCAGGAGTTCTAAACCTATAAATAAATTGAGTAGTACTGGAATGAGTAGATAGATTTTCAGAAGAAGGGGAGATGAATCATAGCTTGCAGCAACTCCAGTTTTTCTAGGCTTGCTTATGTCCTAAAACATTTTCTGTTTATTATATTATATATATATATTGTCTGTCATTATGTTCACCTAGTATTAATACTTCCTGTAATGTTTTGTCCCTAGTCAGTTCTACATCAGTTCTTGAAAACATAATTTTCAAGTCTATTCAAAAGAATCTTGTGGTCGATTGTATCAAATGCAGCACTAAGTTCTAGTATCACTAAAAGAGAGATACAACCACGTTCGGATGATAAGAGAAAATCAATTATAACTCTAATGAGAGCAGTCTCAGTCCTATGATATGATCTAATTCCTGACTGGAAATCCTCGCAGATGACATTTCTTTCTTAAAAGGAACATAGTTGTGAGGATACTGCCTTTTCTAGTATTTTTTGAGTAGGAATAGGGAAACTGAAAACAGAGCAGGAAAACGGAAACTAAGTGAAACAAAACAGAATATCAAAATAAGATTCCAAGACCATGACAGCTTGGCAGTAGGACTTCCTCATCTTGACTTGTTGACTCTATATTTTCACACTGCATTTTTTTCATCATTCTCATATGTAAATAATGTTAAGCAGTCCTGCCTAATGATAGCTATCCATTTATATTTACTGCAGTATAAATGGTATCTCTACCAGTTGACAGCTCATATACTTGGGTTTTGATTGTACAGTGTAAATGCAAATATGTATTGAATTGTACAGGACAACTGGGAGATCGTCGAGGGCTTGCGGGGTGGTCTTTCCATTGTTCAGGAGCCAGAGAAGCAGTACGGCTACATGCTGAAGAAGAGAAAATGGCCCATGAAAGGTTGGCACAAGGTATGTGTGGGAAATTGTCATGCCTCTACCAATGTTTTATTCCAAATATTTGGAAAACGTGGAATATTTGGATGAATTAGTATAAGTGCAGAGCTTTCCAGAAGTAAATCTCAAAGCAGCTGAGTGGATTCTTGCTAACCTGTCTGAACACATTGTGCTCACACTGAAGGACTCTGGGGTGGCTGATAAGTAAAGCACTTGATGAATGATCTTCCTGTGCATCATTTTGTTCAATTTAAACACAAAAACACATCTTTCTGATGCTAAAAATACTTTCTCCTATGTCATTTAATGTGCAGATGCAATCCTAAGTAAGCAATTCAAAGGTTTATTTGCCTTAAAAATACCCATATTCCCCTTTAACAAAGAGACTGTATACAAGAATAGACAGAAAAGCGGCATAGTGATATACAGCCTCTCATTCATCAAGAGTGTTTTAGCGTCCCGTGAGAGGACATTCATCATTTACCGAATAAATCTGACCCAAGTTTTCCTCTGTCCTCTCCTCTTTGTGCTTCTTTTTTCTCAGAGATACTTCTACTTGGACAAGGGCATTTTGAAGTACGCCAAATGCGCTGCTGATGTGAGTCTAAAAGGCCGCACATATATAAATACTGTATATACACACACACTCACTCAATCCATTGAACTAAAGCACTCAGGACTTTCAGTGGTCACTTTCCTTCATGAAAGTCTTTACAGAGCTCCAGCAATCTTTAGAGGTCTTCATCCTCAATCTTTTCATCAATCCATCCATCCTGCTGATAGAAACCTCTAGCTGTGGGAATGTAAAATCAAGGTTAATTTCCCCAGGGTTTAATAGCATCATCTACAGCCGATAGTTTTCAAATGTGTACATTTCATAACAGAAGCTGTTATGCTATAGCTGTGCTGCAAGTGCTTTCCCTTGAGTCAATCTGCCCTCTTAAGCAGCATTATGAAGTGGATGCTTATGGCCAGGGTATAAAATTGTACTGAAAATGCATAATTAGCCTGCCATATATCTTTCAGATTAATCTGGGGATTTTTTAACCTCTAAATCAAGGCCACTAGTCGAATGTGCCTGTGAGAATGCATCATTGACAAGGTTATGCATTAGCAAAATTAGCCAAAGCCCTTTTGTGTTTTACAGTGCTGCAAACTCGTCGTTTTAAATGCACAATATGTTGCTTACACAGGGTTGGGAACCAAGAAAAAAATACAGGAACTGAATTATATTTAGTCTGAATACAGAATTAATGACTGTTATGCACAGGGTATTTTTAGTGAATCAAATTCACAACAAACTAATCAGGGATGCATTTCCCAAAAGCATTTTAAGCCTAAGTTGATCGTAGAGACCATTTGTGGCAATTGTTCTACAATCAACTTGTGCTTGTGGTTTATTATCAAATTGAATTATTAATATATTTTTATTATTATTTTATTTCACACCTGAACCGCTTTATATATATTTGTCAAATATGTATTCCTTATAAATACTACATTTTGTTTTGTGTTAATCCTAAATTCTTCACAATTCTTATCCCTACTTTTGTTATTTGTGCAAATCTATGAAATAGCCACAGTAAGATGGGATTACTTGGGCCATCTCACTCCATCTGTTGTATTTTGAATGTAAAGGATGCATTCGATTTGATTATGGAAAAACAAAATCAAGAATTCACTTTGAATCTATATTTATACCAAGAGCAACATATTTGCTCAGTAGTAATTTGAGTGTGTTGCAACTGAGTAACGTAATTTTGTATTGATATATGATGTAGCATTGGTATTTATAGGTCAAACCTTCTGCTTGTGCTGTGTGCAGGTCGAAAAAGGCAAACTCCACGGCTGCATTGATGTAGGACTGTCCGTCATGGCCATTAAAAAGAAAGCCAAGTGCATTGATCTGGATGCAGAAGAAAACATTTATCACTTGAAGGTATCACAACAGTTATAGTATTAGGCTGACCTCAACATGCTCTGCAGTCACAGGAAGAGCATTAGTGGAGATTGATGCATGCTGTAATTTTGCTGCAGTTTTACTGGAACATGTTACATTATGATGGTACAGTAGATTTGCTTTAGCCTCATATCAGTGGGTTTTTTTTGCCTTTTAAAGTTTTGTGGCTATATGAGGAAGAGTTTTGATGTCACATCATGAAATGAATTTAGAATGCCTTTTAAAATGCAGTATAATGCAATTTAAATTAATTAAATTACATTTCAATTAAATTCATTAAATTAAATAAAATTTCAGATGCAAACAGAATGCAGAATTGTAAAATTATTGTAAAATTATTAATTACAATTAAAGTCAATACAAATAAATCCTTCAACATCATGTACACAACACATCGGGTATTTTTAGATACAGCAGATAATATTAAAAATATTCATATATATTAATAATGTATTTAAAAATTTGATGTCAATATGAAATTGCTTAATATAAACTTATAAATAATAAAAATACATATGTAAATAAGAAAAAATATATATATATATGAAATGAAATACCTGTTTAACTTCTTTGAATTCTTACATTTTGAAATTTGTCCAACCATTTTTTTTACCGATATTATCTTATATGTTGTATAGTCTAGCTTATCATATTCAAAGCTTTTAGAAAACCATTACAATCCCAAAGCAGATTAACAGTTTGATATATACGAAAGCTTTACGAACCTCAACAGAGAGATTGATTTTAAAATGAAATTTTGCTCCCATGTAGTGAATCCTCTTTTAAATAGAATCATTAAGGGATAAAATAGGTTTTGTCAGCTTCCGTTTGTTTTTCTCCAGTTTGAACTCTTGATCTCAGGAATAAGAAGCAAGTCCTTCAAATAACAAAGTCATGAGGTCAACAGCATCAAGAAAAACAGCTTCTGAATCCTGATCGAGTAGGTTTCCATCATCCTGAACCTTTAACTGTGGTCTCCTTGTACTTGCAGATCAAGTCCCAGGAGCTGTTTGATGAATGGGTCTCTAAGCTCCGTCACCACAGACTTTACCGGCAGAATGAGATTGCCATGTTCCCTCATGAGAAACGCTCTTCCACCCTCATTACCCCCTTACCTCCTCCCCCACGATATCCGACAGTCAGTCCATCAGAAAGGTAACGCCATGGGACGTGTAGAGGGTTTAGATGGAAAGATAAATGTCAAATTAAATGACTGTGCTAGTGCTTTAACTTTGAGAGGACGTTATTGTAATGTCTACAGCATTTGTAGCACTAACTTTTAGAACAAAACTCTCAAAAATCACTTTTCCCACTAGTTCATTTATTTTGTCCACTAACACTATTCAACAGCATTTATCACAGTATAAGTTTTTCTGAAGTTTTTCATATTTCCACCACATCTCAAATTATGTATTGTGTTCAATATCATTCTGTGATGATTGTTGAAATGGCATTTTTCAACATTAAGCCATATATTGGCTTTTATCTTGCTTAGGCTAACTTCATAGCTAATATTAGTCCTAAATACACAAAATTAAAGCTGCAGGTTCACACTTTGGTCACTCTGTTGACATCTATTTCATGGTACTTGCAGAACACCTCAGTTGCATCATATTCTGCATTGCATTCACATGCATTCTGCATGGATGAATATGATGCTTTGAGGAATTCCCATGGTTACCAGTGATTACCATATCAGAGTGGATCTGTTATTATACAGTACACCAAGATACACTGGCAGTAAGAAGAATTTGCAGATAAATTGACGATTGACAAAGTACAAAATCCAACCCGGCAGCTCAAAATTTAAGCATTATTTGTAGACTTTGAACAAAGATTTTCAGTCAGTAATGGAATTCCAATCATATTTAATAAAAATATTTTTCATAAAACATTTTTGCATAATTTGACAATCACAGATTGATTGTAAATAGTGCACAATTTCAATAGTGGAGATGGTGATAAAAAGTGATTATTTGCAATTGGTTGGTGTGGTGGAAATGATGTCACAGCGTTGAGACAGTTGTAGTTTTCGCAAAATAGATGTAAATCAATTTCACAAAATAAATATTGAAATGGTTTATGTCATGAATATCATTTATCTATAAATAAAAGAAATTAGAAAATTTAAATTAAAAGAATTTTGCTTAGTTGTATTAAAACATTTAGCCTTCTTTCTTTTCTCAATCATTTTCTGTCTTCTTTTCTGTCTATATCATCTCCCTATCATTTTCTTTTCGTGCTTCGTTCTCTCTCTCTCTCTCTCTCTCTCTCTCTCTCTCTCTCACTCTCTATGTAGCGTGCCTCTCTTGCAAAGCAGTCCTCTCTTCACTCGCCTGTATCTTTTACCAGCCAGGCCAAGGTGACCGCCTGGCTCCAGTCTTCTGATGACATGGACAGGTGCACCAAAGGTACACACACACACACACACCAATTTATGAATCCATCTCACACTGAAGATGCTGTGTCTGCATCTTTTTACTGCACAATGTTCTTTCTCTCTTGCTCTCAGAACTCTCGGTATGTGAGGCTCAGCTCCTGGAATTGAATCACTTGTTAAGAAGTATGGAGGTGTTACACCGCACCTACTCTGCCCCAGCCATCAACGCTCTGCAGGTTACATGTCATTCACACACAAAATTATGTTAATTATAATTTTAATTCATTAAAATTCATCAAAACAAAATTACACAAGTCATTATGTAAATCAGAATTTGTTCTTGGTTAGATTAAAGGGATAGTTCACCCCAAATTTCTATCATTATTTACTCACCCTCATGTCGTTCCAAACCCGTAAGACTTTAAAAATAATCCATATGAATTGAGCGGTTTAGTCCAGATTGAATTTAGGCTTTTATTAACAATAAAAAATGATCAGCGAACATAAACAGAAACTCAACCGAACCTGCTTGATGCGTGAGAACAAACCTCATTGGTTCTTGCGGAAGCTCAAACGTAATGCGTAGTACACGAGAATGAACCTCATTGGTTCTTGTTGAAGCTCAAATGTGATGAGTAACACGATAATGAACCTTTGAATCATTGGTTCTCCCACATCAAGCGAACATGCTTGAGTTTCCGGTTACCACAACTGATGTGTGAATCGATGAATGTTATATGTGAATAAAAGCCTAAATTCAATCTGTTCATTATTTAAAGGAATTGAGACTCATCAGAAAATGTTGACTAAACCGCTCAATTCATATGGATTAGTTTTTCATTTCTGGGTGAACTAACCCTTTAATTGTAATTCATATCCAACAAATGTAAGGATATTTTTAGCTGAATTAGTATTATTTTATATTTTTAAAGTGCCCCTTTAATGCTTTTTCATCATTTATTTTTCATGTAGTGTGTGTAGCTGTTTGGGAATGTAAAAGGTCTGCAAAGTTTCAAAGATCAAAGAAAGAACTGATTCTGAACAGCCTGAAACAAGTCTTCAGTAATACCAGTCTTACTTCGTGTTTAAACCTATGTGTAGGTTTGTAACAAATTTGCATAATGACAGCCTATAATCTTCATTGGCTGCCCGTGAACAATGTTTACTTTGCCCTGCCCTCAAACACTGTAGTTGTAGCTGAGGCCTGGAAGAGTTTGGTTCGTTTTGTCAGTATGTCGAGAAGACACTGTTTTCTGTGCTATGAAAGCAAATCCACTTTGCATGCACTTCCAGGATGAGGATGAGGACTGGGGCTGGAACTGATACGGTAAAACCAATTCGTATAACTGTGTATTTTCAAGTGCTGAGGAAGCCTCCAGATCTGAAATTCAGATACAGTAATGGGAGTTTTGTTTTTCGACTCCTGCTGTAAGCAGTAGACCAATCAAAACAGACTGGGGCATTTGGCCAATCA
This sequence comes from Gobiocypris rarus, assembly GCA_023029165.1. Classification (NCBI taxonomy): domain Eukaryota; kingdom Metazoa; phylum Chordata; class Actinopteri; order Cypriniformes; family Gobionidae; genus Gobiocypris; species Gobiocypris rarus. Next base: position 15,726,586 of record CM040926.1, on the reverse strand, counting down.
GAGCAGAGCAGGCTTTCAGAAAGGAGGGGTTTGGAGAGACTGAATCCTTGATCTAACCATTTCAGACTGCGTAAGAATAGAGGTGATGCTGCAACGTAATACGTATATTATGAGAAAATTAAAGTGTTTTTACCTTGGATGCATGTAAACCTATTTTAGGAGACCTTGAAACACCCTTTTAAATAGCTTAATAGAAGTATTTAAAGTTTTACTTGGAAAACTTTTCAAAATGTTTAGTAGAAATAACCCTTGTTCCCTGAGAAAGGGAATGAGCACTGCGTCCGAACAGCGAATTTGGGGACACTCTCTAAGCAACAGCGTGTCTGAAGTATGAATGAAACTATCCCAATCCTGATTGGTGTTGCGTCATGGCGTAGCTATGGCGGCATAGCCGGAAGATACATAAGGGGAGCCGCGCATAGTAACGGCAATTATCGCGATGAAGCATGCACTCCAGGTGTGCCGAGGTGTGGCGGCGCGACGCAGTGCTCGTTCCCTTTCTCAGGAACAAGGGTTATATACATAACCGAGCCGTTCCCTTCGAGGAACTCTCACCGCGTCCGAACGACAAATTTGAACGAGTACCCACAAGGCCACACCGAGGGTAGCGCCTGCCCTAGTGTGAAGCCGGAGACCGGGCACAACTAGGACTGGAGCACCCTAGCGCCAGGCGTCGCAGGAGGTGCAAGCTATAGACAGCTGTACAGAACTCCTGTGCAGACTCCACTTCCCTTCTTCCGCCGTCATGTGAGGCGGAGGATGAAATGCATGAAGAACCAAAGACCTGACCACACTAGATGGTACCTTGGGCACGTAGCCCACCCTAGGATGTAAGATGGCCTTTACTCCGCCAGGGGCAAACTCCAGGCAAGTCGGCGTAAGCGCCAAGGCCTGAAGGTCCCCCACTCTCCTCAGAGAAGTGATAGCTAAGAGAAAGGCCAACTTAAGGGTCAGGTTCTCTGCCTCAGCTGACTCTAGTGGCTCGAAGGGGCCTCAGCTAAGCCTTCAAGTACCACTGCCAGATCCTAGGTTGGAACTCTGGAGCAGAGCCGCAGGCCTCATCCTCCGAGCCCCACGGAGGAACCTTACAACCAAATGGTGCCTACCCAAAAGGCCCATCACTCACAGGAGCGTGGAAAGCCCAAAGGCAGCCACGTACACCCTGAGTGTGGACGGGTAAGACCTGCAGAGAAGCGATTTTAGAGGAACTCCAGCACTGAAGCCACTGGGCATTTAACTGGGTCCACCTCACACTCTCTACACTAAGTGGAAACACGTTCCACTTCGGGCTGTACACCCTCCTGGTGGAAGGAGCCCTGGAGCTGAGCAAGGTCTCGATAACATCTGCTGACCGTCCAGCCTCTAGGTACTGGGCCCCCTCAGGGGCCCGACCCAGAGATCCCAAAACTCTGGGCAGGGGTGACATATTGTGCCCCGTGCCTCAGACAGCAGATCCCTCCTCGGCGGGACCTGCCACGGGAGACCGTCTAGCAGTGCTATAATGTCCGAGAACCATACCCGGATCGGCCTGCAGGGTGCTACTGAGAGTAGGCTGATCCCTTCTTGGTTGACCCGCTCCAAGACTCCCGGGAGCAGAGTGATCAGGTGATATGCATACAGACGCAGCCTCGGCGCGTCTGAACCATGGCATCCACCCCCAGCGGGCTCGATGCGTGAGAGAAAGCCCTCGCACATGGCCTCCACCACCTCTGGGTGGAGCCGGCACTCCCGGGCCTCAGCCCCTGCCTCAACAGGATGTCTGCTCCCTGATCTTGGACCCCCGGGACGTACATTGCCCTGATGGACAACAGTTTCCCTTGGGACCGCAGGAGGATCTGATGCGCCAGTCTACACAGAGGGCGCGACCTCAGACCCCCCTGCCGATTGAGTGCGATCGACAGCTGTGTTGTCTCTTCGTACCAGGACATGGTGACCACGGAGGTCCGGGAAAAAGCTCCTGAGAGCTTTGTAGACCGCCATCATCTCCAGGCAATTTATGTGCCAGGAGGAATGACGGCCCTCCCATGGGCCCCTCGAAGCGTCCGTCCATGACTACGCCCCAACCAGTGAGGGCGTCTGTCGAGCGGATTTCCGGCAACAGGGCGCTCCCAACACTGGCCCCTGGGACAGAAACCAAGGTTTCTTCCATATGACTAGGAGCGAAGGCCACTGCGCGTTACCTGATCATACAGAATGGATTTCCCCTCAAGGAAAGTCACCTGGTTTACTTCCGTATCAGGACATGGTGGCCGCGGAGGTCCGGGAAAAAGCCCCTCAGAGCTTTGTAGACCGCCAGCATTTCCAGGCAGTAAATGTGCCAGGAGAAATGCCGGGTCTCCCACAGACCTCTCGCCAGCGGCCGTCCATGACTACGCCCCAACCAGTGAGGAGGCGTCTGTTGAAGCGGATTTCCGGCAACAGGGCGCTCCCAACACTGGCCCCTGGGACAGAAACCAAGGTTTCTTCCATATGACTAGGGAACGAAGGCCACTGCGCGTTACCCTGATCATACAGAATGGATTTCCCCTCAAGGAAAGTCACCTGGTTTACTTCCGTATCAGGACATGGTGGCTGCGGAGGTCCGGGAAAAAGCCCCTCAAAGCTTTGTAGACCGCCAGCATTTCCAGGCAGTAATGTGCCAGGAGAAATGCCGGGTCTCCCACAGACCTCTCGCAAAGCGGCCGCCATGACCACGTCCCAGCCAGTGAGGAGGCATCCGTTGAAGCGGTCTTCCGGCAGCGTGATGCTCCCAACACTGGCCTGGGACAGAAACCAAGGTTTCTTCCATATGACTAGGAATGAAGGCATCTGCGCGTTACCTGATCATACAGAACGGTTTTCCCCTCGAGGAAAACCCCCTGATTCCCAGCCACCACTGTAAGGGTCTCGTGCAGCAGGCCAAGAGATATTCTGTTGGACGCAGCCGCAATGAGCCCCAGCAGTCCTTAAAACTGCTTCACAGTGATGCTGTGGCCTAGCTTCACTTTAGAGACCACCGCCCGTATGGACTCGATACGTGCGGGAGACAATTGTGCCCACAACGTAGACAATCCTATACGACTCCCAGGAACACTGTTCTCTGAGAAGGCGTCAACACGCTACTGCATGTAGAGTCTCAAACCCAAGCACTGAGAGCAGCCAAGGACGATACCTCAATGCCGAACTGCTGCTACCACAGAGGGGAAGGGCTAGGCCGTATGGACGAACCCGATATTGGTACGCTTTGCCCCCAAAAGCGAACCTCAGGAACTTCCTGTGACACAGAAGGATGGATACAGGGAAGCATGCGTCCTCTTTAGACCCGTTGTGACAGACCAGTCCTCAGACTGGATCTGAATCTAGCGGAGGAACTGTAAGCATCTTGAATCTGAATCTCCTCAGAGAGCGATTCAAGTACCTCAGATCTAAAGTTGGACGCAACTCGCCATCCTTCTTAGGAACTATGAAGTACCGGCTGTAGAACCCGGACTCCTGTCTGGCGGAGGAGCACCTTCTGTGGCCTCCTTACCAGCGGGAGTGGACTTCCTGTTCCATTACCTGAACCTGCCCAGGGACCACTGCCGTCCAGACCACCCCACTGAACTTCGGGGGAAGGTAACTGAACTGCAGTCTGTATCCCCTTTCTACAGTACGCAGGGCCCATGCAGATATATTCGGAGGAATAACCATGCGGCAAGATAATCTGCTAAGGGAACCAGCCTCTCGAGACCGGCCTCGGTGTCAGCGAGCCTCCTCCCGACCCCTGAAGCGGCTAACCGGCAGGGTGAAATCGAGGAAGATTTTGGTGTGCGTCTGCGTTTGCTGGACTGCCGCAAGTCTTGCTAGAGGCGGCTGGTGCAGCAGCGTCTTGCGCGGGGAAACGATGTGGGCGAAGCATACTTGATGGCGGGAGCACAGCATCGATTTCGAAAACTCCACAGGAGGCGACCTCGATCGCTCCTACCGGGAGAGGGGGCTGGCCAGCAGGGGCCTCATCTAAGGGAGCAGCTCTACAGGGCCGCAACACTAGGGCGGTCACTGGGAATAGCAATTGCCTGAAACTGATGTGTCCCGCAGGCCACAAGGCGGCGAACGACATCAACTTCAGGAGGGCTCCACCTTAGATGAATATCCAGACAAGTCAAACATGCTTAGGTGACATGATTAAAGTATCCAACTTATTAAAGTCAGATAACATGACACTCAATTCCTCTGAATTAAATGCCATCATAATCAGCCAACCCGTGCAACCTGGTCTGAATGATAGGCTGAATAAAAAATACATCTAACTCCTCAAAGTCAGATATTTTAATTTAATTCCTTGGAATTAAATACAGCCACAATAAGGTGAAACATGGTCTGAATAATAGGCTGAATATCTAACTCCTCAAAGTCAGATCATATTTTATTTAATTCCTCAGAATTAAATGTAGCCATAATCATCAGACACTGTTTTATTGTATTTATACGGACTCATAAACCACGCGTTGCCTCAGCAACGTGGTTCAAACCGTCATAATACAATTGTCTTTCATCGCTCGAGAAAAAAGCCAAACAGTATCACAGTGAAACATGGTCTGAATGACAGGCTGAATATCTAACTCCTTAGAGTCAGATCATATTTCATTTAAATCCTCAGACTTAAATGCAGCCATAATCATCAGGCAATACTGTTTTATCGTAATATACGGACTCGTAAACCACACGTTGCCTCAGCAACGTAGCTCAAGCCGTTAAGCCAACCAGTATTCCATGCACACCGATCGCGTGTGTTCACCTTAATAGCAGACCCATAACCTGCGTGCTGCCTCGGCAATCGTGAGATTGAGTCTTGCATATAAGAAGTGGCGAGCTCGTTATAACCCGACTGCCCGATGCTGAGCACGTCTAATTCCCCAGAATCAGACCGTTCAAGCATCGGGTCCGCCCGGGGAAGAAGCCAGCACGGGCTTCCACGCGGGGAAGGAGAACATCTGAACTGACAGACAAAGACTGGGAAGGTGCCTCAGCAGTCCCAAGTCTCGTTGACATGTCCATCCGTGAGCCCCATGACCGGCCTCGCCGCACCGCCTTGGCGAATGCGGGACCGATCCACGGGGCTCACGAGGCTGGCCGGCCTCATTGAACACGGCCAGCCGCAGCGAAGCACCCTGAGCGGCAGCTTATCTGTCGCGCCGGGCATGCAGCACGCCCAGGCACTGTACACCAAGCATATGTGTGTCTGTGCCCGCCTATAACTGGGACACTGGTGCACACAACGCTAGTATTGCCCGCCCGGAGTCGCCAACTTTATATATATATATTCTTTTTTGTGACAAACAACACCAAATAGACAGACAGTTTGAAACACAGAGCGCTATGCTGAAGACCGATAACTGCTGTTACTATGCGCCGGCTCCCCTTACGTATCTTCTGGGTATGCCGTCACAGCTATGTCATGACGCAACACCAATCAGGATTGGGATAGTTTCATTCATACTTCAGACACGCTGTTGCTTAGGGAGTGTCCCCAAATTCGTCGTTCCAACGCAGTGTGAGTTCCCTCGAAAGGGAACTTAAAAAGGCTGCCTTCGAAAAAGTCCAATCTTAGTCCCTCAGGCAGTGGTCCAGCTGTGCCTGTGGATGCGGTTAATGTTATTGCCTACGGCCCAACTGACAAATAGTCATTCGGTTGATAGCACAAGTTCAGAAGGATAGCCATGATGAGATTTGCAGTAATAAATCTAATTATTCCACATAACCGCGATAACAGATGAGATATTATTCAAAAAGCTGTCCTTTTCATCTTCCAAATGGGCCACCTTATTTTATTACAGTTTCTTTTTACTTTAGCTGCTGCACATTTAAGTGTTGTCTCTGGATATTTCTGTACTTAAAGGACAAGTTCACATATTTTCAATTTGTGTCATCTGGCGGACAAATAAACTGGGAAAACTGGGTGCAGGTAACATGGAGAGAGTACACATTTATTTACATATATTCTACTGACAATGTAACAATACAAAGCTGGATAAAAATCACAAACTTGTCCCTTGAGATGCTGAGAATAAATCCCTTTATTAAGGGGGATTACTAAAATAAAATCACTAAGCTAAAATCATTCAAGTAAATTTTGGTATCACAAAATTATAATGTATTGTATAGTACGAAAAATGGATATTTATTTTGAAAGATCACTAAAGATTACATTTAATTACAAAAAATACATTTTTTTATATTTACTGTAAGTGATTGTTAGATGACGGCAAAACTTATCTAAATGTAAAATTAGGGGAAATGAGCATGCACAATTAAATATCCAATATCGGCCAAAATAAATATCCAGTATTGATCGATACTGGTATATTAAAACATACACTATATTTGCTAAAGTATTGGGACACCCCTCCAAATCCTTGAACCAACCACTTCCATGGCCACAGGTGTATAAAATCAAGCATCTAGGCAGTCAGACTGCTTCTACAAACACTTGTGAAAGATTGGGTCGCTCTCAGGAGTTCCATTAATTCAAGCGTTGTACCGTGATCGGTTGCCATCTGTGCAATAAGTTAATTTCGTGAAATGTCCTCACTACTCAATATTTCTGGATAACTGTTAGTGGTATTATAACAAAGTGGAAGCAATTGGGAACAACAGCAACCCAGCCACAAAGGTGTAGGCCATGTAAAATCACAGAGCGGGGTCAGCTCATGCTGAGGGTCACAGTGCACAGAAGTCGCCAACTTTCTGAAGAGTCAATAGAGACAGACCTCCAAACTTCTTGTGGCATTCAGATTAGCTCAAGAACAGTGTGTAGAGAGCACACTGCCACTGGACTCTATAGCAGTGGAGACGTGTTCATGGCGAATCACGCTTCTCTGTCTGGCAATCCGATGGACGAGTGTGGTACTTGCATGACTGCATTGTGCCAAGTGTAAAGTTTGGTGGATTTTGGTTTCAGGTTGTTTTTCAGGGGTTGTGCTTGGCCCCTTAGTTCCAGTGAAAGGAACTCTTAATGTGTCAGCATTCCAAGACATTTTGGAAAATGTTGTTCTCCCAAATTTGTGGGAACAGTTTGCGGATGGCCTCTTCCTATTCCAACATAACTGCACACCAGTGCACAAAGCAAGGTCCATAAAAACATGGATGAGCGAGTTAAGTGTGGAGGAACTTGACTGGCCTGCACAGATTCCTGACCTCAACCTGATAGAACACCTTTGGGATGAATTAGAGAGGAGACTGCAAGCCAGGCCTTTTCATCCAACATCAGTGACTGACCTCACAAATGAGCTTCTAGAAGAAGTCAAAACGTTTGTCAGTATTTCAGTATCTTTTCTTTTTGTGTAGGCTTCAATGTACGACAGCCCGAAGAAAGAAAAGAGACATCCCAGAAAATGGCGTGGCAAGAATTGCGGGAAAGACAACAAAACCACCCTGCAGGTGATCCATGACCTTCTACTTGCATACCTGATTTAAAAAAATAACTTGTCCTTTAAAACATTCCATTTACAAGAGAGCCATGCATTTTTAATGTTAATGTAATGTTTTACTGAGCTGATTTGCTGATGTATTATGTGCATGAATAGTGAGTTAATGAAAGTCTCGTTCGCACTCCTTGTCCTGTAGTCCCTTAACACAAAGGACCATTAAGTATTACTGCATGGATGAGAAATGTCCTATTCCATTTTCCTCAGGCAATTTATCTCGCACTGTTCCTTTTGCAAAAAGGAAAAGCACCATCATTGACCTGGTATTTCCTCTTATGTTTTCAGGTTCCGAGCTGTATTTCAGCAGGTTCTGTCCGTCTTCACGCGTCCAATCCCAACCTCTCTTCAGTAGACCTGACCAATGAGAAGAGTTACCATGAACCTCTAGACTCGCCTATAGACGTATCCAAACTGCAGGAAGACTTCTGCCGCGTCGCAAACAACCGTGAGTGCTCCAACAAAAAACTAGTGAATCTTTTTTCAACTAGATTTAGTGATGTATCACTAGAATGTGTCTTTCGTGACAAATTATACTGCATCATTCTGCCCCAAATCCTACTTATTTGGCTAAAAATGTCTTATTTGCATATAAAATACGTGTCATTAGGAGGAAATTGCTGAGGAAAATGCCAAAACTCTGAGAATGCAACAGATGTTGATTGCAAATGTTTTTTTTGCCAAAAATCAGTATCTCATGGTCAAAGAAATTTCCCAGCTCCTTTAGTACAAGTCAAGAGGCTTCATTGGACAATATCACAACTTATCTTGATGAGCTGCCCAACAAGAATAAAATACTAAAATACTTAAGGCAGAATGAGTTGCTAGTTGCTGTTTTATTATGCTGGGTTTGATGCTCCTCTGCATGATGTACTACTATGGTATTTCTAGTGAAGATGGATGACAAAAGATACAGTATTGTTCAAAATAATAGCAGTACAATGTGACTAACCAGAATAATCAAGGTTTTTAGTAAAAAATGTTATTGCTACTTGGCAAACAAGTTACCAGTAGGTTCAGTAGATTCTCAGAAAACAAATGAGACCCAGCATTCATGATATGCACGCTCTTAAGGCTGTGCAATTGGGCAATTAGTTGAATTAGTTGAAAGGGGTGTGTTCAAAAAAATAGCAGTGTAGCATTCAATCACTGAGGTCATCAATTTTTTGAAGAAACAGGTGTGAATCAGGTGGCCCCTATTTAAGGATGAAGCCAACACTTGTTGAACATGCATTTGAAAGCTGAGGAAAATGGGTCGTTCAAGACATTGTTCAGAAGAACAGCATACTTTGATTAAAAAGTTGATTGGAGAGGGGAAACCTCTAAAGAGGTGCAAAAATGATAGGCTGTTCAGCTAAAATGATCTCCAATGCCTTAAAATGGAGAGCAATACCAGAGAGACGTGGAAGAAAATGGAAGACAACCATCAAAATGGATAGAAGAATAACCAGAATGGCAAAGGCTCAGCCAATGATCACCTCCAGGATGATCAAAGACAGTCTGGAGTTACCTGTAAGTACTGTGACAGTTAGAAGACGTCTGTGTGAAGCTAATCTATTTTCAAGAATCCCCATAAAGTCCCTCTGTTAAAAAAAGGCATGTGCAGAAGAGGTTACAATTTGCCAAAGAACACATCAACTGGCCTAAAGAGAAATGGAGTAACATTTTGTGGACTGATGAGAGTAAAATTGTTCTTTTTGGGTCCAAGGGCCACAGGCAGTTTGTGAGACGACCCCAAACTCTGAATTCAAGCCACAGTACACAGTGAAGTCAGTGAAGCATGGAGGTGCAAGCATCATGATATGGGCATGTTTCTCCTACTATGGTGTTGGGCCTATTTATCGCATACCAGGGATCATGGATCAGTTTGCATATGTTAAAATACTTGAAGAGGTCATGTTGCCCTATGCTGAAGAGGACATGCCCTTGAAATGGTTGTTTCAACAAGACAATGACCCAAAACACACTAGTAAGCGGGCAAAGTCTTGGTTCCAAACCAACAAAATTAATGTTATGGAGTGGCCAGCCAAATCTCCAGACCTTAATCCAATTGAGAACTTGTGGGGTGATATCAAAAATGCTGTTTCTGAAGCAAAACCAAGAAATGTGAATGAATTGTGGAATGTTGTTAAAGAATCATGGAGTGGAATAACAGCTGAGAGGTGCCACAAGTTGGTTGACTCCATGCCACACAGATGTCAAGCAGTTTTAAAAACTGTGGTCATACAACTAAATATTAGTTTAGTGATTCACAGGATTGCTAAATCCCAGGAAAAAAATGTTTGTACAAAATAGTTTTGAGTTTGTACAGTCAAAGGTAGACACTGCTATTTTTTGATCACACCCCTTTCAACTAATACCCCAATTGCACAGCCTTAAGAGCGTGCATATCATGAATGCTGGGTCTTGTTTGTTTTCTGAGAATCTACTGAACCTACTGGTAACTTGTTTGCCACGTAGCAATAAAATATACTAAAAACCTTGATCTGGTTAGTCACATTGTACTGCTATTATTTTGAACAATACTGTATAAGATAATATATATATATATATATATATATATATATATATATATATATATATATATATATATATATATATATATATATATATATATATATATATTCCTAAATAACTCTAATGTAGTTATTTAGGAAATAACTAATGTAACTAATGTAAATTTACAAATAACATTTGGAAGAAGTCAAATTTGGTTTAACAAGTTAAAAATATCAAATCAATATCAACTCAAGTGTATGTTTTCAGTGCACACTTCCTGTTTCCTTGCTATAGCTACCTATTTTCAAATCAACTTTATGATCTGCATCTGTACCAATTTTCATGTGGGGGCCAAAGCAGCCTTTACACTCCTGCTATGATGAGACAACTAAAATCTAAAATAGTCTAAAATGCACATTTTGCTTCCAGACATTTGATTCATATGTATGTATACTCCCTCAAATTACAATCAGATTGTGTTTTATAAATCATGCATGAAGATGTGAGAATCAAAACCAGAATCTTAAAAGATTTGTCATTATATATATATATACGAATATATATATATATATACGAATATATATATATATATATATATATATATATATATATATATATATATATATATATATATATATATATATATATATATATATATATATATATATATCTGAATATATATATATATATATATATATATATATATATATATATATATATACGGAATGGTGCTCAACTCTTTTTTTATGTGTTTGTTTCCAGTTCATACAACCATGAAATCTGCCCTGTGCATGCTGACTACAGAGAAAGAAAGACTTAAACAGATGCTGGAGCATGAGTCTTGTCCCGCCCCATCGGCCCAGCTTCTAGGACTAAAGAGTGCCCTGTCTGCTGTAAGCACACAAACACGCACACATTTCCTCTCTATGTATTTCCTCATGCTCAACACTGTTTACTAACATTCGTTCTGTTTCTTGCCTAAATACTTCTTTAAAGCATTCCATGCTACTTAAGCAGAGCTCTTGTTTTGTGCAGATGTAAACATGCTTCTCTTATCAATTCATGAACGGCCAAAGTATAAGAAAATATTTAGATGTGCTTTCTAATAAAGTGCAGAGAATTAACTGCGGAAGTGCTATTGTAATATAATGAGTATGTCAACCTTCTAAGTAATCTCGTGAACAATAGAGTTGACCCTCCAAGGAACCATTTTTACATGCTAAAAACAGTCTGTGCTAAATCAAGTACTGTAACACTAAATTATGACTCATCTTCCTTAGTGAGTCACGTTTTTGTGAAGCAGACCCCCACTCTAGCACTTCTGAGAATAAACGGCAAACATCTGCTGTCTGTTAGAACTGCCGGGGAATCTTTTTGAAACTCACAGTCCATCTCCATCCTTACTGGGCACATTAAGGGCCAGATTTACTGACAGCTTGCACCAGTGCAAACCCTCTTTTGCTGTTAAAAAACTACTCAGTAATACCAGATTTAATAGACACGCAGTGAAAAATTTGGGGCTGGAACGGCGTAGACAGGGTTATTTTTGCGGCTGACATTATTGCATATGCATTTGTTGGAGTTTCCCTTTCAGACGCAGAACTTATGGGAGGAGAGTATTTAAGGTTCGTGCTAGTCAATTTACTGGTATTTTCGCCATTATTAAAAAGCAAGTCTTAACCCAGACGGTAATTTGTTTTGCTCTTGCGTTTGTCATTATGGAAATTATGAAAATTCTTTTAATTTGCATGTCATCGGTAGATCACGATCAGCACTTTCCACACTCATCTGTGCTTTTTTTCTAATATGCCCTGTTAAATAAATCTGGCCACAATTTTGTGTCCTGTTAGACTTTTTGAAAGGAAAAATGAAATTATGTCATTTAGTCACTCTCATCCAATTCTATTTAACTTGCTTTCTTTTATACAACAGGAAGATAAGTAACTATTTTGAAGAATGTTCAAGTTGCACTTTTCCACACAACGAGAACATGCCAGGACCAGGCCTGTCTAACTCTAAAAAAGACAACAACAAAAAGCCATTACCTATATCTGACACATTCTCAAATTAATATTTTCATATTCAAACTAGGGCTGTCACAATATCAATTCACCACATGTTTATCTGGGCAGCCAAAATAATTCACAATAACAATATTACTGCCATTTTGATAAAATGTTAGAAAACAAAATGGAATGTTATCAAAGTCATCTTTAATCTTGTTTTTTTTGTTTAGTTTTCTGTTGTTTTGCCAAAAAATCACACAAGAAATGCAAGTGTAGGGAGGCGGAAAGATAGTTTGTAGCTATAACTGTACAGAAGCATACAGATAGAGCTAACTTTTTTGGTTGCAGATAGAGTGTTTTGCTTTTACCTGTCATCCCCAACATGATTTTGTGCGTCAGTAGCAGCTACACAATCCCTGTGTTCCATTCTGAAGGATCATCCCTATGCCCTAATCCTAATATTCCTAAGGGAGTAAGAGTGTAGGAGACTAAAAAACAGTTTCCTGCCTGTGCAAAGAATCATGGACGCAAAGTGTCTATCGGTTGTACTCTTCGAAATCCTTTTTGATGACCATGATTGTTCTCTCTCTGGAATGCAGCCAATGTGTCGTCTTATTCTTTTTTCAGACTGTTAGCTACCAGCGGGTACTTAGTTAGTTCACCCAAAAAAAATGTATGCTGTCATTAATTACTCACCCTCATGTCGTTCCAAACCTGTAAGACCTTTGTTCATCTTCAGAACAGGAATTTCTGTACCACCCATAGGCAGCAACGTCATTGCAACTTTCAAGGCCCATTTAGGTCTAAAAAAACAAAAATAACCACTTTATTCAACAATTTCTTCTCGGTTGTGTCAGTTTCTTAAGTTGTTGACGTACTGTAAACAGTGCAGTGCTTCCTGGTTCTACGTCAGAACTCTGTTCATATGAGCAGCACGACACATGCGTGTGATGCTGATGCTGGAACTAGTCAATAATGAGGTGCTTTGATTTGGACCTTCAACCCGTTGGTTGCCTTTGAAGTACATTATGTGGAGAAATCCTGGAATGTTTTCCTCAAAAATCTTAATTTCTTTTTTTTGACTGAAGAAAGAAAGACATGAACATCTTACATGAGATGGGGGTGAGTAAATTATCAGGATATTTTCAATTTGAAGTAAACTAATACTTTAAGGTATGTAGTCTAATGGACTATTTTAATGATGACTTAACTACCTTTCTGGGCCTTGAAAGTTGCAATGACGTTGCTGCCTACCGATTATTCAGAAACCTCTTTGGTTTCATAAAAAATATCTTATTACTTACACTGAAGAAGGTCTTATGGGTTCGGAAAGACATGAGGATGAGTAATTAACGACAGAATTTTCATTTTTCGGTGAACAAACCCTTTAAGGTGCCACCTACTATGTTGGAGTGTCAACCAGGGCTGCATTGTCCAAAAGCATCTTTTTATTTTATTTTAGCCATTATTTATTTGATATGGCATTATAATATGTGCAATATTAACACAATACCAATAGTGTCACTATACCCGTAAAATTGCGATACCCTTAATTTAAACTTGGCAGTTACAATTCAAAAACTTTGATCGTTTATGAATAACACAAGAATCAGTGCCATTTGATGTAATCAACATCAAAACCATACCAGTTTTGAAATGTTCTTAGCTTGACAGTCCTAGTCACTATATGCCTTTGCCGTAAAGGTTTGATAATACATGAGGTTGATTAAATTATGTACTCATTTCTGGTAATTGCTTTAGGTATGATTAATAGTTAGGAGCTCTATGTGGACAACGTGTGAGATTTTGCTGGTTGCTTTTGCAGGCTGTAACGCAGAACACTGAGCTGAGAGAGCGTCTGTGCAAGATTCATGCTGAGTCGCACATCTCTGAGCCCTCTGTCCATATAAACCTGAGTCCTGGCCCCCTGCAGGTGGGTCTGGGAAATGTACTATCACCCCCCACCCCCAACTCCTTGTCTCCTCCCCCAATACTCCGATGACGTTATCAAGTCCAGACCATTTCTATAGCTGCCACCAACCATACACACTACTTTTTATTAGTCACTGCTCATTATTCACAAGAGACTTCATTATTGTAGAAATAACTATCGTAAGATTTGTCAGCTGAATATGTTTTGTCACCTTGGGTTAAAACCTGAGGCTTACGTTAATTTATGTTAATTGAATCCACAGCTACTCTCTGGAGAGGCTGAGTCAGACTTACTGCCAGTTAATCATGTCTCTTGGAAGTATACGCCCAAACCCACTTGCACGCACCCTAACAACCTTATGCACCCACGCCTCACATGCTATCAGTGATATGTTCCTGCGGAATTGCTTTGTCAATAACCAACTTCCCTAATTGACATTCTAGTCAACATAATGCTTTTACGCTAATTATCTTGCAAAGCTCTGCCAACTCTTTCCTTTTTGTGTTGCTGCTTCATAACAAGTCGTGATTCAAAAGAAATTGTTTGCTAATTATGTTTTTTTTTTTTTTTTACTTCATCTTATATGGAGAATAAGAAATATTCTCCATCATTTAGCAATTTTGTTTTCTTTACTCTTCTGTCAGGATCTCCTGTTTGCTTTATATTTCAGCTAATGAGTTGACATATGAAAGAAATATCCAAGACAAATCTTACTCTCAAAATTAAAATAAATAAGAAATTTTGTATTGTATAAGGGAAATTAAGCTTTCTTTGAAGATCAATAATTTGGCTTTTTGATGACAATTAAGCATATTTAACAGATCTCTGTAGCCTATTGTGATATAAAAATCTTATCCTCATGACTGTGATTACTATAATTACAATTACTATAATGAGAAAATTTCAATCATAAAGTACATTTATACAGTATTATTCTAAGTCTAATTTGTGCTGTTCTGAATGTTACTCTTCTAATGATATAAGAATAATTTATGCTGATTTTAACATTAAAAAAAAACGAAAACAATGTAAATGGACGGGATGATTTATTTCTGTATTACAAGAATTAGGAAGATATTTTTGTATGTTACAGTAATGAAATATGTTACAGTAATCAAAATATTGTTGTGAAAAAAGAAAATTAATAATAAATTGAATGGTCCATAATATAATATAATATAATATAATATAATATAATAATTAGTGCTGTCAAAATTAGCATGTTAACAACTGCAATAATTTTTTTCAGTTTAACGTGTTAAAAATATGTAAGGCAATTAACACTGCATACATTTTTCTATCATCCTTTGGCTATCGTTACAGTATATGATCACGCTCTTTTAAACCATTTAAGCGCGACAAGACAAAACAGAACGCGCACCAGAATCGAGTTCTCTTCTGCATTTGAACAGACAATAGCACACAGAATTAAGCCAAAATGTTGTTTTGTTGAGTATTCTCATGAGAGCAGTCTTATGAGTTAAATAACATATTAAATATACTTAAAGAGTTGAGAGAAAATGTGATGCGTGACAATGCGTCAGATCTGCATCATGTTCGGCAGCGGCAGATCTTAAAGTAACACCAGCCTAATAAACTAGTTGCTTTGATGTCTGTCATTAATGTTATTCAAAGAACAAAGGTAACTGTAATTGTAGCTTTAATAAGGATGAATCTATATTTAATTTATAACTTATGTAGTTAAGAAAGGTGTTTGATAACTTTATATGTCTAACAGCTAGGAAGGCCATATTACATTTATTATAATGTGTTTATGTGAAGATTGTTTTAAGTTCACTTAAATAAATAAAAATAAAAAAATGAAAGCCTAAATGTTGAAATTTAATAGCTTTCAATTATACTTTAATGTTGAATGTCTTTTCATTTATGTTTAAAAAAATCAATTTCATAGAGACATCAGTAGCAGTATTAGTATCAGTGATACTGGCCTTCATTCATAAAAAGATGCCATTACAGCAAATATTTCAAATATAATGTCTTAAAGTTGCTTCTAAAATAATTTGAGAGTAATTGTGAAATTATTACATTATAAAATATATTAAAAACCTATTCATCTATTGACAGCACTAAATAGAATAGAGATTTTCTATTTCTATTCTTTTCCTTTTGAGATTCACACATTTGGTGCTATGTGACGTGAAGCCATGATTTCTCTTACAGAAACAAGATTCCAGTGATTGTTCCCGCCCCCTTGTCCATCAAGCATCCAATGAGAGCAGAGCTTCCATTACTGAGTCTCTATCAGAGTTCTTTGATGCACAGGAAGTGCTGCTGTCAGCTAGTTCTTCAGAAAATGAGGTAAGGTAAAGTCCCCTTTTTTCACCTGTCCCACAAATTTGCTACTATAAGTGTCATCACAGTTGGGCACAATGACTGAAATGAGTCATACACTGAAAGTGTCCATGTACAAAAAAGTTTTGCTATAGTGGGATGTATTATAGTTTCAGTTTTTTTAAATAGCTTGACAGACTGATACATTTTGCCTGGCTTTACCAAATCATCAAATATATGATTTACTGCTCTTCCTCAAGAGACCAGCTGCCTCTGCTCTCCCCTTCACTTCAGGCAGACATTGAACTAAAAACCCTATTAGGAGACGGCTAGAAGGGGCTAATTATATTAAACATGTAAGAAGTGCTACGGATGACATTCCACAGCTAAAAGAACCAGCCTGCCTACCATCTAACTTCATTTCTGACTCTCTGGCTCACATTGAGGCCGACCTGCTCAAGCGTCTCCTGTAGCAGAAGTAATATGAAAATTGAGATAATTGCTTCTCTCTAAAAATACCTCATGCATAATTTGGCTTCTGTGACAATTAGAACCCCGAAAACTTCCTTCATCTACTATATTGGTGTGATGGACACACAAACACATTAAAGTCTGCTTTATATTCATTGTTATGATAATGTGGTTTGTTAGAGGGTGGAAAGATATCCATATGTTAATGTTTTTCAGTTGCTAGATGATCAGTAAAAGACAGACTTTGATACATTTATACTGTCAGAGAGCCAAACACCTATAATGATGATGTGTGGTTTCCTGCTAGCCTTCGGAAGATGACTCATATATCAGTGACATCAGTGACAACGTGTCCATGGATAACTTCTGCAACGAGGCAGAGAATGAGAGACTCAATACAGGTGGGTAATGGTCCCTCTAAGCTGCACGCTTATGATCACTCGCACCCACGCATAAATAGAATGCCGTGCAGAAGGGAGATGCAAAATGTGTGGGGAAAGCCATTTGATTATATTCTAGTGAATGAGAAATAATTGCAGTGGTCAACCACTATAGAGTTATTAAACTCTATAGTGTTGCCGAATTAGAATCGCCGGTAAATGCGGTTTACTGGTTTCATAAAAAGAATGAACATTCACTGTTGGAATGCTTCAATGTAAAAGCTGATGCAAAAACATGAGAAAATGTTTTAAAGAAGAGTGCTGATCAAGTTCTGGAAATAATAGATCATAAACATCCCTGATATAGACAAATTTACATAGATCCGCTTACATTTACAGAACATTTGCAATATATTAACATTTTATTTTGATAGTTTTATGCTCAGTTAATTTACTTTTAATATACAGTAATATAGTTTTAACTGTACTAAAGCTTAAATGCTTCACATATTGTAACTTCTGAATTAACTGCTTATTTTCAGTAATATGAGTAGGAATCACATAAGTTACATCAAGGGTCAAATATAATAGACGTTGCAACTGCAGGATGCAACCACTTTTCGTGTATATGCTGCACTGGTCTGGTACTGTATAAGGGATGTTTTGCTTAAAACACTTTGCGTTCATAACCAAATTGTCCACCCAATAGAAGGTTTTGCTTAACAATAAAAAAAATTCTCCAAGTCATTGATATTTTGGTGTTATACATGAAATACTGCATTTCAAACATTTGACAGCTGTTTTATAGTTGTATGGGGATTTGGTACGTTCAGAAAAAGCACTGACAAGCAATTGTAACATGCCAGAATAGAAACTTCCAGAGATACAATTGCTGGAGATCTTCAATGCATTTCTTGAACCGCAAACGTTTTTTCTTTTTAAGGTTGTGTAGAGAACGGTGGTTCTCAAGAACAGCGGCGGTCTTGTCTTCCCTCCCCCAGTCCCAATACCAGCAACATCAGCCTGTGGAACATACTGAAGAACAACATCGGGAAGGACCTGTCTAAAGTAGCCATGCCTGTTCAACTCAACGAGCCGCTCAACACACTGCAGAGACTGTGTGAGGAACTGGAGTACAGCGAACTGCTGGACAAGGCCGCACACACACAGGACCCCTTTGAGCGCATGGTAGGCAGAGGTCACATACATAATTGCACAAACCTATTTGCATATGAAAAGTATTTGGATTTTAAAATCGTGCATAAACTTAAGCCTGCGTTAATATATATATATATTTTTAAAAGCACAATCTTTTTGCACATTAATATAAAAAGTGATGTTGCCATCCAAATGCTTTCTGGTGCAAATGTGAATTTTCAGGAGATATTCTGACTGTCATTTGTTTATGCAAAGTGTTCTGGTTTTGCTTTATGTTCACATTTGTATATCCTTACAAAGATAATTTAACAAAACGTCACTTAGGAAGAAGAACTCAAAGAGCACACACATCTCCATCAACTGCAAGATGATATCCTATCAATATGGGCCAACATTTAAAAAAAAATGCTTTTGTTTGACAAGGTCCAAATTGTGATGGCTAGATGACTGGGTCAGAGCATCTCCAAAAATGCAGATCTTGTAGGGTGTTCCCGGTCTGCAGTGGTCAGTATCTCTCAAAAGTGGTCCAAGGAAGGAACAGTGGTGAACTGGACGACAGTGTCACGGGTGGCCAAGGCTCATTGATGCACGTGGGGAGCGAAGGCTGGTGGCTGGTGGCATGTGGTGGCATGCTGACCCCTGTCCACCACCGAAAGTGCCAACATTGGGCACGTGAGCATCAGAATAACATTGTTGCAGACCATGTACACCCTTTCATGAAAACGGTATTCCCTGGTGGCTGTGGTCTCTTTCAGTAGGATACAAAGCTGCCACAAAGCAAAAATGGTTCAGGAATGGTTTGAGGAGCACAACGAGTTTGAGGTGTTGCCTCCAAATTTCCCAGATCTCAATCCAATTGAGCATCTGTGGCATGTGCTGAACAAACAAGTCTGATCCATGGAGGCCCCACCTCTCGCAACTTACAGGACTTAAAGGATCTGCTGCTAACATCTTGGTGCCAGATACCACAGCACACCTTCAGGGGTCTAGTGGAGTCTGTTTTGGCAGCAAAAGGGGGACCAACACAATATTATGAAGAGAGAGAGAGAGAGAGAGAGAATTTATGAAAATTATATTGCATTGTAAATGATGTCGTTTACTATTAACATTGCAATATTCACACACTTCTGTTGTATTACTTATGATGCCTGATGTGATTGTTTAGGAGTTGAGTGATTCTTTTGAAAGCCTGTCTGATCCAGGCTCATCAACACAGGATCCATCTATTACTCAACATGAGAGCATGATTATTGTTCAGAAATCATTCTCCCTGCTTGGAAATGTGCTTTAGTTAGCTGCACTCTACTGAGTGTATCTAATGACACTCCGGGTACCCATCATTGCTCTGTCTTAGTCTCTGGAGGAAGACAGTAATCCTTTCTCTTGGTTTAAATAATAGCTTTAGCTTTCAAATTTCCAATGCACTAATGTCTAGGTAGCTTAGTGTCTTATAGCTTTTCAGTATGCTTACTTATATAGTTTAATCACAAGAGACAAATAATTTTAATTCGATATGAAATCAATATTGACCTGTTTACTTTCTTAATGCACATTTTCATCTTGTTGTGCATGATTCATCATTGCACATTATTTAATTGGGGAAAAAATTGCCTTCAATCAAAAATAAATTACTTTGCCTGTGAAATGACTTTCATTTTTGTCTGATGTCTCATAGGCCACATTTTCCCTCAAGTGATTTCTGGTACTGAATGGAAATTAAGGTGTACTAGATCTCCTTATCAAAGTAATGCAATGCCAGTTAACATTAATATAACAAAGGTTACAGCAATAAAATAAAGACAGGTTTGAAAAAGCAGTGTTACCATTGGGATACTTCGAAATGCTCTAGAGAGGGTGAACTTGACTTTCAGCTTTCACATCCCTGTCAAAAAAGCTCCTGGGTGCTGGCGCTGTTTCAGAAGAGGACTCGTCCTCCACAATGAAATGCAAAGTCACATTCAGGTCTAAAAAAAACCACACTTTTCACGATCCAATCAATTTCCAATGCATAAATACATGTCTGGGTCTTACTACATTTTTGTTGAATATTCTGTTTCATGCCAGATTATGAAAATAAAATGAGTCGTGAATACCATAATACATGCCGGACAGATCAGAAACAATTTTGCGTCAATGTAGCCTTAAAAAAGAATCTGATGAAATGGGCAACATACATCAGTCCATAACTAACCATGTGTGCACTGATCTGTTTGTAGGTGTACATCGCTACATTTGCCGTGTCTGGCTATGCTTCCAGTTACTACAGAGCAGGAGGAAAACCCTTTAATCCAGTGTTGGGCGAAACCTACGAGTGTGATCGTCCAGACAAAGGCTTTCGCTTTGTTGCCGAGCAGGTAGGATACTCTCTAAGCAGTGTTTTATGAGCAGGAATGTGAATGTAGCTATGCTTCCATCCACTTATTTTTATGCAGATTTTGTGTTATCTTCAAAACTACAATGGAAAACAACAAAAAAATTCGCAAATTTGACTAAACAGAGGATGTGACTGAAAACTTTGGACCAATTACATTGCACAGAATTTCAGATGTTGCTTTCGTGATTCTGAAATGCCTGAGCCAAAGTCTGTCATCAACATGTTCGGGTATAATAACCTCTCAAAACTATCTCACACGATTGCAAACACCAGGCATCCGCCTCTGAATGCAAGATAACAGATGAGTATTTTATGAAAAAAGAGCTACAGTGGCTTCCCCAATTGCAGCAGCTTCCATTGTTATTACAGATATTGGTTTTACTTTATTTTAAAGGTCCCTTTAACACAAATTTTATTCACTATAAGTAATGTTGCACCTACAGTACATTGTATACTAACTCTCATTAGAGTATTAGTAGAGTATTAGGAGACTGGTTAGGGTTAGAATAAGTTGACATGCATTTGCAAAGTTACTTACAGTATAGTCAGTATAATGTCTGTTGAGAGCATCACAATAAATAATTAGTAGATATTAAGCAGACAGTCTACTACTAATGAGAGTTATTTGACATGTAGTTGCAAAGTTATTCATAGTCAACAGAATGTTCAAAATGGATCATCAAAATATGCAGATAATTTTTATATTGCATAAAATTTGCGAATAAAGCAGTTTCCATCCCATGTTTTCCTAGGAAATTAGCAAAATTAGCTAATTTCCTAGGAAAACATGGGATGGAAACTGCTTTATTCTAAATGTTTTATGCAATATAAAAATTATCTGCATATTTTGCTAATTTCCTTGGAAAACATGGGATGGAAACTGCTTTATTCGCAAATGTTTTATGCAATATAAAAATTTTGTTCACAAGTTAAATTCGCAGCTTTGGATGGGATGTGTTTGTGCGGATCTCATAGCTGCTCTGTTTTCTTTCTACAGGTCAGCCATCACCCCCATTTCAGCATGTCATGCTGACTCTAAAAACTTCATCTTTTGGCAAGGTAACACCATAGTAATAATGCAGGCTTACTGTATCAGTACAAATAAGCTTATGTCTGCAGATGTGAAGCTGATTGTGTTATGATGATTTCAGACGTAAGGTGGAGGAATAAGTTCTGGGGAAAGTCCATGGAGATTGTACCTGTAGGAACTACTCATGTGGTTCTCCCTGGGTGAGTTCTTCTGTGTATTTATTATTCACATGCTATCCAATTTGTTTTTGGGCTTCCTGGATATAAGAAGAAGTCCAATTTTAAAAGTGAGATTTCTAGACTGGAAAAGTCATGTAAATTAATAAAACTGTAAAACTCTGTGTGAATTAATATACTAAATGAATATACATTTTTCTAGATTTCTAATATTTTGTCATGTAGAGATGTTTTACAAATATATTTCAAAATATATAAATTATTAAAAAAATGCTTATGCTTATCTAAAAAAATTGAAATATTAAAAGATAGTCGAGTCAACACCCCATATATTCAGTGGCGGAGTCAGGATATTTTCATATAGGTGGCCAGGCAGGGTCCAGCAACCAGTCTGGGGTGGCACTGAAATCTTCATTATTTCTACATTAAAATGAATTTGACTATAAAATACTGGATGTTTTAGTGCCTACAACACAACTCAATACACTTAATTTGTACTTAATTGTTATTCCTTACCTCCAGGCATATTAATAGAAAAGAAGCTAAGCTAAAGTTCAACTTGCTCAGCCAGAGTGGGTCTGGTTCTCAAAACTCCCAATTTGTTGTTCTTCATCATTGCATCATCATGAATGAGACATGCAGATGACTACATAGTTCAAAGATTAGTCAATTTTATATAATCGATGAACTCTTCAACAATTCTGAGTTTTTAAAAGCCTGCTTCTGTTTCAAAAACTTGCTACTGAAAAAGTAAACATTGAATGTTTAACATTCTATTAGTTTAGTAATTTAATAAATGAATTGCAACAGTTCCATTGCCTATACCTAAATTGAACTCGGTACAAAAGAAAAATTGTCACATTATCACCATGTGCTAGAATTGTGAATATGACAAGGGTGGAAGCCGGCAGCACATAAATGCTAGAATGTAAAAAAATATATTTTATGCATTTAAATGTAATTTAAATTTTTCTAATTTGTATTGCACTTTACCAAATAGCACAAGATTGGCGCTTATTTTCTAGTACAATGCACAGTGTTTGCATTTGCATTAAATTGTAGATAAAAACAACTGAATATAAAAAAAATGTATTTCCATAAATTTGAGAGATGACACATAATAAATACATACTTGCATGTGCAGTTTTGATGCTGCTTTAATCGCCTCCATATTTAATCATGTTGTAATAACTCTTTCACAATCTTGCCATTCAATATTGATCTACTCAGTGCCCTCGGCACCTGTAGCTTTTCCGTGCTCACTTGACTTGCGCCTGGCGCAAAGGTGAAGTTGGAGTGTGTCTCTCGTTTGTTGAGGTCGTAAACAGAAGGTTTTATGTCTAAAACTCAATTCTTGTCAAGAAAAAAAAAGAGAAACAGCAATTGTGAGCAAAGTGGCTAAAGGGGTGGCCAAGCTTAGGTCCCCAAGCTACACTTCTGCAACTATAACTATAGTAACACAGAGAAACAATATAGCTTGAATCACTTTCAGAACCACTGATTTCTGGTTTCATCCACTGGTGTGGACACTAATATATTTATCCTTATAGTTATAGTTATCGTTCTTGGTGTGAACAGGCTTTGGAACTTTGGAGTAGACCATAGAGGTGAGAACAGATTGTAGTCTGGCTAATTGGTGTCTTGAATGATGGCACTGTCCAAATTATAGCAGCAGCTGTGGTTGATGTTGTCAGTGTCTTTATTCTCCCTAAGCAACAAAGCTGTTATCTTTCCTGGAAAGTGCAGACTGGGGCAGCGAGGTGTTGAAGTTGTCAGTGACAACATCAGCCAGTTACTCAGCAGCACACATTGTAATGACATATGATGATGGACTGTTTGTGACGAGTGGGTTGCGTTGCTTTCACGGTTCTACAGGTTTTACAGATCCTCTGATTCTGTGACTGGAGCTCAGTATCCTCCACCCAATTTAGCTCATCATGTAAAAGTTAGAAATGGTAGTGAAACGTTATAGTTTTGGTGATTTTACTTTTGTATTGTTTTGGAAATGTCATCCACAAGTACTTAAAGCCATATAAAGTTGATATATTGCACAGCTCTCTGGAATACTTCAGTCTGATTGGTTGATCATTGCATTCTGTGTTCTAATAATTTTGAGTAATGACTTCTAAACTGTCAAATGAATCATCGTCGTTGACTGAAGCTTTGCGGCAAAAACTTAACTAGAAAGTGAGACTTTCAGCGGAAAAGGAAAGGAACCAAGTAAAGAAAGAAAATAAAAATAAGTGAGATGAGAGTAGTTCGGTGGCTTGCCGTAGTCTTAAGCCATTTTACAGGTCTCCCAAATCTTATCTGATATCATCTAATGCTTTGTTCGTGTCCTAAGTTTTTAAACTCAGATGCTTGTCCAACCCAAGTTTTGACCAATTAGGTATCATCTTTGGTATAGGGTGTGACTGTTTCTAGCCTACACGTGACATTACACCCCCCTCCCAGCGTAACAGTCCACCTGAGGGGGAGGGGGGGGGATTCTGAAGGAGGACGTGGAGCACTGGTAGGACAGAAAACTGGTAAAAGTGACGGTGGGAAAAACCAAGGCAGCGATGGCGGTTAGGAGGACCAGATCAAGAAGCAGAAGTAGCAAGGCAGAAACCCAGAGGACAGCCAGGACGATGTCCCACGGTGGAGTCGAGGGAGGGAGAAGCCATGGCGGAGACTTGGCTGATGACACCAGAGAGACGACTGTTGGAGACTAGGCTGCTGGAAGTGGAGCCCTAGGCGCAGATGGGACCGGGCAACACCAATGGTCCTGGGGGTGAGACAGAGTTGCAGCGATGAGTTTCCAATGTTTAGCTAGGGTGCCTGAGCACTGAGGTGGAGCCAGAGGGAAGGCGGAGACAGATGGAGCCAAAGGGTTGGAGAGATGGAGCACAGCAGGCAGTTCGTAAGTCCATGGTGTAGGCAGGGTGACGTCTGACTAGGGTGAAGTATCTGGTGGAGTCAAGGGAGGGAGGAGCCAAGGCTGACTGGAGGCGGAGCCAGTGGATCCACTTGCCTAGGAGATGCTAGAGATCTACAGACTTGAGGCAAATCCACACAGAGTGGCATTATAGGAGGGGCTGAAGGAAACCGGTGCAGGCAGGACTAACGGACTGGCTGACTTTAAAAGAGGGAGGTGGGAGGCTGAAAAGGAACTTTGGAGACACAGGAGACATCAGGCTGGGCAGAAACACAGGAGACTTTGTGCAAGATGGGACCACCAGGGGTTAAGGGTAAGCATCCTCTTCTAAATCTAAAAATATCAGCTTTAGCTCACCTTCAGAGGTGGGAATGTGGGCGGGGTCTTCCTCCTTTCCCTCAAACTTCACTAGGTGTCCCACGATGACACATGCTGTTGCCGGCTCACACACCTGGTCAGGCTCACAGTGGGGCTCAGGCTCCGGGGCGATGGTGCGCTCAGTCCTCATTTCAGGTTCTTGCTTGTGCTTTGCTGCAAAATCACGCACTCCATCTGCGGTGGGCTCTGGCTTCATTTCTGTGCATGGGAGTGATCACTGGCTGGTCTCTGGGCTCAGAGTGGGGCTGGAAACCTCCATTGGGCAAATTTCCGCTCTCATATAGATGTGCTTTCATTTCCGCGTTCAGACTTGTGAGGTAGAAAGTGCACATAGAATGGTTAGGAAAGTTAGTAAATCACACCAGATGTCGAAATTTTTAAGGTGTGGACCTCAAAGGACTGCTGGTCCTGGTCCATACAGAGCAGCTGGATAGAAAGTGTATAGAATGCACACAACGAAGGAGTAGGAACAAAAACACATTATTATAATACAACAAACTAAAACTCAGGAGATAGCTGTAGAATAGCAAACACAACCATGTAAACTTAGACAAGACTGGACAATGGAACACAGGAAACTGAGGGCTTAAATACGCAGGGGATGATTAACTGAAACAGAACAGGTGTTAACCAATTAAGAATCAGGCATGCAAAACGGGAACAGAACAGAGAAAACAAAACCAAAACAATATAATTTTATAACAATATAAAAACTTAATAATTTTGTGGAAAATGGGATACTTCAGAATTCTTTGATGAATAGAAAGTTCAAAAGAAGATCATTTATTTGAAATAGAAATCTTTGTTACATTATAAATGTCTTTCTGTCATTTTTGATCAGTTTATTGCATCCTTGCTGAATTTATTATGAAAAATGTTTCAGTGGTAGTTTATACATATTATTACTGCATATGATACAATGCAAAAAAAAATTGGGCAAATGAGGCATAATTGTTAGATTACTTGCAGCAATTGTATGTTTGCTTAAAATCCACTATTTCAGAATGATCCACTAAGCAATATCCACTTATTTTAATCAGATAACTAGGCAAATTATGACTTTACAGTAAACACATACTCTCACGTTACTCTCACCTGCAGCTTTGGGGATCATTATGAATGGAATAAGGTGACATCATGTATCCACAACATTCTGAGTGGGCAGCGCTGGATCGAGCACTATGGTGAAATCTCCATCAAAAACTACAACAGTGAGAAATGCCAGTGTAAAGTCACCTTCATCAAGGTCAGCTGCCTCTCTATCCCACACATTCTGAAATGCTTTATTTTCTGATATTTTAAGGTTTCTTCATAATGCATTATATGGAATCTTGTTTCCATCACTGAATAAAAACAAAAAAGGTAATTACATCTTTTTAATCTCACAATTCTGACTATATTTCTCACAATTCTAATTTACTGCAATTCTGAGTTTGTATCCAAATTTGAAACTGCAAGAAACATCTGGATTTTGATATTAAAACTTGCTATTGCAAGAAAAAAAGTTGATATATTACAATTCTGACTTTATTTCTTGTAATTCTGAATTTATATCTAAACATTGAAACAAGTCAGAATTGCAAGTCCTAATTGTGTCATCTCACAATTAGGACTTTAGAACTCCCAATTGCAAGTTTATATCTCCCAATCTGACTCTTTATTTTTGATATATTGTAGCTATAAACTCAGAATTGCGAGATTTAAACCCGGTGAGGGTGAGGGGGGGGAAAGATATCAACTTTGAGATATAAACTTGCAATTGTTAAAGTTAATATCTCACAATTCTGGCTTTTTTCTTGCAATTCTTGGTTCTTAGTTTAGGAATTGGGAGTTGCAGTTGCAAGTTATAAAGTCAGAATTGCAAGATAAAAAGTCGCAATTACCTTTTTTATTTTTTTATTCCATGGCATAAGAAAGTTTCCATAGCATTGGGCCAGTTGTTATTCTGATTCAACCCGCCATGTTTGACAGTCTGACATCCTTCACACTTGCAGGACTTGAAACATGTCAGTCATCTCTTTCTGGCTTTTAAGAGAGCGCCACATTCTTAAGCATCTAATAAAGAATCTGTGTGGCACAGTTGAGAGAACTGAACTCAGATACCAGGGTCTTCAAATACTTCAAGTACAATAGGTCAGGCTTTGCTTGATGGGTGAAGGAAACACAGAAAAGATCAATTAGGGCAAAGGAGAGCAAGCTCAAACAAGAAACGGGACAGAATGAGATTCTGCAAAAGTCTGATAATTATTCATGGTTCATCCCCTATGAGATTAGTTATGCTCACTGTCTGACTCAAGTATGACATCTGCTGGAGATCTCTTTCATCTGACCTGATTGCAGCAGCTGTTAAATGTCACAGTTCTTTTTAATGCCACATTAGTGAGAGCTTAATGGTGAATTGATTCGGTACTTTAACTCATTTGTTCAGTTTCAGTACATTTAACCCAGGTGGTCTCATTTAAATATGTACACGCTCTTTGTTCTGAGGTGATCTGATCAAACATGTCTATGTCCTTTGCAGGCGAAGTACTGGAACTCCACCATGAACGAGATAGAGGGAGCCATCACAGACCACAAAGGAAAAGTCGTCCATAAGCTGTTTGGGAAATGGCACGAGGGCATGTACTACGGCAGCCCACCCTCTGCCACCTGCATCTGGAGAACGAGTAGGAAACAACACACACACCATCTGCCCTCTTTTTTAGATGTGACAAAAAATGTTGTGCCTTCTGGCTGATGTATTTCACAGATGATACAGTTACTTGTGTTTATTAATTTTCGTAATATTTCCGAATGTATTTAAAGGTGGGGTAAGTGTTATTTCAAAACAGCTTTACAAAACAGACTTGGGCCGAGTGCATAAACAAACTTGTAGCAAATCAGGAGTAAGGGGCATGTCTACTAAGGACGGGGAGAAGTGAGGGCTCAGTGCACGTCATTATTCAAAAGACACGACACACAGGACAGACATTAGCCGAGTGACGACAGAAAGAGAGAGATGGCAGATAAAAGAAAAAATGGGAAACATATTTGTTTTGTTTTTTTGTTTCACAGAACTAATATATGCTAGCTGGCTTTTGCTTGAATATGCTTGTGTGTCATGTTCACTTGATTGTCCTTTTGCGACCGTATTTCCATTCACTTTAGTGATGATAAAGACCCATTCATTTCCACACCGTAAAAACCTGGAGTCTAAACCTCAAGCGTCAAGCTAACAAAACTTTCAAGCGTCAGCTAACAAAATGTGTCCAAAAAGTAAGATAATATACTCCTAATATATGTTTGTTTCCTCTTTTCATGATCTACATAACCCTCTAATTTGGTCAATTATAATATGTTCGTTAGTTGGTCTGTCGTGCTCGTGCTATCGGGTTGTTCATGAGAACGGTTTGGGTTTTTGTGAAAGCTATAACTCTCTAAACTTGTCATAATTGTAATATGTTCGTTAGTTGGACTGTCATGCTCATGCTATCGAGTGTTTTTGTGATGGAAGGGATTACTTTTTCATTGAACATTCAACCTGGATTACCATAGTAACACACAGATTCCGCCAAAGTCGTTGCCTGGGTTACGTATGTATTGGGCGGAGCTATCAAAATAGGGGTGTGTTTGTTTTGGTAATTTGAAATATCAACAACAGTTACCAGAAAGCACTTACCCCACCTTTAAAGTGTTACTTCACCGATTAGCATTAAGCTTTGTATCAGTAAAAACCTGGTAGTATATTTAAAGTCCCTGTAAAGTCAAAATTAAACATGTGTTCTGAGTTTCTCACACCACAGATAAATGTTATTAACCACCTAGCCAAATTTGAATCATAAAAAAATCCGCTAAGTACATAAAATATCTTATCGAAATCTTGAAAAAATAAGCAGCATTCTCTGCTCTCAAACGCTGGGGGCGTGTCCATTTTCAGTGCCGAAACCACGCCCACTCGCGGGAAAGCTGCTGCTCACGAGTCACAACGGCACCAGATGTTGGCGGGACAGAGACGGGAGGATGAAGGTCGGGGCGGGAGATAGTCGGTTTGGCCCCATTCTGCAGCGGATTATCAGTGAATCCCAGTTGTTGCCGGTGAAAGTTTGTAAAACTATACTGTGTAAAGACACTGCAGAGGCAGGTGTTGGTGGTGATCGTCAGCACTCCATCAAGGTAGCTGTTCACAAATTAATCCACCTCTTCTTGAGATCGTCTTTTTGTTTTGTAAGTTGTAGGCTGTAGTAACTAACGGTACTGACAGTAACTCGCAATCTAGCGGGTGAACTGATGCGAAATTGCGACTGTACTCTAGTTATGGGGGAGGAGCCACATGCCAAGTGGCTCCAGTGCGTCATCGAGCCACCGTTTTAACCCCTCCCAAAAAATCCGGAACACAGCAATGGTTAAAAACTTCTTAACGGTCTAACTTCTGAATTCAGTACTACATAGTTCACAGTCTTTGTAATGTGTTTCAACAATACATTTCTAACATTTCTAATGTGTTTAGAAACAAATCTCAGAATTGACTTTACAGGGACTTTAAATGATTATGCGTTTGTGCTTTGACTCTCGTTCGGCTCACGCACACTTTATTGAAATGACATGTTCAGTTTTTAAGTGTAGTTTGTTCTCTAACTGAACTAAATTATTTTATTACTAAAAAAATTAAAACGATGGTGGGGGCTTTGCCGTGGTGCTCAAGTGATAACCAGTAGCCATGGCTTGGGAGTGGCCTCGTAGGGCAGCGAAGCAAGTGCATTCTGGGAGTTGTTGCCTTTCATCCAGTCAAAAATACATTTTCTCGCTTTTCTCAGAAGGCACCAACTTCTAAAATGATTTCACATTTCTACTACATAAATGACCCAATTTAAATACACATTCATCTTCCCAGCGGTAAAGTACTACCCCTTTAAATAAAAACTGTTTATTATCATTAGCTTTTATGTTTGTGTACAGATCCCATGCCTCCTGATTACGAGCAGTACTATGGTTTCACTAAGTTTGCTATGGAGCTCAATGAGCTCGACCCTCTTACCAAACCACATCTTCCACCCACGGACACCAGACTACGACTCGACCAGAGGTAAAAACTTTGACTTATTCAGAGGAAAAACTATTTTGAATTATCTTTTAAATATTTTGAAATTTGATTTGTTTTTCAGTTTTAGTAATTTTAGTAATTAGCACCTTACAACTTAATCTTATTTTATTTCAGTCGGTTGCACTTATTTCAGATTTGTTTCAATTAACGGAAAATATTAAATAGTTTTACTAAACAGTAGCATCACTGCAGTAGATGATACCAATGCCGGGGGAATTTGACAATTATCAATACAAATTTCAATATCTCAGCAGAACCTGAAATGCCAATATTAAAATGTATATACCATGAATATGAATTGTTATAAGTGGATCAAACTAATATTTATGAGCTAAGTTATTGACATGTTATAGATACTATAGATGTTATAGGTGTAGAAAACTTTGCACTTAACCAGTAATTTTTACATCCATGTTTGGAGTTATTCAGAGTATAAATGTGTCACATCCGGGACCATACGATTACGAAACCTTTAGGGAGACCAGACGAAGACATTACTGCGTCAGTAAGGTTATGCAAAGACAAATTAATTTCATACGAGACTGTTTGTGTGCGCATGCAGGTTATTGGAGGAAGGGAACGTTGAATCTGCAGAGGTGCAGAAGCAGAGGATCGAACAGCTGCAGCGAGAGAGACGCAAAGTCCTGGAGGAGAACCAACTGACGCATCAACCTCGATTCTTCCAGTATGAGCTAACTATCCTGCTACTGTTTATTTTTAATTTTTTTAATGACCTATTATGCTTTTTTTACATTTTCAGCTTTAGTGTGAAATGTTGCTGTTTGATCATGAACAAGGTCTGCAAAGCTACAAAGCACAAAGTCCACTCCAAAGGGAGTTATGCATGGTCCAAATCCATGTTGTTATAACTATTTTCTCCTATTTTGTTTTGCTATAACGTTTGCAATGTTGTATTAACATTTTAATTTGATTTGACTGTTGTTTAAATGTTTGGAAAATTCAATAAAAAGATTTGTCTACTAATAACTATTTTCTCCTTTATCACCAACAGGAAGTCCAAAGAGGACACTTGGGTGAGCAACAACACTTACTGGGACTTAAGGAAAGATCCTGGATTCACTAACCTTGACTGTCCAGTCCTCTGGTAACTCAGAGGAAGCCAACATACATCCGTGCTCACCGTTGCCTGCTCTTATCTGTTCTGGCTGACATTACAGCTTCAAGAGACAACAAACACATTTTAAAGTGAGGTAGAGACTGATAAAGCTGTGAGAGACTGATGGCCGCAGAATTACAATCTGATCTTTTCAAATCATTCCTTAATATTCATTATTTAATGTCCAAGTGGTTATGTTGCCTTACTATGCTTACATTATGTATGGTTTCATTTATGCAAATGAATCCCTTGGAAGTATAAGAAATATGCAATCTTGGCCCAGTTCATATTTTAGTTTTGATGATGTGCACAATACGTAGCACAAGAAACCAAGAGAAAAACTGTTGCATTGTGGTCTCTTGTGGCTAAATGTAGTACTGCAGACCGCAGCCCAAAACATTTAAAAAAAGAACGAAAGAAAAGATGTATAGTATGTTGTCAGAACAAAACTGCTTTGTCTACCTCTTAAAAATATAATTATCGAGGGATTTATGATGTTTATTAGACTATACATATAATGCCTTATATAAAATTATACACATATACTTTGCTAGAACTTTTATTCAACACCAATGTATCGTAACAAAGTATTGTAATTTTATGACGCCTTTTATTCTGAGACTCTTGAATGAACAAAATCTTCAAGGTTCTCAGAAATATTTATATTCATCTTAACTTATTCACGAGACTGACAGATGGCTCAACAGTACCTAACATTACCATCACAACATGAGCCTGGCAGTGTTTTAAAGCTTCTTCCACACAGTTTGACCTGTAACCTGTGTTCATTTCACTACGCACTACGACGAAAAATGTTGGGGGACTGGGGTACTTGCGTGTTGATCGCTGCAGCGTTTCCTCTGTCCTTCAATAAAGTCTCATTTAAAAGCTTGTTCTTTGATGTTTTTATTTCAGATTGAGAGAGCGCAGGCATCTGCAGGGCCTTATTTGACTGAGGCATTGAATCTGGGTAACTGAAGTTTCAGATTATGTGATAAGGGTTTTTTTTTTCCTTTATAAATATGCTGCTATGAATCAGTTTGCATGCGAACATCGTCCTGAGCTGTTTTTTGGGTAGACCCCCTAAAATGGCTTATACAGTGGTTGAGGAAAAACCTTGACAACCCACAAAGTATTTCCTGCTGTCATATGTAACACTGGATATTATGAGTCATAAAGGAGTTAAAAAGGAGATTTTTCTTCAAAACTGCAGGTCATTGCAGTCTTGTGCAGTTTTGGAAAAAAAAAATAGTGGTGCTAATCCTATAACTAGATTAAGAGAATCAAATTAAATAAATAATACAATCTCAGTTATAGTGATAGTTCACCCAATAATTAAAATTACCCTATGAATTACTCTTCCTCAAGCCATCCTAGGTGTATATAACATTCTTCTTTCAGATGAGTACAGAGTTATATTAAAAATGTCCTGGCTCGTCCAAGCTTTTTAATGGCGGTGAATGGCAGCCCAAAATTTGAAGCCCAAAAAAGTGCATCTATCCATTATAAAAGTAATCCATACATCTTCAGGGGGTTAATATAGGCCTTCTGAATCAAATCGATGGCTTTGTGTAAGACAATTATCCATATTTGACACGTTATGAAGTAAAATATCTAGCGTCCGCCACAAGGCCTTTATTAACACTCTGAAGAGGTAAGGATTATTTTTATAATGGATAGATGCACTTTTTTGAGCTTCAAATTTTGGGCTACCATTACAGTGCTTGGATTAGCCAGGACATTTTTTAAATGAACTCAGATTGTATTCGTCTGAAAGAAGAGTGTCATATACAGGTCCTTCTCAAAAAATTAGCATATTGTGATAAAATTCATTATTTTCTATAATATAATGATAAAAATTAAACTTTCATATATTTTAGATTCATTGCACACCAACTGAAATATGTCAGGTCTTTTATTGTTTTAATACTGATGATTTTGGCATACAGCTCATGAAAACCCAAAATTCCTATCTCAAAAAATTTGCATATTTCATCCGACCAATAAAAGAAAAGTGTTTTTAATACAAAAAAAGTCAACCTTCAAATAATGATGTTATGCACTCAATACTTGGTGGGGAATCCTTTTGCAGAAATGACTGCTTCAATGCGGCGTGGCATGGAGGCAATCAGCCTGTGGCACTGCTGAGGTGTTATGAAGGCCCAGGAAACTTCGATAGCGGCCTTAAGCTCATCCAGAGTGTTGGGTCTTGCGTCTCTCAACTTTCTCTTCACAATATACCACAGATTCTCTATGGGGTTCAGGTCAGGAGAGTTGACAGGCCAATTGAGCACAGTAATACCATGGTCAGTAAACCATTTACCAGTGGTTTTGGCATTGTGAGCAGGTGCCAGGTCGTGCTGAAAAACGAAATCTTCATCTCCATAAAGCTTTTCAGCAGATGGAAGCATGAAGTGCTCCAAAATCTCCTGATAGCTAGCTGCATTGACCCTGCCCTTGATAAAACACAGTGGACCAACACCAGCAGCTGACATGGCACCCCAGACCATCACTGACTGTGGGTACTTGACACTGGACTTCAGGCATTTTTGCATTTCCTTCTCCCCAGTCTTCCTCCAGACTCTGGCACCTTGATTTCCGAATGACATGAAAAATTTGAGCGACAGTCCAGTGCTGCTTCTCTGTAGCCCAGGTCAGGCGCTTCTGCCGCTGTTTCTGGTTCAAAAGTGGCTTGACCTGGGGAATGCGGCACCTGTAGCCCATTTCCTGCACACGCCTGTGCACGGTGGCTCTGGATGTTTCTACTCCAGACTCAGTCCACTGCTTCCGCAGGTCCCCCAAGGTCTGGAATCGGATCATCCTCCACAATCTTCCTCAGGGTCCACGGTCACCTCTTCTCGTTGTGCAGTGTTTTTTGCCACACTTTTTCCTTCCCACAGACTTCCCACTGAGGTGCCTTGATACAGCACTCTGGGAACAGCCTATTCGTTCAGAAAATTCTTTCTGTGTCTTACCCTCTCGCTTGAGGGTGTCAATGATGGCCTTCTGGACAGCAGTCAGGTCGGAAAGTCTTACCCATGATCAGGGCCGTAGCTAGAGGATTTGGGGCCCCCTGAAAAAATATTGATGTGGGCCCCCCACCCAAATCATATACTGTACAATATATGAGAATGGAGGCCCACATGTAAACTAAAAGGGGTTTATTACAAAATAACAAAACAGATAAATGTAAAAAAAGATTTTTACTTAACAAAAGCAAAATACACATTATAAAATGGTGGTGGTGTTGTAAACTCTTTATTTTAAAAGGTAAATGTTTATATACATTTTTACAACTAATAAAAACTTAACAAAAACCAAGACATTTTTAAATATTAATAAATTCAAAAAGTAAACAAATAAATTGTCAAGAATGCAGTCAAATGTAAAGACTTTTGTCTTTTTTTATAAGAATTACTTGTCTTATTTAAATAAAGACACTATGTAACTGTGTAATATATTATTAAATAAAGCTAATGAATGTATCCATCCAAGAGCAGTGTGTTGTATTCGTGTTTTCTTGACTGTAGCCTAATAAAATAAATCAACAGCCAGTAGGTGCATAATGCTTGTTACATGCGTTGTGACATTTTTTTCTGTGTGTTATACAAACAAACTCTATTTACAATAGCGTAAAAAGACGGGGGATTTTGACCACGTAATCATTTAATCAGTTTGACGGCGGTGCGTGCCGTGGTGCCGGTAATGACAGTAGGCGGCAGGCGGTAGTTTTCCTACGAAAGTAAATCTGACAGCGAAATAACAATTCACTAAGTTACTAACCTGTCTTAAAGAACGTCTTGATCGGCTGGGATACAGCAACTCTCCTGGCCTCCCTCTCGTTCTTTTCAAGGCGTTTCTGGTACCCTGATTTATATTTTCTTTTCCCTAACATTTTCAGCCTGTCTGTCAGTCTCCTGTTCTTTCAACAAGTTCATCTTTAACTTCATCTGCCGCCCCAACTCCGATTGGTTCTGTTCACGAGCTGGGGTGGGACTTACAATTTGATTGGGTCAAATGATCTAATGTTCGTCACTGACTGATTTAATTAATAAATACTAAACCGGACTGAACCATTTGTAAGGAGAGGACAGGAGCAGATATTTGAAAAACTTCTTTAACCTATTTGCATGGTTTTGTGGTTTTCATTAAAATCTCAGGCATACATCTAATAAAAATAATATAATTATTCACAGAACAGGGGACTATATAGTATAACTTCTGGATTTTGTGGGGCCCCTTGGGCAGTGGGGGCCCCTATAATCGTCACCAGCTTTCACCCCCACTAGCGACGGCCCTGCCCATGGTTGCGGTGTTGAGTAATGAACCAGGCTGGGAGTTTTTAAAAGCCTCAGGAATCTTTTGCAGGTGTTTAGAGTTAATTAGTTGATTCAGATGATTAGGTTAATAGCTCGTTTAGAGAACCTTTTCATGATATGCTAATTGTTTGAGATAGGAATTTTGGGTTTTCATGAGCTGTATGCCAAAATCATCAGTATTAAAACAATAAAAGACCTGAAATATTTCAGTTGGTGTGCAATGAATCTAAAATATATGAAAGTTAAATTTGTATCATTACATTATGGAAAATAATGAACTTTATCACAATATGCTAATTTTTTGAGAAGGACCTGTACACATAGGATGGCTTAAGGCTGAGTAAATCATGGGCTAATTTTTATTTTTGAGTGAACTATCCCTTTAAATAAAGATTTCTGAGGACCTCCAAAATAAAACTTATTTGAAGCTCACCAGGCTTCCTTGAACGAGTTTTAGAAATTGTTGCCTGTCTAAAGCCATAGAACTTCTAGATAGACGAATGTTTTGTGGGTAAATTAGTCAAAATAGTACTTTACTAGTTTACTTTACTAGTACTTTAATAAGAAGTGTTACGTTTGAAAAACACTGAATTAAATAACAGGAACCTCACTCAACTAAAAAAAAAAAAAAAAACAGCAATCAAAATTAGGAACCTCGCTCAACTGTAATGAATAGTGGTGACAGTATGCTTTGAAGCCACTTTGCTACTTCTGGACCAGGGCTGAGATTCTTAAATGCATCGTACGATTTGTAGAAACCATTGGCACCATTGGTCTACGTATCTACTTGTGTTAACAATGCTTTTGGCAAATGCAGCCCAGGATGTTTTAGTCTGAAATCTGTGTTATGCCATACAATTTTATAGGAAAATGTCATGGTGTCAGTCTTTGTACTGAAACGCCACAGAAAGAGAGTCCTGCAGCAAGACAGTCACCATAACACACATGTAGACTGACCTTAGATTGAACGTTTAAAGCAGAAGAAATACAGGTCCTTCTCAAATTTGCATATTGTGATAAAAGTTCATTATTTTCCATAATGTAATGATAAAAATTAAACTTTCATATATTTTAGATTCATTGCACACCAACTGAAATATTTCAGGTCTTTTATTGTTTTAATACTGATGATTTTGGCATACAGCTCATGAAAACCCAAAATTCCTATCTCAAACAATTAGCATATCATGAAAGGTTCTCTAAACGAGCTATTAACCTAATCATCTGAATCACCTAATTAACTTTAAACACCTGCAAAAGATTTCTAAGGCTTTTAAAAACTCCCAGCCTGGTTCATTACTCAAAACCAAATCATGGGTAAGACTGCTGACCTGACTGCTGTCCAGAAGGCCTTCATTGACACCCTCAAGCGAGAGGGTAAGACACAGAAAGACATTTCTGAACGAATAGGCTGTTCCCAGAATGCTGTATCAAGGCAACTCAGTGGGAAGTCTGTGGGAAGGAAAAAGTGTGGCAAAAAACGCCTGACCTGACCTGGGCTACAGAGAAGCAGCACTGGACTGTTGCTCAGTGGTCCAAAGTACTTTTTTCGGATGAAAGCAAATTTTGCATGTCATTCAGAAATCAAGGTGCCAGAGTCTGGAGGAAGACTGGGGAGAAGGAAATGCCAAAATGCCTGAAGTCCAGTGTCAAGTACCCACAGTCAGTGATGGTCTGGGGTGCCATGTCAGCTGCTGGTGTTGGTCCACTGTGTTTTATCAAGGGCAGGGTCAATGCAGCTAGCTATCAGGAGATTTTGGAGCACTTCATGCTTCCATCTGCTGAAAAGCTTTATGGAGATGAAGATTTCGTTTTTCAGCACGACCTGGCACCTGCTCACAATGCCAAAACCACTGGTAAATGGTTTACTGACCATGGTATTACAGTGCTCAATTGGCCTGCCAACTCTCCTGACCTGAACCCCATAGAGAATCTGTGGGATATTGTGAAGAGAAAGTTGAGAGACGCAAGACCCAACACTCTGGATGAGCTTAAGGCCGCTATCGAAGCATCCTGGGCCTCCATAACACCTCAGCAGTGCCACAGGCTGATTGCCTCCATGCCATGCCGCATTGAAGCAGTCATTTCTGCAAAAGGATTCCCGACCAAGTATTGAGTGCATAACTGAACATAATTATTTGAAGGTTGACTTTTTTTGTATTAAAAACACTTTTCTTTTATTGGTCGGATGAAATATGCTAATTTTTTGAGATAGGAATTTTGGGTTTTCATGAGCTGTATGCCAAATCATCAGTATTAAAACAATAAAAGACCTGAAATGTTTCAGTTGGTGTGCAAAGAATCTAAAATATATGAAACTTTAATTTTTATCATTACATTATGGAAAATAATGAATTTTTTTAGAAGGACCTGTATGTTTTGGAATGGTCAAGTCAAAGTCATGATAGAAATGTTGTTGAAGGATCTGAAGAAAGCAGTTTATAAGGGCAACAGACAAAAACTGTGCAAGATGCAAGTGTTAGAAATATTTTTTTGCCATTATTGCTGCTTAAAGGGATGAAAAATACAAAATCACCCATAAGTTCCAAACCTGTATGAATTCCTTTCTTCTGCTGAACACAAAAGATACAGTATTGTTCAAAATAATAGCAGTACAATGTGACTAACCAGAATAATCAAGGTTTTTAGTATATTTTTTATTGCTACGTGGCAAACAAGTTACCAGTAGGTTCAGTAGATTCTCAGAAAACAAACAAGACCCAGCATTCATGATATGCACGCTCTTAAGGCTCTGCAATTGGGGTATTAGTTGAAAGGGGTGTGTTCAAAAAATAGCAGTGTCTACCTTTGACTGTACAAACTCAAAACTATTTTGTACAAACATTTTTTTTCTGGGATTTAGCAATCCTGTGAATCACTAAACTAATATTTAGTTGTATGACCACAGTTTTTTAAAACTGCTTGACATCTGTGTGGCATGGAGTCAACCAACTTGTGGCACCTCTCAGCTGTTATTCCACTCCATGATTCTTTAACAACATTCCACAATTCATTCACATTTCTTGGTTTTGCTTCAGAAACAGCATTTTTGATATCACCCCACAAGTTCTCAATTGGATTAAGGTCTGGAGATTTGGCTGGCCACTCCATAACATTAATTTTGTTGGTTTGGAACCAAGACTTTGCCCGTTTACTAGTGTGTTTTGGGTCATTGTCTTGTTGAAACAACCATTTCAAGGGCATGTCCTCTTCAGCATAGGGCAACATGACCTCTTCAAGTATTTTAACATATGCAAACTGATCCATGATCCCTGGTATGCGATAAATAGGCCAAACACCATAGTAGGAGAAACATGCCCATATCATGATGCTTGCACCTCCATGCTTCACTGTCTTCACTGTGTACTGTGGCTTGAATTCAGAGTTTGGGGTCGTCTCACAAACTGCCTGTGGCCCTTGGACCCAAAAAGAACAATTTTACTCTCATCAGTCCACAAAATGTTACTCCATTTCTCTTTAGGCCAGTTGATGTGTTCTTTGGCAAATTGTAACCTCTTCTGCACATGCCTTTTTTTAACAGAGGACTTTGGGGATTCTTGAGAATAGATTAGCTTCACACAGACGTCTTCTAACTGTCACAGTACTTACAGGTAACTCCAGACTGTCTTTGATCATCCTGGAGGTGATCATTGGCTGAGCCTTTGCCATTCTGGTTATTCTTCTATCCATTTTGATGGTTGTCTTCCGTTTTCTTCCACGTCTCTCTGGTTTTGCTCTCCATTTTAAGGCATTGGAGATCATTTTAGCTGAACAGCCTATCATTTTTTGCACCTCTTTATAGGTTTTCCCCTCTCCAATCAACTTTTTAATCAAAGCACGCTGTTCTTCTGAACAATGTCTTGAACGACCCATTTTCCTCAGCTTTCAAATGCATGTTCAACAAGTGTTGGCTTCATCCTTAAACAGGGGCCACCTGATTCACACCTGTTTCTTCACGAAATTGATGACCTCAGTGATTGAATGCCACACTGCTATTTTTTTGAACAGACCCCTTTCAACTAATTCAACTAATTGCCCAATTGCACAGCCTTAAGAGCGTGCATATCATGAATGCTGGGTCTCATTTGTTTTCTGAGAATCTACTGAACCTACTGGTAACTTGTTTGCCACGTAGCAATAAAAAAATATACTAAAAACCTTGATTATTCTGGTTAGTCACATTGTACTGCTATTATTTTGAACAATACTGTACCTTCTCTTGCATAGCCATAACATTATCTAATTCCCCCAGGCTGCCCCACCCTTCTGTGAGCCACACCAGATACTCAAAGCTTTCCTCTTTTTGCTATAGTATGTAGTTAATGAATATGGATCTATGTTTAATGGTTTTTGATTCACAGAAAGACAAGGTAGGCTACTTGTATTAACAACCTGCTATAAAGTATGATGGATTAAATGACATACAATTATTATTACATTAAATCCACTCCAAATTCAATTAAATGTAGAATTTCATACTCTTTGACAACTTGAAAGCTTACATGTTGTTTACAAGTACAGCCTCTCTCAAGAGATAAAAGTCCGATCTTTGATTGACAATCTTTACAGCGAATGAAATCATCTTTGTATGAGAGGGAGCCAATGAAAGGCGTGTAGGCGGGGCTGAGCGAACAGTAGGCGTGTGTAAATCATACGATGACTCGCTGGGCTTTTTGTTTCAGCTGTGGTACTAAATGTCTTCAGATGTTTTCTGCAACACTCGACAAGAGCAGACGACGATAAGCGCGAGGTCAGTATTTACATGTTTTCTGCTGCCTGCAAAGTTGTATTGGTTACTTTTAAATTTAATTTAGTGCGCTTTTGTCAGAACTGTTATGTTTTGAAGAGAAGAAAGGATTACAATGCTCTTTCGCTACATTGTACCTTTCGGCTTTAGCGTCACAGTTTAAATGTTAGATTAATTATGTATAGGTATGAGTTAGCAGTAAAATAAAAAAGTGCTACGTAAATACAGCGAGTTATTTGAATAAGTGTGTCACAGTCAACACATGTTTATGTATTTATTACAACTTGAACAAGACGAGTGATCATGGAACAGATCATATGTGTAATACAACGGTACTGAATGATCTATTATGGATATTCTTTTACACTTTATTTTAAGGCATCTTTGTTAGTGCAGGTACGCAATTAAATACATGTAGTATGGGTTAGTTACTTGTATTATGCATAATTTAGAGTAAGTACATGTAACTTGTAACAAGGACAATGTAAAATAAATAATGTCCTTACATGGTATTTATAAAGTGCTTCAAAGAATCCCTTGGCATTGCCATGGTACATGTCTAAAGAACTATGATACTTTAAGGATTTTTTTGTGTTAGTAATGCACACTGATAGGAGTAATACTTTGAAATGAAATAACTTATGACAGTTTTGTGCTTTTTCTAGCTGACCCACAAAAATCTTCCTGTTAGCATTAAAGATGTTTGCAAAAGCCACTAAGAACATGGTCTCAGAAATCGACAATGAGGGTTCCCTGATCCCAGTGTCCCGTCTGAATGACTCGGACGGTCTGTTTCCTCTGGCCCTGGTCATCAAGCGCAATCGCTTCTGGTTTTGGCAGAGGCCCAAGTACCTGCCATCAGACTTCAAACTAAGTGATGTTCTTATTGGAGATCCGATAAATCCAGGTACAGACCATCTTTTTTGACACTCTTTAGTCACAAAAACTACACAATGGATGAATGCCAACTTAATTTAACTTTAGATAGTTTACATTTTTTATTTTGGGGTATATTATGCTCCCCTTTCTGTCATCAGTTGCAAGCATTAGGCCTAGAGGTGAGAGAAATCATATCAGTGACTTGGCATAAATTGTGTCGTCAATGACATCTCCATTGCTCCTCCCTCCTGCAACGCCCCCATGGGGCGCGATCTCAGCTGGAGTTCAGGACATATTGGATCCATTCTTCAG
Organism: Gobiocypris rarus; assembly: GCA_023029165.1. NCBI lineage: Eukaryota > Metazoa > Chordata > Actinopteri > Cypriniformes > Gobionidae > Gobiocypris > Gobiocypris rarus. The sequence goes on along the minus strand of CM040926.1, from coordinate 15,685,076 downwards.
CAATTGCACAATTATTGGCAATATCCAAATAAATGTCAGTTTAATCCCATCGGCCACAAAAGTGACCGTAAATATTGTTTTCATTTATAAAGCTCTAAAAGTGTTACTGACTGGTGTTTTAGTGCCTTCCTGCAAATATGGGGAACATAAAGGGTCTCAATTAAATATGTGCAGTGTCACATGGTTAGTGAAAATTGTCACATGACCATATCAATTTACTTCTTGTTTGCACCATCAGAAGATCAAAGTTCCAAAGCAAAAGTATGTTAACTAGGGCTACGTTTCTCATTTTCGATTAGTCGGGTCTGCCCTTAATGTACGGAAAACTTTCACCAGTTGCACCAAATTGTAGAACTGAATAACGCATTTCTGTGGACAAAATGCTTCTAAAAATAGTGGAGTGGAAACAGAGTGAGATGGAAAAGTAACAGTTTCTGCCAATCTCATGTTTATCATGATTAGTACCTATAGAGTAGTATTGCATCCTTCATATCTCCGAAGAGTCTTTAGTTTGATCATATTTATCAAAGACAGGTACACTGTACTGATTCTTTCTGAAAATAGCCAAACTTGTGAAGGCGTGCAGTGGGCGGAGCTAAAGAATCTCGAGCTCACACACACACTCCCTGGATAACTTTCGATTCACTACTTTTCCATAAATTCAAAAAATTATTTATTATTAGCTGCTATAATTTAGTTACTAATGTCACATCATTTGGATGTTTTCATGTCTGGGAAACATTTGGGATTTAATAGGTTAATAAACACAATATGTAAGCATGCTTCCAAATATATTTTATCAATATATTTTTTATATCTTTATAAAAATAGTCAAATATTGATCAATAAAAATAAACACCCAAGTCTTAAAGCATGTTTTCCACTGTGTCTTTGTTTCTGTGTATGTGTTGCTTGGCAACCACTTTGCTGCAACCACAAGCAATAAGCCCCGTGGTTTACAGTGAATTTATAACAAAACCCCCTTAGCTGTTATAAATTATTGCTTTAGTTAACAACCAGCAATGGTTGACGGTGATTTTGTCTTTAACAAGGTGGTATGTGTGTGGGAGAACTGATGGAACATTGTTATTTTTGTCCACAGTTGTGGTTGAAACAGACTTTTTGACCTATAATGGCAAAGTTGTGGATAACAAAAGTGGAAGTGCTGCAGCAGACCTTGGGCCAGGGAGCATTAATATAGGAGGGACTGGCTCCAGCAAACTTCAGTCATCATTTGGAAACCTAAAGAAAGAGGAGGTGGATGTCCAGAAGCTCTTACAGGATTCCAAATCTAGGTGAGTTAGTGACCGACCATGTTTTAAAGCTACTGTCTTCTCAAGCTTGATCATATAGGGGAGTGTTGTGGTATGAAATGTGGTTTATATGTATTAACTGTAGAAATGTATTAAATTAAAAAAGGGAAATGTAAGTGCATGTGAATGGGGAAAAAAAGGAAATGAAAGTGCATTGCATTACATATTGTTTTATTTCAAACCATCTGTCAGTGAAGTTCTCCTTTTCCAGTTTGTGTATCCTCTTGATCACAAACTGAGATTTGGGCTGTATTTTAGGTCCCTAAAAATGTTTGAGGTAAGCTTAATATCACATTATTAAATAAGGCAATTATAGGGCTTTTTACACTGAGCTTAACCTTAGATAGGGCTGCCCCATGACTAAAGTTTTTCTAGTGTTTGTAGTCGTTTATTTAACCCTCTGGCCCTCTTCGTTAAGGGGTCACACTTGGCTCCTTCATTGTCAAAAGTGACAAAGACTTCCTTATTACTAATGTAACTTATTTTACCCAGAAAAAAAACAGTGTAATATTAGCCTGGATGCCAGCCGAATTTAGCCTTGCTAAATTCTAAATTCTGTCTTGGCAACAGTGCAGTTGAGTTCTGTTGACATTTGACAACTAATGTTTTGCGTCGCTCCTTTGCTCTGATTGGTTGTAGGTCTACCCAGTTGAGGTCTTTCCTGGTTCGGTTGGAACACGCCCCAATAATCACAGCCCAATGGAGCAGTATCAGACTCATATTCTGTCTAGAATTGAGTATGACCACGTCAGGCTAGTGTAATATAGTTTTGTTTAACAATATTTTACCCTTTGAAAATGATACATTTACACCCCTGTCGGAATTGAATATCGCACCAATTTCAGAATCGGTCGTTATTTGGCATAGGAGCCAGGCTTGAAGTGATCTCGACATGAACACTTTGACATGTGCCAAATCATAGCGCACGTTTATCTAGGTTAACATTAGAGTGAGCAGCCATGTAAAGTGGCTAACGCTAGGCTACTTGCATGTTTTAAATGATAAGCCATATTAGAGGTTGTGGATGACTGACGAACATTTGGATTACCTTCCCGACACATGGGCTAGCCATGTTAACAATATGTCCATCATGGACTGCGTGACTTCACCACTTCTTGTGTTTTTCTGTGACTAACCGGTTAAAATTAAAATGTGGGGGGCAACCCTAACCCTGGGTCATCATCGTTTAAACCCCTGCTTTTAACCCTGGGTCAGGGATGGACAACTTTGGTCCTGGAGGGCCATTGTTCTGCAGAGTTTAGCTCTAACTCTCTTCAGACACCTGAACAAGCTAATAATCAAAGTCTTTAGGATTACTAGAAAGCTACAGGCAAGTGAGTTTTTATCAGGGTTGGAGGTTTTGAAAAAAAAGATGAATGCATTTTAGTTGTAAAAAGTGTAAAATATGTTAAATTACTTGAATATATGGTGTCATTGTTAGACATATGACGTAATTTTTAACAGTAAATTATGCATAATTACAAGCAACTCACAGTAAACGTAACCTTTAGCAAGAATGCTACAATTTTAATTAATATTACTTAGTAATTACCCATGCAATTTCATGCAAATAAACAACACTGTTCTTTATAGTTCTGGCAGCGGCAAAGGTCATCTGGACCACACACATCAAGCCGGTTTTAGTGTGAGTTGTGGCTTGCTGTGTGTGGCCCATGTGACCTTTACCTTTACCAGAACTGAGCTATATATGCCATAGTTGGCCCGGATATGTATGCTATTTCCAGCCACAATTGGGTCATCACCATCATTATGTCACCTGGCTATGTGGGCCAGAAGAATGTGGGAAACGTGGGCCACAACTGGGCCAGATGTCATTTGCCATTTGGTATATATCGTAACTTCGTCCAGTCCTAAAACTTATATAGTTTATTTAAAAACATCAAATTATATTTTGTAAAATAAATATTCAATTGATGAGTTGTCAATACAATATATAACAATACAAATTATAGGGTATGATTTTACCCCCAAATTCAACACTGACACAAAATGACTACAAATCCATGTTTCGCTGCCTGAAGCACAGTTGTTTCTGTGAATTGCACGGATCCATTTGCTTCTTTTTTTCTGTAGCTTTTAGATGTCTGTAAAAATATACCGCAGATTTCTTGTCAAATCAATGTATACAGTCAATCTCAAAGCTCTTTTATGTTTTAGATGTGTTTTTGGTGGCATTCACTGACGGTGATGTCTTGTGCATACCCTCTATATGCTGCCAGCCAGTTACAAATCAAAATGCTTGTGTGGCACACTTGGGTCTAAACTATCTTTTAGAAAGGTTTTTTGTTTTCATTGTCTTCAAGTCTTATTCGTCATTGATCATGTATCTAAAACTTCAGTGAAATTAGCATTACCATGCACTTTTATAAAAATAATATAACAATGTTTTCATCACATGACCTAAAAATATGCTTCAACCTCGCTTAATCGACCATCGATAAGTTAATCGGTCGTCGATTAATCATTAGCATCCCTATTCTTGACAAAAACAAACACACAACAAACTTATCACACTTGAATCTATGCTTTGGTTGTAGAGTTCTGGACCTGCAGCACTCTCTGATCCAGCAGACACGGGAGATGCGGAGGGAGGTGTTGGCGGTAGTGAAGGAGCGAATCTTCACCACTCAGCCCTGCACGGTCACTGAGGAGGTTCAGGAAGGTGGCACCTGCACTGGAATGTTCGGGTTCAACAAGACAATAAAGGTTGGGCTTTCTTCTTTGGTGAAAAAAAATCACACACCCCTTTTTCATTGACATAATCCTGGGTGTATTGTTATCAATTAACAACATTCCAGAGTGAGCATGTCCAGTCCTGATGTCTCCTCTCCTCCTAATACAAACTCGCCTGTCTTGTTTCTCCACAGGTGTCAGTCAATGATAAAGGGAAACCTTTTATTGAGTATGACACTAATGTGTCTATCAACATCCCCACCAAAACCACCATTGCTTACAGCGTGATTGAACTAGAGGTTAATAACACTGGACGCTACGGTATTGATTGCTCTGCATGTTTTATCATTCTGTAGTAGCTCATTGGAAGTTTTGTACCAATTACTGTTTTTGCTTAAGATCAGTAAAATAATGCATTGCAAAATGGTGTATTGTATAAAAGGAAAAACATTATGGGAATCGTAATTCTGTAGTGTCAAACAAGCAGTAATATGATTGTATCATTGTCCATTTTGCCAGGACTGTGTCTGCTGTCAAATATAAAAGGCGGATTTGACGTTGACGGGCCAGTGAAGGTGAAGAAAGCTAACCTAGTTAGTGCTGTACCAGGGAAAACAACCGGCAAACTGCAGAAAGGTAACAACACAGTTTAATGTGTAATCATTTTTTGACAGACAAAATTCAGATAACTATAAGTAAACCTTTTTATTAAAGCTGATATCCTTAAAAAGTGTGAACATTATGGCTCTGTGACACTTTAACTAGTTTGTTTGAGCATCATGACTAGCCTTACACAGCAACATTGGGCGGGACTTTCTGTTTTTGTGAACAATGACACTGATGAGTTACAGAGTGCTGCAGGGATGATGTATTTTTGTAAGCCAAAACCCAAGCGGCAACATCCTGTTGTCTCTCTTGAAGCCAATACGGAAGTGGATTAAACTGCAGTTCATCGACTGACCACTAGGGACAGGCTCCAGAAGGGAGCAGAATCTCATTGAGCCCCATGTTAAAATTCCCAACTTTACAGCAGAAAAACATGTTTACAGCCGTGTACAAATTCTAGTTTTGGTCTAAACGGCTAGTTTTGCCCATCATGACAACTCTGAGGGGGGTGAATTTTTTTATAGCACATTTGTTTACATTATATTAAGCCTTAAAGTTCTGCATAATTAAGGGCTCGACCCTACTTTACGCTTCAAAACCGCTCTGCAGAATCCTATGGGTGACGTCACAGACACTACGTCCATATTTTTATACAGTCTATGCCAAAACCTGGAAACGAGTTCGCATTTTAGCACTTCTGGTTCCATCGTCAAATGTCAATGTTTTTTCATTTTTTTATTCTATGGGATTTGGGAAAAAGCCTGAAATAAGGTCTGTGGTGAACACAAGATCACAAGCTCTATGAAATAAAACACACCAGGATTACCCAACTTGTGAATTTTTTTTTTTTAAAGCTGTTTTGTGTCTTGAAAAAGGCGGCTGTTAAAGGAACATGCCTACTTTTTGGGACTGTAGCTCATTCATTGTAGCCTACTGCTCAATAAGTGACCAAATAACACCAACATTTTCCTATTTACATGTTGTGATGTTACATCGTGTACTAAGACCGACGGAAAATGAAAAGTTGAAATGAAAAATTAATGTCTAGACCAATATGGCTAGGAACTCTCATACTCTCATTCCTGCGTAATAATCAAGGAACTGTACTGCCGTACCATGGGTGCCTCAGGCGCAATGATATTACGCAGCGCAACATGTAAATAGGAAAATGTTGGCGTTATTTTGTCACTTATTGAGCTGTAGTCTAGATGGAGCCGTTTACCTCCAGTCTTTGTGCTAAGCTAGGCTAGCGGTGGGTGCATCAGAGAAAGTTATAGAACGCACCGAGATGAGAATGGTATGTATGGACTTCTCTAACTCTGGGGATACGGTGAATAAGCTAAAGTCCCAAAAAGTTCCTTTAACAAGTTGATAAATGGGACTACAGAGGTTACTGAAGATGGTAAACGCCATCACACCGAACAGACAAACTCATCTACGCACTTTTTTTGTGATAAATCAAAAGCTAATGGAAAAGTCCTATTGGGTTTTTGTCGAGGGAACCGGTGGCCTTCTGGGTTGGTCTACAAAAATATATAATCCCTGCAGCACTCTATCTAGGCACATCAGCTTTAAAGAGTTTGTTTTCATTACAAATTAGTTCTATCTTGACCTAATGGCGTTTGAGCTGGGAGTTGGTAAATACAGTAAAGAATACTTAATGTTTATTAAAAGCATTTATTTAATGGAAATAATTTACACAGCCCCCTCTTTCTCTCTTTTTAGATCTTGAAGGACTCCAAGGGCAGTTTGCTGTTCTCTCTAATCTCCCATCCAGCACGCGCTGCTCATTATTCCATCAGATCTCTCTGCTCCTGCAGAACAGTCTGGCCATCAGCTTGCTGGAGGACGCAGTGAGTGGAATCTTACTTTACTCTTTATAGATTGCTTTTGAAATTAAGTGTGAATTATTCCATTTAATAAATGTGTGATCCATTATTTAAAGCTACACTGTGTGATATACCTTTTCACATCTAGATGGGGGAAAATATGACCATCCAGTGAATATTAGTTTCTGTTCCTCTCAATTCCGATTTCGTTTTAACTCCTACGGTGGCCGATTTAGTCCAAGATTAACATGATTTCCAGTTCGACCTCGTCTATGAGTGTTCCTTCAAGTGATGAGGTTACTTAAGAAAATTATTATAATTTGCAGTTATTTAATTTGTCAGTTTACATGTAGGTTATGACATCTATGTAAAATGAATAATAGTTTTACGTTTTTGACACTGTGCTATCGAGTGTTAAAACGCGAAAGGCGTACGGGTATGTTTCTCTTTGGCTTATAAGTACTTTCAAGATGGAGGGGCAACATGGCGACCGGCATTCGAACCCCTCACCCGTATGTATTTTCAATGGCAAGTTATAAACTTACGAGAATATTACTTGAAAGAAGTAAATATACATTAATGAACACATATATTTTTGTAAGAACTAAGTGTTTTTAGCTAAGAATAAACTAAAAAAGTTACACAGTGTAGCTTTAATATTGAAATGCATTTTTTAACAGATTTTTTTTAATATACACTCATCGGCCACTTTATTAGGTACACCTTGCTGGAACTGGGTTGGATCCTGTTTTGGCTTCAGAACTGCCTTAAAGGAGTACTTCAGCGCTAGATGAATCTGTATTTAAACTGTAGTAGAAATGTGAAATTATTTTTGAATTTGGTGCCTTCTAGACTGAGAAAACACAGAAAATTAATTTTTGTCTCATGGGGATGAAAGACAACAATTCCCAGAATGCACTTCGCTGCCCTCCTACTCTAGGAACGGCTACTGGCTGGATCACTTACCCACAGCGGTCATTTTCATAAAATCAGTTCAGTTAGAGACACTACAATTAAAAACTGAACGTGTCTATTCGATATAATGTGAGTGAGCCGATTGAGCGTCACGGCACAAACGCAGCAGGAGTCAGATGCATTCATCACATGAGCTGAGGTAATCGCGGGATTCGCGGCCGCATACATTCACAGCGCGTGATCAGTCTGGCGCATTTTCAGATCATGTCTTTGGAAGCTTAACTTTCATAGGAATTGATTTGAAAAGTTGAAACACTCACTTTGCTCTCCACCACCTCATTTACATGAATCTCCGCAGCTCCCCGAGCCGAGTGCTGTGCGATGTTGAAAACATATGGAAACAGCGCCTCCTGCTGGCTGTAGTCTTCAGCCTCTGGCCAAAAACTTTAATTTTTTTCAGAAATAAAATACATAATTCTCTCATCTCAGGGTCATATTAGGGGGGAAAGTACGATAATTTGAATATACTCCCGGGTTTCTACTGATACAAAGCTTAATGCTAATCGCTGAAGTAACCCTTTAATTCTTGAGGAATAGATTCAACAAGGAGCTGGGAACATTCCTCAGAGATTCTGGTTCATATTGACAGGATAGCATAACACAGTTGCTGCTGATTTGTCAGCTGCACAGCCATGATGCAAATCTCCCTTTCCATCACATCTCCAAGGTGCTCTGTTTGGATTGAGAACTGGAGACTGTGGAGGTAATTTGAGATGATTTGAGCTTTTTGACATAAGGTGTTATCCTGCAGGAAGTAGCCATCAGAGAATGGTAAACTGTGGTCCTAAAGAGATGGAAGTTGGTCAGCAACAATACTCAGGTAGGCTGTGGCATTTAAACTCAATTGCTCAATTGGTACTAAGGTGCCCAAAGTGTGCCAAGAAAATATCCCTCACACCGTTACATCATCAGCCTAAACCGTTGATACAAGGCAGGATGGATCCATGTAGTTAAGCCAAATTCTGATCCTACCATCTGAATGTTGCAGCAGAAATTGACTCATCAGACCAGTAAACTTTTTCAAATCTTCTGTTGTCTAATTTTGGTGAGACCATGTGAATTGTAGCCTCAGTGTCCTGTTCTTAGCTGACAGGAGAGGAACCAGGCGTGGTCTGCTGCTGTTGCTCATCTGCTTCAAGGTTCGATGTGTTGTGCGTTCAGAGATGCTTTTCTGCATTCCTCAGTTGTAAATAGTAGTTATTTTAGTTACTGTTGCTGTTCTCCTCTGATATTAACCAGGCATTTTCACCCACAGAACTGTCGCTCACTGGGTATTTTCTCTTTTGTGGACCATTGTCTATAAACCCTAGAGATGTGCGTGATATTCTCAGTAGATCAGCAGTTTCTGAAATACTCAGACCAGCCTGTCTGGAATCAGCAACCATGCCACGTTCAAAGTCACTTAAATCACCTTTCTTCCCCATGCCGACGCACATCAGTTTGAACTTCAGCAAGGGTGTGTTTCCCAAAGATAACTATGGTCGCAAGTTCTGTTGTTACCAATACAATTCAATAGAACTAATCATCTACATGCCAAAAAGCATTGAGTTTTTGCCATGTGATTGACTAATTAAACATGTGCATTAACAAGCAATACAGCGTTGTACCTAATATAATGGCTGGTGTATATCTTTAATAGATATAAATATGTCAAGAATGAACAACTACAAATTGAAGGTTGATTGGGATCACTTGGGGTCACTTTTGAACAATTGAATACATTCTTGCTGAATAAAAGTTTTAATTCTTTGTAAAACAAAACCGCTTTTAAATGGTAATGTATAGACCCAGTGCTGGACATCTTTGGATTTGTTTGTCCCTCTCTCAGCTAGAGGACCTGTGTGATGGGACACAGCCCAACCTCAGTGCGTTAGATGAGGTTCCTGATCTGAAGGCCACACTGGAGCTTGTACAGAAGGCTGCTGGTTCAAACTCCTCTGGAAAGCAGATGAAACCCAGCGTTCTTACTGCCACCCACCTGCTCTTCAGCTCCTTAGATGGTGAGTTCAGTTCAAGTGACAGAATTTTGACCAATATAGGTCATATATGGAGTATATGAGTATACTTGATATATGCATTATTGTCAGCCAGAATGATTGTCATACACCTGTTGTAAAAATGACCTTTGTTCACATAAACAACCATGTGTGCATGTAGAGATGACTGACTCTGCCCTGTTTGAGCTTGAATCCTGCTGCAGTTACACAACCCTGCAAGCTCTGCTCCATATTGTAAGTATCCTTACATAACAGTACTCCAAAATAATAAGAAATTTTATGATCAAAAACAAGCATTAATACCACACCACATGTAATAAATAGGCCATGTTCAATAGAGGTATGCAGTCATGCTGTCAATTTATGGAACATCTTACAAGGCTAATTATCTATGCGGTCCCTCAGAAATTTCCTGTGGGCAGTTTGGATTATGAGTGAAAAGGCTTGTGGTGAACATCATTTGAAGAGACTTTAACATGTTTTGTGACATAAGTTACACAATCCTTCAAAATTCACATCTGATGTTTGACCTAAGTTATTGAGAAGTTGCTAAAATATTACAACCACTTGGATGTGAGTTTACATGCTCGAGTCAATCATACAGTTGTAGTCCTTATTTAACAACTTCAAACGTTTGAGGTCAGAATGAATTTTTTTTTTACAAAGTAATACAATGAGGACACAGTAAATAAAAAGTGACAAATCTTTTGTAACATTATAAATGTCTACTATTTAAAAAAAATGATGTTTTTTCTGTTTGAAGAATACTGAAAAATGGGGTTTCCACAAAAATATTAAACCACCCAACTGATAAGAAGAAATATTTAAATAAATTACACTTCATAATACACCTATCAGGCATAACATTATGAAGTGAATTAGGTGAAGTGAATAACATTGTCCTGAAAGTGGATGTGTAAGAAGCAGGAAAAAGGGGCAAGCGTAAGGATTTGAGTGAGTTTGACTAGGGCCAAATTGTGACAGCTAGACGACTGGGTCAGAGCATCTCCAAAACTGCAGATCTTGCGGGGTGTTCCCGGTCTGCAGTGGTCAGTATCTAACAAAAGTGCTCGAAGGAAGGAACAGTGGTGAACCGGCAATAGGGTCATGGGTGGCCAAGGCTTAATTGATGCACATTGGGAGTGAAGTGTGGTCCGACAAAACAGATGAGCTACTGTAGCTCAAATTGCTCAAGAAGTTAATGCTGGTTCTGATAGAAAGGTAATCGAGTACACAGTGCATCGCAGTTTGTTGCATATGGGGCTGACCCCTGTCCACCGTGGACCACAGAGCAATGGAAGAATCCAATCGAACATCTGTGGGATGTGCTGAACAAACAAGACCGATCCATTGAGGCCCCAACTCGCAACTACCAGGACTTAAAGGATCTGCTGCTAACATCTTGGTGCCAGATAACACAGCACACCTTCAGGGGTCTACTGGAGTCCATGCCTCGGTGGGTCAGGGCTGTTTTGGCAGCAAATGGGGGACCAACACAATATTAGGAAGGTGTTAATTAATGTTACGCATGATCGGTGTATATTAAAAAAAGAAAGTTATTTGAAATAGTAATATGACAACACTACTGTTTTTACTGTATTTGTTATGTAATCAAATAAATGCAGCCTTGAGAAGTATAACAACTGAATGGTAGTGTTGAAAGCATAAAATGGCTAAGGGTGTGACTTGTACAATGACTTTAAAGGGTTTTAACAGAAGAGAGTTAATAGATACAATATTTGGCAGCTCTAAAACAGTTAGCCATAAGTTATAGCTATTTATTCATTTTAATATAGTGATAAATGACAGTACATCAGGGTCAGAAATGAACAGGGCCTTGGGGCAAAAATGGCACCAAAATTACCTGTATAATTAAAGTGATATGTGTAAATGAAGCAATACACACACATACATTATATTATATATATATAAAATGCCCTTACCAAGGTTAAAAAATGCACAAGTTGCCCATTAAATGGGAAAAGTTAATTTGTGACCCGGAGTACATGTTTTGTTGATAATCGTAACAAAACACTCATTATTCAATACATCTCTTATTATAGGCTTAAACATGTCAATTATCTTCTGGCTTGTAAGAGCACGGAGCATTCCTGTACCACATGTAAGAATCAGAGCTTCCTTTCTTTGCCTGTATGACATGTCCATTTTTGTGCAGGTGCAAAATATGGCTTCAAGAAAGAAGTCCTCTTTGAAAGATGCAGCTCTGGCTGTGTTAGCCGATGAGGAGGTTTTCAAGAAGATTACAGCGCTCTTTGCATCCTGTAACGTGACCTTGCTTAAGGAGAAGGATTCACTTGTTACAAAAATCAGCAACCCACAGGATCCCCTCCCTCTCATGCTATGCATTGCAGTCAAAGGTTTGGCATCTCTAGCACCCCCTGTCTGACTGGAGTACAACAGCAAAAAAAAAAACTGGTGCAAGGCATTATATTATGGGGACCAAAGGGCCTTAACGCCTGCAGGTGGATGATCTACTTTCTGGGATGACCAAAAAAAAAAAAAAACCCTGATCCTTATGTGGCCTGTTAGCAGTTTTGTGGATGATTTAACAAAAAGCAATCATTTGAGTTGGTCTTTTAAAACATGTTCTTTTATTTATATTTATATATATATATATATATTATAAAGTACTTCTGTAATATAAAATATTAAATCTTAGTGGGTATGAAAAACTGTGAAATAATGCACAATAAGTTCACATATTTGGGCTGGTTTTGTAATTCCCTGTATCCAGTTTCCTGCCTTAAACTTTAATGAGAGCCATCTTATGCACACCAAAATATAAAATGATTGAAGTACAGTGATCCAAAATTAAGATTCATTTATTAGACAGCCGTTTAAATTTCAGAAAAATACAACTCTCTGTATTGCAAAATATAGAATTTTCAAGTGAACACACAAGCTAGATCAAAGTCTGAGAGTTACACAGCATTGAAAAAGACACTGGAGCAAGTCGCCAGAGACAGAGACACATCACTACAGACAACCAAGACTGTTATGAATCTGTGACGACAGGTAGATTGTGATCATGACACACTTGGTCTATATTTCATGTTCAAAGGTCAATTTGTGCCCGTGTGAAAAGGCATTTAGCTAAATACAACGCTGATTCTGTATACGTAGACACACAAGCAGCACAACGACTGAGCTCATAATTCTGCAGCCATAAAATTGAAACTATCATTATGGTGGCACTTTATTTTACAGTACATGGACTTACAGTATACTTGGTACTCACTTCTTGTGCAAGTAATATAAGGTAACATGGACTTGGGTTAAGGGCAGGGATGGGCAACTGTGGCCCTCGAGATCCACTGTCCTGCAGATTTTTGCTCCAAACATAATCAAACAAACCTAAACAAGCTAATCAAGGTCTTCAGGATTACAAGAAAGCTACAGATATGCGAGTTTGATCAGGGTTGGACCTCAAGAGCCAGAGTTGCCCAGAGTTTAGGAGCTAAGTTGTTCACACAACACATTTTTGCTTTCCAAAACACAATGCACAAAATGGTATCCAAATGCAGAGGTGCGGCGCTGGTGAATGGAAAAGCAGCCACAGTCGATAGCAATGTTTTCAACTTCGAATGTGGCGCTAAAAGTTCAAAACGAACTGCTATAAAAGCAGAGAGATGCATGTTCACATAAGAAAAACTATTCAAAAGCAGTGTGTGAACTGTCCCTTAAGTATACTTCGGTTTTCACACGACGTAAAAGCAATAGGCCAATTGTTTAAAAACAGCTGATGACCAAGGCTGATGATATCCTGAAGAAAATCTAGGTGAAATAACTCATTTTTAACTGTTAATGCTTTTTCATTACATTTTTAACAGTGACAAAGCAGGCTTTATTTGACCATATGAATCACCTGTAGTTCAAGCCAGGGTTTTCATGTCCACAGTTTTTCCCTACACTAAACATTACTAGTAGCACCCACCAACACCACAGAGTTTACAAATGATATCCATTAATCACAAAAAATAAAGGCCGTTTGACACTCTTAAATGTGAAATAACAGATCGCTGTAGTGCCTTTAATAGAAGTTATATCTTGAAAAACACATGAATATCAGATGTGTGAATATCAGAAGGAATGTTGGAAGATACAGTACAACTTGCTGAAATGAATGTCTAATGTAATCGCTTAATCATCTTTTTTTAAATCCATATACTTATACATATAATATACTTTGAAACAGCTTGTGAACACTTAACATACCATTTACCTCAGGAAAGTTATACAGTGTTCACATTTTGTTAAAAAACTAGCGATTAGCTTATTTACTGTGAATTATATATCTATGCTTGAATTCATTTATGATGAAGACAAGTGTATATGAAAACTACCTTATGTATGCAACTAAGTTGCACACAAACATTTCCTTTTATTTGTGCAATTATTATATCAGAAAATAAACAGCAATTGAATATAGTAGCGCTGTTGTTAATTTCAACCTCTATTATAGTAATGTACCAAAAGAGATTTTCCTTAAGAAAAATCTAACTATCAGTATCGGCAGATATGCTTCGGAATAATTGGCTATCAGTATTGGCAGAGAAATTTAGTATCAGATCATCTCTTTAGTATCAGAATTTTATCATCAGCATTGTATACATTTGGTTACGCGTACTGAGGGCCGGGCTCAAAATACACACTTGTGGTCTTTGCCTTGACGACACGTCTACTTGCATGACATTTCCAAAGTTTACTTAATGGGACACAATTAATTAAAGCACCACAATCACAAAAATGTATTGTCTATTGCAAACATTTTAGAAAATACATATAAATCTCAGCTGTGTCTGTAGTACCACTAAAATGTTGTTTCGCTTAAGGCAGATTTATACTTCTGTTTTGGACCTGCGCCGTAGCTTCTACTCCGTGGGCTATGTGCCAATTTTAATTTATACTTCTGCATCCTTGTCCGCATTGACGTGCAGTTGCACATGCAGAGGGAGCATGTGTACCCCTGACGGAGGGGTTCTGGGAGACCAATCACAGCGCCTGCGGTCCGCGTAGAATTGATGCATTACATTTTTGGAGAGGTGCACGTCAGGGTACTTCAACACACAGCCTACGACGTAGCTACGGCGTACACTCGACGCAGAAGTATAAATTGAGCTTCACACAAGAGAAGTGTGAAGCCCACTTTAACACCAATGTGCGCTTCTCATTTCATTTGAATGGGTGACGTCATGCGTTGCCGAACTGAATTGTGGGTTCTGTCACGTTGCGTCGCTTCACTCGTGTTCCAAGCGGCAGAAGTTGAAGATTTCTCAACTTTTCAAGTGCCAACGCAGGCGTCATCCAATCAGATCACCCTATGCAAATACCCTAGAGCAGACGCTAGCCAATTCCTTGCAATAGCGTTCATTTAAAACACTGGTGAATGAAGAACGATCAAAATGGAGAAAAAAAAGACAACAACTGATAATTGCAGTGGGTAATCACCCGGTTCTGAACGATCAATCTTTGTATACATACCGGGATGCAAACCAGAGAGACCAGGCCAGTACAACCAAATCGCCATCCATATCATCTCACAGACTAGCTGTCAAAAGGCATCAGCACCAAGCTTCAGCCACACCAAGTGTTAACGCCAACGCCCGAGTAAATGCAGCGTTAGTCTCAAAGACCACTCCTAAGCTGATATGATGTGCTAAGTGTTCTGTGCATTGCGCATAACTGTCCTAGGTTGGAAAAATGCCACAGTTCCTGTTGCATGCACGCACTCAAGAACTGGAAGTGTATGTATTGGGACAAGCCCAGAGTTTTCAAACCGTGTGTATTCTGTATGCATCCTCCATATGGGCCTTAACTTTCTTCACGCTAATTAGTTTGTCCACAAGGTGGCAACAGTTGATTCTTTTTTTCTTTTTTTGACTGTGAAGCCACAGAGATGGAGGAACGATAAGCTCAAACTGTCTGGGACTAGACTTAAGCCTTTTCTGTGAAACTAGGGGAAGATGTATTTGGCTGTACACATGCACAAACCTGAAGATACTTTGTGCTTTAGGGATAGGTTCAGAATTAGTACCTAGTAATTATAGTTAAGTACATGTAGAACAGGACTATAAAATAAAGTGCACCCATGATTTTTTTTTAAAAAAGTTTAAATTGGCTTACTCCTAGCGTTCCTTGAATTAAACTAAAATAAAAATCAAGGCTAACTTTAAGATCTTCAATAGCATCATCCTAAGCCAGAAGCTGGATAAACTCTAAAGTTTCTCAAATTATTTAACACACTGTAGTAACAACTATATGACATCACATTTCAGAAAGATGAAGAGATGCGAGATGAATCCTGCACTGTAAACCAATGTCAGTAACACTAAAATTACAGCAAGAAAACAGACCCCTGCTTTCAATACTGCAATGCAGCTTATACTTGTATGAAAATTAATTACCATTTTAATGAAAAAAAAAGTCCTATTCGTTTCTGTCCCTCCCCTCCAAGTAACATTCATTAAAATAGGTTTAGTCAGTAGAACAAAAACGTTAATAAATAAGTACAGTTCCCTTATGTCTGTCCTGACTGGATAGCTAGTGTACATTTGCATAGTGACTGGCGGGTCCGTTCAGTGTGAACTTGTGTTCTGTGCCGCTGACCTATCAGTGGTGCCACTGCCGCTGATGATGATGGGCTGTATGTCTCAGTAAACCCAGTTCAAAGGGACCCATTGCGGGTGTGAGGTCAGCTGCTCCACAGCTGCCTGCAGTTTCTCAAAGGCCTTGTCCAGATTGTCATTAACTATAGTCAGATCAAAGTAGTGATTGTACGCCCGCTTGATCCTGGCGCTTTCGTCCACGGTTTTCTTTAGGTCCGTTTCCTAAGAGACAGGAAGAGAGGAGCAGACAATTCAACAGCTTTAGTTCCTAAACTATTTTCCTTCATTCATTTTCTCTAAACCGACTGAATGGAATTCTTCAGTAATGAGGTGTAAACCATGAACCAAACTGCCAAAGCAAAACAAAGTTTCACTTATGATTTCTAAAGAAGCCTTTATCATACAACCTTAGAGATTATAGTAGCTCGGTAATATTTCTACATTATTGTATTGTATTATTATTGTAAAAAAACCTTTAGAGAACATTATTTTCAGAATTCAACTAGACAGAACTATCAAATTAAAGTGAGTAGAGACAGAAATGAGGCTGACCGTCAGTTGCTTGGTTGTGATCCCAGCATCCACCACAGCTTTGTGCATGGCCCGTAGTGTATCGAGCTCTGGGGCAGCGATGAAAACCACAAATGGCATGAACTCTGATGTCTTCAGTACCTTCAGCGCCTGTAGAGCACATTTAAAAGAAAAAAACAAAACAAAGTACATTATTTTGCTAGTAATGAGAGAAACCAGACTTTTCGAAGCTCTGAGCCAGTTGCTTTGTAAAATAACACACTGGGTCTTGTTTTACTTGTTTGAAATTTGTTGAATAATCATGATTTTCTTTAACATTTTACTTTAAACTTCACTTTTAAAAAAATAATCAAACAAGAAAAGAACTGAAAATTCACTCTAAGTGGTCTAATAAAGGAGTTATAAATGTCTTATGGGGACTGTTTACACCTGGTCACTTTTGCGCTTTTATGGCAACCTCTCGGTTGCAGTTTAAGTCACTTCTTTGTTGGATTCAATTCATCAACTGGCCGCTGGAGACAGGCTGCAAAAAGGGAGTCAGTCCCATAGGTTCCAAAAAAATATGGGGGTCTATGATACTTTTTTCAACATTCATTGATGAATAAAAAGTTCAAAAGGACAGCATTTATCTAAAGCTGCAGTCCGTAACTTTGCGCTCTAGCGGTTAATTAACAGAACTGCATTCGTCTTGTGGAAGAACATTGCAGCCGGAGCTACTTCTCTCTGTTTATGTCTATGGCGAGTCACGCAGGGACTGTGTTCCTCCGCAGCGGTTTCTACTAGACCGGTCTGAAATAGTCCCAATACAAACCCTGAATCATTGTGGTACACTTATAATAAGTGTAAGACAAAAACAAGGTTTGGAAAATGGAGTCATGTCTCGTTTTATAATTTTTGTACATTTTGAACACACACACACACACACAAAAAGTTATGGATAGCAGCTTTAAAATAGAAATATTTTCTAACAAATAAACAGATTTACAATCACTTTTAATCAATTTAACACATCCTTGCTGAATAAAAGTACTAATTTCTTTCAGAAAAAAAAGACTGACCCCAGACTTTTGAACAGTAGTGATTGTTACAATAGAGTTCTATTTTAATTAAATGTGGTTCTTTTTATTCAAAGAATCCTGACAAAAGTATCACAGCAGGTTAAAAAAAAAATATTAAGCAGCACACCCGTTTCCAACACTGTTAATAAATCAGAACATCAGAATGATTTCTGAAGGATCATGTGACACGGAAAACTACTGTATATATACAGAGAGGTCTGTAATCTTGGTCTGTATTAAAAGATTTATTGCATTTGACCATGCTTTGAGGATGACACTTGGCTTTGCTCGAGGATCTCGCTGTGCATGCCCTCGGATGGGAGCGTTGTGTTTGCTGAGAGTGGAAGCCCTTATATGGACATGGTTTGGGTGTGTTTTATGAAAATGACTAACCTCGTCATGTGGTCGCTCATTTAGAACTCCAAATTCATTAACGTTCGAACATGATAAAGAACAAATTAATGTGCACACGCACGTTTTGTGAATTAGTCAATATAATATATAATGTGTGTATAAATGAGTGAATATTAGTCGATGCTCAAAACACCACAGGCTGGTGGAGCCTGCTGGTCAAAAGTGTAAATGCAACTAAAAGCTTTTGTCAATTGTCAAAAATGTTGTTTTGAGTTTAAGCCTGAAAATGTAAATCCTCTGTTATTCACAAAGCCACTCACCTGTGGGTTGACGTCCAGTATGCATGTGCGTCCTGTTCGAACGACTTCATGGATGGAGTCCATTTTGGTTCCGTACAGATTCCCGTCATACTCTCCGTGCTCAAGGTAGCGACTTGCCTTGATGTCCATCTCCATCTCCTCTCGGGAAACAAAGCAGTACGACTGGACGTCCTTTTCATCGTCGCGTGGACGCCGGGAAGTGACTGAGAAGAAACAGATTAAATTCACAATGAGTGAGTAAAATAACATGTGACGGCTATGTGTTAATGTTGTTTATAGACTCACAAGGTACAGTAGTTCCATATCGCAGAGGGTTTAACACAATCAGGCGGTTCTTGAGGCTTCGGCGGCCCACACCTTGTGCACCAATCAGCACAAGAGTTTTTCTCTGGAATGGAGGCATCTTTGCTACTTCCTCATAGATCTGTAATTCATGCCGATCAAATTCTATTCGAAAGAGAGACGTTTTTTAAGTTAATTATGTTTTTTAGGCAGGTGGTCATATTTAACAAAGAGACCCAGCAATTCTAACCTGCATTTTTTGCTGTTAAGTACATCATTTTCTTTTTCTTCTTTTTTCCAGTTAAGGTCCCGCAGAGGATTCCTAAAACAAAGTTGTAATACAGCTGTAATTTGCAATAGGAAAGAACTTTGCTGCAACCTTAATGGGAAAACCGAGACAGCTGATTCTAAGGTAAAAGTACGAAGTAATCCACAACTACACTATCCAGTTGCCAAGGAGGGTACATTTACACAACAACAATGTACTAAAAATGAAAGTCTTTGTTGTCATCTGTATGCAAAACTCAAAAAATGCATTGTCGAAACGATCCCGTTCACTCGCATCTGTGAAAACCGCTAAGGGTGTGTTTACACTTGCCATGTTCGGTTCGATTAAAACAAACCCTGGTGCGATTGCTCAGTTAGTGCAGTTAATTTGAATAAGTGAGCGCTGCTATCTGAACCCTGGTGTGCACCAAACAAGTGGACCAAGACCGCTGAAAAGGTGGCTCTCGGTCCGCTTCCAAAGAACTCTGGTGCGGTTCGAATTATATATGAATGCAAAAACTAACCAAAAATGGGACCTGTCACAAGATGCAAACCTAAAAGAACAGAATGCTAAAGCACACCTGTTTTTACTCGTCACAGTCGCAATGTTGCCCATCACAGTTCGGTACAGGATCCAGAACAGTGTCTCTTCGCAGCAAATCTTGGTTTGTGTGCGTGTGACGGAGGGATTCCTGCCGATGTTTTGACTCCTTTACACATTTTATAAGCTCAGCTGGCCAAAATACCATCATATGTAGGCTTTACACATACAACGAGCGCATTTAGCCCAGCACACAGCATTGTTTTGGATGTTTGGCAAGTTCCATCATGAAATGTACATAATAAAAGCCGATTAATCAGGTTGTAAACATAACCCTATGCCTTTAGGTTCGGTGTTAAAACGCCAATGTGAACACTAACCGGACCAGGGGCCTATTGCACAAAACTAGGATAAGGGATTAAGCCGGGATATCTTGGTGATCCTGGCTCAATTTATCCGCTAATATACAGTTCTCTTTCGTTATCATCATCGTTCTTGGTGTGAGTGTGCCTTCAGGGTAAGTTTACATGACAGCGGTGTACTAAATTTTGCATAAAGATGACAAGATCAATTATTTTATTAGTTTTGTGCAATAGGATGACAAGATCATCAATTATTTTATTAGTTTTGTGCAATAGGCCCCAGGACTAAATGTTTTTTTGGTGCAGAACAAAAAATCCGACACACCCTAAAAATGATGTATTGTGCATGCCAGGCCAGTAGTTGGCGATGTCATTTTGTAAAGAAACACTACGTGCTTATAGACTGAACATGTAATACATATGCGCATGATGTCATTGTTTACTAGTTTACACAGAGACGATTACAGTATCGTTTTCAAAAACTTGCTCTTTGAAACCTCACACAAACTAACAGTTTTCATTTTCAGGCCCCCAAAACGGTTTTGTCATGTAAACGAATGGCCAAAAAGCACAAGTTTACAGTCATGTAAACACCCCCCAAAATCTTGGAAAACCATTACCAGAATCCTCAAAAATTCACCGTACCTGATCCATCCAGATCTTTCCTTACAAACGCCTTCCTCTTTTCCTCAAGAAACTGACTGGGGATCAGGCCTGAGCGGCCTCCATTTATGTTACATGCCTAAAAGAAAGAAATAAAAACACTACATAGCTTCAATATGTCAAATATTTCATTGTTTAAAAGAAATCCAAACTAAAAACAAAAAAGAAAGTGTATTTGCTTCTCACTTGCCACCAGTTGGGGTCCTCCTTGTTCACTATATGCAGAATGTCTCCTTTAGCGAAAGCCAAGCCCGCCTCTTTACAAGGGATCAGGTTATCTGTGTCAGGATTGTAGTTGAAATGTGGCTTCAAATACACCTAAAGGGCAAAGAATGGGTTACGCCCGCTTATTGATGAATGAATCATTTTAAGCTACTAATTATAGCCTAAAATGCGATTGTGTCAGAGCATTACTGAGAGCAGATGTTAGTCGATGTGTGTTTATAGAATACTGCAACCTAAAAATGACTTGGGGAAATAAATGAAGAGTAACAGAAGCAACCCATGTTGGTGTGGGTTGTAAATGGACTTCTCTACAGAGTACATCAGCCTGTTTTCACATGAAATATTTATGGATTGTGTTGGATCTTTATCAGCGATCGGGACCCAACAGTAAACATACAGCGGTTGTTCACTGCACATAACCAGGCCACCGAGTAAAGTTCAGCTGGAAAGACGGACATTTAGGTTTGGCACAAGCAATGGAACCGTGTAAACCCTCACCCCCGGTGTTTGCTCTGTGCGAGGTTTCTAAACATTATTTATTTCAAGGAAAGTTGGTAAAGGACATCTTCCTGTTTAGACGCGTACACTCAGGAAGTGGTTGATGTGCAGCAAGAGCGCTGTTTGTTTGGGGAGCTACATGGTTTCGGAGCAGAATTTGGATTAAAGGTCACACCATTTCAGGCTCTTGTGATGTAACAATCAAAGGTTCCTAATCAATCCATTTCGACCGTCTACATGGCATATTTCAGCTCTGACTGTTAGAACACGACGCAGGCTTTGCAAAATAATTTGTGTTAAATCCTGTCGTCAGTTCACCGTATAGTGCTTATTTCTGTTCTGTACACAGTGCAGATCGAGAACAAGCTTATTATAAACTGAAAAATCCAAATTTTTCACATCAAAAACAAAACCAAAATATATCGCAACCTGCACCTGCCCTCTTTAATAGCTCAATAAACTTGATCGCATTATGAGCAAAGCCCAAAAACGCCTATAATAAGTGAGCTCTGTAAAGCAGCCTTCCGAGCAGAAGCTAACTGTGACGGCTCTGTTGACGGTGGTTTTGTAAAAATTGCAGGACATGATGTGTCTCTGGTGGCTGTAATGCTACTCAAATAGTATAGTGGATGCCAAATGTGTGAGGTGCCAGAACTCTGCTATAGTTACCAGTGTCAATCACAGCCATTTTCGGGAGTGTGTCGTGTTCCGTACACACACACGGAACGATAATTTAGGGGATTCACTCCCGTATTTAAATGGCGCATTTAATGCCCCGTATTTGTCACTCCTGAAACTTCACAGTGTGAACGTGAGCTTAGAGGAATAAGCTGCCATTTTAGTGGGAGTCTCTTAAAAGCACAGCAGCATAAAACAAAACATTTCTTTCTAGAATTAATTCTAGGTAGATTGAGAGGTTGTGACAAGATCAATTATGACTAATTTGGGTGCAAAACACTTTACTAACATTATCCTGAAAAGAACAATACATTTTTATAATTTCATTCCAGGCCCAGATCTCCTTAGAGTAGAAAGCAAGCATGTGCGCGAGTGTGTTTGACTCCTCCCATCTGCCCTACTTAGCGCAGGTTGTGTTATTAATAGGGATAACCATGCTCACAATGCCACCAGACTGAAACTAAGTCACCCAGAGGCCAGGTCTCTCCTTCCTTTTTCTCAAGGACTGTACTAACCCATATCCCATTAGGAGGTTATACAGCAGTAAAACCAGGTCTATGGGAAAACACTGCTTTGTACTCTCAGCCTCTGATTACGGTATTAGGGAAAGATACAAGCACTTCAGATGAGGATGATCTTGTACATCAATCCAATAATTTAATATAATCTACCTTTAATAAAGCTATCAATTACTTTTTTTGTCACCAAATGCTAGCTTGTAATTATTGGAAAACTTAAACTTACCATAACTATAACTACTTGCAATGTTGTACAAGTAAACATAAGAAAGGTACTTTTGAGAAATGCGTTTAAAGTCATGTACAAACTAGCAAGTATCCAGTCATATCAGTAGCACCATATGACCACTTTATACCAGTTTCCTCTCTTTTTGCTTGGCTGACTGCAGTGACACTAGATCATTTCTATAATGCTATTAGTAAAGGAACACTTTGCATGATGCTGCATGTACACCGCTGAGGGCCGGTATAAATCAAAGACGACTGCACAAAATTGAGTACGTTTAAATAGCATGACCAAACAAAATCAGAATTTGGATGAAAAACATACCCTCCAAAAACATTCATTTGGATGTCAAAACTAATAATTGTTTACATCCTAAAGAATGTTATATTCAGAAAGAATTCCGTTATATTTAAGTATTTTATACAAATAATTAAATTGATAAAATTCACACAAACACAAAGATTCTGCTGCCATCAACTTGGTGGGAATAGTTTTGGAAGCGAGACGTTTTTGAATATTTTATCATTTTGGTGTGAACCAGTGGTGTGGTGCGCTGACCTGTGCGGGTGGAGGCGTGTCCCTGTAGCTGGGCAGGATTTTGAGCGTGATGCTTCCATTGCAGTCCCTCAGCATGTGCTGTAACGCCATGGGGTCTTTGCCGACCTCTCGGCCATTCACCTCTCGGATGACGTCACCTGCGTGCAGCATCCCCTGCCTGT
The DNA here is from genome assembly GCA_023029165.1 of Gobiocypris rarus. Taxonomy (NCBI): domain Eukaryota; kingdom Metazoa; phylum Chordata; class Actinopteri; order Cypriniformes; family Gobionidae; genus Gobiocypris; species Gobiocypris rarus. The sequence goes on along the minus strand of CM040926.1, from coordinate 15,661,794 downwards.
CAATCATGCTGCCGTGCATAACGCGTGCGATGACAAGGTCGCCCTCCTCCACCCGGAATGTTACACCCTAAAAGAGACGACACCATGAATCTCTGAAATGCCAGCACAGAGTTAGACATTTTTTTATTAAGGGATGATATTTGCACTCTGGAACTGACTCTCAGAATTTATTGATTTTTACTTTATAAAGGGCACATTTTTCTATAATATAATAAATATATTATAAATAAATAAATATAAAAAGATAATAGAAAATATTGCATTTATTTATGGATATTGTGAGTATTTTTATAATATACCTAGATACATTTATAAATAATAGTATTATTATTATTTTATTTAATTTTCAGTGGCTTTTAAAGATATTATATTATATATCATATCATATCATATCTATATATAGTCATATATAAGTCCAGTGGATTAAATACTGTATAATAAGATAATATATAATATTATTTATCTATTTAGTAAAATTGTAATACAATATCCATAAATAAATAAAATAAATATTTTCAGTGGATTTAATATACTGTATAATATAATATTGCTAAATAGATAAATATTATATAATGCAATATCTCTAAATAAATGTTATTTTAAGCGGCTTTTAATATAATATACAAGAAAATACAATATAATAGAACATCACACAAAAAAGCCTATTTTCAGTGGCTTTTTATATAATATAAATCAATCGATTGATTTATATTATAATGTCCTGCATATTATAGATAGATAATTAATTTCAGTGTCATTTTTTCACTAAGCACCCTGGTGAATTTCTGCCCTTGGCAGAGACACAATGACACAATGAGACAATCAGCACCCCTAAAGATCTGTTTAAGAGACCAGTTGGCCTTAGATCTTCCTAATTTACTAACGTGTGTCAGGCTTTAATTGTTAGAGCTACTTCTGAAGGAACTGAACATCTGACTGACTGTCGGATCTAATCCTGTGAAACTGAGATCGTCTGACACTCACCAAAGGCTCTCCGGCCTTCTTCTGGATGCTGATCATGCGAACCGTGTCAGCCGGCATGAGGGATGAGCTGGTCATGCTGGTGGAATTGGTGATGGTGGGAGGAGCTTCATATGACTTAGAGGCCACCTTGTCGTGAGCTTCTAACAGGGACTGAAATTACCAAGAGAATTCAATTCAAGTTTGGAGAATTAAATTACCAGATGAATCATTCCAAAAAAAAAAAAATTAGCAACTCATTTGTTCATTGTCTCAAGTGCTTAAAAGGTGATTTTGATTTACTACTGAGAATGCAAAAGGCTGAATAAATTGTTGTAATTAAATCAACGATGTTAATGAAAAGAAAAAAGTCAGACAGACACACACACACACACAGACACAGGTCTGGTACCTGGAAGTGCGGTTCCTTCAGGATCTTACTGAGTTCTTCTGCACTTTCATCATGACTGATCAGACTGTTCATATCAGACAGGATCTCGCTCACTAGCTCCACGTTATTACTTTGCACCGCCTCCAGCTTAACGTCCTCCAATCGCTCGTGTGCCTGAGAAAGAGTGGGTGGAGACAAAATAGCTTGAGGGTCTTGCCAAGAAACGGATTAAAGGATTACATCTATATTGACTCAGTATTAACAAACACACTGCCATGTACACTTCAGATGGAAGACCATTAACAACCGTACAAAGTCATTAAGTGAAATAATTTAATCAACTGATTCCGGTTGATTGGTTTTAAAAATAACAGAATGAAGATCTCTTTAAGTATTAAAATGCATAATAAAAATGTGAATGAAAACAATTTAAACTATAATATCCAAACAAAGAAAGAATAAACAAAACTTCAATATTTATAGTATGTAAAATGATTTATCAACTTTTAATATTTAAGATTATATTTGTAATTTCCACCACACTGAACAAATGCTAAACGGGGGGACGGGGGCTAAATGAATATATTGCTAAATGAAATATAGAAAATACGTATTACTTTTAATATTTTTGTGTATTGTTCACAATCATGTTGCCATGTTCAAACCAAGACCTTTTTTTAAATTGAAAATACATTAAAAAATACATAATTTAACATGGAAATGTCATTTTAATAAAATTTTGTTAAAGTGAAAAGTGAGAGATCTTGAATATATACACACATTAAATTTCAATCCATTAAATATTTGAAAAATTTGTTTTTTTGGACTAAAAAAAAAGGGTGTTATTCAATGGAAATGAACAGTGCCAAACCAGACATTTAATGCGGACAAAACTGCCAGTCACACTTGCTGTGGACTGACTTTTGCTATTAAAGCAACAGCTAATACAGTAACACTACGTTTGTCACAATAGTGTGTTAGTTCCTAATCAAACAAAGTGAAACTCAACCAGCAGGTCTCACAATCCGAACAATTTCACACAGCTATATTAAGAATGAGAAGACAGCCCCTGTACATCACATTCTTGTGACCTGTGACACGGCAAACAGGCCCTTGCCTCTAGCCCATAAATGCACACACAGGATGAGAGACATGTAAACAGGGTTTATGTTGATTTACAAGATCTCCTATTAACTAATAATTTAAATGACTAATTATTTAATTTGAAATATAATGTTATATGTAAGCACTTCATGCCCCCTAATAGCTATAGAGCTAAGTGAGAGAACAAACCAGATGTTGAAAAATAAATTAAAATGTTGAATTAGTTTATACCTTTGCAAGGGACTGAACTATGGGACTCTCCATAATGCCACGGAGGAAGATGAGGTCTATGTCTTTGGCTCCTGTTGAAGGCGGCAGCTCTTTGAGGTTATCCAGTACCTGCTGCATGGCTAAAGGGTCACAAAGAAATTACACACATCATTAAAATAAATATCTTAAATCACCTCAATTACATTATGGGCTAAGGGAATAAGGATAAAGAACACTGGCAACAGAGGGACATAAACCGAACCTTTGCAGCTATAACTCCTGGGAAGGCTTTCCACGAGGTTTAAGAGTGTGTTTATGGGAATTTGACCATTTAGACTAGAAGCATATTTGCGAGGTCAGGCACTGATGTTGGACAAGAAGACCTGGCTCGCAGTCAGTCAAGATCCTCCACACCAAAATCCCTCATCCATGTCTTTATAGACCTTGCTTTGTGCACTGGTGTGCAGTCATGTTGGAACAGGAAGGGCCATTCCCAAACTGTTCCCATAAAGTTGGTAGCATGAAATTGTCTAAAACGTCTTGGTATGCTAAAGCATTAAGAGTTCCTTTCACTGGAACTAAAGGGGTCAAGCTCAACCCCTGAAAAACAACTCCACACCATAATTCCCCCTCCACCAAACTTTACACTTGGCACAATGCAGTCAGGCATTCAGTCCATCAGATTGCCAGAAAGAGAAACGTGATTAGTCACTCCAGAGAACACGTCTCCACTGCGTGCTTTACACCACTGCATCCGCCGCTTTGCATTGCACTTGGTGATGTAAGGCTTGGATGCAGCTGCTCGGCCATGGAAACCCATTCCATGAAGCTCTCTACATACTGTTCTTGAGCTAATCTGAAGGCCACAAGAAGTTTGGAGGTCTGGATCTATTGACTGCCGACTTCTGCGCACTGTGTGCCTCAGCATGCGCTGATTTTACGTGGCCTACCACTTCATGGCCGAGTTGCTGTAGTTCCCAATTGCTTCAACGATATTATAATACCACTAACAGTTAACCCGGAATATTTAGTAGTGAGGAAATTTCACGAATGGACTGCACAAGTGGCAACCTATCACAGCTGATATCACGCTTGAATTCACTGAGCTCCTGAAAGCAACTCATTCTTTCACAAATGTTTGTAGAAGCGTCTGACTGTCTAGGTGCTTTATTTTATACACCTGTGGCCATGGAAGTGATTGGAACACCTGAATTCAATGATTTGGAGGGGTGTCCCAATACTTTTGGCAATATAGTGTATTTCATGTTTAAAAATACATAAATAGATGGAATAGAGTTTAATCAATAAATGGAATCAACATAAAAATAAAAATAAAACATTTAAACAAAAAGTAACCTAGTTAAACCAGCTAGGTGTACCTGCCATTTACAAGCACCTAAGAAGATCAGTATATCTGGTTACTTGGCCAGTTGGTTGGTAACCGAAACAATTAATTAAAATCACACTGCTATAAAGACAAAACTAAAAATATTTCAAGATCCAAATGAGGCTATTTTTTCACTTTGGAGAGTTATTTAAAAGTAAATAGTAAGGTCATTGGGAACTACAATATTATATTGTTTAAATCTGCAACAACAATGTCAAAGCCCTCAAAGTAAAGTGTGGTAGGAAGATGATTTTGGATCCTGTTTACAGTCAATATTACGTAATGACAAAAACAATCCATGTGTATTACTGCATCAGAAAGCACTCAGACAATTTTAAACTTGAGAGGCTAGAAAAGGGCATATTCATCACGAAGTGGCATAAATTGCATAGTGCAAACAATAACCATTTCCATGGTGAACAAACCCACACAGAGACCTCTCCCACTAGAAGGCAACAAACTGCATAACACAGCAGAGAAAATGGTGTGTCAGTCAAAGCAGCTGAAAGAAAACACTGCACTGTGGGTCATAGATGCAGATGAAGCCTCTGAGACATGCTATTTTATCAGCACTTCTCTATAACCTCTCTAGCTCCATCCTGAGCTCTATGGGTCCCTCTCTATAGAGCCAGGATACATTAGACACTGCTAAAGTTATGATGACATGGCTGAAGGGACTGAAGAGGTCTTTCTGACCCATACTCAGGAACAGCTGTTGTTTGCAAAAGGTCTATCAAAAGTAGTCATAGGGTGAACTAGGTGATTTTTTTGCTGCCGAAGATTTTGATGCATTGAAAATGATGGTACTTGTTCATGTAACAACTGCTGTCATAATGGCAAAATGTTGCCATGTGTTTGCTAAGGTTTTCAGAGCGACGTGACATGTTTGCATACCTTGTTGACAGGACCAAACTTCCAACGTACCAGATTTCAATAAGACCATAAGATTTCACTTCTACTGTTAATTCAATTTGAATAGGCTACATGGTTTTCACTATGAGATTGATAGCCTAATTGTTATACAATTCAGATGGGCTACAGGTTATTTTTATGGTATGCCAAAAAGTGTTTTATAAGTGTTTAAATGTGATCCTTTGTACATTTATCAGTATTTACTACTTGCATTAAAAATATTTGATATGAAAATTATTTTCAAATAAAAGCATTTTCTTTATAAAATACAAGATTTGGTCTTCAAAAAGCCAAAAATCAGGGGTCGTCTAACTCGTCTTATATTCTGAACAATATGGCAGTATCAGTGACACTGGCCTTCATTCATAAAAAAATGCCATTAAACAATTAAAAATTAACTGTCTTTAAGTTGTTTCTACATCAATTTGGAGTTTAACAGTGACATTACTTAACTATTATAACTTTATAAAACATATTAAAAATAAAATAAATTAAGCCACAATATGTAAATTTTCACCGCTAGCAGTCACTTATCCAAAACGAAGATGCCTGGATTTCATGGAGCTTTTATTATTCCACAGATGACTGCTTCCACTTTTCCGGTCATATACTCATCTAAAGGATTATTAGGAACACCATACTAATACTGTGTTTGACCCCCTTTCGCCTTCAGAACTGCCTTAATTCTACGTGGCATTGATTCAACAAGGTGCTGAAAGCATTCTTTAGAAATGTTGGCCCATATTGATAGGATAACATCTTGCAGTTGATGGAGATTTGTGGGATGCACATCCAGGGCACGAAGGTCCCGTTCCACCACATCCCAAAGATTCTCTATTGGGTTGAGATCTGGTGACTGTGGTGGCCATTTTAGTACAGTGAACTCATTGTCATGTTCAAGAAACCAATTTGAAATGATTCTAGCTTTGTGACATGGTGCATTATCCTGCTGGAAGTAGCCATCAGACGATGGGTACATGGTGGTCATAAAGGGATGGACATGGTCAAAAACAATGCTCAGGTAGGCCGTGGCATTTAAACGATGCCCAATTGGCACTAAGGGGCCTAAAGTGTGCTAAGAAAACATCCCCCACACCATTACACCACCACCACCTGTCTGCACAGTGGTAACAAGGCACGATGGATCCATGTTCTCATTCTGTTTACGCCAAATTCTGACTCTACCATCTGAATGTCTCAATAGAAATCAAGACTCAGACCAGGCAACTTTTTCCGGTCTTCAACTGTTCACTTTTGGTGAGCTCGTGCAAATTGTAGTCTCTTTTTCCCATTTGTAGTGGAGATGAGTGGTACCCGGTGGGGTGCTGTTGTAGCCCATCCGCCTCAAGGTTGTGCGTGTTGTGGCTTCACAAATGCTTTGCTGCATACCTCGGTTGTAACGAGTGGTTATTTCAGTCAAAGTTGCTCTTCTATCAGCTTGAATCAGTTGGCCCATTCTCCTCTGACCTCTAGCATCAACAAGGCATTTTCACCCACAGGACTGCCGCATACTGGATATTTTTCCCTTTTCACACCATTCTTTGTAAACCCTAGAAATTGTTGTGTGTGAAAATCCCAGTAAATAAGCAGATTGTGACATACTCAGACCCGCCCGTCTGACACCAACAACCATGCCACGCTCAAAATTGCTTTAATCACCTTTCTTTCCCATTCTGACATTCAGTTTGGAGTTCAGGACCACACCCCTAAATGCATTGAAACAACTGCCATGTGATTGGTTGATTAGATAATTGCAATAATGAGAAATTGAACAGGTGTTCCTAATAATCCTTTAGGTGAGTGTATGTATGCAGTGCTATTTTATCATATTAGATACATTATCTGAGTGTGTTGAAAGTAATGTTATAATGCTACTCTGTGCGCTCACTCCGAGGCTAACTATTGTGCACTGCAGTAAGAAAGATCAATATTAGACTCAAGAAAACGAGATTTAAACAATAAGACTAACTGTGTTGAGCTATATAACAACAATTCGTTTTCTGGCGATGAATGTATCAAACAGTTGCTCACCCGTCTAATATAACCTAATACATTAAAAAGTCTTTGGTGTTTCCATGTATTCCTACAAAATAAAACGGAAATTGACGGTTTCTTGGAAAAATTTGGAATAAGTGTAAGTAAACAAGACCACAAAATATAATGTTTCTGGATATTTTAATCCAAAAATCTTACATATTGTGCCTATAATCGTGATTAAATCACAGAAAAACCATGTGTGATTAGGCTTTTTTTTTTTTTTTTTTCAGTCTCAGTGGATACCATGAGTATCATATATCCTACTGATAAAGCATCCCATAAACCTGTAAGAGGCTCAAAGGTGCTTACCTGTGCCAGACTTGGCATTGGCAACGGTCATTATTCCTATACGGCAGGGCAAGCTCACGGCTATGATAAAATTTGTCTTCAATAGCAATGACAACCATGCACCTGGGGGACAGGAAGAAGCAAGTCCACATCAGAATGTTTATTCACTCCATCATGCTGTGCTACCTTTCCCATTTACATTTAAAGCTGAATGAGAAAGTCACAAAACATTTTGTTCATGCAGTGACAAGTGTATCCTTTGAGCTTTTCTTGGAAATCTCGGCCTTACTGCCTTTTTCCATGGCCCTAAAACTATGAATGATGCGAAACCAAGAGAAAGGAGCTTTACCCACAAACAGACCATCTTTACACACAATAGGATAAGAGACACACATTCAAAGATATTCTACACACAATACCGAGATCTCTTTTGGCCGATTGCTGATATTCCAGATTTGACATAAACACCACAATCCTACGATGTGTTTATGGATACACAGAATCACACTGCTAAAGTACAAGTGAGAGTTTTGCTTGTGTCTTCATGAAACCAATGGCAAAAGCATTTAGTTAAGCATCTCTGCATATTATACTCCTATCTGTTACCATTGAGGAAATGTGACATGCATCACTGCAGTGCAGAAAAGATAATGTGACTCATTTAAAGGATAAAACTATAAAACTCACCTGCAAATTGAATTTCAGTGCAGTTCACAGAAGCTCTGCTCAGTTTCTTCTCATCTGGAGCTCATGGAGACGGCAAAACCTGCCAGAGAGGTCAGAGATTTCCAACATCAGTAAAATTGCAAAAGCTCACCCGTGGGTAGACCTATGGCAAACTTCTGTCCTGGGAGAGTTTAGCTCCACCCTGACAAAAACTCTGCATCTGTCTACAACCCCAAACCAGAAAAAGTTGGGACAGTATGGAAAACGCAGAAAAAAAAAAAAAAAATACTTTGACTTGTATTTCATTGCAGACAATATATTACTATAATAAAATAATTTCGTCATGGTGCCACAGTGTTTAAGTGATGTAATCTGTGTTGAGTCTGCACGCCGGTAACACCGGCAACACCGACTATCGTAGCAAGCCTAGTCCTTACCAGATACTATATTAACTTTATTTATTGTTTTTTATGGCGCTGAAGCTAGAAGCTATACTGGGGAAAATGAAAAGTTATATTTGCTGTAGTTCACAGCTACATTACCACTATACTTCCACTAAACATTGTCTATGTTTACCCAGGCACAATTATATAAGTTCTGAGAACTTCAGAAATGTGAAAAGTGTCCATTAAATAGTTTTATTATTATTATTAAATAATTATATTATGTTCAGGTGTGCTGTGCACAGTAGGAGTACACCTGACCACATCTGAACATATTTTAAAAACATTAATGTGTCCTAGATATAAAGATGAATTTCTAAATTGGGTTTCAGAGGGGTATGATCATTCATGCTGTGTACTGTAACTGCAACCTTTCAAATGGGTAAAGTGCTGAAACCCTTTTATATTGTATTTAATGGAAAATATTTTAACACTGAAAAACTGACAAAGAATGATAACAAAAAAGCTTACACAACAACTCTTGCTTACTGATATGAACAATTGATTTATCTTTTATCCAAAGCCACATGAAGCAATTTTGAATTTAGAATCATAGTTACAACTATTTAATGGACACTTTAATGGATTTACCCAGGTGCCTGTATGGCTCTTTAATAAATACAGTATTGTTCAAAATAATAGCAGTACAATGTGACTAACCAGAATAATCAAGGTTTTTAGTATTTTTTTTATTGCTACGTGGCAAACAAGTTACCAGTAGGTTCAGTTGATTCTCAGAAAACAAATGAGACCCAGCATTCATGATATGCATGCTCTTAAGGCTGTGCAGTTGGGCAATTAGTTGAATTAGTTGAAAGGGGTGTGTTCAAAATAATAGCAGTGTGGCATTCAATCACTGAGGTCATCAATTTTGTGAAGAAACAGGTGTGAATCAGGTGGCCCCTATTTAAGGATGAAGCCAACACTTGTTGAACATGCATTTGAAAGCTGAGGAAAATGGGTCGTTCAAGACATTGTTCAGAAGAACAGCGTACTTTGATTAAAAAGTTGATTGGAGAGGGGAAAACCTATAAAGAGGTGCAAAAAATGATAGGCTGTTCAGCTAAAATGATCTCCAATGCCTTAAAATGGAGAGCAAAACCAGAGAGACGTGGAAGAAAAGCGGAAGACAACCATCAAAATGGATAGAAGAATAACCAGAATGGCAAAGGCTCAGCCAATGATCACCTCCAGGATGATCAAAGACAGTCTGGAGTTACCTGTAAGTACTGTGACAGTTAGAAGACGTCTGTGTGAAGCTAATCTATTCTCAAGAATCCCCATAAAGTCCCTCTGTTAAAAAAGGCATGTGCAGAAGAGGTTACAATTTGCCAAAGAACACATCAACTGGCCTAAAGAGAAATGGAGGAACATTTTGTGGACTGATGAGAGTAAAATTGTTCTTTTTGAGTCCAAGGGCCACAGGCAGTTTGTGAGACGACCCCAAACTCTGAATTCAAGCCACAGTACACAGTGAAGACAGTGAAGCATGGAGGTGCAAGCATCATGATATGGGCATGTTTCTCCTACTATGGTGTTGGGCCTACTTATCGCATACCAGGGATCATGGATCAGTTTGCATATGTTAAAATACTTGAAGAGGTCATGTTGCCCTATGCTGAAGAGGACATGCCCTTGAAATGGTTGTTTCAACAAGACAATGACCCAAAACACACTAGTAAAGCGGGCAAAGTCTTGGTTCCAAACCAACAAAATTAATGTTATGGAGTGGCCAGCCCAATCTCCAGACCTTAATCCAATTGAGAACTTGTGGGGTGATATCAAAAATGCTGTTTCTGAAGCAAAACCAAGAAATGTGAATGAATTGTGGAATGTTGTTAAAGAATCATGGAGTGGAATAACAGCTGAGAGGTGCCACAAGTTGGTTGACTCCATGCCACACAGATGTCAAGCAGTTTTAAAAAACTGTGGTCATACAACTAAATATTAGTTTAGTGATTCACAGGATTGCTAAATCCCAGAAAAAAAATGTTTGTACAAAATAGTTTTGAGTTTGTACAGTCAAAGGTAGACACTGCTATTTTTTGAACACACCCCTTTCAACTAATTGCCTAATTGCAGAGCCTTAAGAGCGTGCATATCATGAATGCTGGGTCTTGTTTGTTTTCTGAGAATCTACTGAACCTACTGGTAACTTGTTTGCCACGTAGCAATAAAAAATATACTAAAAACCTTGATTATTCTGGTTAGTCACATTGTACTGCTATTATTTTGAACAATACTGTATAAATGTATCTAGTGTAGTTGCTCAAAGTATTGCAGATCATAACTGAGTCCTTATTTTTAGGTTTTGCATTTGAATATATATTTAGACATGATCAAACACTAGATTTCTTTAAATGTGAAAATTTAAAACGTTAATAACTGACATCCTAATATTTTTAATGATACTTATATAAGCACACACATGGATATTAATGAATGGAGGCAAATATAATTTAACACAAGAAAATGTTTAAATAGTGCTAAAAAGGCAAACTTATTTTCCCTTATATGTACAGTAGGCTATATACATATGAATTGATACTGAATCAAGATCGAAATCGATATTTGTACCAATTACCAACGCCACCCCCCCGGCCGGCCGGCTGCCTTCCCACCACCACAAATTGGTTCCTATTCTGTGGGAAACACTGCTTGTCCTTTACGCACTGAAATTCCTCCAGATTCCTTGAGTCTTTTAATTATGTTATGCACTGTTGAATGTGAAATATCCAAATCTCTTCTTATCTTTCTTTGAGGAACATTGTTTTTAAACATTTCAATAATTTTCTCACGTATTTGTTGGCAAACTGGCAATCCTCGGCCAGTCCTTTGCTCCTAAAGGATTAGACCTTGCTTGGATGCTGCTTTTGTACCAAATCATAATTACAATCACCTGTTGACATCACCTGTTTCAAATCATTTCATTATTTAACCATTTTACCTCATTACTAGCCCTAAATTGCTCCTGTCCCAATTTTTTTTTAAATGTGTTGCAGGTCTAGGAAAGGATGCATATTTACAAATGACATGAAGTTGACCAGACAAAACATGAAATATTTTGTGTTTATATTGTCTGCAATGAAATGCAAGTCAAAGTAAATTTAGAAATCACAACTTTCTTTTTTTATTTACGTTTTCCATACTGTCCCAACTTTTTCTGATTTGGGGTTGTAGTAATCCTGAAGACATGTATTAGCTTAGTCAGGTTTTTGATGAGGATTGGAGCTAAACTCTGCCAGACAATGGCCCTTGAGGACCGAAATTGTCCCATCCCTGACTGATATACATCAATAACAGTACTGACTGAGTTTGGCAGATTTGCTATGCAACATTTTCACTTAATTAGCACTACTTTTTTGGTTGTTAAATGAACTAATAACTCAATGCCAGCAGTAAACATTAAGTTCAAAACAAAATGAGCAGCTCACAAATAACTCTGCACAGTTCCTCTGAAAGTAATAAAGTACACTTCCACATGTTCACATAGATGGTGTTAAAAACAACAGCTGTGTCCCAAATGTCACACTATGACCCATTACTTGCATGTACTCAGTGTACCATTCAAAAGTTAGGGATCATTGTTTTTTAGTTTAATACCTCTATGCAGCAAGGATACATAAAAAAAAAATAATAAAATAAAAATAAATAAATAAATAAATATATAAATATATAAATATATATATATATATATATATATATATATATATATATATATATATATATATATATATATATATCAAGTGACAGTAATGTATTTTATATTGATACATGATTTTTGTCAAATAAATGCAGATCTTTAGAACATTCAAAAAAAAATTTAACCTAATAATATATCCTCAAAAATATTATTAACCGTTTTCAACAATTATAAGAAATATTTCTTGATTTCTGAAGATCATGTGACACAAAAGACTGGAGTAATAATGTGGAAAATCCAGCTTTGCCAACAAGAATGAATTACATTTTAGAATATATTTAAACAGAAAAGTAATTTAATTATAATTAATATTTTACAATATTACTGCATTTTTGATCAAATAAATGCATCCTTAGTGAGTATAAGACACTTCTTTCAAAAAAAATGTTTACCTTCCCCAGACATTTGAACAAAAGTGTGCACCTGCAGCACAAACAGCTAAACGTACTAAATCATGTTATCACAAGTCCAGGCACCTTCCATACAATGCATATCCAGTCCAAGACTCCGAAAGGTTAAGGAAATTGAACATAACCACAAATGTTGCAGCAGGTGAATATAACAGATGAACAATGAGGGTGGAAGTTTAATCTGATTGGAAGTCATTACGAGATCAAGGCTGTGTCTGAAAGCTAAGACAGCGGCATTCGGTCTCACTTCACAGGGGCATTTTTGAATCAAGGCACATCCTAAAGAAACTAAAATGTCACATTTAATCATTTAATGATACAGGTTTGAAGAATCTCATTTTAAAACTGTCAGTTTAAATTGATCAGAGTGGTCACAGTCACATGATGATATGAATCACATTGTAAACGATGTACAGTTGCAGTCTAGTGTCTTATAGTACGTATACACCAATTAGCTTGAGGCCAAAAGGCTGGGGAGAATGCAACTACACCAAGGGGTTTCGAAGTGAGCGTGACAAAGAGAAGCTTACATTCTGAAACAAGTCAGCACAAACAAAATCACATGAAACGCTCAACTGTTACAGTTTTAAACTGCCTGCAAACACCGCCATACATTAATGCAAGCGGTGGTGAATGACTGATTGTTCAACCATCTGAAACCAAAGCTACAGTTTACAGTACATTTTCAGAAAGGCAATGACAAAATCTTTCTTTAAAGTCAACCTGTAATCAATAATTTCATCTCTTAAAACTCATCCATCATCAAAATGATATTTATAAGTTTTTCCTGTGAAGTGAGGGGGGAAAAAATATTGTATTCATAGCTGAAAATGGCTTGAATGTAACTCTACACCCTTGCCTCATTTAGTATATGTGGACCATAGACTGTAAAAATAAATAAAAAATAAAAAACACCCCTTCACTATCTTCCTTTGTAGAAAAGTGAAACCGCCAATGTTCAAATAAGGCGCTGACATCTTGCACTGATTTGGGACCTGCGTATCCGCAGTAGTGGCCTCGGGACCAAAGTCTGCGCAGTAAAGAGCAGGAAGTAGAGCTGCGATATTACAACCCCATCCACACTCACGTAGAATCTGTTAGTACAGTTTCCTGCAGAACTCCTCATGTCGGTGTGAAATAAACAATTATGGAAATGTAGAAGTTAAAGCTTCAATCTCCTCCCGAAAATCCAGAAAAAAAGTCTGTTTGTGCCTCAGTGACAACTACAAGCTGTCAATCGTGATGTCACATCACTATTTTTATAGCATCAAATAACTAGCCAAGACCAAACTTTTTTTTTTAGAAAAACACACTTGAACTTACAACAGCAAAACTACCTAAAATTACCAAATTATTTTTTTTCCAAAAATGGTTTAAGTGTAATTAGATCAACTCACGACCCATTAGAATACATGGAGGGGGCAGGGTTTAAGAGCTACACTGGGACTCAGAATGGTAATTCGTTTCATGTACCGCTCTCTACAACATCGGACACATAACTGTAATTAATGTAGTCAAACCATTACAAAAAGTAACATTACAAAAACAATGTTCCCGTTCGCCATGTCTGCCTTCTAATAATCAGCACCCTTAAAGGACAACTCCGGTGAAAAATGAACCTAGGGGTAATTAACACATGGTTACCGAGCAGATCGTTCTCTGGGAAGCGTTTTCATGAAAATCGAATGTAAAGATTTTTATCTCTTAAAACAGATTAGCTTATAACGCTAGTTTATGGGGCACACAATACGTACAATTAAAGTTAATACCACTAACAAGGCTCAAAATAGCCTCACACTAACACGGTAGCATAAAGTACAAACAGTTTAGTAAGAAGATTTTACGCGTAGATTTTAAGATTAGATTTAAGATTTAAGAAGATTTTAAGACTTTACGCGTATACAGACAGAAGCCATCTTGTAAAACAGTCTCGACGAGTCGAGCCACGAACACTGTGCTAAGTGTTGAACTGTGACTTGGAATCTCATACAAGTATATGGTCCGTTGTTTCGGAAGAAAGCACTGAATGCAACAGAAAATAAATAAATACAAATAATTAAATTAAAAACTCAAAAAAAAAACCCTCAAACTTAATTCCCATCGACCAGCTCACTTAGCACAGCGTTCGTGGCTCGACTCGTCGAGACTGTTTTCCAAGATGGCTTCTGTCTGTATAGGCGTAATGTACTGTCTTTATAAAGTATCTTCTTATTAAACTGTTTGTACACTTACAAAGTTCTCAATGCTTTGGTTTGCATGTAGGGACCCTCATTATGCTACAGTGTTGGTGTGAGGCTATTTTGAGCCTTGTTAGTGGTATTAACTAGCAATTTAATTGTACGTATTGTGTGCCCCATAAACTAGCGTTATAAGCTAATCTGTTTTAAGAGATAAAACTCTTTACATTCGATTTTCATGAAAATGCTTCCCAGAGAACGATCTGCTCAGTAACCATGTGTTAATTACCCCTAGGTTCATGTTTCACTGGAGTTGTCCTTTAAAAAGGCTTTGAACAACTTGAAATATATGCCTTTCTCCACTGACATTCTATCATAAAATAGTAATATACATAATTCACCCACTATATTGCTAAAAACATACCGGGATAACCTGGCTTCTCTTGAGAGTTGGCTGTGCAGCATAGTAATGATGATATGCTAAAGCCCGCCCCAGTTTGTGACGTAGAGAAGATTTGTCTTTGATTCACTGTAGTTAAGGAGAAAATATTCAGCCATTGTGTTGACTTATGAATTTGCACATGGGTTGTCTTAAAACACCACATATAAACAATATTAAAGTAGATTTTCCACCACAGGGGGTCTTTAAAGTAACTCAAGTATTACTGAGTAATTCACAATGAGTATAAAAACACTGTGAAACTGCTAATTAATTACAGATATTATTTTTGCTCAAAATAACAAACAAAAAAAGTTAGGTATCATTTGTAAAAGTTAGGGTCATTGGTTTTTTATACTTTAATTTAATGCATCCTTGCTATATTAATCAAAATGGTAAATTCTTTTATCTCTAAAACAGGCAACGTAACCCACGAGTTACATACTCTTTAGTGTCTCGTTTGGGGCATAAGATAGATGTTTTCATCAAATCCTTTTATCATTATCATAGCCTGGTCCGTCTTGAGTATGCTGGTCATATGATTTGTTTCAAGTTTTCTGAGATAAATTAGTCAGCCTGACCTAAACCCAACATGGGCGCAATTGGTGCAGGACATTCAGATTTTGTGATAAGTTAATATGTATTAATCTTACATTTTTCAGAAAAAAAAGAAGCAAAACAACTGCTAATATTAATTGTGAACATTGTCTTAAGATGTTGAATTAAGTAATATGTTGCTTATGCTGTTATTTACCGGATTTTGAAAAGTATGCAACTCCAAGTACACGTTGCCTGTTTAGAGTATAAAAAAGGATTATCAACAGTATTGACAATGAATGGTGTTTCGAGGTAAAAAGGGCTCCCTGTACTGGTCATTGCATTATTGCAAATTCCGGGGTGACGAGTGAGGTGTCGCTGTGGGTGGTGGGAGGGCCAGTAGATACTGATATTACTACTTTTTGTTGACAACAGCTTTGCATTTTTAACTAGATATTTTCACACACTCTTTTTATGGTAGAACATGGGTGTCCAACCGTACTCCTGGAGGGCTACCTTCCTGCAGAGTTGCAAGAAAACAAAAATAAAACAAAAACACTCTCTGCAAGTAGTTAAAAATGCAAAGAGGTAGTCAACAAAAAAATAATATCAGTTTTACATGTGAATATTAATTTTTTTACTCAAAATACATAGACTGAGAGGGGGAACTGTGTACAGTGGGCCCAGAGGCCTGGAGGGCCTATACGGATCTTCCCTAAGGACCTGGACCGGGATTTCAATGCTCCATCTGACACTATTATTTGGACAGAGGCTACTGGTTTGAAGAATCTCATTTTAAAACGTGCTATTTAAAGTGATTGGTTACAGTCACATGCTGACTCCGTATGTCTCATGTGATATGATATGAATCATTGTACACAATGTGCAGTTGAAGTCTAGTGTCTTATAGTATACACTAATTAGCTTGAGGCCAAAAGGCTGGGGAGAATGTACAGTAACTAGGCCAGAGTGTTTCAAAGTGGAGGAGTGTGTGAGAGAAGCTTACATTCTGAAACAAGTCCGCACAAACAAAAATCACATGAAATGTTTGCTAAACTGTTACAGTTTTAAACTGCAGCCTTCGTACTGCGTCCTTTATTCAGTTCATTCTGAAGGATGCATCAAGTCAAGTGTATCCTTGGCAGTCTTCTGTCACCCACAATCCTTTGCACACAAAAGGAAACAGACAGAAAGAGTTGGCCAGTCCCAGAGTTTGTCCAAGTTACATTATAAAATGTAAGACAAAAATAATATTTGCGGAGATCTTTTGTTTTGGTGTAAATAAATCCCTTAACACTAAACTCCCAATAATGTAAGCCACTGGGGGACCACAGATGGTGGTCATTCACTGTTTTGCATTAATAAAACAAACAGTTAATTTAGCCTAAAAAATGTAATACAGAATTTAATAGTATGTTTGTGTCGTGACCGTGAGAACTGGCACGTGTGACAAAAGCGCATTGTAGCGTTTAATGCTGTCTAGCTAGCCTAAAAGCCTCCAAAGGACTGGACTATGAAACACCGCCTCATAGGATGCAGCCTTCTGGTTGAGAAGCACCATCTATCTCCACATAGAGTGCTTCTCAATACTCAAATTGATGCATCCTCTCCACCAGTTTGTAACCTGGAAACCGATCGAATTCAGACAACTTGAAGAGCATCTTCATTTTCTAATTGCACCACGAGGAGACGAGGAGTGAGGAAGCACTCCCGTGTATCCTTCCCTCACATCCTAAGGGGTGAAGCTAAGACACAAGGAAAGGAAGCGAGGAAAAGAAACAAGGGTCACAAATAAGAAACGAAAAGCACCCATAGCCTCATCATGGAACACACTGATGACAACGCAAATGAGAAATTACCGAATGCAATGAGCAGACAAACATTTATTGGTCCTGAGACTTTCAAAGATGATATATACAGCATGTTTAATATTTAGACCTCTTTTGATTGCTATCAGAACATGAGTTTCAACCAGTATAACAAAGTTTTTATGAAAAACATTGCCTACTCTACATTCAAGTAACAATTGCCATTTTATAATAGTCAGGTTTTCACTGACGTATTGTAAGCAAATGTGAAGATATCGCATTTAAAAATTCTGGATGGAACAAGACATATAGTTAGGGATTTGATTTGGTCCCAAAGAAACATTTCTTAAAACACTTATGCTGCTTTATTTTTTGTGGAAGCCCTGATACACTGTTTACAAGATTATTTGTAAATGCAAGTCAAGTCAATGCATCCTTTAAGAAAATAATGAGTATTAATTTCTGCAAGCTGCTGGTGTCGGTTTTGAGATGTAGATATGTAATTTGCCTATTAAAGAAGTCAAACTTATGTAGATGAAATTCAGATAAGCACTGTATAATGTGCGTTGTAAATGAGTTATAACGTAACAAAGGCCAGTGACCGTCGAATCGAGCTGCTCTTTCACAGGTAACTCGCTCGCGCATTCTAGCTACAGACTTGACTTTCCCGGCAGTGGCACGTCTAACACGGACACTGTTCCAGTGCATATAACCTACCATTAGTTAACGTTTCAAGCTACGCTGGACCGAACGTAACATTACGCCGAAGATTTTTATGATGGCAACACAAGCACACGTGCGGCCCATTCAACTTTAAGGAATCGAGCGGCGCGTGGGACAGACTGAGCACATTGCTCGCGCTGTGCTAGTACAGCCTTTACAAACCCGACTAGTTTTTCCTACAACATAAAGTTAACATTGTGAGTTCGGTCGGCTCGTTTTCGCAGTTCTTCCATTCATTGCTTAAATTGGCTGCAACCGCTAGCTTTAACGGTGTAGCCGCGAAGCGCTAACAGCAATCAGCTGTTTATTATTAGACGGCTAACTGGATTTAGCTGGTTAGCGCTCCAATCAAAAGTGTCCACAGGGTGAGACAGCTGGATAGACAGCCACGTGTAGAGCCCTGCTCAAACAAAAAAAAACCACATCCACAATCACAAGAGATCCACAGTCCCCAAGACTTACCTCACTAACCCCACTGGGTGGATCTGGTGTCCGGGTGAGAAATTTAAAGCCCCATGAATTTCCCAAGCAGACAGAACAAGACACTTATCCTCTCTAGTGCTCTATATGTCAGTCAAGACGTTCTGACCCGCCCCTTTCTTTGACGCCCTAGTGGGATGACCAATTAGAGGCATGGGATGCAAAAAGTACACGCCCATTGACCATTGTGTTCGCATGTGCGACTCATTTGTGAAATATGTGAGACGATTAGATATTTTCTTCGCCCTATTACTTGCTCAGCTTGATAAGGGTGTGTATGACCAGGCAAACATCTTTAATATAAATGTTATGGTATGTTATTTTTATGTAGAATTCCCTTTATAAAGAACGTGCAGAATGGACATTTATAACCATTTTACAACAAACTACTATTATGCTCACAATAACAGGACCACGCGTGAATATGTGATATAATCATTGTCAGTTTTGACCGCGGAATCAAATAAAATCTTGAATTTTCAGGTACATCTTGAGTTCAGGTGATCACCTTGATTTTAATATTGCGTCTGTTGTCCAGTAGACACAAGCTTTGCAGCTTTAACACATTTTAAACATTTATAAAATAACTTATATAGGCCTATATATATATATATTGGCCAATTGGTCAAGGGTGTCTAAAATGAAAAATACACACACACTCTTCTATACAACTACACACACTGCCAACACACTCTCAAAGGGTAAATTATTTTTTTCTTACAATGCCTATAATTTTAATAGAACATGTAAGCGTGAGCAGTCCTGTACATATTCTCTTCTCCACAAAGTAAGCAACAGAGATATTGAATGTATGATCCATGTTTTTAAATTATACTTTAAACATGCCCAGTCATGAAAAACAATAAAGCTATCCCATATATCACTTGTTTTCTTTTACCATGGTAAAGGGCTCACAAATTGTCAATTTTTGCAACTGTTGTTAGAACACTGTCATTTTGCTACAATTTGCCATTTCAATAAAAAATAAAAGTAACCTGTTTTTTTGATGCCAAAAAGGGGCAACAAGACACATACAGGACTAAAAAAAAACATTAATATATTATATATGTGTATATATACAATAAAAACATATATAATACTAATATTAATAATATTAATATAATAATATTAATGTAAATAAACTATTATTAAAAAGGTTATTTATAACACCATTAAGGACCTTTAAAACACTTGGTTTTTTATAGACCTTTATAAAAATTAGCACCAAAAAGGAACACACACACACACAAGCATCGGTTGACCCAAAATTAAAGTTTATATTCGTGCATTCTAAATATTTTCTGTCTATTATAAAGTTAATAATGTGTCTGTGATTTAATGAAGATATTAAATCTATTCATCAGAAACTATTAATATTCATTTCTGAAAAGCATTTAATCCACAAACACTGTATTATGACTTTGCAAGTACAGAACATAATGAACGCAGTATATCAGAGCAAAGCTGCACACTGCCACTCTCTGGTCACCGCTGACATCGCTTTGTCGTTCATATCCCATCACCAAATTGGCATTTCCCTGAATCTGAAACGACACAATCAAAATGCAAGAGAGAGGGCACATTTTAATGAAACCTTTTTAAGTGAATGTTTTCATAAACTTCTTCTTAATGTATGACACAGCTAAAAAGTGTGCAGCATTCTAACCTGATGCTGTCACGTTCAGTGCTTGCTTCCTCATTTGTCGACTCAGGGATGCTTCCTGGTGTCTCTCTCAACAGCAGACTCAGGAACATGTGTTCAGGACTGTTTCTTTTCCCATACCTAAGAGAGGTTAGGACGACATGTATGGAAGCTGGTTTCCACCATGGAAGAAAAAAAATCGTAATTGCGACTTTATCTTAACTGCAAGTTTATATCTCAGGAAAAAAAAATCTGAATTGAGAGTTATAAACTCGCAATGAAGCTAGCAATGTGAAAAATAAACTCGCGATTGTGAGTTATCCTTGGACTCAGAGTTATGTGTTTCTATGTCAACACTATCAACACCAAAATGCATCGGCAGCGGTCAGGTGGTACAAGTCAGAACTCCCCAAACATTTTACAAGGTATAATTACGAGTTCTACTAGATCATGAACACTTTTTACAACTCAGATAATTCGGTAATTCGAACATGGCCTAGATACACCTATAAACTTGCAATTGCGATAAAGAAAGACTAAATTGTAAGATAAAAACTTAAGATAAAAATACTTTATTTCTCGTAAATCTGAGATTATAACTCGCAATTCTGACTTTTTTCTCATAATCATGAGATATAAACTTACATTTGTGTCAGAATTGTGAGATATCAATTCTCAATTGCAAGAAAAATTACGCCAGAATTATGAGATAATAGCCCCTATTTTAAAGATCTAAGATCTTTTAGATCACATGATCTAAAGCGCAAAAAATTCCCCCAAATAAGTGAAAAGGTCACTTGTATTATTATTATTATTTAAATTATGTAAATATAGGCTACTGTAAAAATAAAGGCCTATTTCTTTGTAAACTAAATTTTGCTAAATAATCAAGGACTTGCTATATCCTGCTTTCTGTCTTTTACTGATTAATTTAGACTTTTGTTGTGTCTTACCTTTGTCGTGTGAAGAGCTTGATATAGTGCCGCAGGCCAGTGTAATATCTGGTCACGTCCTCTCCAGGAATGACTGTGTCTGGAGTGAAAGGATATGCATCTGTGACTGTCACTATCCACATCACAGCAACGATCATGAACATGAACTGATGAGAGCGCATCTAGAAAACAGCAACAACAACAAAAACTCTGTAATACATAATCGGAGGATCACACGAATGTAAAGCCTAGTTTTGAACAATCACTTCAGAGACCAGAGCTTTTATTTACAAAAAAAAAAAAAGAAATATATATATACATTTTTATGTAAAGATATAAAATGTTTTATTTTATTTTATATAATTATATAATAATTAATTAATTATAATATATATTTATATATATATATATATATATATATATATATATATATATATATATATATATGATTGTATAATGTATAAAACGATGCATAAAACAAGTGAACTCAAGTGAACAGGTCTACTTTCCTAATATACGCTGCCTGGCCCCAAAAAAGTCGCTTATCATCATTGCAGTGATTATTATGTTTCTATCATGTTATATGTTTGGCAACAGTTCTTCTAACCCTAATTGATGGAGTGTAGCATTTCATTCATGGAAATAAATGTATTTTATGAGCGTAGCGTTTCCATGTATGTGTCTTTTTGTAGAAAGACACATCATGGCCATATTCCAGGACAATGTCAAGATGTCAAATTGTGAAAGAATGGTTGGGAGGGAGCATGAATAATCCTTTTCACACATGAATTGGCAACTCGCCAGTCCTGACCTTTTCTACAACCCCAAATCAGAAAAAGTTGGGACAGTATGGAAAACGCAAATAAAAAAAGAAAGTTGTGATTTCTAAATTTACTTTGACTTGTATTTCATTGCAGACAATATAAACACAAAATATTTCATGTTTTGTCTGGTCAACTTCATGTCATTTGTAAATATGCATCCTTTCCTGTCATTCAGACCTGCAACACATTTAAAAGAAGTTGGGACAGGAGTAATATAGGGCTAGTAATGAGGTAAACTGGTTAAATAATGAAATGATTTGAAACAGGTGATGTCAACAGGTGATTGTAGTTATGATTTGGTACAAAAGCAGCATCCAAGAAAAGTCTAATCCTTTAGGAGCAAAGGACTGGCCGAGGATTGCCAGTTTGCCAACAAATACGTGAGAAAATTATTGAAATGTTTAAAAACAATGTTCCTCAAAGAAAGATAAGAAGAGATTTGGATATTTCACATTCAACAGTGCATAACATAATTAAAAGAGTCAAGCAATCTGGAGGAATTTCAGTGCGTAAAGGACAAGGGCGCAAGCCTAAGCTGAACAACCGTGATCTCTGATCCTCAGGCGGCACTGCATCAAGAATCCTCATTCATCTATAAGCGATATCACCACATGGGCTCAGGACTACTTTGGCAAACCTTTGTCAAGTACCACAATACGTAGTTACATTCACAAATGCCAGTTAAAACTGTACTGTGCCAAAAGGAAGCCCTATGTTAACAGTGTCCAGAAGCGCCGTCGACTTCTCTGGGCTCGGAGGTATCTGGGATGGACCATCACACAGTGGAAACGTGTACTGTGGTCAGATGAATCAGTATTTTAGATATTTCTTGGGAAGAATGGACGCCGTGTGCTCCGGACCAAAGAAGAAAAGGATCCTCCAGACTGTTACCAGCAACAAGTCCAAAAGCCAGGGTCTGTCATGGAATGGGGTTGTGTCAGTGCCCTTGGCAAAGGTAACTTGCACTCCTGTGAAGGCACCATTAATGCTGAAAAGTACATAGAGATTTTGGAGCATAATATGCTGCCTTCAAGAATACATCTTTTCCAGGGATGTCCATGCATATTTCAACAAGACGATGCAAAACCACATTCTGCACACATTACAAAGTCCTGGCTGCGGAGGAAGAGGGTACGGGTACTTGCCTGCAGTCCCGACCTGTCTCCAATAGAGAATGTGTGGCACATTTTGAAGCGCAAAATGCGACAACGAAGACCCCGTACTGTTGCCCACCTTAAGACTTGTTTGCAGGAAGAATGGGACAAAATTACACCTGAAACACTTCATCACTTGGTGTCTTCAGTCCCTAAACGTCTTTTAAGTGTTGTGAAAAGGAATGGCAACATTACAAAGTGGTAAAAGCTTTACTGTCCCAACTTTTTTTTAAATGTGTTGCAGGTCTGAATGACAGGAAAGGCTGCATATTTACAAATGAAATATTTTTTGTTTGTATCGTCTGCAATGAAATACAAGTCAAAGTAAATTTAGAAATCACTTCTTTTTTTCTTTTCTTTTTTGCGTTTTCCATACTGTCCCAACTTTTTCTGATTTGGGGTTATAATAATAATAATGATAAATATTTATCTTATTTACTTATTTTATTTAATAAAAAATATTCTTCACGCTCCCTCCCAACCATTCATTCACAATTTGAGCCTGATGAATCTTGATTGTCATCCTGGAATATGGTAATGATGGGTCTTCCTACATGGTTGTTTAATAAACGAAAAGCTACATTATTAAGGTTAGAACAGAAGAACTGTTGCAAAACATATAACATGCTATAAACATCAATAATCACTGCAATAATGATCAAATCAAGACTCTTAGGCATTTAAATCCAAACAGATACAGATTATTTGCTGGGCAGTAGGTAAACAGTGTGTATTATAGGCCTATTTTCCCAGTCTTTCATTTTGTTCTTGTGTTTACCTACAACAACAGCAACATAGGACGATGAAATTGATATTTTAATAGTGTCGAATAAAATGTTATATTAGAAATAATTATTTAAGAGGGTTTTAGCTGGGTGATTTAAACCAAACCTCTGCTTATTCACTTATTTTGACAAAAACCTAATTGCTTGTATAGCTCATCTTGTCGTGACAGTCTCTTATTTTTGAGCGGAAATTTAACTTGCACATTAACACTGAGGGTTTATGTAGGATTAAAACAAAACAAAAATGTAATTTTACTCACCGTCCTCTTCCAGACTATTTCTTGAGAGGGTTTGACTGACAGCGACGCTCCCTTTGATCTCTAGTGTTCTGACGAACTGAGGGCACTTGCTAGTGTTTTATATAGCAGATCTGAGGCACGCCTCTCTTTAAGTACAACACTTAACACTACAAGAGGGTTTGTCATCATTGTGACATTTACACAATGTCTAAGATAGCCTATATAATATGCAAACTATAGAGAGAAAGAAATCCTCAAACGTCTTGAATGCAACAAAAAAAAAAAAGTATTTAACATTAGCCTACTCACGCTAAGTCGTTACAAACCAGGACTTTCTCCTGCGGAACACAAGATATTCTGAAGAATTTTGGTGAACAGTTTTGGTTACCAAAGACTATTTTTTTTATTTTGTCATTATGGAGTATTGAGTGTATATACTTTAAAGCATTTTAGCATGAGTCATGACCAGTGTCTTAACCTGCCAGTTAAGAGCAGTTCAATTGCTCTGTGGTCTGATTTCCAATAACTGAAAATTATGTTACATAACTTTTAACATTTCACCCTGATGAGCTTCTTCCTAAATGGCTTAAATTGTACCTTTTGTCGATATTTAGACAGATGCGTTAAACAAAAAAAGAGGACCACACTTGACATACCAGGCAACCCATCCAAGGTCAACAATCACATAAAGACTCAAAGTAAAAGGTGATTGTGTTTTGCCCAAAATACTGATGAAAATGTATTTTACTTTCTCAGAAATTTGTTGATGACACTAGAAAGTTATTATACCCTCATGAAAATTCACTAGCATTTCAAATTGCTCTCCTTTTCAGAAATATAATATACTGAGACACTTTTGATGATCCTGGAAAAGAAAAAACAAGGACAGGAAGATAACATGGAGACAATTTTCAAACAGGGCAATTTCAAAGCAAGGTCTTGTCAGTGAGTCACTGAGATTACAGCTGACAGCCTTTTACGTTACACTGAATATGATAAAACATTTCAAAATGAAAAAACCAAGCATCTTCCTCTTTTACCACTTTATTCTGGCTTTATACATTTATTTTTGACCTATTCCAGGAACATAAAACAGGGTGTGAGGAACAAACAAACAGACACCTCTGTGTTTTTGTTTTCTCAGAAAAAAAAATTAAAATAAAGGGGCAAAGAATGCAAACATGAACACATTTCAAATTTACACATCAACTGAGATGAAGTAGTCATCCTTCAGGGCCTCAGAAGCAGACAGTCTTGTAGAAGAAGTCAGCAGCTTTGAGAGGAGCTTGAGCAATTTAGCATCCTGTCAAGAGATACATTAGATAATTGAATAACTTGGAGTAATAATTTTTATTTTCAAATATTTTTCAGCTCTTATATTCTACATACCAGATCCAAACCAGTGAACTCTACATTTTGATGCTCATTCTCTAGAGTTCCGCTGAAGTCTGGAACATGCAGCTGTGAACAAAGAAGCCTACTTTACTGACAAAAAAAGACAGATTTATACAGTGTTTTTTTTTTTTTTAAGTGCACCTATTATCCTCTTTTAAAGGTTTCTAATTTTGTTTTGGTAAAACAATTTTAAAAAACCCTTTCATTTTCTTATAGTATAATTGCAGAATCAACTCTTTACTCAATGTCTGAAACCGTTCAATAAAGGATTCGGTCTATCTCTGTGATTTAAAGTCAAACAAAATGCCTATTACCATATCTGAATTTCAGCTTCAGCACTTGCACAGAGTGCAACAGCGCCCACCCACTTATTCAGTGGCTTTGGTTCCAGAATAATTTTTTTCCATTCATTTATCCCATGGGTTTTTTTTTAAATATTTTTTTAAGGATTATAAGCCAAGACCAAACCAACCAGCTACGAGATGAATAAAAACATTCCAAACTTTGATTTGAAGCTTTGAAAAAAAAAAGTATTTGAAAATCGAACAAAAAGACAAAGCTACAATTGCAGCCATTTGCTGAAATTATTTAAGTTCATTTTTTTCTCTCATAAATGCACACACAGCACCCCATATTGACAGAAAAACACAGATTTGTTGACACTTTTGTTAAAAAAGAAAAACTGAAATATCACATTGTCCTAAGTATTCAGACCCTTTGCTGTGACACTCATATATTTAACTCAGGTGCTGCCCATTTCTTCTGATCATCCTTGGTTCTACACCTTCATTTGAGTCCAGCTGTGTTTGATTATACTGATTGGACTTGATTAGGAAAGCAACACACCTGTCTATATAAGACCTTACAGCTCACAGTGCATGTCAGAGCAAATGAGAATCATGAGGTCAAAGGAACTGCCTGAAGAGCTCAGAGACAGAATTGTAGCAAGGCACAAATCTGGCCAAGGCTAAAAAAAATATTCTGCTGCACTTAAGGTTCCTAAGAGCACAGTGGCCTCCATAATCCTTAAATGGGAGACGTTTGGGATGACCAGACCCCTTCCTAGAGCTGGCCGTCTGGCCAAACTGAGCTATCGGGGGAGAAAAGCCTTGACGAGAGAGGTAAAGAAGAACCCAAAGATCACTGTGGCTGAGCTCCAGAGATGCAGTCGGCAGATGGGAGAAAGTTGTAGAAAGTCATTCATCACTGCAGCCCTCCACCAGTCAGGGCTTTATGGCAGAGTGGCCCGACGGAAGCCTCTCCCGCATGGAAGCCTGCATGGAGTTTGCTAAAAAACACCTGAAGGACTCCAAGATGGTGAGAAATAAGATTCTCTGGTCTGATGAGACCAAGATAGAACTTTTTGGCCTTAATTCTAAGCGGTATGTGAGGAGAAAACCAGGCACTGCTCATCACCTGTCCAATACAGTCCAAACAGTGAAGCATGTGGTGGCAGCATCATGCTGTGGGGGAGTTTTCAGCTGCAGGGACAGGACATCGAGGGAAAGATGAATGCGGCCAAGTACAGGGATATCCTGGACGAAAACCTTCTCCAGAGTGCTCAAGACCTCAGACTGGACCGAAGGTTCACCTTCCAACAAGACAATGACCCTAAGCACACAGCTAAAATAACGAAGGAGTGGCTTCACAACAACTCCATGACTGTTCTTGAATGGCCCAGCCAGGGCCCTGACTTAAACCCAATTGAGCATCTCTGGAGAGACCTGAAAATGGCTGTCCATCAGGGACGTCACTAGGATTGGAAGACAGGGGGGGCTTAGCCCCCAGGGTATTTGTAACTTGTGTTTGCAAAATCTTTGCACTCACATCTAGCTACAATTATGTCAACAACCAGTCAAGAAACCAAGATGTTAACAAGTAAAACGTGACAGACATATCCTCTCCTTCCATTTCTACTCTGTTAAAGAAAAGTTACATCGACAACCCAAGTGCATTTTATCTCAAATTTGTGACTAAATTAACTTTCTAAAGTAGCCATCGCTTCTCGGGTCGACATTAACACACTGACAAAACTATATTCAGAATTAAAAATATTTTTATACCACTTTTTAATGTGTGATTGTGTAAAGGTGTTCACGAGATACCAACCTTTTGCGAACTTGCTTTCTACGTCGAACGTCGAACACTCGTTCTCATGGAGACGGCGGGCGGTGTGCAGGAGGAGGGGCTGTGTGTGTGTGTGTGTGTGTGTGTGTGTGTGAGAGAGGCGTGTATGTGAGAGAGACTCGTGAGTGAGAGACGCAGGGAAAGGAAATGCAGCTGAACGTTATTTGCTCTATGAAATACATTGACAAAGACGAAAACTAAGGACATTTAATCTTCATCTAAACTTCCGACTTCTCGGCTATTTTTTGTACCTGGATATTGTTGCGTCTAAATATGAATGAGGATACGGTTATTGATAAATCGAATTATGTTGTTCTTATTATCATTTAGGGGGGCTTAGGAACATTTTGGGGTAGCTTCAGCCCCCCTAAAATAGGCCTAACGACGTCCCTGCTGTCCATCAACGTTTACCATCAAACCTGACAGAACTGGAGAGGATCTGCAAGAAGGAATGGCAGAGGATCCCCAAATCCAGGTGTGAAAAACTTGTTGCATCTTTCCCAAAAAGATTCATGGCTGTATTAGATCAAAGGGGTTCTTCTACGAAATACTGAGCAAAGGGTCTGAATACTTAGGACCATATGATATTTCAGCTTTTCTTTTTTAATATATCTGCAAAAATGTCAACAATTATGTGTTTTCCAGTCAGTAAGGGGTGCTGTGTGTACCCTAATGAGAATAAAAATGGACTTAAATGATTTTAGCAAATGGCTTCAATATAACAAAGAGTGAAAAATTTAAGGGGGTCTGAATACTTTCCGTATTTTGATCGTCATGACCAGCTGATCGGTGGAATTTTCTGTATAGCATCATGGGTAATACAGTTTTTCACCCTGAATTTCTTTGTTAAAGAGTATTTTAAAGATAAGTTTGGTTTATACAGAAGCAAATACCATCAAATAACCTCATGGCTCACAGCAGAAATTTATCTAAAGGTTTATTAGTAATCTTTAAAAATCAATTTCTCTATGGAGAAAATTAATGGGATTTACTTCCGGGACCCGACTTTTGAACTCTAACAGCATCTGATAGCGTTTTTACCGTATCAGCTTGAGTCCTCATCCTTGGTAAGCGCAAACAAAGTGGATTTTACGGAGGGACATGGTGATGGAAAAAGTTTTTTTTTTCCCTCCCATATCATAATTTTTCCATCACCATGTCCCTTTAAAGGCTCTGTAGGATTTGCTTTCGCAGCGCAGAAAACAGCGTCTTCTCGACTTGTCAACAATACGAACCAAATCCAGGCATCAGATAGAACTACAGTGTTTGAGGACGGATTAAAATAGATGTTAATCACAGGCAGCCAATGAAAACCATCAGCTGGCATTATGCAAAAAAAATTATTATAAACCTACATAGGTTTGTGCAGGAAGTAAGTCTAGAATGACTGGTTTCAGGCAGTTCAGAATTGGTTCTTTAAGGAGACAATAACTGTTTTTTGAAACTTTGCAGACCTTTACATTCATAAACAGCAAAATATCACTACATGAAAGGTAGTATCTAAAAAAGCATAATAGGCCGACTTTAAAGATACCAGTTGTTTTCATATTTTTATATCTTATAATTACATATTTATATACAATCTGTATTTTTAGTATAACTGTATATACTAATAATTATATACTATAATTAACTTTAAATATAATTGTATTTAGCAAATAAATAAGCAAGAAAGCAATAGTTCTACCCAGAGCATGATGCCTCCAAAGGCATACATATCAGTGACTGGGGAAGGCGGCCGACCCTGCTTCAACTCTGGAGCCACCAGACTGATGGAACCAGCCACCATCCCACTATCGAACACCCTCTGCTCCTATATATAAAAAAAAATTATTCTCAAAACTATTGTCTGGGGTTTAATAATCAAGACCAGGTATGTTTCCATTTAGTATTTTTTCCCAAAAGGTAAATGAATCCATGTCACTGAAGTTGCATTTTTATTACATTTCACTTACAGGTGTCTTTGTGAGATCGTAATCTCCAACAATGCCTTTCTCTCGGCCGATGGCAAACACGTTGCTGGGATGCAAAGATGCATGAGTAACAGATGCTGCATGAAGACTCTGCAGTCCAAGAGCTACATCCTTCATCACCTTCCTGACCTCCTACGTCACAATAAAAAAAAAAACAGGACAAAATAAGCCGTATACATTTAAAGGCACGGTATGTAAGTTTCGCCGCAAGAGGAGGTCGCTTATTCAAAACAAAGGCATAGCTTGATGACGCCATGAACGAGCGTGAAATCATTGGAGTTGTAGTATTGACTTTTCACCAGTGTTAATTTTGTTGACGAATAATGTCATAATTTTCATCAACGACCTTTTTTCACTGACGAAAACGAGACGATAACTAAATAAAAACTAGTGTTGGATGGCAAAAACTATGACGAAATTCTATTGTAATTTTCGTCAACGAATACAAACGAGACGCAAATGGCAGGGAGGGACGATTAGGGAAGAGATCCAGTCAGAACTGATATGCTGTGTAACAGATGCGCAGATTTGAGTTGTAACGTGCGGATCTAACAGCTGGAAAACACGGCGCTGTTGAGCTTCTACAGGCTCACGCATCTCCAATGCGCGCTTCAGAGTGGCTCAATCAATGAATAGCGCACATTTATAACAGGCAATTGTTTATGAATTAATGCTGATGAATAAGGACAATGTTAACTTTACGATGTTTATATAGTAATATGTTTTAGACAGTTGTAACAATGCATATTTTATCTTAAACATCGTCATTATGGAGTATTGAGTGTATATACTTTAAAGCATTTTAGCATTGCTAAAAAATGTAAGTACACAGGTCAACAAAATATATAACACTGTTCTAATGGTTTTTGGATGTTTTAATCTAAAAATCTTAAATATTGTGCCTTTAAAATAAAATAAAATCACAAAAAGTAGTGTGCACCAAATTTTAAAATCTATCCAATAAATATGAACCTATTAATTCTTTATATTAAAATGCTATACTTTTTGTCTAAATAGAAATGATAAAAATAATCATGACTCATTTCTTTATGATTCAAAGATTAAGTAAGTTTATGTGCATTATAATCATTTTATGTTAATCTGTATGCATTGTAGACAAGTGGTAAAGTTTGTGAAATATATATGGAAGTGCTGAACTCACACAGGAGGACAGTGGGGAGGATTTCTGAATGGCCCTGAGACTTCCGTTAGAGTAGTGTGGTACCATGACGTATGCCAGTGGATCAGACTGGATAGAACAGAAAACATTTAACGCATGAGCTGGCGCAGAGCAGACATATCACAAAAAAATGTACTGCTAAATAAAGACAGGAACAAGTATAGTAAAATCTGAAGAGCACTTTGCCGCAAAACAGCGCCAGAAGAGGAACAGCTGTGGCCGGATTCTGCTGCTGTGCTCTGTGATAGTGAGCCGCTTGTTCAATCATCTTCACCTCTGACTCTTCATCCACAGCGTAGCACTGCAAACAACCCAACGTCCTTAGAAACATTCAGCAATGTACAGCAACAACAAAACTTGTTTGGCCACACATGAATGTCATTGAATTAGGTTAACAAAAAAGGTTTGGAATAATTAAGATTTTAAGATATATTCACAGAGGCTGCATTTATTTGATCAAAAATAGTAATATTGGGAAACATTTTAAAATAACTGTTTTTATCTAAATATGTTTTTAAATGTAATTTATTCATGTGGTGGTAAAACTGAACAGTCTTCGTTGTCACATGATCCTTCAGAAATCATTTTAATAAGCAGATTTTTGCTCAAGAAACATTCCTTATTATTAAAAAAAAAAAAACTACTTATTTTTGTGGAAACTGTGATTCATTACCATTCAAAAGTTGGGAGTAAGACTTTTAAAATATATATATATATACACTTTTATTTTAGCAAGGCTGCATTAAGATATAGATTTCAAATAAATGCTGTCGATTTAACTTTATATTCATCCAGGATCCTGATTTTTTTTTTAAATGTATCAGTTTCCACAAAACAGCAAAAACTATTTTCAACATAAATAAAAGCCATTATTAATAATTGAGAACCAATAATAATAACTGCTAATAATTGAGCACCAAATTTGAAAACATCAAAAGATCTTCCTGGCCCCAAACCTTTGAATGGTTATGGTTATGGTTGTGTGTGTGTGTCTATATATATATATATATATAAATAAAGAATGGAGAAGCGTCCAGGTCCGTGAAGAGCCATGAGCCGTATGTAAGTGTTTTTGTAAATACTCCGTTTTGTTGTATTACTTAGTGTATTGCGTGCTAGAAGAAGGATACATTTCGATTTTGCACTTATCTATTTTGTCATAATTGTAGTGTGTTAGCATATTGCATTTGAATTATAACCAGGGCTGTTTTGGCCGCGCCGTTGCAGTCAAACGTTATTGTTATTGTTATTGGTGGCTTTTAGCACAGGTAGTGAGTCATACTTTTCGTTTCGATTCGAGCCATTGACAGGCTTTTGACTTGATCCTTTGGGCTAATTACAAGGCGGACTGTACATATATAAGTCAGGTCAGTCACTTGCTCATTAGGAGAAGCGTCAGGTCCGTGAAGAGCCGCGAGCCGTATGTAAGTGTTTTGTAAATACTCCGTTTTGTTGTATTACTTAGTGTATTGCGTGCTAGAAGAAGGATACATTTCGATTTTGCACTTATCTATTTTGTCATAATTGTAGTGTGTTAGCATATTGCATTTGAATTATAACCAGGGCTGTTTTTCGGCGCGCCGTTGCATGATCAAGCGTTATTGTTATTGTTATTGGTGGCTTTTAGCACAGGTAGTGAGTCATACTTTTCGTTTCGATTCGAGCCATTGACAGGCTTTTGACTTGATCCTTTGGGCTAATTACAAGGGCGGACTGTACATATATAAGTCAGGTCAGTCACTTGCTCATTAGGAGAAGCGTCCAGGTCCGTGAAGAGCCGCGAGCCGTATGTAAGTGTTTTTGTAAATACTCCGTTTTGTTGTATTACTTAGTGTATTGCGTGCTAGAAGAAGGATACATTTCGATTTTGCACTTATCTATTTTGTCATAATTGTAGTGTGTTAGCATATTGCATTTGAATTATAACCAGGGCTGTTTTGCCGCGCGCCGTTGCATGATCAAGCGTTATTGTTATTGTTATTGGTGGCTTTTAGCACAGGTAGTGAGTCATACTTTTCGTTTCGATTCGAGCCATTGACAGGCTTTTGACTTGATCCTTTGGGCTAATTACAGGGCGGACTGTACATATATAAGTCAGGTCAGTCACTTGCTCATTAGGAGAAGCGTCCAGGTCCGTGAAGAGCCGCGAGCCGTATGTAAGTGTTTTTGTAAATACTCCGTTTTGTTGTATTACTTAGTGTATTGCGTGCTAGAAGAAGGATACATTTCGATTTTGCACTTATCTATTTTGTCATAATTGTACTGTGTTAGCATATTGCATTTGAATTATAACCAGGGCTGTTTTCGGCCGCGCCGTTGCGCAGTCAAACGTTATTGTTATTGTTATTGGTGGCTTTTAGCACAGGTAGTGAGTCATACTTTTCGTTTGATTCGAGCCATTGACAGGCTTTTGACTTGATCCTTTGGGCTAATTACAAGGCGGACTGTACATATATAAGTCAGGTCAGTCACTTGCTCATTAGGAGAAGCGTCCAGGTCCGTGAAGAGCCGCGAGCCGTATGTAAGTGTTTTTGTAAATACTCCGTTTTGTTGTATTACTTAGTGTATTGCGTGCTAGAAGAAGGATACATTTCGATTTTGCACTTATCTATTTTGTCATAATTGTAGTGTGTTAGCATATTGCATTTGAATTATAACCAGGGCTGTTTTCGGCGCGCCGTTCAGTCAAACGTTATTGTTATTGTTATTGGTGGCTTTTAGCACAGGTAGTGAGTCATACTTTTCGTTTCGATTCGAGCCATTGACAGGCTTTTGACTTGATCCTTTGGGCTAATTACAAGGGCGGACTGTACATATATAAGTCAGGTCAGTCACTTGCTCATTAGGAGAAGCGTCCAGGTCCGTGAAGAGCCGCGAGCCGTATGTAAGTGTTTTTGTAAATACTCCGTTTTGTTGTATTACTTAGTGTATTGCGTGCTAGAAGAAGGATACATTTCGATTTTGCACTTATCTATTTTGTCATAATTGTAGTGTGTTAGCATATTGCATTTGAATTATAACCAGGGCTGTTTTTCGGCGCGCCGTTGCGCAGTCAAAGCGTTATTGTTATTGTTATTGGTGGCTTTTAGCACAGGTAGTGAGTCATACTTTTCGTTTGATTCGAGCCATTGACAGGCTTTTGACTTGATCCTTTGGGCTAATTACAAGGCGGACTGTACATATATAAGTCAGGTCAGTCACTTGCTCATTAGGAGAAGCGTCAGGTCCGTGAAGAGCCGCGAGCCGTATGTAAGTGTTTTTGTAAATACTCCGTTTTGTTGTATTACTTAGTGTATTGCGTGCTAGAAGAAGGATACATTTCGATTTTGCACTTATCTATTTTGTCATAATTGTAGTGTGTTAGCATATTGCATTTGAATTATAACCAGGGCTGTTTTCGGCGCGCCGTTGCAGTCAAACGCGTTATTATTGTTATTGGTGGCTTTTAGCACAGGTAGTGAGTCATACTTTTCGTTTCGATTCGAGCCATTGACAGGCTTTTGACTTGATCCTTTGGGCTAATTACAAGGCGGACTGTACATATATAAGTCAGGTCAGTCACTTGCTCATTAGGAGAAGCGTCCAGGTCCGTGAAGAGCCGCGAGCCGTATGTAAGTGTTTTTGTAAATACTCCGTTTTGTTGTATTACTTAGTGTATTGCGTGCTAGAAGAAGGATACATTTCGATTTTGCACTTATCTATTTTGTCATAATTGTAGTGTGTTAGCATATTGCATTTGAATTATAACCAGGGCTGTTTTTCGGCGCGCCGTTGCAGTCAAACGTTATTGTTATTGTTATTGGTGGCTTTTAGCACAGGTAGTGAGTCATACTTTTCGTTTCGATTCGAGCCATTGACAGGCTTTTGACTTGATCCTTTGGGGTAATTACAAGGCGGACTGTACATATATAAGTCAGGTCAGTCACTTGCTCATTAGAGAAGCGTCCAGGTCCGTGAAGAGCCGCGAGCCGTATGTAAGTGTTTTGTAAATACTCCGTTTTGTTGTATTACTTAGTGTATTGCGTGCTAGAAGAAGGATACATTTCGATTTTGCACTTATCTATTTTGTCATAATTGTAGTGTGTTAGCATATTGCATTTGAATTATAACCAGGGCTGTTTTGGCGCGCCGTTGCAGTCAAGCGTTATTGTTATTGTTATTGGTGGCTTTTAGCACAGGTAGTGAGTCATACTTTTCGTTTCGATTCGAGCCATTGACAGGCTTTTGACTTGATCCTTTGGGCTAATTACAAAGCGTCCACAGCTGTTGTCGCTCAAATAATAAAAGGTGTGTATTTAATAAGCTTGTCAGCGCTGGCGCAGAAGCGTCAGCCAGCGTTCAGCCCTCGTGTTCAGCCTCCTCGTGTGAAGACCGACTCGGGTAAAGACATCTTCTTTCGACTCTACCTGTGATCGACTCCACCAAGAGCGAACACCGATACAGCACTTAAGTATCTACTTTTTCTGTCCTTTTCCACCTTCCTTTCTCTCTTACAATGTGCTTTCAATACATTCACTGTCTCTCGACCACGATCCATTGTCACACGCAGAAGGCAGCGCAACACTGCCAATCTGCGTCTGATTCCCCCCTCCACTAATGCCCCTCCCTCTTTTTCTGTTGGTCTATGGAACTGTCAGTCAGCTGTCAACAAAGCTGATTTCATTCCGGCCTTTGCCTCTCACTCCACTCTCAATATCTTGGCTTTGACTGAGACCTGGATCCGTCAGATGACTCAGTAACCCCTGCTGCTCTCTCTAACAATTTCTCTTTCTCACACACCCTCGTCACACTGGGAGGGGCGGAGGAACAGGTCTTCTCATTACTAACAATTGGAAATACTCAACCCACACCTCTCTATGCAACAACAACTCATTCGAATACCATGCTATTACAGTCTCAACTCCGTTAAAATCCATCTTGTAGTCATTTACCGTCAATTGGGCACCTTTGTTGAGGAACTAGATGTGCTGCTGTCCTCATTTCCGGAGGATGGCAGCCCACTTCTAATTCTTGGCGACTTCAATATTCACCTGGACAAACCATATGCTACACACTTCCACTCCTCCTAGCCTCATTTGATCTCAAACGACATGTCACCTCACACACCCACAAATCTGGTAACCAACTTGACCTCATATACACACACGCAACTGCACTACAGATAATATCCTGGTCAAACCCTACACACCTCAGACCATTACTTCATCACTTTTAATCTACAACTTACTGCCCCCGCATTCCCAATCCCACAACCAGTTACTTTCAGACGAAACCTACGCTCTCTTTCTCCCTCTCATCTCTCCTCCGCTGTGTCATCCTCTCTTCCCTCACCCACACAGTTCTCATCCATGGATGTCAACACTGCAACAGACACTCTATGCTCTACTTTAACTTCTTGTCTAGATAGTATCTGCCCTCTGTCTTCTAGGCCAGCACGCCCACTCCTGCTAACCCATGGTTATCTGATGTTCTTCGTGAACACCGGACAAAACTAAGGGCAGCAGAGAAAATGGCGAAAATCTAATGACCCGTCTGACCTGGGTAAATATCAATCTCTGCTCTCATCATTTTCAGATGATGTCCATGTGGCTAAATCCTCATTTTTCCACAACAAAATCAACACCACCTCTAACACACGCACACTCTTCAGAACATTCAACTCTCTCCTCTGTCCACCTCCACCACCTCCCACCACCTCCTTATCTGCAGATGACTTTGCCCACTTCTTCACAACTAAAACTACAACCATCAGCAGTCAGTTCCCACCCCGCACACACAGGATTTTAGATCAGCCACACCCACAGCCAAACATCTTCTCTCCTCCTTCTCTACACTCACTGAGGCAGAAGTATCTAAACTTCTCCTCTCCAGCCATCCCACCACCTGCCCTCTAGATCCTATCCCCTCACACCTTCTACAAGCCATCTCTCCCACACTTCTACCAGCACTCACACATCATCAACACATCTCTCAGCACTGGCTTTTTCCCTACCACATTCAAGCAGGCCCGGGTCACCCCACTGCTTAAGAAACCCACTCTAGACACATCACTTCTAGAGAACTACAGACCTATTTCTCTCCTGCCTTACATAGCAAAAACACTTGAGCGGGTTGTTCTCAACCAGGTTTCATTTTTCCTCTCACAGTCAAATCAGCTGGACGTTAACCAGTCAGGTTTCAAAAGGCCCACTCAACAGAGACTGCATTACTGTCAGTCACTGAAGCCCTGCGGATGGCAAAAGCTGCTTCCAGATCATCAGTCCTAATCCTCCTCGATCTATCTGCTGCATTTGACACAGTGAATCACCAGATTCTTCTGTCCACCCTCTCATCACTGGGCATCACAGGACTCCACTCCACTGGTTTGAGTCTTACCTCACAGGTAGGTCTTTCAAGGTTGCCTGGAGAGGTGAGGTATCCAAAGCACATCAATTGACCACGGGGTTCCTCAGGGCTCAGTGCTGGGACCTCTACTCTTCTCCATTTACACTACGTCACTGGGACCCATCATACAGGCACATGGCTTCATACCATTGCTATGCTGATGACACTCAACTCTATCTTTCATTTAAACCAGATGACCCCACAGTAAATGGACGCATCTCAAGCTGTCTGGCAGACATCTCGGCATGGATGAAAGAACACCACCTACAGCTCAACCTGGCTAAGACTGAGTTCTCGCCTTCCCTGCCAATCCGACTCTACAACACAACTTCACCATCCAGCAAGGTTCATCTCTGATTACCCCTCAGGGTCGGTCAGAAATCTTGGAGTAATCTTTGACGACCAGCTGTCCTTCAAAGACCACATTTCAAAGACAGCTCGATCATGCAGGTTTGCTCTGCACAACATCAGGAAGATCAGACCGTTCCTTACAGAGCATGCAACACAACTTCGTCAGGCCCTTGTCATTTCTAGGCTTGACTACTGCAATGCGCTTCTGGCTGGTCTTCCATCGTGTGCAATCAAAACTCTTCAATTGATTCAGAATGCTGCAGCACGTCTTGTATTCAATGAGCCTAAAAGGGCCCATGTCACACCTCTCTTCATCTCTCTGCACTGGCTGCCACTTGATGCCCGCATCAAGTTCAAGGCCTTGACACTCGCTTATGGATCCACCACAGGCTCGGCACCAGCATATTTCGACTCGCTCCTACGAGTCTACACCCCTACCAGAAGCCTTCGCTCAGGTAAGGAGCGTAGGCTTATGGTACCATCACAGAGAGGCATGAAATCCCTCTCCAGAACTTTTTCACTCACCGTTCCTGGCTGGTGGAACAATCTTCCTACCTCCATCCGGATGGCAGAATCACTGTCATCATTCAAAAGACAGCTAAAAACTCATCTCTTCCGTGAACACTTATTATAAAAAAAAAAAAAAAAAAAAAAAAAAAAAAAAAAAAAAAAAAACCTCTTCTCTTTATTCTTCTCTTTTATTCCTTCCCTATTCTAGCTTAAGCTTATTCTATGTGATATCCAAAGCTTGGTATTTAAGGCACTTTTTTGCGTTTTGCGCCTATTCATGACCGATCGCTTCCTGTACTCCTATGTTGTAAGTCGCTTTGGATAAAAGCGTCTGCTAAATGCCTAAATGTAAATGTAAATGTAAAGAATAACTCCTATACTTCCATTTGTTTATTTTTGGATTATTTAATATTGTTTTAAAATGTGGAATTATAGTAACATAAAAAACAAAGTATGTGTGTCCTCACTTTTGGCTTGTAGTGTACACATATTTTCACAGTGCGTTGACTAAAGCACAGCAAATTAATGTTCAAGGCTGTAACTTATGGGATTTATTTCCAATCTAAAGTATTGCACTCATGGATCTAAAAATAAAAATTAATAAATTCATTTTAAAGTCTATAGCATAAAACTTAAAAACGAATCAAAAATGATCAGAATAGCAAACAACATGGTCACGGATAAAAAAAAATAATAAGTGCGAAAAAAAAACAGTCTGACAGTTCTGGCTTCATGGCTTTTAAGTTAAAAAAAATATCTTCATGTCAATCTTGAAATGGGCGATATTGGTGCCTTTTATGGTGATTTAATGGTGACCACTTAAGCCTGCCCTGATTTACATGAAACTCTAATTGACCCTTTTCACATTTCCGGGTTTCTCAGAGCGGAAGTCGTCATAGTTGGGTTAACTTTAATAGCGGTGAATGAGAGAATAGTGATTTTACAACTTTCAAAAAGAGGGAAAAAATAGAGTGAGATTGATAACGGCAGTGAAAAGAGAGAAAGATGTTAATTTTACCATCACTCCCATAGACGCTGTATTAAAAACACCTTCACAGCAGGTAAGTTGTTTTTTTGTAATTTGATGCAAAAGTAATATAATACAAACTCTTAGTGTTATAAATGTACATACATTTAAAAAAGAAATATATATATAAAAAGTTGCAGGATTCACGATATTGATGACCATTAAAACGCGTCACAGTCTGTGAAAAGGGTCCATTGAGACATTTGGAAAAGCAAGCGCAGAATGTGGAAAAGAGCAAATTGAAAAACAGCACAAGCGTACAAAAACGTAAAATGTCAGAGAACACAAAAAACTAATATAAGCAAGAAAAACATATTTTTGTGTGTGATTTCGATCATTTTGCATTCATATTTCAGTTTTGTGCAATATCATTTTAAATGTGTTTAAAGTTTTGATTCATGCTTGTTTTTTTGTTTTTTTTTTGATAAGGTTTTAACTTTTTAATTCATTTTATTATTTTTCGATCCATGACCACATTGTTTGCTATTCTGAAAATTTAGCATTTGTTTTTCAGTTTTGTTTGTTCAATATATTTTTATCTATGTTTTTACATTTTTGATTCACACTTATTCACCTTATTTTTTTGAACAGTGAACGCAATACTTTTGACAGCTAATTAATCCCATAGTAACTGACCTTCAGCACTACTTTCTGCCCCTGGAAGTCTGTGCTAAGAAGAGGTCTCCTCCCACTCAGCTCTCTCATCGGCTCTGCGTCAAACATGTCTCTGTCCAAGCTCTTTACTAACAGTCCTGCAGAGCTCTGAAAGCACACATATGCAGGAAATGAAAGAATATCCCACTGTTCAATTCTTCGTTCCATCCCAGTGAATATTACAAAACAAATGGCTGAAACACTTCTTTGAGTGGCTTTCAGAACTGACGCCTTATTACAAAAAAGTACTACAAGTACTACAGGTCCTTCTCAAAAAATTAGCATATTGTGATAAAAGTTCATTATTTTCCACAATGTAATGATAAAAATTAAACTTTCATATATTTTTGATTCATTGCACACCAACTGAAATATTTCAGGTCTCTTATTGTTTTAATACTGATGATTTTGGCATACAGCTCATGAAAACCCAAAATTCCTATCTCAAAAAATTAGCATATCATGAAAAGGTTCTCTAAACGAACCATTAACCTAATCATCTGAATCAACTAATTAACTCTAAACACCTGCAAAAGATTCCTGAGGCTTTTAAAAACTCCCAGCCTGGTTCATTACTCAAAACAGCAATCATGGGTAAGACTGCCGACCTGACTGCTGTCCAGAAGGCCATCATTGACACCCTCAAGCGAGAGGGTAAGACACAGAAAGAAATTTCTGAACAAATAGGCTGTTCCCAGAGTGCTGTATCAAGGCACCTCAGTGGGAAGTCTGTGGGAAGGAAAAAGTGTGGCAAAAAACGCTGCACAACGAGAAGAGGTGACCGGACCCTGAGGAAGACTGTGGAGAAGGACTGATTCCAGACCTTTGGGGGACCTGCGGAAGCAGTGGACTGAGTCTGGAGTAGAAACATCCAGAGCCACCGTGCACAGCCGTGTGCAGGAAATGGGCTACAGGTGCCGCATTCCCCAGGTCAAGTCTGACCTGGCCTACAGAGAAGCAGCACTGGACTGTTGCTCAGTGGTCCAAAGTACTTTTTTCGGATGAAAGCAAATTTTGCATGTCATTCGGAAATCAAGGTGCCAGAGTCTGGAGGAAGACTGGGGAGAAGGAAATGCCAAAATGCCTGAAGTCCAGTGTCAAGTACCCACAGTCAGTGATGGTCTGGGGTGCCATGTCATCTGCTGGTGTTGGTCCACTGTGTTTTATCAAGGGCAATGCAGCTAGCTATCAGGAGATTTTGGAGCACTTCATGCTTCCATCTGCTGAAAAGCTTTATAGAGATGAAGATTTCGTTTTTCAGCACGACCTGGCACCTGCTCACAGTGCCAAAACCACTGGTAAATGGTTTACTGACCATGGTATTACTGTGCTCAATTAAGGCAGCTATCGAAGCATCCTGGGCCTCCATAACACCTCAGCAGTGCCACAGGCTGATTGCCTCCATGCCACGCCGCATTGAAGCAGTCATTTCTGCAAAAGGATTCCCGACCAAGTATTGAGTGCAAAACTGAACATCATTATTTGAAGGTTGAGTTTTTTTGTATTAAAAACACTTTTCTTTTATTGGTCGGATTAAATATGCAAATTTTTTGAGATAGGAATTTTGGGTTTTCATGAGCTGTATGCCAAAATCATCAGTATTAAAACAATAAAA
Source organism: Gobiocypris rarus (assembly GCA_023029165.1). Classification (NCBI taxonomy): domain Eukaryota; kingdom Metazoa; phylum Chordata; class Actinopteri; order Cypriniformes; family Gobionidae; genus Gobiocypris; species Gobiocypris rarus. The sequence goes on along the minus strand of CM040926.1, from coordinate 15,620,327 downwards.
GACCTGAAATATTTCAGTTGGTGTGCAATGAATCTAAAATATATTAAAGTATAATATATAATATATAATAATTTTTATCATTACATTATGGAAAATAATGAACTTTTATTACAATATGCAATTTTTTTTAGAAGGACCTGTATAAAAGAACAATACTATATCTGTACTATTCTAGCATTAGCGGCTCCTGGCTGTAAATTTAGGTAGAGCAGATGCTTATGATAAACATTCTGTAAGCTTTATATTCTAATCGCTGAAAACCTTGTGTTTTATTCAGCCTGAGGGTGGCGCTCTAATGTGGATTGACAGGCACACATAGAATGCTATCTTAGTATTGCCTATATAGTATTAATATAGTGTTTACTGCTTCCAAATGTTGCAAGTTATGGAAGAATTCCGGTGAGAAAAATAAAGTATTTTCTATTCTCAGAACAAACCAAAAAAACAAACACAATAAAAATATATACAGGCTTTTCACCTTTGCACATAAACTTTTATTCATTTGATACAAAGTTGATACATAGCTGAAGCGGATTGATTTTGTCTTGGTTTGGAGAGAGGTTTTTGTAAGGTAACGTGAAAATAAGCAGGGCAGTCTGAAATCTGCCTCAATGGCTCCAAGTAAGAGCGCACTCCAGTTCCATTTTTGTACTCAATTTGAAGATATCCTGCTTACTTTGCGACTTAAAATAGTGTAGAAAATATTTGTTACAGAATGCTCAACACATTTACAATTTATTATTCTGCCTTTTCCGAATTTATTCTTCTCCCTTTTCCTTCAGCACATCAGAGGCGGTTAATAGGAAGAAAATATTTGAAAAGTGGAAGTGCCTAAATTATATTTAATCGTGGAAATATATCCCGGTTTCACAGACATGGTTTAGAAAAAAACATTACTGGTGCTCATCTTGAGACAAAACAAGGGAACTGACATATTATAAAGGGGACCTTATATGCCTCTTCTTACAAGATGTGATATAAAGCCCTATTTGGACGGTAATTGTTTCCCATTTCTTGTGGACGTCTGTTAAAATAAATTAGCATGCCACCTCAGTGATAAAACTTGTGTATTCGGGTGGCAATTTATTCACACGGTGGAGGACCGAGTTTTGTGATCATAGGAACCTGGGAACGCGCCGCTCACGTGGTCAGTCGAATGATTGTCTGCTGTAAATAAAATGTCAGCTTGGAATAATAAGAATAGAAAATTATAATTATTTAAAACTGTTTAAAAAATAGGAAGATAGGATGTCATTTAAAAAAAGTTAATACAGCTTCTTATTTACATAAGGTAAACATAATGCTGCTAATTTAACGTATATAATGTTAATCACTGCCGTAATAACGGCCCATTCCAAAGTTTTACCTTTTTTATTCTCTTTCTGTTTTGTGCGGTTTAAAAAAGATTATTCTTGTTAATACTTTCCAGCATTGCAGTAATAAAAGTGTAGTCTAGATCTTTAAAATTCATCCAAATTACAGCCAAGCCCAACAATACGGTGCTCCACATAGGTCAAAAAGGATATAAACAGTGAACTTTGAAGCAATCTCTTTTTGAAAACTCAGAGATGTGGATTCAGGCAGCACTTAAATTACCACACGTCCATTGCGTGTGTCTAAAAACAGAAGTCAATTCGGCCGGGGATTTGTACATGTGTGGTGGAAGAAAAACCCTGACATTCTAGATTCGGATGGCAATAAAATCACAGACTGGCCCCTGTAAATAATGAAAATACGTTACGACCCCACGAGAAGCAATAACCGTCCGAATAGGGCTTAAGTCTCAGGTGTCTCCAGAATGTGTCTATGAAGTTTCAGCTCAAAATACCCCACATATCATGTATTATATTATACCATGTTGTAAATGCCCATGTTTTAGTGGAAGGAAAAACATGCCGTTTTTCTTGCATGTATCTTTAAATGCAAATGAGCTCCTGCCCCTGCCCCGCTTTCCAGAAAAGGGCGGAGCCTTTACAGCTCGTGCCTCAGAAACCCTGACAAAAACATATTTGGTTTTGATTATCATCTTTAACGTGGTCATGTTCACGTGCCATTGCAGTTCGTCATCATGAAGGTTTATTATCTGTATGCATTTTAAAGTCATATCAGTCTAAACTTCTGATATATGTTTTTCTGAGCGCACTTATCCAAAGCACACGCACAGAAATCTGGATGTCAGACGGAGCGTCCCGTGAGTATTAAACTTCTCTTTTACGTATTATTGCTCTTAAACGGTTAAATACACACTAAGTTATGTAAAAAACACACTAATTTCACATAAATCCTGCAACGACTTGTTCTGAGACACTGGTCACTTTTTTATACTAAAAAAAGTATAAAATGATCTTAAAACATATCTGTGCCATTGTTTTGTCCCAAGATGCACACCAGTAATGTTTTTTTTCTTTCTAAGACACGTTTATAAAAGCTACTCAATTGAACTATTGCCTAATCCTGGCTTAAAGGTTCAGTTTGTAGTATTTATGAGGATCTATTAACGGAAATGCAATATAATATACATAACTATGTCTTCAGTGGAGTATGAAGACCTTACATAATGTACCGTTATGTTTTTATTACCTTAGAATGAGCCATTTCTATCTACATACACCGCGGGTCTATCTACATGTGCCGTCATGTTTCTACAGTAGCCCTAAATGTACAAACTTCTCTGCAGAGTCACTCTCTGCTCTCTCCGACGACAACACTTTTGTCCTGTGTCGGCCACCTTAGCTTCTCTATGTGCTCCAAAAGGGGGTGCAATCTCACTTTTAGATGCCACTAAAAATCACACACTACACCTTTAATCTAAGCCCCGTCTGTAAAACCAGGCCATAGTGTTGAATGGGTATTTAATAGGCCTATCATTGAAATTGCATGTGAAGTCCATGCATTGATCAGATGGGCTGGAACATTGACCGTGACACATGCAGCTCATATTACCACAAATATTACCACTCAAAACCATGGCTCCCTTCCTAGACATTTGACGACAACTTTACTGATCAGCAGGTTCAATATGTTTAGGGTTAGGAGTAAGGGAGGGCTTTAGGGACAAGTAATAATAAACTAATACAGCATTTATTCATTATTTGAATTATATACATTGAATATGTTGTTATTACTGCATACTGTTTATAATAAACTACAATGCACTGAAGTGCAAATAGTATCTGACAGTGCAAAGAATATAAAGCAATTAAATAGCATCTTTCTCTCTTTGCACTTACTGTAAACAGCAGCTAATTTTAAACAATGTAGCTTTTTAAGCAAAAATAGAGGCTTGTAGGTACTGACAAAACAAGTACTCACCATATAGCCATTGATATCAGCATCAGGAAAGATCATTGGTAACTCAGGAAAGCCTCTTTTCACCAGGTCACACAGCATCGTCTGCACATAAGCACATTATGGAGATTTCAAAACTTTTTTTAGCCAGCTGCAACCTGGCCTACTTCATAACCACTTATATTTTAACATATTCAAAATATATAAAACGTAAAACTTATTCAATATATATAATGCATGTAATTTTTTTTACTTGTATATTTAAATTGAACATAATTCAGCATTTCTATCACATACCGTTTCCATTGCAAACCACAGGCATTAGGCCATAAACACAGAATTATATAATTCTTTGCCTTTCTTAACTGTGTTCGTACTACGATTCAGATCGACTAACCAGAGGAACAGTTTCCTTGTGTGTTCATTCAAAGAATCTAAGCTCAGTATCCTCTAAGAATGTGAAAGATCTTATACACATCCAAACATACATATTGCTTCTTCTCATGGCTGATTTCTTGAAAGAGAGCATTCCTCGTCTCAGCGATCTCCTCCTTCTTCTTAAGAATCTCTGGCAGGTCCAGCTCTTCTGCCTGAAGGAAACTCAAACTGATAAACTGATCATTTCCATTGGATGCAATCGGCATAATTTAGTGTAAGATCAAAATCAAACCAATAAATCAACATTTAGCACCTGGTCATCTGAGATGCCAACGCTGTGTTCATTTTGTGAACTGTGGCCCCACCATGTGGTTTCTCAGAGCACATTAGATAGGACTGTTCTCACCTCCTCCATACAGCTGACCTCGACCAGTTTCCAGCGCAGCTGAGATCGCAGGCTCCGGATGCGCTTCTTCACTGCAAACAGCTCGTCTGCTTTCGGAGAGCCGCTCTGCCACTGCTGTAGCTCCTGCTTAAACTGCGGTTAAACATCATAGCTGTGACAACTGATCAATAAAACTGACCATGAAAATAATCATGCAGTGTATACACGAAATATTAAGCAGCACAACGGTTTTCAACACTGATAATAATAATAGGAAATGTTTCTTGAGCATCAAATCAGCATATTAGAATTATTTCTGAAGGATCATGTGAGACTAAACAGAGGTTCTTCTCGTTGGCACTATATCCAATTTGGCTAATTCCAACAGCTTTCCCCTTTCTATTGATAATTCTATAATCTCCCCACCTCCTCAGGTAAACAATCTGGATGTCATCTTTGATAGCATTTTGTCTTTTGAAACACGGGAACATTTTTACTTATATTCATACCAGTGGTGGGCTGTTATCGGCGCTAACGTGCTGCGTTAACGTGAGACTCTTATTGGGCGATAAAAAAACTATAGCCGTTAATCTATTCTCAAAGTTGGGTTGGGAGCTGGGTCTATACTACGCAAACTATGATGACTTTCACCGTGATATTTTAGCACGGATATATTCCTAGCCGAATTGCACTGTAGGGAGCGAGAACGAGTCTTCGAACCTGCGTGTATGCCTACTGTGAAATGATCACATCAAGCTTGAACGCTGGCTTCCGAACTCGGGTGCGCACCCGTGAACCGTACTCATATGACTGACGTGACTGACGTAATGCAAGTAGAGAGCTGTAAATCTAGCTGTAAAGCTGTAAATTCGTGGCAGATAGACGCAAGTGCCATTACCTACTGAAGCTTTGGCAACAAAACCAACGGTTCAAAAACAAAAATATAAAAGTTAGGTGAACAACGCTATTCATTTTGCCACCTTCTCTCTCGACGTTTTACCAAGTAACGGGGTAAACAGCTGCTGCTTTGATGACGCAAAAGCACGCCGGTTCGGACCAGGGGGAGGGGGGAGCAATCGAACCAAGTGGGTAGCACATATTCTAAATGCCTTTGGCAGAATTCAAATGAGCCATTTTAATCTAGATTAATTCCAAGATCACAGTGAGATTAATCTAGATTAAAAAAATGAATCTATGCCCACCACTAATTTATACATATACATCTGAAGTAGAGATCAGCCCTCCAAAGTATCAGCTTTTCACCATAAACCCAAGAACAGAAGCCATTCAGAGAATATTTTACCTTTGTGTTGAGTTCGTACTTTTGCCTGATCTCCTCTAAGAGACTTTGTTCTCTCTGGATGTCTCTCATAGCTTTATGAAAGGCATTGGACACCATTTTCCTTTCATGATTGTCTTGTTCCTATGAAAACAGTGGAAAACAAATTTTCCATTGCATTTCACACTCTTGTTTATCTGAAATTGCGCTGATGAAAGTGTAGATCAGGACAGAAACTCTTACAGACAATTCAGTACTGAGTTCTTCACACAGGGCATTGTCAGCATTCATCAGGATCTCATCCACACTTTCTGCAACATCTTTTTCGGTTTCCATCAAACACAAAAACTGAAAACGAACAAAGGCTTCATCTTATGGCTTTGAATGAAGTACCTTGATACAACAAACCATAGTTGTGTCCCAAATGACGCACTATACACCAATACACTATGTACTTATGCACTATTGTAATGGGAAAAAAAATTATTTAATCAATAGAAGAAAATAAAATCATTGAGGAGAGTGATTTTAACAATATGTATGAATTTGTTTTAACACATATAATCATTATTGTAGTATGCTTAACATGTAGTTTGCTACATGTCCTTAGAATTTAACTGAAAGGGTTATTTCTGTGTGAGAACTGAAGTTTTACCATGGGTGGAAATTTACAGGAGCACTTGTCTGTGTTTCTGACCTTGTAAATGGTATAAAAGGGAACCTGATTGTTTAGTCTTTAGGCCGCTCTCATACAGTCATGTGTGGCTGTGCGACAGTGTACTCTTTCCTTGCAAGGAAATAAATAATTCTTTATTATATTCAAAGATTTGTCTCTTGTTCAGTGATTGACTTGAATTATTGCCACGACACTATGTACTTAAAGTACATACTATGTATTAACTTTCTACAGCTATTTTGTCTTTCAACATCGGAGTCTGATAGCCCCTCCGCTGTGTAATTAAAGGGATAGTTCACTCAAAAATTAACATTCTGTCATCATTTACTCACCCTCATGTTTTTTCAGACCTGTATGAGTTTCTTTCTTCTGTTGAACACAAAAGAAGACATTTTGGAGAATGTTGATAACCAGAAAGTTGACAGCACCTATTGACTTCCATAGTATTTTTGGGAGCCATCAATTATCTGGTTAAAATATCTTTAAAGTACCTTCTTTTGTGTTCGACAGAAGAAAGAAACTCACACAAGTCTGGAAAAACTTGAAGGTGAGTAAGTAATGACACAATTTTCTTTTTGGGTGAACTATCCCTTTAAATCTGTGATAGTTGAGTGTCAAACATTCCACACTTAAGTGCATCATCCAGGTATTTAAAGTTTTTGGAATTTCAGTGGTAACACACTACTCACACTATTTATACTACAAAACTGCACTGAAGTGCATAAATACACAAATCGGGACGCACCTCATGCCTACCCTTCCAAATTAAAGCCAAATTACCAAATACTTACCTACAGGTAAAAGGAGACATGAATTTGATGAGGTTTACATGAACAAACATACCTTGCTAAGCCTGGCTGCCCAGCCGCTAAGAGCAAGGAGAGCCTCATCTGTAGCTTTTTGTGCGTTTTTGATTTTCTGCTGTTTTTGCCCCTTCCAGTCACAGAACTTCTCAAAAGAGTACTCGTCGGTCTCCTCCGCCAGTACAACAGAGCTAAATATTGCAGTCAATGATGATGCAACTTTCTGTAGATGCAGATGACACCGTTTAAAATGCAGTAATGAAAAGCTGTAAGGTCAATCTTTACATACTATGTACAGTTTGACAGATACATATTTTAAACACAAGACTGGGGTCCGTTCTTCGTAACTCACTTAATACATCTGAGATGATTTGACAGATGCAAGATCATCTAATTGTGATAACTGATCTCTGGTTAATTTGGTTCTTCAAATGAATTTGCAGATTTGATTAAAATATCTAGATTATGTTGTGGGATATTACTGTGCGTTCTTGTGTTCATTGGAAAGTGCAGATATATGGATACTCGAAACCATGATAAGCAATGCAGCGATTGGCTGGTGTCAAGTGACATCATATGATAATTTAAACAGAAAACAGCCAAGGAGGCAAAATTACAAAGTTGTAATAGATAAATTGAAGGACAACTCCAGTGAAAAATGAACCTAGGGGTAATTAACACATTGTTACCGAGCAGATCGTTCTCTGGGAAACATTTTCATGAAAATCGAATGTAAAGAGTTTTATCTCTTAAAACAGATTAGCTTATAACGCTAGTTTATGGGGCACACAATACATACAACAATTAAATCACTAGTTAATACCACTAACAAGGCTCAAAATAGCCTCACACTAACACGGTAGCATAATGAGGGTCCCTACATGCAAACCAAAGCATTGAGAACTCTGTAAGTGTACAAACAGTTTAATAAGAATATACTTTATAAAGACAGTACATTGAGCCTATACAGACAGAAGCTATCTTGCAAAACAGTCTCGACGAAGTCGAGCCATAAACGCTGTGCTAAGCGAGCTGGTCGATGGGAATTAAGTTTGTAAATGTTTTTTTGTGAGCTTTTAATTATTTTTATTTATTTATTTCTCTGATGCGTTCAGTGCTTTCTTTCGAAACAACAGATAATATACTTTTATGAGATTCCAAGTCACAGTTAGGGTTATCACTTAGCACAGCGTTCGTGGCTCGACTCGTCATTTTTCAGCGGAGTTGTCCTTTAAATGTGTAAATGTTTGTTACACGATTGCCAATTATTTAATAATAATACAATTTAGGGTATTTTCCATGATTTATAGTATTTGTACAGGCTTTTTCAGTGTCAAGAGTAGACAATTTTAATTAGCAATTCATTTAAAAGCATAACATAACACATGTAAACAATAATATATTTCTAATGGCACAGCAGACAGCAAGTTATCTACATCTCCTGCACTGTATCAAGCCACCCGTATTTCAAATAATACATGTTTTATACTAACTGTATGTAATGTGTGTAAGGATCCAATGAAATTATGATATAAATATTCCCTCACAAATATATCTCTCAAAGAATAAAAATGTCTGTACACAACATTAAATTAAAGTGCCCCTATTATGCTTTTTCTGATCTATATTTCATGTAGTGTGCAATATAGCTTTTTGTAAATGTGAAAGGTCTGCAAAGTTTTAAAGATCACAACAAATAAAGTTGTTGTCTCATAAAAGAAAAAATAAATTTTGAACTGCTGAAATGAGTCTTCAGTAATTCCAGTCTCACTTCCTGTTACAAACCTACATTGGTTTTTAAATAATTTACATAATGCCAACCTATGGTCTTCATTGGCTGCCCATGATCAATGTTTATTTCGCACTGCCCACAAACACTGTAGTTGTATTTGAGGCCTGGAAGAGTTTGGATCCTGTTGTTGACATGTCAAGAAGACACTGTTTGAAATTCACTTTGCATGCACTTTCAAAAGATGAGGACTCTGCTTAAATTGATTCGGTAAAACCGACGCCATCGATACTGTTCATATCAGTTTGGCCTCCGGAGCTGAAATTCTGATACGGTAATGAGATTTTTGTTTCCCGACATGCGCTGTAAGCAGTAGACCAATCACAACAGACTGGGCCAACTGACCAATCAGAGCAGAGTAGGCTCGCGGAAACAAGCGGTTTAGAGATACTGAGTCCTTGATTGAACCGTTTCAGACACTGAGAAAAGAGGTGATGCTGTAAAGTATATTGAGAAAATTAAAGTGTTTTTTGACCTTGGAAACCAATTGTAGGAGACCTTCCTAACAAAATTAAGAACCTTTAAGATAGCATATTAGGGGCACTTTAAAATGAAAAATTAAAATATAAAAATACTAAAATAGTATATAAATAATACAAAAAAAGGGGAAATTTCTTCACTGCATACCTTTAGCTTGTCCAAGCGTTCATTGATTGGCAGCTTGTCCACCTCTTGCAGGAAGTTGTCTACAGCAGCTAAGAGAGCATCACGGGCCTTATTCCTGTTGTTCACAAGTGACTCTATTTCCACCATCTGACAGAACACACACAAACATCTTACAAGCAATGTCATCGCCAACGAAGGACAACAGGGAATGTGATTCCTAACAACAATAGTTCACCCATACACCAATCTTTTTAATAAAAACTATTTTTTTGAGCTACAGAGATAACTTTTTTTACGCGTAAACTCATTTCATTCATTGATCAGAAGAATGTATATTTTATTCACGGTTTGACAGCCTCTTAGATTCTCCAAGGTTTCATCATAAGCTTTCCACGCAAGCTCCAGCCTCTCTGAGCTCAACGGCACGGAGATCCTGTAGTTCATGATGATGGTGATGGACTCCAACAGGTGATCTTCATCAGTGGAGCATGGATTACTCTCCCTGAGGTTCAAACCCATAATAATGGCAAGTGCATCTCTGAATCACCAACACTTAAACATTAAAACGAATGATAACTTTTCAAAAAAAAAGTGTTACACAATTTTTTTCTTTTCCGAAGAAAACTGCGCATCTCTCTTTTTGGTAGGATACTGTGTTCTGTGTGGATTTTATTGATATGCGTTTATTTTGTGTTGCTATGCAGTCGCTAGGGTGTTTTTTGTATTTGCTAGGAGGCTATTTATTGCCAACCTCCAAGTCTACAGACATGTGACCTTTAATCCTATTACATTTTTGCCCATTTTATCGCCACTTGTGCGAAAATTGTATATCCAATGTAAAAAAAAAAGACAATTGACCAATCAGAATACAGTATTTTGCCTAAACAAGCAACACTAATTAATAATAAAAGTGCAAGTGAACATCATAAGACAAATTGTACCTTTTGGGCCTTGATAAGCCCAAAAGGGAAAATAGAATAATGTTGAATGAAAAAGCTATGAAAACCAACTTTAAGTATCAAAAATGTGAATCAGAAACACTGCCCAATTCTAGCAACTATACATTAAAGCACATAAAACATAAAATCTTTACAAAAAAGAAAAATAGTTTTGCCTTAGTTTCCTCAGAGAATCCACTTTCTTAGCCAGCTGAGAAATTCTGCCTTCAACTGTTGTAGGATGTTTATGTTCTATCTTCTTTGTCTTCCCATATTTCTCCTTCACTATCTGCAAAATATGAACAAACCTTTATAAACCTATGTCATGGCTGAACAATCAACACCCAAATAATAATAAAAAAGACATGTGTGAAACAGGTCACGGGCACCTGGAGCTCTAATTTGGCCTCCTCTAGCTGCTGCCCCAGGAGAGATGCATTCTGTTGGATGGCACTTCCTTCCTCTTTTAGCTTCTTGATCTCTGAGTCCTTCTCATTTATCACCTCTCTCATCCTCTGGGTACACAAAACAGCACAGAGCCACAGATTATCTCAGGGATGTTCTCACATGTAACCAGGGTTTTCACTTTCATTATATAAATCAATTATGATTTCTTACATGCAGCATAATGAAAATGAGAACCAAACATTAATGTACATACAATACCAGTCAGTAAGAGGTTTTTTAATGTTTTGAAAGAAGCCTCACCAAGGCTGCATTTATTTGATCTTTATTTGATATTTGATTTTTATTTGAAAAATATAGTGTAAATAGTAATATATTTTTCAAATGTAATAAAAACGATTTACTTTATGATTTAAAATTACTGTTTTCTATATGAATACATTAGAAGCATTCAGTGTCACATGATCCTACAGAAATCAATCTAAAATTCAAATGTTGCACTCAAAAAACATTTCTTATTATTATTATCAATGTTAACATTGTGCTTTTTTTCAGGATTCTCTGATGAATAGAAAGTTCAAAAGAACAGCATGTATATGAAATATAAATATTTTGTAACATTATAAATATCTTTACTGTAACCTTTGATCAATTTAATGTGCCCTTGTTGAATAAAACTCTCCTTATTCCATGTTATCCAATTTATTAGTACATTCTATACAATTTCATTGTTTCTAGGGGTGGGTGATATGACCAAAATCTTACATCATGACATTAATTATTTTACGATACTATATATCACAATATAGTGTTTTTTGCTTTAAATAAAGTTATGATATAAAAATTCCATTGAAATTTCATAAGTCTCACCAATTTTAAAATAAACAAAAACTAATACTAGCTTAATGAACAAAAGTAATAAACATAATTCAAGCTCACTGAAGACAAGTAAACAGTCAATGATAAAATAGGAACAAAGAAAACAATTAAAAGCAATAAGACAAAAAACAACAATTGAACAATTATTAGGCTGCTGTCACTTCAAGAGCAAATGCACTGATCTAATGATACACATGCACATTCTTTTTCAACCATTTAAGTTCACTTAAAACGTTCACATAAATGATACTAGCAAAGACTGGCATTTTGGCATTTCTGGCAGTGTTTGTATTTGACTTTTAAGCCCAGTAAGTAAGCCACTAAAGAGAACTAGTCGCTAAGTTTAGTACTCACGCGGCTTTATGTGCGTGCGTTTCAGACGCGCACGCGCAAAAACAGTCTCTCAGCGCGCGAGTCCTCTTTTGCTGCTCATTGCACTTAAATGGTTTAAAATCACTTTTAAAGCGGGGTGCACACTGTGCAGACTGTATGAACATGATCCCCGCTGTACGCCATGTCACATTGTAAGATCTCAGTTGTCATTAATGTCAGACTGTACGATAGTCAAGGCACTCTAAAAACGGACGCACGCAAGAAAACTCATCCGGAGTTTTATATCATCAATCAATGATGCGTTCGGTGACAGTGAACTGCATTACACGCGGGATTGAGATGGTGGCTACAAAGAAATATCAAGCGCTCATTTTGGTCATGGTTTGTCTTGAAAAACGAAGATAATTTGACGGTTGTCGTTGGAGAAGCTTACACTGCAGGATTGTGAGCCAAATCTTCGGACACTGCCAGAATTTCATCTGAGGTAATATTTGATCGCAGTGGTCATTAATCGGCTGTCAGTGAACATGTCAAACTAATGACCAAAGACGTCAGATTTTAGCCAAGGAGCAGAGGAATCTTTTAGGATCTGCAAAAATTGTCTCAGACAGCCAAATCGTGGCCAAAATCGCACAGTGTGCACCCAGCTTAAGACAGCACAGAACGGCACGTGAGTGTCGTGCGCTAGTCCAAAATCTGTACCGGTTGACAAATTTGGACCCGTTAATCTTTTCTACCGGTATAGGGCCGACCTCTAATGGTTTCCCTCTTTAAATATCTTGAACGCTGAGCAATGGAAAATCAACAGTTTTGCTGCAAGAGCCAGATATTACATTAGACATCAATTGGCAAACAATCTTTATTGTACAAATTAGGATTTCACCTGTAGTTCAGACTCGGTTTCATTTGGCATCTGCTCAGTATCCTGAGAGCACAACTGCTGTCCATCTCCAACTGCCTTCAAGGCCTTGATCTCAGTAAGAGGTTCCTGATTAACATTCATTTTCTCCACAGGCTGGAGAGCAATGATGGTTTTCTGCTCCCTAAAACATGTAGAAAAACATGGATTCATAACTCAGAACATTAAAGATACTGTAAGACACTGTATTTTTATGAAACTCATATGGGTGCTACATCCCACCGCCATGATTAAAGTGAATAGAAATGTTATCCTTAAAGTCACCATGAAATCAAAATAGACTATTCTTATTTTTTATTGACTATTTTTTGTTTTTTTATTATTATTATAAACGTGCATATCATTGTTAATTTTTTAATTGATGTGCTATTGTAATCTTTAATCAAAATAACTCCCCATCCCTCTTGCAGAGACATCTCTTCTCTGATGTGTTTACTGGCGCGAGGGCGGGGCAACCTGTCACTCACATGACATCACAACAATAGCAAAGCAAGTCCCGTCCCACATTGTTTCTTGTTTGAAAAGCTTGGATATACGTCACAATAGGGAAGAAAAGTCTATCGCAACTTTCTTTTCATGCAATATTGTTTGTGTGTCTCAAACCTTACTTAATAACTTGAGGTTTCTGGTCTGAGAATATTGGCCGCAATTTGGGCATGCATCCCAATGAAGAGCCGAGTGTGTCCAACTCCCCTGGGTTCCTGGTGGGCCATAGTCCTGTTCGCTCCTGCAGGTTTACTGAGGGAAGGGAGTTCTCCCTGTTGCCTGGGAGACTGACTTTGGCAAACTTAAATTTCAACAGCTCCTCACCAATGTCAAGATTCCCCTGGAAGGCTTCAACCAGGATGGTTCCGTCAAAGCAAACTGACTTTTTATGGACACGCAACTTTTTTCCATGAATTATATTGTGAAGGAAGGACTTCCCCTAGTTGATAACAACAGTTGCAAGAGTTTTATCAGAGTCAGAGTGACCCATTTCATGGTAAACAAATATTACATGCATTTAAATTCATATTTATAGGTGAACTGTCCATTCTGTAAAAGAGTTTTGTCAGATACCTGTGAAAAAAGTGGGGAATCCTGTTCACTTGACACATGAAATCCCCAGAATTTGTACTTTTTTGCCAGTCCTGTTGTCTGCAGTTCTTCTGGGAGTTCAACTAAATCAGACCGACTGACAATCTCCATATTTCCATAGTCAATGTACAAAATATAGAACTGAGCAGAAAAGACAAAGTAAAACTTTATAGGATATTCATGAGAACCACATCAGTGTTAAAAGTATGAAAAAAAACATGTATTCATAAAGTTGTCATTGAATAGTCATTTGATTTTGGTCACAGAATAAATTAATCACAGGTGACTTCATCTGAACAGGGTATTTCTATAGTGTCTAAGGCCACTGTCATATCATCCAATAAAACATAAATAATTCTATAGAGTGCCTTCCAGAAAAACATTTTTATTTTTAAAGGTATTAATTTAGGAGTTATACGCCATGAACCAAACCAACAAGCTACCACATGAATAACTTTAAATTCTTTGAAACTTTGAAGCAAAAAAGTACTTGAAAATCCAACAAAATATAAAGGTACATCACAAATTGCTTTATTGAGGTAAATAACTACAGTCCCATAAAGCACGGCAAATGACACTCTAATTAAAAATGATGGAACTGATGATGAATTTTTGATTCAAATATGTTGATTATATAAAGAAAAACAATATATTTGATGTTTCTTGCAAAATATGCTATATTTAAGTCATTTAAGAGTGTAGTGAAACAATTTTCTGATTCACAGTGCTTCATTGGAGTGAGTGGGCGCTAAAGCAACCCTCTACGAACACCTTGGCAATATAAATCACCATTGGCTAGTAAATTTGTTAGTTACTCGCCAGACTACTATACTGTTTTGTTCATATTAGTGCTGTCAAATTGATTTATCGCGATTAACCAGATCCAAAATAAAAGTTTGTGTTTACATAATATATGTGTGTGTATAATTATTGTGTATATAAATACACACACATATACATAAACATATTCACATATACATGCAAATATTTCTTAAATATATACATGAATGTGTGTATTTATTTATAGCCTACAAAATAATTATATACAGTACACACACACGTTTGAATGCATGTTTGATATTTTAACTGAATCTAGGACTGGGGGTGGTGCCTGAGATATTGTTGGCCATTCAGTGTTTGTGTAAAAAAAAAGAATAGTAATAGATCATCTTAATTATTAATAAGATAATACTACTACTAGCACCAAATGCTGATGAGCTACTGGGTTCATGAATATTAATCACGTTGTCAGCATTGCTCAAACTGATTTGCTGAAATCAAAACAGTGAAGGTAATAGATGTGCGCCAGCCAATGAGATTGCCGTTTGCGCATTAGTCCCGCCCACTACCCCATATCTTCTGCTTCTTAAAAGCTGAATAATTCCAAATGAACTCTGTTGTTTTGACAGAAGAATATTGTTTACATGGCGCGTCGATTCTGCGTTATATATAAGACTGTCTCTCTCTCTTTGCGTGTGTGTGCGCGTGCATGAGTCGCGAGAGAAAGAGAAAGAGAGAGAGAGAGAAACGCTCCCTCAAAGCAGCAGAAAGTTGTGCGCCTTCACACTAGCGTTTACGGTACGTCAGATACAGGTGCTCACACATCCGTTGAGCTGAACTGAAGTACACAGATCGCTTCACAGAGAGCGAAACTCTGTTTCTCTGAGAGTCCAGCAAGTGAAAATATATTTAAGCAAAACTTATTCTTAGCCTCTAATACACACACTAGCGAGTAAAATCTAAGCATTTATTAGCCAATGGCTAATGATAGATATTGTTTAGTCGCCCAGAGTGAAAAATAATCGCACATGCGAGTGTTCTCTTTCAAACAATCGCTCTGTATTTCACATATGGGAACGCCCCCAGGCGTGATAGACTATGGAAGCACCAATTACACCACGTCTGTCCGAAGGACGGACCAATCACAGCTCATACAAGGAGCCCACCCCCTCCCTATATATATGGCTGTGATCCCGTAAACGGCATTTCTTGTTCTCTTCCCCGTGAAGACTTTCTTTAGCACCTGTCCTGCTTCAGTTCACAAACGTACCATCAAGGTTGACGTTGCCGAACGCAGCTTTAGATCTGTTGTGGATTTCTCTGCTCGTTACTGAGTTTTTTCTAGCTAACGCGTTAAGGCGAGCTAAGATACGGGATTCTACTCATCATGTCGGTGTCCAAGGCCGCAGTGGATAAGGGGAAAGATGCCTCTTTGCGCTTGTCCGCAGCTTGTGGATTTATGATCTCGGGCAGGGATTCGCATCCGATGTGTATCGCTTGCATGGGTGTCAAGCGCTCAGGCCGCACTAGTGGATGCGGCGAGTTGAGCGCACTGTCGTGTAATGCCTGCCAGGTTCTTAGAAAGAAGGCTTCGGGTGGCTGCATCCTCCAAAGAAGATCCGGTTCTCTCTTTTCCGTCCTTCCTTCTACGAGTGCGGAGACAGAGGTGTGAGCCCATACCCAACGCTCTTCCCGCAGAATTTTTCTGCGTGGGGTGAGATTATGGATGCAGAGTCACCTGAGTTTACGCCGCTGTTCGACCAGCAACTACTCGCGGAAGGCGACGAAGTAGAGGGAGACGAGGAGGAGGATGAGGAGATGTTAGCTCGCCTCCTCCGAGATGAGCCGGATGATGAGGAGGATGATGCTATTCTGTCTGCTGCACAAGCGCCCAGGCCAGTGAGAGCGCTAAGCGGTGACATGGCGTCGTAGGAGACTGTGACCTTGTGGAAGTTTGTGCGTCGGCAGCCAAGCTTGGCCCGTAACTTCTGGGGATCCAGGAGTTAAACGTGATATTTACGATGGGAAAAGGCTCCCTGCTCGCCTTTCACCGGCGAAACAACTGCTTCCCGCGTTGCCGGCGTGTGTAGCAGAGATGAAACGATCGTGGGACAAGCCCTTTTCTCACGAGTGCCCGTCAAGAGTTACTCGTTGCTCGATGTGAGTGAAATGGAAGGGCTTGGGCTCTCTAACCCTCCCACGGTCGAGCAGACAGTGGCTCACCACCTGCATCCAAACAGGCGGACCACTCTCTCATCTGCCAGTCCCTCCCTCCCGGGAAAAATGGAACACTTTACAGCTTCCATGTACCAAAAAATATATAAATCCTCCGGGCTAGCCGTGCGGGCACTTAACGTTAATTGTTGGCAGCCTATCAAGCCGAGTTGTTGGAGGAGCAGGGTACTCAGCTAGACGCCGGCAATCCAAACCCAGGAGTCTGGGAGGAGATCTGCAACATAACAGATCTCAACCTACGCACCTCAAGTGGTGCAGTGCAAAGCTGCGGCCGTACCATGGCTCTTGCCGTTGCAGGCGAGAGGTCTGCTCTGGCTTAATCTCTCGAGCATTGGAGATAAGGAGAAATTTGATTTTCTGGACGCTCCGGTCGATGCTAGTGGACTGTTTGGTCCAGTCGTTGCGGCCATGAGACAGAGGTGCGACCTCCAGAAGAAGGAAGGAGAGGCGTTTGACATATGTCTGCCGCAGAAAAGAGCACCGCGTCCTCCGGTTCCCCAGCGCCCTGATCCTCCAATGCAGAACAGGAGGATTTTGAATGCGTCCATGCCGGCGAAACCCCAGAGCACGGAGCAGGCGGCCTGCGTGCTCTAAACAAGCACTTGAGGAAGCACAAATTCAGGATGCTCACAGTCGCAGCTCTTACGCGCGCTATCCGCCGGGACGATTGGTTCACTGCGGTAGATCTCAAGGATGCTTACTTTCATATAAGTATCTATCCCGCGCACAGGAAATATCTCAGGTTTTCCTTTCGGAGCGAAGCGTACGAATTTGTCACTCTTCCGTTTGGGCTCTGCCTTGCTCCTCGCGTCTTCAGCAGGTGCATAGAGACCGCGTTGTCTCCACTGAGACACAAGGGGCTCAGAATTTTGGCCTATCTGGACGATTATCTGGTTTGTGCTCACTCGCGGGAGCGCGCGGAATGGTACACAGAGATGCTCACGTCTCATCTAACGAATCTGGGGTTCAGAATCAACGAGGCCAAAAGCCAGTTGATTCCATCTCAGACAATAGAGTATCTGGGCTTACGAATAGACTCTGTGGCATACCGCGCCATGCTCTCGGAAAGGAGGATAGTGGCATTTTATCAGTGCCTTGCGCAGTTTCGCAAGGGAAACTTGGTATCGTTCAGAACCTGTCTCTGCCTTTTGGGCATGATGGCTTCGTCGCTGTCCGTGGTCCCGTTGGGCTTGCTAAAGATGAGGGACTTCCAGCGATTGGTAGCAGCGAGGCGACTGTGTCCTCATCGGCACCTCGCGCGCAGAGTAAGAATACTTGGGGATTGCGTGACGGCTCTTCGTCAGTGGAAAGACCACTGTCTATTTCGGGAAGGGGTTCCCTTGGGGGGCGTGTCGCTGAGAAAAGTAGTGACAACGGATGCATCCCTGTCGGGCTGGGGTGCTGTTTTTCAGGCCAGATCGGTAAACGGTCGCTTGACTCCCCAGCTTCACGAACTTCACATAAATATGTTGGAGTTGATGGCAGTCTTTCTGGCCCTTAAACATTTTCTCCCATTCCTGGAAGGGTTTCATGTTCTGGTCAGGACAGACAACACGACGGTGGTGGCATCAATCGCCAAGGGGGAACGCGCTCGTTACAATTGCACAGTCTTGCAAGCAAACTGTCTGGAGCGCGGCGCACTTCAGCTCACTGCGAGCGACGCACGTACCAGGAGTCCTGAATGTGGGGGCAGATCTGCTTTCAAGGGGCAATCCGTTGTACGGAGAATGGGTGCTCCACCCACAGATGGTGAAGCAGATTTGGAGGATGTACGGCAGGGCTGCCGTAGATCTCTTCGCTTCGCAGGCAAACGCAAAGTGTCCGCTGTTTTTCTCTCTCAGAGACGAAAATGCGCCGTTGGGTGTGGATGCACTGGCACACCCGTGGCCGAAAGTGTTGCTGTATGCCTTCCCACCGCTGAGTTTAATTTCTCCCACCCTGGAAAGAGTAAGAGAAAACGGATTATCTCTCCTGCTGATAGCCCCTCATTGGCCGGGGAGGCTGTGGCTTGCAGAGTTCGCCCAGCTCCTTCAGGGAGAGCCCTGGCCGCTCCCGTTGCGCCGAGACCTGCTATCGCAAGCGGGGGGGCAGATATTTCACCCACACCCAGAATGAGTCACTCTTTGGGTCTGGCCCGTGAAGGGTTAAATTTAAACGCCCTCGGGCTCCCGCAAGAGGTTATAAACACTATTCAGAGCGCTATAGCACCATCAACGCGCTCTCTGTATGACCTTAAATGGCATGTGTTTAAGGAATGGTGTACGTGTAAAGGAGTTATTCCTTTTCAATGTGCGGTGAGTGATGTTTTCTGCATTTTACAAAGCTTAAGGGACAACGGGAGAGCGTACTATTAAAGTTTACCTGGCTGCCATATCGGCCTGTCACATAGGCTTCGAGGGAGTTTCTGTGGGACGGCACCCTCTTATATGCCGTTTTATGAAGTAAGTTAAGCGTCTGAGACCAGTATCTAAGCGCCTGGTCCCTTCATGGGATTTATCCTTTGTTCTGAATGCCTTAACTCAGGCTCCATTTGAACCCCTGGAGAGTGTTGATATTAAGCTCCTATCTCTGAAAACGATCTTGCTACTTGCTTTAGTATCAGCTAAGCGAGTGGGTGAGTTGCATGCCTTGTCGGTTCATCGGACATGTCTGAATTTTAGCGCGGGTGGTGACAAGGTTACATTGTTGCCAAACCCGGCTTTCGTTCCCTAAGTCAGTGATTCAGCTTATAACTGCTCTGCTTTGGAGTTGCGTGCCTTTTACCCCCCTACGGGCGTTACGCTATTACGTATACAGGACGCGATCGTTCAGGAAGAATGATCAGTTATTCGTTTCATGGGCCACCCAGTGTAAGGGTAAGCCGATCTCCTCGCAGCGCCTTTCCCATTGGATGAAAGAGGCGATTGAATTGGCCTATACGTCTATGGGCTTTAATTCCCCAGCGGGTTTAAAGGCTCATTCTACAAGAGGTATGGCTACGTCTTGGGCGTTGTTTAAGGGGATTTCGGTAAGAGATACTTGTGCTGCTGCAAGCTGGGCTTCCCCTCATACATTTATCAGATTTTACCGTCTGGATGTCACTGCGCCTTCTATGGCTCATGCAGTTCTCAAGGTTGGCTCTTTGGAGAATTGAAAGGTTATCTTTCGTTCTTGCCAGGTCTGTTCGGCGGCTTCGGAAAGCATGCGTTTCGGGAGTTGGCTATATCATTCCCATAAGTGAGATACCGAGCAATTGTTTGAAAGAGAACGTTAGGTTACTTGCGTAACCCCGGTTCTCTGAGAACAGAGCGAGGTATCTCACCAAGCTTCCCTACTCGCATAACACGGGGAAAGAGCATGCTCAGAATGCTGTTTACGGGATCACAGCCATATATAAAGGGAGGGGGTGGGCTCCTTGTATGAGCTGTGATTGGTCAGTCCTTCGGACAGACGTGGTGTAATTGGTGCTTCCATAGTCTATCACGCCTGGGGCGTTCCCATATGTGAGATACCTCGCTCTGTTCTCAGAGAACCGGGGTTACGCAAGTAACCTAACGTTTTACTTGCATTGTAGAGGGTTGTAAAGTTATTTTGGTACAATTGACATTTTTCTACTCTCTGATTGGTGGAGATTTCTCTGCAGAATCATGGGTAATGTTGTTCCAAAACCGTAAGAGTTTTGTACATCTTCATCACACAAATGCAGATCTTTTTTTGATGCAATCTGAGAGCTCTCTGTCCCTATTTTGATGCTTCAAAAAGTTCATAAAGAGATCTTAAAATGAATCAATATGAATTGAGCGGCTTAGTTAAAATTTTCTAAAGAGACATGATCACTTTATATGATGAACAGATTTAATTTAGGCCTTTATTCACATATAAACTCTAATCAGTGAACATAAACAGAAGCTCAACCGAACCTGCTTGACGCAAAAAAACAAACCTCTTGCTGAAGCTCAAACGTGCTGAGTAACATATGAGAATGAACCTCATTGGTTCTTACGGAAGCTCAAACATGCTGAGTAACACATGAGAATGAACCTCATTGTTTCTTGCGAAGCTCAAACGTGCTGAGTAACATATGAGAATGAACCTCATTGGTTCTTACGGAAGCTCAAACATGCTGAGTAACACATGAGAATGAACTTAAACAGTCCTACGGAAGCTCAAACTTAATGCGTAACACGAGAATGAAACTCATTGGTTCTTACGGAAGCTCAAACGTGCTGAGTAACACATGAGAATGAACCTCATTGTTTCTTGCGGAAGCTCAAACGTGCTGAGTAACACGAGAATGAACCTCATTGTTTCTTACGGAAGCTCAAACGTGCTGAGTAACACATGAGAATGAACCTCATTGGTTCTTGTGGAAGCTCAAACGTGCTGAGTAACACGAGAATGAACCTCATTGTTTCTTACGGAAGCTCAAACGTGCTGAGTAATACTTGAGAAAAAAACTCATTGGTTCTTACGGAAGCTCAAATGTGCTGAGTAACACGAGAATGAACCTCATTGGTTCTTACGGAAGCTCAAACGTGCTGAGAAATACTTGAGAATAAAACTCATTGTTTTTTACGGAAGCTCAAACGTGCTGTGTAACACGAGAATGAACCTCATTGGTTCTTGCGGAAGCTCAAACATGCTGTGTAACACGAGAATTAACCTCATTGGTTCTTGCGGAAGCTCAAAACATGCTGAGTAACACATGAGAATGAAACTCATTGGTTCTTACGGAAGCTCAAACGTGCTGTGTAACACAAGAATTAACCTCATTGGTTCTTACGGAAGCTCAAACGTGCTGAGTAACACGAGAATGAACCTCATTGGTTCTTGCGGAAGCTCAAACATGCTGTGTAACACGAGAATTAACCTCATTGGTTCTTGCGGAAGCTCAAACATGCTGAGTAACACATGAGAATGAAACTCATTGGTTCTTACGGAAGCTCAAACGTGCTGTGTAACACAAGAATTAACCTCATTGGTTCTTACGGAAGCTCAAACGTGCTGAGTAACACATGAGAATGAAACTCATTGGTTCTTACGGAAGCTCAAACGTGCTGTGTAACACGAGAATGAAACTCATTGGTTCTTACGGAAGCTCAAACGTGCTGTGTAACACGAGAATTAACCTCATTGGTTCTTGCGGAAGCTCAAACATGCTGAGTAACACATGAGAATGAAACTCATTGGTTCTTACGGAAGCTCAAACATGCTGAGTAACACATGAGAATGAAACTCATTGGTTCTTACGGAAGCTCAAACGTGCTGAGTAACACATGAGAATGAACCTCATTGGTTCTTACGGAAGCTCAAACGTGCTGAGTAACACGAGAATGAACCTCATTGGTTCTTACGGAAGCTCAAACGTGCTGAGTAACACATGAGAATAAAACTCATTGGTTCTTACGGAAGCTCAAGCATGCTGAGTAACCCATGAGAATGAACCTCATTGGTTCTTACGGAAGCTCAAACGTGCTGTGTAACACGAGAATGAACCTCATTGGTTCTTGCGGAAGCTCAAACGCGTGCTGTAACACGAGAATGAACCTCATTGGTTCTTGCGAAGCTCAAGCGTGCTGAGTAACACACGAATGAACTTCAAAAGAACCCTGGAAGCTCAAACTTAATGCGTAATACATGAGAATGAACCTCATTGGTTCTTACGGAAGCTCAAATGTGCGTAATACTTGAGAATAAAACTCATTGGTTCTTACGGAAGCTCAAGCGTGCTGAGTGACACGAGAATTAACCTCATTGGTTCTTGCGGAAACTCAAACTTAATGTGTAACACATGAGAATGAACCTCATTGGTTCTTACGGAAGCTCAAATGTGCTGCGTAACACACAAGAATGAACCTCATTGGTTCTTACGGAAGCTCAAACGTGCTGAGTAATACTTGAGAATAAAACTCATTGGTTCTTACGGAAGCTCAAACGTGCTGAGTAACACGAGAATGAACCTCATTGGTTCTTACGGAAGCTCAAACGTGCTGAGTAATACGAGAATGAAACTCATTAGTTCTTAAGGAAGCTCAAACATGCTGAGTAACACGAGAATGAACCTCACTGGTTCTTGAAGAAGCTCAAGCATGCTGCGTAACACATGACAATTAACCTCATTGGTTTTAACGGAAGCTCAAATGTGCTGAGTAACACGAGAATGAACCTCATTGGCTCTAACCGAAGCTCAAGCATGCTGAGTAACATATGAGAATGAACCTCATTGGCTCTAACCGAAGCTCAAATGTGCTGCGTAACAAACGAGAATGAAACTCATTGGTACACGCGCGCACGCCAAGGGAACATGCTTAAGCTTCCGTTTACCACAGCTGATGTGTGAGTAGATGAATGTTTATGTGTGAATAAAAGCCTAAATTCCATCTGCTCATCATATAAAGCGATCATGTCTCTTTAAATTGTTTGGACCAAACCGCTCAATTAGTTTATGATCACTTTGTGAACTTTTTGAAGCGTCAAAGTGGTAGCTGTAAAGCTGCCAATGGAGGGATAAAAAGCTCTCAGATTTCATCAAAAAAGATTTTCATTTGTATTCTGAAGATGAAGGGAAAGTCTTACGGTTTGGAATTTTCATTTTGGGGTGAACTAATCCCTTAGTTTTGGTGAAGCCAACCCTAAGCCTCACCCACACCTAACCATACTGGGGACTGTGGGAATAAACTGGTGAGTTTCTAATTAAGCTTTTTACTAACCTTGTCTTCTGTTTGCTGTTGCACTGTACACCTGTACCAGCACTTGTCCTCTGAATATCGTGCCCCATAGACCTACATCAGGAAAATGGAGTCAAGAGTTAGACCTAAACTTGTAAACTATTCCTTTTTGTCCATATATTACTTGCCTTGTGTGAACTTGGCCTTCCCATCAGAATAGGGGCAATTGGGCATTTTTCTGTCAGCATAACATTTATCTTCTCATTTATTTTGTCTGTTACGTTCTGATAAAAACAAAAACCCAGCCAATGAACATATTAAACAATAAAAAAAACTGTAATTCTGTTAGAAATGTTGGTAGCAAAAAAATTGACTAACTAACTGAACATTTTTTGCTTAAGCAATGCAATCTATTTGATATAACAGAAAGGTAAACAAGGCTTACCTGAGCCCAAAACGTGATGGCATCCACAACATGAGTGACAACCACGAGTTCCACTGGAAAAATAATAAAGATAAGCAAAGCAAAGCTCAAATATCAGCTCGTAAGTTATTTAATAAACAAAACGGACAATGACGACTTCGAAAACCAGGAGAAACGCTTACTTTTTTCAGGCTGAATCCCGGGCTGATCCATGAGATTTTCCTGAAACCAACAACATGGCAGCCATTGTATTAGTTGTATTAGTTTCCCACGGGTCTCCATTTGACAGTAATGAGAGTTAGAACATAACAAGTTAATGTCGTTCGTCTTACCAATGTTTAGCAACCTGTTAACTTAACTTACTGAAAATCCACAGGCGAACGTGGTGTCGATCGATTTGGGGTAATGTTATGTTCTGTGAATTACCTGAGAGAAATGTATCGTTAAACATGCAAACCGATCAATCAATTTTAATAACCGTTAATGGGTAAAGTCGCCAAAGTTTATTTCAGTTTAATGTTGTCTTGTTGCTTTAGTGTTTTGCTCTTCAAAGTAAATAATTGAAGCATGCTATTTTAATGTTACCACTTATAATTATAACTGCAACTAAATATTATTTTAGATAACTGTAAAATTCTGACCTTTAATAAAATAAAATCTAATCTTTGTAGTAGCGACGTCCGTTTTTGTCAACAACTTGTTCTTATAACTCGGATCTTTTTAATGAATCACTTGAACCGGTCTGAACCGGTTTATGGTCTGAACTCTGAACGAAGCGATCACGAATCATACTCAATCGATCCGAACAGTTCGCAAATCAACAACCGAGAACTGAACGAACCAATTGAATTAGCTACTGCATCAAACTGGTGATATTAAATAGTCGTATTAATGAAACTCGAATGCGATAACAAGCAATATGTGCAGAAATATGGCTTTGCGCTGAACTGTTCGAAGGAACCGATTTTAAAGAGTCGACTTCACGTCAGTGGACCAGTAGGTGGCGAGAAGAGATCCGTGGGGTATTAGTAGTAAGTGAGTTTGTTACATTTACAAGCTATAGTAAAATATCAATAATAATAATAATAAACAAAATAAATAAAAGGCTAAAATAAAAACGTTCAATTTACCTCCTGTATTTACAATTTACAACGTTAAACAATAGGCTGCAGTAAAAAAGGGGTAGGGTTATCTTTTCATTTAGAGCAATTAAATAATGAAATTATTAATTGCTATTAATTATTAATATTCATGTTTAAGAAATAAGAACGGTAAAAGAAGTACAAGGTAGTTGTGAATTAATCCATTAAAATTCTGCAAATATTTTTTCCAAAAAATATGCGCACATTCACACTTGCTTGTATGTCTAATATGTCAAAAATGTAAAAAAAAAAAAAGCCCTTATTGTCTCGTCACATTCAGTTTTGAATGACATTTAAATAATTTAAAATGTTCTACTTAAAATGAAAAAAAAAAGTTGAGTAGTTTGGTATGAAGGTATTTTTGATGCAAAACGACTGAACACGTGTCAGAGTGGAATTTGTAGTTGTAGAGCATATACACACATGTGTATCAATAAATTTGAAGTCACAGAGAAAAATCTTTTAGAAGTTGAAAACTTGTAGATTTCTACAAAAACAACACAACAGTTACACCTTCACACATTGAATGAACTTCCTTAAATTCGGTCACCTCTGGCTTGGCTTGCTCAGTTGGGGAAAAACTATTTTTCAAATATGTTTCAAAATAAATCTAATTATTAAACTAAATTAACCATATAGACCAAATTACTGATCTAAAGCCCACATTGTTACTGTATGATCATCTAAACATATTCTGTTGCATTATTTTTCTGTTTAACACTGTGAAGCTGCTTTGAAACAATCTGCATTGTTAAAAGCGCTATATAAATAAAGTTGACTTGACACATTCTTCACTGCAGGTGCACAAATTCTATCTATTGTGTTTGTTTACAAGCCCTGTGATCGAGAGAATCATTCCGGTTGCTGCTTTCAAAACGATCCCTCCCTAATGTGAACTGAACTGACAGGGGAGCTGAAGCTCATTAAATATGCAAATCTTATCCAATCCTAGCCGTGGGTGTGAGAGAGCCTCAAAACCAGTCTAGAAAATAGCCTATTACTGATTCATTATGATGTTTTTGAATGTAAAAACCACGCAAACATCATTAGTTGACCTCAGACAACAGTATACTTTTTTTTTTTTTATCATGACACCTTTAACAACGAGCTACAACCCAATTTTCCTCAAATCGAGCCTTATAATATGAGACAAAAGGAACCATCTGCAAAGTTCAAAACCCGAAAAGTGTTACTAAAAAATAGGCAATAACAATGTTACACATTGTAGTGTCTCCAAATTCAGTTTACACATCAGTGCTCTCCTTCTGGTCATACTCATACTACAAGAGTTTGATAAAAGATTATTAAAAAATAAAATCAATACCTTCACTTTTATTAGAAAAAAAAATATTCAATAACTTGTAATAACTAATGACATCAAAATCAGTAAGAAATGATCATACAAAAGCTATTGCAACTACTGTATTTTAGCTTGGTACCAACATGTGTAAAGAATTTAGCTGTGCTATTACTTTTATTATTTTTCTGTGCTATTAGCCTATACTTGCCAAACTAAGCATAACCAGCAGGACCGACAGTGTGATGTGTGAACTGAATTAGTGAATGTGGCTGAATATTTTTCATGATAAAAATATACATAATAAAATCGGGTTTTGCACTTTTCACACGGTCCCTTGGACTTGTCTCTCAGCGCCTGATCATAGAGATCTAAACTGAATCCAAATCGCCTCCTATACCTTTAAATAGGGCACTATTTGAAGGGACAGCTATTTGTAGTGGTGTCCGAAACCATAGTGGACATGTTCGAGTGCACTCATTCAATCCCACATTGCACTGCAATAACGAGTGTACAGTCGATGTAATGTTACATGCAACGGCTGTCCGACTTCACACACTCTTCATTCACTCCTCAAGTGAACTGTAATAGTGGACTAAAGTAGGGAATAGTGAGTGAGGGTTTAGGGGGCGATTTAGGTTTCAGCCCTAGTTATATTATTCCTCGTTTTGAGGAAAAATGGGTTGTAGCTCGTTGTTTACGTTCAAGAGATTGGTGGTTTTTTTACGTTTAGTTTATTAATCCGGGAAGTTTGAATCTGTGAATATTGGCAATTTTACCGAACTCATTGAAGCACTGACTATTTCTTTATTAAAGCACCACCAGGTAACTTTTCAACCTTCATAATAATTGTCAAGACTCTTGTGATGATACATAGACTTACAATAGGTTTAATGACACGTCTGCCATAGCTTGACGGGGTCTGTATCATTTTTGTCTTTTAAACTTCGGGTTTCGGGTAGTAACCCGAGAACAAAAAGAACTACAAAATTCGCTTTACGGCATATACGTCACTTCCACCACCAACCCCCACTTCCTTAAATTCGGACGTGCGAGCCCAACTATTGTTTGCCGTATGTTATAGTCATGGCCGGAGCAGCACATAAAATTAAGAAAGCAAAGGTTTTGTCGGAGGAAACTAAAAAGAGGAAACGAGAAAGTGATCGGATTAAAGGCAGGACGAGGGTCAACATTGGGCCAGCGTTTGCTCGTTGGCGTGAGCTGAAGGAGGAGGAGGGGTGCCCGACCGATGCTGACTTGGCTGAAATGCTTTTGGACTAGTAAGTATATTGCTTGCAAACTATCTATTGTTTTTTTAATTTAGTTGTCTTCCTGACTATGTTAAGGAAGCTATATTATCCTTCGTTTATCTTCATGAATCAAGTAATGGTAGTAGAGTAGCGAATATTGACGATATATGGCTATTACCTACCACTCAAACATTGAATTGAAGTATCATATAACGTTAGATTCTATAAAACGGTAACCAACAGACTAGGCTACTGTAATGACGCTGGCTTGTAAACGTGAGCATCGCGATCATTTGGCGTTTGAAAAAATAAAACCCATGAAATTATATTTACGTGACATGTTGAAACATATGCCACTGTACCTGGGATGAAGACATTTCACACGCGACGCGAGCAGAACACCTGCATGTGAACTCCTCCTGCAGTGTTCAGGGCTATCATTGTTGTCATGTCAACAAATGCACGTGCGCATCCACTGATGTAGGATGACAGAGTTTACGACAGTAGTAAATGGAGACCGATCATCCTCAAAAATAATATATTTACAAAACAAAATTCATATATTCACCGCTCAATTCACATTTATAAAATCTGATTTGTAAATTCAAAACACAATTCATAAATGCACAAGTAAAAGCATAAATATTTCCCCAAATGCTCAGACAAATGCATCTTGCCTAAATACATTTAAAATCTTTACACAAATATGTATATATCAAGTTCTTGAATTAATTTCCATCACACATTTATGAAACATGTTGCATATATTTATTGATCGTTGAATCTGCATTTGCGAATCGTCGCAGTGCATGGAATGGTATTTTTGAGACCTTCTGACAGGGTATGGTTCTAAATATCTTTTTTTGGAGGATGTTCTGTTTAGCCAATCGTGGTGAGCTTTTAATCCACCAATCAAAACGTGCCTTACTGAATAGACTCAATAAGCTCAACTCTGCTCTTGTTCTGTGCATTACTCCCAAGGGGGTAATCCAGCCCCCGGAAAGCGTACCTTCCATAGCTAACCATTGCTAACCTTTGCCATTGCTATTGCTAACCAAGCCATCACCTGCTGTTAGCATCCCATTGACTCCCATTCATTTTTGCGTCACTTTGACAGCGAATAACTTTACATCCGATTACCTTTTTGTTATGAAACTAATTCTTATATAACACAAATTACACATTATCCAAAATACAGAGCCCCGCACATGACGTGCAAGACAAAAAAAGTAAATTGTGCGCACGATTTACTAATTTGTTCCCACGATTTATAAATTTAGTCTACTATTTTTCCCTGCATGTCATGTGCGGGGCTCCGTAGATTCATTCTATTGTAGTGCCGAATTCTGTGACACCAGTTATAAGGTTAGGATTTGGGATGGGTTTAGTTGAAGTTGGATTTGCTCAATACAGCATCAACTAGGGTCACATGATTTGGTAGGTCACAGATCGCACAACACTAGAAATCTGACACTTCATTTCATAGAGATCATTTCATTGACTAATGTTGATGCCTGTCATGTGAAATCCCCTTAACCATTGAAAGAATACTATGATAAAGATATAGATATACAGCATGTGGGGGACTGTTGTACTAAATAGATGTATTATAGCAAACATCCATATGAGAGAGAAGTCTGGTGTGGAAGGTGGATCTGGAACTGACTTCTGTCTAGGCTGTCACAACATCTCTTGTTTATCTGTCTTCACAAACTGCCCTGAAATACAATTCAAACATCAACAAGAATTGTTAAAAATATAACGTGAGGTTCTTACATTCACAATGCTCATCTCAGTGATGAAGTGTGCAGAACATTTTTCCGGACTGAAATTTAGTCATTTTGGCATACCCTTCTTATACTGATGCTTAAAACATTATTACACAACAATAAATAACTCTCAAAACTATCTCTGCTCATGATTATTTTAGTGTCTACTGTCTCCCTGTCTGCAGAGCTGCTCTCAGAGTCATTTCATGAATATTTCACAATTTAATTTAATATAACAATCAACATTTGTTGTCTCATACACACAGGAATGTATGTTGGAGGATTTACTTACAAGTCAGGTGGTTCATAATGCCTTAGAGATGTTCTCTGCACAGCCATCAGAATCTAGGAACATAAACAATTTGTCACAGAGCCAACTGTAACCCAGACGAAATAAGTTGTATAATATACAGTAATACAAATCATTAATGAAGCTCACAA
This sequence comes from Gobiocypris rarus, assembly GCA_023029165.1. Classification (NCBI taxonomy): domain Eukaryota; kingdom Metazoa; phylum Chordata; class Actinopteri; order Cypriniformes; family Gobionidae; genus Gobiocypris; species Gobiocypris rarus. The sequence continues at coordinate 15,590,587 of CM040926.1, read as the reverse complement.
AATCAATGATTGGAGATGTTAACAAATAAGTTCCATAGAATAAATTGTAAAGAATAAATAATTTAGAGTATTTCAAAGTTGTTGCTTTAGCCAATCAGAATTCGGTTAAGACCGCCCACTCACTGACGCAACAGCTTGCGCGAGACCGGAAAAAAAGAGAAAAGAAGACGGAGGAAAACTCGCTAGATTTAGTCATCAAGAAAATAGAAATAACCGATAAAAAACTTGAAAATAGTGTTTAAAACTCTTCATATCCGTTGGAAGAGGAAGATCTTGAGAGGATTTTGTTGTCATTTTACTCCTGTGACGATTGATGGGTTTATTACATCCTGTATTGCTGGACAGTGTATATTTGGATGTGGTCAGGTTTTTGAGTGGAGATTGTTTTCATTGATGGCGGGCCAACCCATTCGGACACTGGACAAGAAAGAATCCTACAGGACCCATGAGAGTATCTTTTATTCTATTTTTTTTCCTTTGCTCAAGGTAAAAATATTCCTGTACCGAGACTGAGTTTCCACACGGGACTAAGAACTGTTTGAAATAATTCAAAAGAACTGATATCAGTGATTGAACAATTTGAAATTGCACTTTTCGTCGACGTGTGTGGCATTGTTAATTTTGCAATAATCAAGGACTGATTATTGTTGAACTTGAACAAACTTTTGTCAGTTTACTGGATTGCCTGATAAATGTTACTGTGAAACTGACAGTGATTAAATTTTTCACCCCTTTCAATTATTTTTGTTAATTTACTTTGAATTGTTGTTTATTTAATTTTATTTTATTGAAAGTGTCATTTTCTTATTAAAAAAGGGCCTGCAGGTATACGATTTCTAAAAATTCTACTTACTCACCTAAGTTGTTGTCTCCTGTCATTCCTCAGCAATTACCCTCTACCTCCTGGTCGAACACTGTGATCTTCTGATCTCATAATTAGTCCATTAAAATGTCAAACTAATTTGTTTTGAATATAACCCGTTACACAACCATATGCGGTATACAATGTCAGGTTTATTAGAAATAAATAAACCGGAGCAGAGGTGAAAATGCAGAAAACAGTAAAAAATTATAAACAGGATATACAATATATAATATCATGAGATATCTTGTACCATACTACAATTTACGTTTAGGCTTTAGATGCATGGTGATATATGTGGTCAATACTTGTTCACTAGGAAAGATCAAAACGTGTTTGAATTATTTGCACTGTGTGAGTGATGTCACTGATCAACCGTGAAAACTTTTAGGTTAAATAATTAGAATAATTAAATAATTAATCCATTGACAAATTGCCAGAAAAACATTTACAAAACTATCAAAACCTCTTATCTACAGATAATCTGTGATTAAGAGCCCAAACTTTCATAAATAACAGCTCAAGGCTATAGTTAGCCTAGTTTACCTCTTAAATTTAGCTTAATGGTTGAGACGCTAATGGACTTTTTCCAAAGACACTAAACCATTTCTATGAAGTAAATATTCAACAGAATCTTGCAAGAAAGTTTCAGAAACAGTTGTATGTATTATCTGTGTAATTTTAGGGACTAAATTTACCTGAAGTGAAAACAACAGTGACAGCTGCTTGTCAGACCTGCCGCCCCGTTTCCATGGTAACTCCCCGGGTATGTGCAACATTGGTGAATGTGACAGCAGGAGTAGGCTAACCGGGTTGCTGTATTTTTTTTTTTTTTTTTTTGTGAACAACATAAATCATAATGTGATTTTGCATTTTATATAAATTGTAATCAGGTACTAGAAAAAGAGTAGCCATTAAAATGTCTTTACATAAAGCACCCGATCATGGAGTAATGCACAGAACAAGAGCAGACTTGAGCTTATTGAGTCTGTTCAGTAAGGCGCGTTTTGATTGGTGGATTAAAAGTTCACCACAATTGGCTAAACAGAACATCCTCCAAAAAAAGATATTTACGAATCATAACCTGCCAGGAAGGTCTCAAAAATACCATTCCATGCACTGCGACGATTCGCAAATGCAGATTCAACGATCAATAAATATATGCAACATGTTTCATAAATGTGTGATGGAAATTAATTCAAGACCTTGATATACACATATTTGTGTAAAGATTTTAAATGTATTTAGGTAAGATGCATTTGTCTGAGCATTTGTGTTTTGAATTTACAAATCAGATTTTATAAATGTGAATTGAGCTGTGCATTTATGAATTTTGTTTCTTAAATGTATTATTTTTGTATATCTGTCTCCATAGTAGTAGAGGACAGTACTGTTTCCCATCTGTAGGGGGACCCCGAGGGCAAAACCTACCTGGTGCTGCTTTAAGTCTAAATTCAAAATAAAACTCTAATTCCTCCCTTCCTACTTCACCACCACATCCCGTTAGGGATTTCATGCACCCGAGCTCTTCTGATTGGCTGATATTCTCTGCGCTCTGAACAGTCACAGGGCCTGCCGCTGCCTCACAGATGCACAAATAACTTTTGCTCCACATTTCCCGTAGTGTATGGTGCATTGCACGCCCCATATATATGACAATAAACAAAACTAACTGTGATTGGTTGCTTTACATGTCAGTCAGATGGCCTTTTCGGTGGCCCTTGTCCAGTGGACAATGTTATGGTGTCCAGACCTTCTGCTGTCAGTGGGTGCCTCTCAATCAGAAGGTTGCGTACTTGTAAGGCATATCTCAGCTGCACTGCATCAAGTGCCCCTGAAGGCCGTCTCAATTTTAAGGATCCTTGGAAGGCAGCCTTCTTTTCGCATTCTTCATTCAGCTCATTTAGAAGGACATCAAGTGTCACAATCCACAATCCTTTGCACACATTCCAATTGACGGAAAAAAACAAGTCGTCACTGAGCTTGTCTGAGACAAAAATAATGTTTGCGGCTTGTTTTGGTGCACTTAATACTAAACTACCAATAATGTAAGCCACTGGAAGACCACAGATGGTTGTCCTTCACTGTTTTAAAGCCAGTTAATATAAAGATTTGTAAGTTTTAATAGTATTTTCGTGCTGTGACCTTGGGGCCGGGAACATGTATGACATAGCCATGCACACTTACTAGACCGTGTTTAGGACTGGAGTCTAGCCTAAAAAGCCAGAAGGACTGGTCTAGGAAGGACACAGCCTCACCAGGCTGTGCAGCACCCAGTATCGAGCTGCATCCCAATTCAGAGATTGCATCCAGAGGCTATCCACCTTTCTCCTAAAATTAAATTACGGCAGGCACTTCCGTTTTGGTGTTCACAAACATACTTGAATATTTAACGATACAAATGTAAAAAAAAAAAAAAATCAAGATCTGATTTTATAGATCCACATTTAGACAGGTTATGAACCAATGATCTATATAATGACTGGATAGCTCATAGCGTTCTAAACTGTGATCAAGGAGTGAAGCGCCTCAGTCTCACAGGATTAGTTTAACATTAACATTTAATGTAAATCAATAAATAGTTACTTTGTTATATCAGTATTAAAACAATAAAAGACCTGAAATATTTCAGTTGGTGTGCAATGAATCTAAAATATATGAAAGTTTAATTTTTATCATTACATTATGGAAAATAATGAACTTTTATCACAATATGCTAATTTTTTGAGAAGGACCTGTATAATGTTTATGGTCTTTTCGGAGAGGATAAGTCATATATTGAAATCGTTGATTTCATGATGTTTATAATTATGAAGGACATAATAAACATTAACATATCTGTGTTTAGCGGTCAGCGTTATTTGTCTGAAATGATGTGTGTATTTTATATCATGATTGAGCAACATCTATTTCAGACTCTTAAAGACAACGCAAATTTATGGCGTTTACAGTTTCCATATGAGTAAAGTGTTATGTATGCTTTGTGTTGTTGAAATAATTATTAACTAACTCTAACCATCTTTTAAATCATTAACTGGTTCGAAATGCATGCTGTCAAAGAAATCATTGTTAATACATTTGCAGTAAGTCTACTGTATAAATAAAAACAATACTACAACACAACTAACATAAACACGACAGTTGGCTACAAGGTGATTTCCGGTTACAAGGTATAAATCTTTATTCCGATTTCAGAATGCGCACTTTGACATTTGTAATAGATATGCTGAAGTGTCTCGTCCGTCAGCTGATCTGATGTTTACTACTGTAAAGAATATGAATGCAACTTTTTAATAAGCAGGGGAAATTCCCAACTTAAAACAAATAACCATTTACATGCTTAGGACGTTTTTGTTGTAAGAATGTACAGGGAGATTTCAGATATAAAAACTGTCTCCTTAGGGAATGTTTTCTCAGTAAAATCATATTACATATTAATTCAATAGAACGTGTGGGAATACCAATATGGCGGCGTGGCGGCTTCACTTTTTATGACATCATGACTCATGAGCAATCCAGTTCTCTGTATAGATGTACAGTGCTGTGAACCCTGTTTTGTTTTTAGATCGTTGAATAGAGCATTCAACAACAAAAAATGTTGTTATATTATTTGAAAGTCTCTTCACATCCTCATAGCAATCAATAATTAAATATTTTTAAATATTTAAAAAAATCTCAGGAAGTCTCATGAACCATGAAATGTTCAACCAGTCATTGCATGCGGTCCATAGGCAACGATAGGGTGGCCTACCTGCCTGTCTACCGCGCACCCTGCTCGCGCAGACTATCACATCACACGTCATCAGCGCGTTCCAGGAGGCTATGCGGCTGCAGGCAGAGAAGCAAACACGCTTACCGTCACTGAGCGACAATGGCAGGTAAACAACAGCCACCTTTTGCAGTTCCTCCTCAACCAACAACACGTGGCACAGGAAAACAAAGTAAGAAAAGAAAAACCGTATTAGAAGTTGCTATGACAAAAAAACGCCTGGAACATGCAAGAGCGCAAACCAGAGTTAACATCGGTGTTGCTTTTCAACGCTGGAGACAACTGCGGGACTCAAAGGGTCTGAAGACCGACGCTATGGTTGCTGTTTTTCTTTTGGAGAGGTATATGGTAATATATGCTGCAGCTACGGTTTTGAACTATTTAGCTGACGTGTTTATTACCTTTTACGAATAAGCTCAACGCTGACCGCAGCTTCGGTTTAATAATGAACTATTTTTATGTTTTCGAAGTTACGTGAAAACTGTAACATCCACACCTTTGGTGCAAGGCTTCACAAGACCGCCACCAGCAGCTGTTTTTTCCGACAGGTGAGTGAAACGTCATGTGTTTTCCATGTATCAAAATAGCCTTGAATATTAAACCTTCTTTAAAACGAGCATCCTTATACTAGGTATTGTATTGCGTCTTTAGCAAGGCATACACCATTTTATTTTTGGAATTGCATGATTATTTGACAATGTTTACATTGTGTTTTTCGCTCTAGCTTTGCGCGTAGGAGGAGGCAGCTTTAGAGAGCTCCAAAGGGATGTTTCATAATTTAGATCAGCTAAGCAAACACTTTAATTCAATATTACAAAGCATTTGCTCCCACGGTGTTTGAACTGCTTCTGTTTTGTGCATATATGTAACTATTAGCAGTTTCTTTAGAGAACATGTGCTCTTTTGTTCTAGCAATGGGCAGGAGATAAAGTCTGAGGGTTTTGGTCCTTGGAGCTCATTTAAACTTGAGCAAGTGCAAGAAGATGCTGATGGAAATGGCAAGTACATATTGTTCTGTGTGGCTTGCTTAATATGCATTTCCGTAACAAGCCCCTGCTATTGAGCAAAATGCTTATCCAGGAGACACTGGCCATGCACACGCAGCAGTTAAATTCACCTTATACTGCTTAATCCTGTTATATACGCATACAGAATTCAGTAATTAACTTTCAAAAATGAACTGAACAACTAGTTAAATGTGTGATTAACAAATGCATATCATAGACTTGACTCTCTGCTAAATGTTAAGGGCAAGAAAACCACAGATCTTGAATCTCAAAGAATTGCCAGTAAAACAGCAAACCAGAACAGTCCCATAATAAACCAAAATAAATCCAAATGCTTCATATTGAAAACAAGACCTGAATATCACAACCCACCCCTTCCCACTTTAATAACTCTATAAACTTGATTGTTTTATGATCCAAACCTAAACAAGGCATCACTTCAAGAGTGCGCTCTGCAAAGCAGCCTTTTAAAGCATAAACTAATCATGACCATTCTGTTGGTGGGGTTTAGTTTAAATGGTAGAACATAAGTCTTTGGTTGCTGTAATATTACTTTGGTCTAAAATAACAGATAACAAACAAGCCACCAGAATGCTGTTATAGTTACCACGATGTCAATCATCGTAATTTCTGGAGTGAGTCATGTTTGTGCACACACAGAGTGACAATTTAGGGGATTTACTCTTGTATTTAAATGTGGCTGTCACTCCTGAAATTTTACAGTCACTTGTTGGCTGAGATGATAGGTTTATAATATAGTATATGAATGATTTATCACTAAGGAGAATCTTAACACATCACTTTCTACTCCAGATTCGTCCTCCGTCAGTGTGAACATCATACAGGTGAAGCAGGAAGATTCAGATGAGTCAGAGTTTTGGTGCAGTGGCAGCATGCAGCAAGATCCAGAGATGTCTGGGGGTGTAGATGCTAGTCAGCCAGTTCCACTTACTTTCAACAAACTGAAAGAAGAAACTGATCGTTACTGTGGAAATGGCAAGTAATCTGTAATATAGTTATGTGAATTTAATATTGTTATCATGCTGTCTCTATGTTAAGAACTAATTTTACTAACTAGTAGTTGTAACCAGGTGTAATTAGTCTTTTTTAAGTAGTTAACAACTGGTCTTGACAACTTGTACAAATCCATCCACTCCTTTTTTATAGTCCCCATAAATCATAAACGATCTTTCCAAATGAGGGGTTCCAGATTTCTCAATACTCTTAGGTATGAGTTGGGGGAAGCCCTGCCTATGACTGGTGATGATCTGCTCTATTTTCATAGAAATCGCCCTGGGTGAGCTGTGGCAGTCCACCATTTCGGTCTCCTCCCTGTAGCATCTGGAGATATACAATGTCTGCGATACAATGTTGTTGTTTTTTCAAATGGGGGCAAATTTGAAAATTTATAATAAATTAACTTTAGGGAATTTTGAGCAGAAACTCTGGGGACACCAGAGACTTCACATCTTGTGAAAAGGGGCATAATTTGTCCCCTTTAAAGAAAAAAAGTAGATGACTAATTTCTAGCCTAAACAGTTTATGCAAACGTCCGCTAATGTCAGTAATTGTTTTTTTATTACTAACATGTTGTCTAAATAAATCTCTGAAAACCAAAATGAAATTTTTAAGTTAATTTAGGGTGCTTTCACTCTTGATTTGATTGCCTAGTCTGAACCTGAGTTCCTTTTATTCCGATGTGTTTATCAAATTAAATGATTAAAAAATGGCATTATTTTATTTATAAAAGTTAATAATTTGTATTTTATTGACAAAATATTTTACTTTGTTTTGGATATTTTTTTGATTATTTGATTATATGAACATTTTAAGCTGTCATATGCTCGTTACATTGTGCCCCCTCACATGTACCCCACCGATGGGGCATGTTGTCACATTTCACTTCCTTTCTTTCGGGGTAAATCAAGAATAAAGTAAACACTGTGTTGATGAAACAAAACCACATAATTGTACTAGACGTGTGAAATTACTGTGGGAAAAAAAAATTACTCTGAACCCCAAGTGAATTTACACAAACTGAGAAAGTCAAAAAGCATTTGGTTATGCCCCGCTCTCCCCTACATTATTATGAGATTCGCTTTATATTTAAGTATATACAAGTATATATTAAAATGTGTTGTTACCAATTGTTCTACAATTTTTACCTTCAGAGCATCCTGTACAAACTTTTAAAAGTGAAAATTTGAAGACTGAAGAGGCCATTGAGGAACAGAGCATGGACAGGAAGGATCTCATAAAGGTCTGTTGCAATAGCATCTCAAATCAGGCCACCCACATGCAGACAAACCAAGTATCTTCTACCACCACTCAACCTGCCAGCACAGCTTCTGAACTGGCCATGAAGAGTCAGTGTGAAAACTGTCTAATTCTTGCCAAAGTCAGAGAAGAACTCCAAATACAGATTGCCGTTCTTCAAAACCGAATTAGAGCCATTATTTGTACAAAATTCTCCAAGCACTCCGTCTGCTCTCCACAGAGTGATCTTGATTATGGTAAGAACAAATCTATCTATGGAAGCATCTGAATTATGATTATGATCACATGATTACTGTTACAGTACTTTGGGACTACAGTCTTAATCTTAGAGAGAGAGTGTGATGCATGACACACATGTACATTTATTTATTTTTTTACAGGGGAAGGTTCAGAGGTGAGGAACTCTCAAATTGCAGCTGACTCAAAACTGTGTATTGGACATGAACAAACCCTTAGTAGTGAAATACATAGCCTAACAGCAATCAGCAGTTTAGACTTCAAGATGGAACAGTCAGAGGAACTCAACATGAATAGGGATTATGGCTGTGGTAAACTCTTTACACCATTTTAATTATCAATGCACAATATATAGTTGACATATTTATATTTAGCTGTCATCTATATAAATCTTTTAACATCACTTTTTTAAAAATACATCCATTTTTTTAAACTGTACAATATTCAAACTATTACGCTATCTGACAGACAATTTTTTAATAAAATTAATAATAATTTAATATTGGTCATTTTGGACATTCTGAAAATAATAATCAGTAATATTAGAGTAAAATGTACAGCTTCCCTCAGTATTAAAGCATTTTACATTGTTGTTATAGTGACAGTTAATGTATATTTTGTTTTGTTTTTTCCTTTTGTGCAGAGAAACTTCTCAAAGGCTTCCACAGGAATTGCTTGGGTAAAAATCCACTATGCAAGGCAAGCGAAAACACAACACAGAAGGTCAATCATGTGAGAGATTTCATTCTTTACATGGCAAAAGGATATCCTCCTATCAAAACATTACTCTTTGTGGACAACATTGAGCGGATTAATCAGTGAGTACTGAAATCATTTACAGTTTGTTAAAGCCTTTATGATTGTCCAAGAACTGGAAACAGTGTTGTTATTGGGCTGCTAGACCTTATTTACCTTTAAAATGAACACACTTGCCATCTCCAACTATCATCTTATCTCTGTAGTATCATCTCTAATATTTATTTAAACTTTATTTTAAGGTGGGTGGCGACACTTCAGAATGGTAACATGAATGTCAGACACTACTTACTGGATGTATTGGCCTTCCTGAAGTTTTTAAACAGAACAAGTCGTTCGACCGCGCACCTCACACAACATTCAAGGAATCGCATTTGGAGACAACTGAGACAAAAGCTAAAGGACATTAACACGCTCATAAAATCCCACAAACAGACTGTCAAGGGCTCTGGAGAAAATCCCTCTACACTGAGGCGTCATGTAAACAAGAGCACTTCCTGAGTGCAGGGCTGTGCCTCACTGCATGTCCAGTGTAACATAATGTTCATAAAATATTTTATTTTCATATACAAACTACTATACATTTGATTGAGAAGTTATTGCATTCATTTGCTGTTTAGTCTTTTTTTTTCTTGTAGAAAAATCACAATTGAACATATACAGTAAATCAAATAAACTTTGCAAATGGGGAAACATGTAATGCAAAAATATTGTCTTATAATAATAGTTTCCAACAACTATTATATAATGAAAATAAAAAAAAATGATAAAAATAACTCCTACATTAATAGTAAGAATGTAGGAAATATTAAGAAGTAGTGTGTACTAAGAATTATGTTCGCATAATTTATTATTTCAGGAAATAGTTAAGGAGAGTTCTGCACTTTGGGAGAAATAGAACTTGTTCATAAGTTCAGGTGCTATAAAGATTACCTGTGTTTTTTAAATGTGAACATGAGTAATCAGTACCACCTCAGAAATGGCCTTTGATTTCCAGTGAATGTTTTGTTGTTGTTTTTCTTCTTCAGCTGATAATAAACCATATAAAGTTGATTGACAACTCATAATTAACTGATTCTAAGATTCTTTCCTGCCTGCATGTAAAACAAAATGTGAAACTAGTATTCAGCGTGTTCGTGTGATATATATCTATATCTTACCTGGGGAACACATGGCACCAGGATACACTATGGGAAGAATTATTAGGCACGTTGATTTTCTGATCATATTTTTTTTTCAGACACATTTTACCAATTCCAAACCACATTAATCTTAACTGCTATTCATTTTGTATTTAATCATTTAAAGTGATATATAATTGTTCATGAAGGTTGAAAATGAAAAACACCTCATATACAGGTGTGTAGAATTATTTAAACAAAAATGTGTGTGTGTGTGTGTACATATACATGCAAGCACAAAAATCAAGCATTTAACATTGGCATTATTTCCTAATTTTGTGTTGGTCCCCCTTTTGATGCCAAAACAGCCCTGACCCATTGAGGCATGGACTCCACTAGACCCCTGAAGGTGTGCTGTGGTATCTGGCACCAATATGTTTCCATGAAACATGGTCTGCAACAATGCTTTGGTAGGTGATGCGTGTCAAAATAACATCCACATAGATGGCAGGACCCAAGGTTTCCCAGCAGAACATTGCCCATAGCATCACACTGCCTCCGCCGGCTTGCCTTCTTCCCATAGTGCGTCCTGGTGCCATGTGTTCCCCAGGTAAGTGACACATACACTTGGCCATCCACGTGATGTAAAAGAAAATGTGATTCTTCGACCAGGCCACATTGCTTCCATTCTTCCATTGCTCCGTGGTCCAGTTCTGATGCCCACATGCCTACTTTTGGGGGTGAACAGGGGTCAGCCCCATACACAACAAACTGCGATGCACTGTGTTTTCTGACACCTTTCTATCACAACCAGCATTAACCTCTTGAGCAATTTGAATTACATTAGCTCGTATGTTTGATCGGGCCACACGGGTCTGCCTTCGCTCCCCACGTTTATCACTAAGCTCTGTCCCCCTATTCTAAAGTTTTTATCTAGACTCATTTTAAACCTTCATTTGGTAGCAAAATCAATTTAGAGAGACTATGAAAGGCTGAAATAGATGAAACATTTTCAGGTGCTATCAGCTATATCAGACCACAAGGAGGTGCAAGATCTCAACAAAAGCTCTACAGTATTATTTGCTGTATCCTTAAGTCAAGTCTCATATTAAAAAATCTGTAATTGATTTCCTTTAAACCTATACATTTTCAAATGTTGAGAAATGTAAAATAAAGTTTGTCATGAAATGATTCCTAGTAATCAAATATAAGCAAATATATGATATTAACCATGTGACCTCATTTGCATAAAAGGTGCTTGTTTCCACTAAAATAGAAGAATCATTCTCAAATCATGCTGGAAAACATGATCATCAGGGTTAAAGTTCATGTACATTTTTTTTAAACTTGTGTTATGATGCTAATGATGATAATTTTGAAAAATGTAAAATTGAAGCATTTTCCTTTGTGGTCTCTTGGCCCCCTAACCTGATGTATGCATCTGATGTGTGGATTTCCAGGCATAAGAAAAGAGAGATTAGCTGAGGATGGCGAGAGGTGCAGACATGGCATTTTAACAGTTTTGCTTGCTGGTCAGAATCAGTGTGTGACTGTGAACAGTGGCTCTGATGTTCATTTATGTAACCTCCGGCCTCCAAAGCACGCAAACCAGGCTCTCGCCTGATCTTGGCGGCTGACATGGATGTGTGAAGACAGGGATTGAGGCAGGAGAAGGTGCTTTATGGCACCAGAGCCCCACGGTCTACAAAGAGAGACTTGTATTGCTGGCCATCTTCTGTTTGCTGGCAGTGTTAGAAAGGTTTTCAGTCACATCTGCAAGATTTGCAACATGCTGACATAAACGTTCTGGTATATGTGTGTGAACATAAGTTACGGTAAAAAGGCGGTGATCAGCACCCTTTAGCAAGTCATTGTGGGGTTTTTTTGTTTTGTTTTTTCTCTTTGTAAACATAAAAAAAAACTGTTTATTTTTATTTTGATGATGCACATCGTGATTAGGGGCCCCAAAAGTATTTCGACCAACCGACACAATCTCAAGTCATTTTACATTTGGTCAAATTGGTGGCTGATTCATATGAATCCTGTGAACATCCAAAAGGTTTGACAACCACAAAGTGTCTATACTTCACCATGCATCACAGAAGTAAATAAATATATAAGGTAAGTGTTTTATGCTCTTCAACTGCAGAAGTTGGCTGTCACTGTAACTAAATCGCGAAACTGTACATTTTCAGTATAGTATATTGTTTTATAATTGAACACTTAATTTTTTGTGTCAAATGTTTTGCTATAAAAATGCTTGTACTTAGCAATGAGAGAAGCGAAAGGCTTTAAAAAATGTAATCAACCGAACCTTTCAACGAGATAACAGACAAAATGCATTTGACATGTTCTACAACTTTTATTAACTTAAATTATAAAACGTTCAACTTTAGATTTTATATTGCTTCATTCATGCACTGTAAAAAATCCAACTTATTTTTTGTATGACAAATTCAGCTTTTAAAGTTTATTCAACTATTTTACATGAAAAAAGTTGAGGTAACTCAAAAATGTTCTGAAGCTGGTTGCCTTAAACTTTTAAGTTTTCTCAACTTTTATTTTTATTTTTTTATTTTTTACAGTGTGGGTTCAATAGACCCTTTTCATATTTCCGGGTTTCTCAGAAGCGGAAGTCATCATAGTTGGGTAAGTTTCTATAGTGGTGAATAAGAGACTACACACTCAAAAAAATAACTCATTGGACAAAATCAATTTAATTGAGGGCATCCAATAAATATGTATGTAGCTGAAACTCATAAAAAACTAATTCATGCAATAAAATGTAATTGAGTTGGTCCAACTCAATTTGGGCCAATATAATTGAGTGGTCCAAGATCCAGTGACCAGTTTAGTGTCGTCAAAATGATTCATGTAGTTTTAACACAAAGGAATTAAGTAAACTTCTGTATTAAATATAGTTTATGGTTCACTGAACACAATGACATTAAGTTATGACAAAATCTTTTTAAAAAATCATGGTACTTTAGCTAATTTTAATTAATTAAACTGAACAAAAGGCAACACATATTTTTTGAGTGGATTAAATATATTTTTGTTGTCCGATTTGGTCAAAGAGCAAAAGAAAAACTTCAGTCGTGTTTTTACAACTTTCAAAAAGAGGGAAAAAAGAGAGAGATTAATAACAGTAATCAGAAGAGAGAAAGATGTAATTTTTACCGTCACTCCCATACTCATAGAAACACCCTCACTGCAGCGTTTAAGTTTCATGTAATTTGATGCAAAGGTAATATAAAGTATACTGTTATAAATGTACATACTTTTTTTCATGAAAATATAAAACAATTTGCAGGATTTATGATGTTGATGACCATTAAAATGTGTCATCACAGTCTGTGAAAGGGTCCTTTGAGATCACGGCCAGAACGAAGCATAGTTTTCTGAAATCACATGACTTGGTCTGAAGCACTCATTTGAAAGATTGGTAAAATGTACAAGCTTCTTTAAGAATGCAGTCATATCACTATCTCCCTCCCACTTAGTTATATATTTTGTTTTCAATCTAATGTAATGACATTCATACATGTTCTACACGTTGGGGCGATTGTATATTCTTTCACTGCTCATAAAGAGAGAAAAACGTGCGAGGAAGAGCAATAGGCATACAAAGAAAAAGAGAGAGAGAAAAAACAGATGGGAATTTTGAATTTGGGTCTGTGTATGTGTGTCTTAGAGAAAGGGAGCCTCTTATTCTCTCTCAGCAGGAGCTTGGCCTAAACTTCGGCCTAGTCTCGTCTGCCCAGCAGGAGACTTTCCTGAGTTGACTGCCCAAGGGAGGGGCACCTGCCCCTGCCACAAACACTGCAGCGGACAAGGAGGGGAGTGTGAGGATGGAAAGACACTCAGGATTCCAGGAACAGGAACATGTGTTGGATTTATGAAGCACACAGGTAACACAAAACGATGCAGTGAAAAAAAGGGAACTATTTCCCCCCATACATACCTCTGAGGTCTGTCTTCAACAGCTTTCTGCAGCCTCCTACAAAATGAGAGCTTTCTCTCCGACACAGTCATAATGGTTATTGTTGGAAACCTCAACCATACCAGCTCTTGGTGACTACCAATATAAACTGACAGCTTATGGATTTGCTGCCCTCCCTCATGGCAATATTTTCCACTGTTTGGGTTCGTTGGATACTAGCATATGTTTCAAGTTTATCACATGCTCAATCATTCAGACCCTCTTGAGAGAGAACAACGGAGAGAGGGTCTGAGTTCAAGACCCCAAAGTCCTCCAGCTGAACTTGAATATTGTTATTAAACTATTAGGTTTAGTATGTCCTGAAAGTCTTCTTCATGCTTAATACTTTTAAATGAATCTGAATCAGCAGATAGATGAGCATAATAATTCACCCAAATTAACATTTTTCATCATTTACTCACTTTTACTCAGTCATTTTGACCCAATATTATTTTCTTTCTTCTGTGAAACGCAAAATGTTATGTTTGGCAATAAAAAAAAATCCTGCGAAGAAAGATTGATTTATACTGTCAAGCACCAAAAAAGCAATATAAAGTTTCACAGAAGTTGTCCATTTGACTAATGCACTATATTCCAAGCCATTCTATAACTTTGTGTATACAATCAAATGTATGCTATTATCCACTGATTATCATAACTGATAAAACATTTATGCATTTGGCAGATGCTTTTTAAATGACTTAAATTGCATTGAAGGTACATATTTTATCAGTTCTTGATTTCCCTGGCAATCAAGTCCCATGACCTTGTTGCTAGCTCCATGCTCTAGGCCTACTGTTTGAGCTATAAAAGGCACTGATAATCTTCCCCTCCATCAGATCTCAAATTTAATAAGCATGTTGTCACAATCACGTATCATATACAGACTGTGTCATATTCAGCATATTTGAAAAAAGCAGATGAGATATTAGAGCTACGGTATTGAGGAAGACTATTAGTGAAAACTGACAAATTAGGCTACATTTCTACACAAAGCGTATGGCTTCAGTAGACTTTAAATATAGTGCATTATTTTGGGCTATACTTTCATGACACCTTTTGAAACTTGACAATAAAAACACGATCCATTTTACATGTTTGGAACACCGAGGCTTAGACATGCTTAAAGGGTTAACTCACCCACAAATTAAAATTAGCCCATGATTTACTCACCCTCAAGTAATCCTAGGTGTATCTTTGATACCAATCTTTCATTTGAAAGCCACGTTTCTAGCATCTGTAAAACTGCATTCTACCATCTTAAAAATATATCTAAACTACGTCACATGCTTTCAATGCAAAATGCTGAACAATTAGTACATGCGTTCATGAGCTCAAGGCTAGATTATTGTAATGCTCTACTGGGTGGTTGCCCTGCTCGCCTAATAAATAAACTCCAGCTGGTCCAAAACGCAGCAGCTCGAGTTCTTACTAGAACCAGAAAGTACGATCATATTAGTCCAGTTCTGTCAACACTGCACTGGCTCCTATTAAACATTGCATACATTTTAAAATCTTGCTTATTACTTATAAAGCAATAAATGGTTTAGCTCCCAGTACTTGAGTGAGCTCTTAACGCATTATACTCCATCACGTCAATTGCGGTCTCTAAACTCTGGCCAGTTGAAAATACCTAGAATATCTAAATCAACTGCAGGCGGATCCTTTTCCTATTTAGCACCTAAACTCTGGAACAGTCTTCCTAGCATTGTTCAGGAAGCAGACACACTCTGTCAGTTTAAATCTAGACTAAAAACGCATCTCTTTACTATGGCATACACATAGACCATTTTTAACTTTCTTTATTCAAATCAAATGACTGATTGTTAGGTTGCATTAACTAGGTCAGCCGAACGGAACACTTCCCATAACACCTGATGTACTCGTTACATCATAAAAAGAGTAGCATCCACACTAATGTTAGTCTCTCTGTTTATCCCGAGGTTTACTGCAGTCGGCGGATCCAGGCCGTGTCCGGATCGGATGGTGGACCTGCATCTGGACATGACCATCCTGGAGTGTCTGCTGAGACCGTGTCCATTAGTGTCTCCTCTGAATTTGCCTCACCGAACGTCATCCTCAATTAACCCGTCTCGGCGCAATAACTCCGATCTTTCAAGTATTCATATTCTTGTGTAATCGACGCGCCATCCTAAATGAGCCCGTCTCGTGCGTCATACCCAAAATTTTGAATATTCCTATCTAATATGATTTATGACCTGCAAGGTTGCCAGAGTAATAATTATACACTGTTAATAATAGGCCAGAGGAGAACTGGCACCCGACTGAGTCTGGTTTCTCCCAAGGTTTATTTTTCTCCATCATGCCCTGATGGAGTTTTGGTTCCTTGCCACTGTCGCCTTTGGCTTGGCTTGCTCAGTTGGGGACACTCAAATTATGATCCAAGTTACTCAACTAAATATACAAAGAGAATTTATTAATTTGGTCATATATAATTCTATAAACTATACAAATTAAACTAGCCAAATCAAATTTTGTTGCAATGTTGTCCTGTTTAACACTGTGAAGCTGCTTTGAAACAATCGTCATTGTAAAAGCGCTATATAAATAAAGTTGATTGATTGATTGATTGATATGACATTCTTCTTTCAGACGAATAAAAGTTGAGTTATATTTAAAAAAAAAAAGTCCTGGCTCTTCCAAGCTTTATAATGGCAGTAACTGTTGCATAAAAGAGCATATTTCCATAAAAGAGCATCTGTCCGTCAAATAACCGCTCCACACGGCTCCGGGAGGTTAATAAATGCTTTTGGGAGTGATTCGATGTGTTTGTGTAAGCAAAATATCCATATTTAAAACTTTATTAAGTAAAGTTTCGGCCGATCGCCTTCCGTATTTAGTTTGTGGAAAAAGTGTTGAAAGTGCCTCTGCAGTTCAAAGGCTTACGCTACCAGGTACGCTCGTCAGACGTCGCGTACGCATCTTGAACTCAAGAGGCACTTTCAACACTTTTCAACAGAAGGCGATCGGCTGGAACTTTAATTCAAAAAGTTTTAAATATAGATATTTTTCTTGCACATACTTTTGCTTAAGAAGGCCTTTATTAACCCCCGGAGCCACATGGAGCATCTTATTTGATGGACAGATGCATTTTTTATCGACTTCAAAGACATTCAATGCCATTATAAAGCTTGGAAGGGCCAGGACTTTTTTAATATAATTCAACTTTTATTCGTCTGAAAGAAGAATGTCATAAACACATGGGCTAATTTTCATTTTTGGGTGAACTAAGCCTTTAAAATACAAATAAATTAAGGTAAGATAGTTCACCCCAAAATGTAAATTCTGTCATCACTTACTCACCCTCAAGTTCATAAAATCCTGTTTGAATTTATTTCTTCTGCTGAACAGAAAAGAAGATATTTTGAAGAATATGGGTAACCAAACAGTTGATGGGCCCCATTGACTTCCATAGTATATATTTTTATGGAACTTAATGGGACCCATCAACGGTTACAGACATTCTTCAGAATATCGTCTTTTGTGTTCAGCAGAAGAAAGAAATGCTTACAGGTTTGGAACAATTTGAGGCTGAGTAATCCTCAATAGTAATCTTTTTAGGGTGAACTATCCATTTAATACATGGTTGCAACGACGTGGCAGTGAGTAAACGGTGAGCTATTATTTAATATAAAATAACTGACACATTAAAAACACTACAAAATTGTTTCCCACAGGATTTACCCAGTGTGGATCAGTGGGATAAACTGAAGCTGCTGTGGCAACAGTATTCTCATGCAATAGAACATTATTTATGACTTCCAACGGTCTGATCACACTGTGAGGTAGGAACATATACGGTCTTACTCCTTCAACATGCTATGTTTCTCAGGTAAATGGAAACACATGCCCAAGGAAAATGAAAAGAGAGAGGGAGGTGCACACATCAGGTCCTCATGGAGTCCCATGTTAGATGGCGTTTTTCAAAGTACATTATAGAGATTGGATGGATCTTTTAGACCAAATGAGGAGAACATCAGTGTTTTATGATATAGCGCAACGAAATCACAACCCCACACATAAAACATTTTGTTCAAAGGCAGATATGTGTTGGATCGCTTATCTAATTCAGGATGTCACATTATTAAGTTGCTATAGTGTATTATTGATTTTATATTCTTTTTTATCATCAACAGAAAACACCTGCCAAGACTGCTATGTCCCAAATACATCCCAAAGGGGCTAAAGACACCCCTGTGACACACACAGTCATCTACGATCTTTACTGCTCTGTCAAAAAACAATATTTGTTCATGTGCGTCACAGAGCAGCAGGCAACCACAAACCAATACAGCGCTATTATTCAACAATACGCATGAATTGCACACATTACAAATAGGTTCCTTTTCGGGTAGTCTGTACTTGTTTATGTTGGTACAAACTGCATTACAAATTTGACTAACCAAATGTGAAGGATAAAGCACACACACCAACAGTTGTGGGTCAGTTTCAGAAAGTGCAAAAAGCTGATACAGACTCAATAAGGCTGATATTATCCAATGAAAACATGGTCAGATCCAAGCACTGCAGTGCAATACACACACACGCCATGCAAGACCCACAAAAAAGTGAATGCTAGCAAAAGCATAGTCCGGGCCAATGAAGACACATAAATAAATGCTTCCTGAATGAAACCCATATTTCATTTTTTCTTGATCTCCCCCTCTTGTTCTTTTCTGTGTTTTTCTCCTCATTTCTAATTAATTTCTTGTCATTCTTCTTTCTAATGCTATCCTTTCATTCTCTCTCTCTTCATTTTCTTCACTGAAACCCCATCTGCTATTGTAATAAGGACGTTACTGCTTTACAGTATCACGTTTCTGCAGTATCATTTAGGCAGTGTCAAGAAGCTATGGGGGTAAATTGATGCCAAAACCATTGAAAATGGACAGACACTGTCCAAGTACAAGTCACTGATTTGTATTTGTGAATCAGGACATTTATTTGTGGATTTAATCTTTTTGTCGATCGTGCTTTATATTTGTGGATCACAAAGAGTTTGTTTGAGGACTTTGTATCTATTTTTAGATCTTGTTTTACATTTGCGGATCATGAGGAGTTTGTTTGCAGATATTTTATCTGTTTGTAGATTGTGTTTTGTGTTTACAAGTTGTAATATCTGTTTGTGACTTTTAGTCTGTCAATTTTCAATGGTTTTGGCATCAATTTACCCCCATAGGGAAGCCTTCTAAAGCTTCCCAGAAGACTCATTCAGATCATGAACCATTCTGCTGTTGTTCTTACATAGAATATTTCTTTATTGACAATTGTATGTTATCATAAGCACCTCAGATTTCATTTATAATTCTTTCAGCCAAGCTTTCTTGTGCAAAGCAATGCATTATTAAACAGTAAATCATAACAAATAGAATACAAGCAAGCTAGAACAATAAAACAAAAAATCTTTTCAAAAATATATTTTGAAGGGTCCAGGTTTGGTGCAATTTTTCAAATACAGCATGTTTTTTTAGAACATTTGATCTCAAAATTTTAGAGATATAAATATTTCCCTGGCTGACATTTTCCATTAACATGCATATATAGGGGCAAACATGTAGTTTTAGAAATGGAACAAACGTGTCGAGATATGCTACTGGAAACAATTTGTATTAAGAGTGGTTCAAAATTCAAAATTTTGTTTAAAATTGCATAATTCAATTTAATTATGACAAAAACAGAATCAGGTAGAATTTTAAAAAGGCAAATGATTCAAATAAGGTGCCAATAAATACACAAAGTCAGGATTGTAACAGATCTGTTGGCTAAAAAAGATGTTTAGTCGAGTATAATGAAGTACCTCATGGAGAACAATGTCCTATTGGAGAATGAGAGAATTTGTGTCCTGGCTTCATGACAGAAGTGATTTATCCTCCTCAAAAGAGCAAACTCTGACAAGTCCTTTAGCTTTGAGCCAAATCCATGTCATTTCTCCTTTGCAGTTAACCCAATTTGGTAGTTAAATGTTTCACACCTGCTTTTACAGTATCCTGGGGCGATTCATGAATCCTGACAAAGCTTGTCCTTTCAAGTTGCCCTATAAACAGATGTTACACATTTTTGTCCACTAGTATTTAACAGTGGTGTGACCAGAATTGATTACCGACTCAAAGGTGACAAACCCTAAAGATTTCAGAAACACTTCCATAAGATTTCATCATTTTAGTATTTCATTTTGGTTTGCAGGGACATTGTTGCTGATCATATTAACTATAATTATACAGTCAAACCAAAATTTATTCAGACACCTTCAACATTTTCTCACATTATCAGTTTATCCACTATAGTTTAGAAAATGGTAATAAAATATGACAAGAACTGTGTCAGAACAAATTCATCTTGATAATGTCAGATAACTTTGATAGAAAGGTAATGGATTACGATCAACCAATCAGCTGTCAGCTGTTAAATTTAAGTACACAATTAGATAATACCAATTTAGGTCAACCAATTACCATGCAATGCTTCATTTTGTTCAGTCTGTGGTGTAAAGGGTCGCATTAGCAATTAAAGAAAAAACACTTAAGCAAAATGTGTCAGGTCAAAGTGTCTGAATATTTTTGGTCCCAAATTGTATACATTTTACTGGTGTCTGAATCCTTTTTGGTTTGACTGTATATGTACAGGGGTCCAGCGAGCAGAAAATACACCATCAGTGGCTTGGATTAGAGAGTATTACTATATTTGCACAGCGTACAAAGCTATAATCTTTAAGCCTTTTATCACCAAAAGTAATAATCTGTGTAATGAACATAACTATGCACAGTCTTATTGGTCATGGGCTGCACTAATTGGCAAACATAATAATGGGCAGCTGTTATTGTTGTTCAGAGCTGCCCTTGTGGCAGAGTGGGGCAGCCACACTTATCGCCTTCCTGCTGGTCCGCCTGCGCTTGCCTGTCAGCAGTGTGTAGAAGAAGGGATTCACACACGAGTTTCCATAAGTCAACCCTGTGAGGATGCGATTAATGGTCACCTGCGTGCCCACCGGCACCACACGCAGAACCTCAGGCCGATACAATGGTAGGAGCTGCCAGATCCAGAATGGAAGGAAACAAGCCCAGAATGTTAGCACAATCCCCAAGATGAGGAGCAGGACTTTGGGGCGAGGTGCACGTGGCGGGTAGGCATTACTCCCTCCGACCCAAGCTGGTTGCGTCTGAGATACCCAGTAAAGTCTACCCAAAGCTGCATACAAAGCTCCAATGGCCAGCCCTGGGCCTAGGATGCTGGTGCAGAAGAGCACACTGAGGTACGCTTTCGAACTCTGCTCATCCCAGGCGGGAACGCATAACTTGCCTTCCTGGTTCTCTCCGTCTTCAAGATGCAAAGTGATCATCATGGGCAAACTGAGAGCCACGGCAAAGCCCCAGGCCAAAGCGACTCGCAGGAGTCCAGAGGAAGGTGTGGACGAGGCTGCCAGTGGATCAGCCACAGCTCGATACCTATCCAGACTCATAGCAGTGAGGGTGAAGATGCTTGCGTGCATGGTGAGCAAGTCCAGACTGAGTAGGAGCCGGCAGCCGAGTTCACCGAAGGCCCAGTCAGATGCCAGGCTGTCGTACACAATGAAGGGAGCAGTGGAGAGGTACACCAGGTCTGCTAAAGCCAGGCTCAGAACCTGCAGGTGAAGGGAGGAAGAGGAGGAGGACGAGGTAGGAGAGGATGAGGGAGAGAAAGAAGGGGAGGAGGTGCCAAGGCAAGAGGGACTGTAACAGCAGGTAGGAGCGGTGCGTCGCCGCCTTGACATCCTGCGGCGGCGAATCAGAAGCCCTAGGGTGTACAGGTTGCCCAGAATGCCCAGTAGAGAAAGGAGGGATAGAAAAAAGCAAAAGAGAGCAGTGGAAGCTACACTTGGGGATGGGGAGAGAGAGGGAGAGGATGATGGAAGGGAGAGGTTAGTGAGAAAGGGAAAGGTGTGTGAAGGTGAAGGGGAATAGGGAAGGGATGTAGAGCCAGAGATGTCCATTTGTCCAAGACGGCAAGAGTCCCAAAATGAGTGACCTTCTGAGAGAAGGAAGCCAGTGGTAACTTCAGAGTGTATTAGGGTATTTACTGTGCCCAGGTTTTCAGGGAATCCAAATTAGAATGGGAGAGCTGTGAGTGGACTGCTTTAATGGGTGATGTAGAAGAGAGAAACAAGAGACAAAAAAAAAGAAACATAACAGTTAACTAGTGCACTAAATATCATACATATCATCAATATAATTAAAAAGATAATTAACCATTAGCTGCACAGCACCAGTAGGTTATTGACAGACGTTCGTCCCATACACTCTTTAAAATAAAGGTTCAAAACAGTTCTTAATATATATATTTTTTAATATAAAAAAAATGATAATAATCTAAAGAAAATGTGTCCCCCACCATGCATAAAGAACCCTTTGTGGAATTGAAAGGTTCCAAGATTATTCATGGAAGCATTGATTCCAATAAATAACCTTTATTTTTAAGAGTGTACTAAGAGTTCAACCAGCTAATGTCAACACAGCAAACTTGGTAAGATTAGTTCTACTAACATATTAGCTATTATTAGCTTAGCTATTATTGGTAGCCTATTATTAAAATTGATTCCCAGCACAATTACCCCGGCTGTTTAGTGCGCCCTGCTCTAAAATTGTCCTCTCAAACCTGAAAGTCCTGGAAAAAAAACAAGACAATGAAACACTTGACTGTATACTTTGTATAGCCTGTACGTCGCCATAAAGCGGTAATTTGGTACTTCTCTCGTGGAATTCTTTTCCTCATCATCATGACGGTTTGAAGATCAAAGCCCTGCCGGGGGGCGCACGAACACATACGGGAAAGAATTATAGGTGGCACATGGTGACCCTGAGAGAGAGACGGGTTACGAGCTACTGTTGAAGTGAAGCACGGGCACAGGCAGTGAGGCTACCCGCTGCGCCCATTACCAGGATGCTTTAAATAACACGTTTTAGTTTGAAACAGAGATCGACAGATTTTCTAGCGTTAATTTATCTATTAATTCAATACAAATATGTGTTTTATTTCATTTAAATTATGAGATGCCAATTAATTAAAGCTATAAGATAAATAGGCTAGTTGGTAATCCATAGCAAAGAGTTTGAAGCGCCTAATTGAATCCTAGTAATTTTAGTTCTTGTTGTAATTTAGTTTTCATATAAAAATGCCAAACACGTAGTCTGCATTAAATTAGGTGAAATCGGGGAATGTTGCACCACGGAGTGAGTTGTAACACCATCAGTTTAACCAAATTAGCTACAGTGGTGAGACTCATTCTTCGTGAGGTGACAGCAGAAGTGTGTAGCGTGTTAAACATATAAAGGATTTATAGGAGAAAACAAAAGCATATTTTAAGGTAAGAAAGTGTAATTTCATGTTGAACGAATGACGACAGAATTAGCAGAAATATTATCTGAATCAGCAAGTCAATGCTGATCTTGTTTAATTTGTATATAGGTAGCTAACATCCACATAAGCTCTTCACCTGTTTTAAAAAAATAGAAATCTGACCCCTGAGATGGGGAGGGTTGAAACAGTTTCCATAGGCTACTCCTGTATAAAGACTTATCAAAACGGGACAAGTGTAGGCCACTTGACACAAACGCACACTGTGTTATGTTGAATAAATAACAACTAAACAACTAAAAATAATATAGCCTAGTCATATATATATATATATAATATATATTAAAAAATATATGTATGTATGTGTGTGTATATATGTGTGTGTGTGTGTGTTTCCATTTTTAAGTTTTTCTTTATTTATTTAGTAGCCTAGCCCATGTATTTATTGTTTTGAATTACATTAAATTAGATAGGTGCGATGATTATTTAAAAATAAACAAGTAAATCCACAAATTCATCTTAAACGAAAACAGTTTTGGTAACAATTTATTTCACAGTGTCCTTGATACATATGTTATGTAGCCTACATACCATATAGCCTATTAATAACAGTAAATTATGCATAATTACATGCCAAATCCTAATCATGACATAACCCATGTTGTTAATAGCCTACTCAGTGCTGTATAATTAGCCTAAACTGTAACAATGACACCTTAAAATAAAGTGTAACCAATGTTTTCTACAATCCGATAGATTGTAATGAACAGCACTGTTACATTCATTTAATGCATGTAGCCTATATTCGTAAATGTATAATAGCCTTATCAGAGAAACGTGGTGATATTAAAGGTCTATCAAAATGTGTGACAGATGTTAACGAAAAATGTTACAACACTTCCCGGTCTTCCCCTATTAGCTAATACGCGTCCTTAATAGAAAACTCAATGCTTGTCGCATACGTAACGGCATGTTAAGACGGCATAAACTTTAAGCTATTATTCAAACAAACAATGTCTCAGAATAATAGTCTAATAAATACAACAGCATAGTATTACAGCCCGTTTTTCGTTTAACTTCTGACTAAACAACGAACCAAATTAATTGGACTAAAATTAGTCAGACGCATTAAACATTATTTTTTGAACCCGAAAATTGTCTTACCCTTAATTGAGTAGCTATTCAGAGATGGCATGTTCCATGTGTCGGCATATCCACACTTAAAACCGCGAGGCAATGACGAAACCCCCACTAGAATATCCTAATTAAATTGTGTTTGTACAAAGTATAAATCACAAGGCCCAGCGAGTTGTTAATGTTCCTCTGAGGACAGACTTAAAGAAACTTTAGGATGGTGTAGAATATCTCTGTGACAGTCAGTCCACCCCTCTCCTCTCACCCATATGTTGTCTGAAGCAAATGAAGGGAGGGATGACGAGACGCTGTGCTGAAGGACTGGAGAAAGAAGGGTGCATGTCTTTTAATAAAGACCGACTATTATGAATGGCCTAGGAGGGAGACAATTGATCTTCATTGGCAGAGGACTGAATGTGATTTGATGGTTAGTCTCTAAGCCATGACTGATTTTCTTTGTGATGTTCATTAAGTTCTCTCTTGTGATTAGATACCTTCAGCCCACTTTTAACGAACATTTTTACGAGTGAAAAAATCTGTGCTTGGGGGCAGTATTTATCAGTGCCAAAAGCAATACAGTCAGTATACCATAGGAAAAACACTTGTAAATGTCAGAACAATATTTATGTCCACCATCCATCAAAGTTATTTGGGTTTGGGAGCATGCAAGGGATATTTTAGGTCGAATTTATTAGGGAATTGTAAGAATTACAACAACCAACATGAAAAGGTATGTAAAAGTTGTGCAGGTACTCACAGGACAAATGAACACGTTCTTAAACCCATTCTTTGAGGCTGGACTGAATCATGCGTGAAAAATGTTGGATGAAATTTTGATACACAATCCAAACCACAGCTGAGGCAGTGAAAACCATTTAATCACTTAAAAAATATGGTATCGCTCCCTAACGACCATACAGGAATACATAACCATTAATGGAGAGAAAACGTTTCAGTGGAAAGACATTTTCACCTCCTTAGTCATGCAAAAGTTAAAATGATGCATGCGTGGACATCTTGCTGTCCTTTAGAACCACATGAATGGATCCTTAAAGGGATAGTACACCAAAAAAAGCAATTAATTCAGTCATTATTTGCACCCTCATGTCATTTCAAAATAAAGGTTCTTTGGCGGGGTGTATGGTTCCACGAACAACCTTTAATATCCAAAGAACCTTTCCATTGCACAATAGGTTCTTTATAGTGCAGAAAGGTTTCTTTAGAATATAAAATGGCTTATGACGTTCTTCTGTGAAAAATCTGACAGTGAAAGTCAGTGGGGTTCGATGTTGTTCTGGACCCCCTTGACATTCACTAGGGGAGACCGGGTATAGTTGTTACATGGGGAGAGCTGTAACACCATAGATATCCATAATAAAGGCTAGATGTCTTACGGCGGAGTCTCTAATGTCATCACCGGCGGCCATCTTGTCACAGGCAGGGCTCTGTGGTACATGATGTAAGGCAAGTGATCTGCATGAACACAAATAGTCTTATCTCACTGAAATCTTGACGTATTTACAAATGGTTTGGTTTCTTGCAAATGTTATTAACGTGACTATAATTATGGCTGCTTGAACAAATTATGAATAATTTTTCATAAGTATGCAGTGTCATAACTACATCTCTGAGGTTTATAATAAACCAAACAGTTTGAAAATCAGTAGAAAATTTAGCAAGTTATGGTTATTTAAAAAGTGCAAGCACCCATGAAAACAATGTTACGAGTGAGCAAGCTGCCTGTGACAAGATGGCCGTCAGGTGCGGACGTCGACCTCCATTGGCCAGCAGCGTGGACGAGACATCTAGCCTTTATTATGGATATCTATGTGTAACACTACCAATTACACAAATCACAAATAAGATAGGAGTCATATGACAGTTTCAGTTTCAACAAAGGACCAATTTGTTTTTGTCATCATCTCACAAAGTCAAAAATTAATTGTTGAATTTACTTTAAAAAAAGCATGGTCAAGTGGTCCCAAGCAACTATATTGAGTAATTTTTTACAAATAACAATTTAGTTATATTATGAACAAAAGAAATTCAAGTAAAAGATGACACCATGTAAATACATGGCACTTTGAGTAAATACAAACTATTTGAATTTGTCACGGTTACATAATAGTTTACTTAATAATGTTATGTTCAATTAGGATATGTTAGGATACGACTATTTGCTCTACAAGTGTGAGTGGAAATATATTAAATAACATCAAGCATATTTTCAGAAACAAAATCCAAAAATAACCCATTGGTCAAACTCAATTTAATTGAGTGCAGGAATTCCATCCAAAAAATGTGTGTATATGAAAACACAGGCACCAATCTTCTGCATAATGGTAACCACAAAATTACAGAAACGTCTCTAAATGTCCAACATAACTTAACATTAAACACTTACATAAACTAACACATTTCCCTTTACTGAAAAACACGTAAAATAACACTTTAATCCCTAAATTTACTCTCCTAATGCAGTCCCTTGCAAAGCATGCTGGGAACTACAGATCCACTGCCCAGTTGTTTCGTTTCACTCAACAATGTTAAAGGTGACTGAACAAACACTTATTAAGTAAAGATGTCATTATACTCATTATTAGTAGAAACAACTCAGTAAATTTAAGTTTAAGGAGTTTTTTAAGTAATGTGAACAAATATGATTTGAGTGCAAGTTCTTTCTTATTTTTAGTGTATAGTTGAAAAAAATTTAATTGTTGCCATTTGTAGTAGACAAATTTGGGTACTTTGCCTAAAAGTTTCAGACGTGTAGCTAAAAAGGGTAGTTTTAAGTTACCAAGTCTGCCCTATGGAAAAACAAAGCTTCAAAAATATCTTATTTTGTATTTCACTGAAGAAAGAAAGTTTAGGGTGGATAATGATGACAGAATATTCAATTTTGGGTAAACTAACCCTTTAAACTTTTGTTAAACCAAGAAGGGAAACAAAAAATGGGGAAAGTGATACTTGAGCTGCAAACAGTTTTGATTATGGTGACTGGTTTTCCTTTGTTTTGATATCATTTCAGTGTAAACCACAAAAAATGAGAGCTTTCAACCAGTCAGGTCAGAATGTGTGAATACAAAACACCAAAATCGAATTAGATTCTAACTGGGAACAGCGGCTCAAAGTTAAAAATGTTTAAAAAAAATGCTTTTATATGACCAAGATTAGTTATCATACAGTGCCTCTATTAATATTCAACCACTTATTTCAGTTATAAAGTGATTCTGAATTCAAATGGTTTCTAGATCTTTGAAGCACACGAGTGGGTCAGTGGACTCATGTTCTTTCCTGTAAAATGAAGATGATTCATAAGATGAAGGCGGTCCAGTGTAAAGGAACAACCGGCGTAAATTACCGTCCAGTGAGAAAGAAAGAGTAATAGAGTGAGAGAAAGAGACAGAGAGCAAAAGTTACAACCCCCGTCTCCTCATGAGCTACTGACAGCAAATTCAGCGTTGCACTGCGTGCCAACACACATCTACACAAGGCCAACAAACACATATCTGCACATCTACTGCACTCCTGCCAACACACACACACACACACACACCGCTGACACACTTCAACTTAACACCACCTCTGAACACCCGATACGGTCAACACTCAAACACATCTAATCAATGGAGTAAGGAGAGTATGTGTGTAGTTGACCGCAAGAGCCCTGCAGCCAACTGGATCATAATCGCAGTCTATAGAGCCTGCTTAGTAAATTAGTCTCCTGGTTCAACTGTTCAGTGTTTCATTTTGTGACCGCAGTAAGTAAAATGAGTAAAACTGAAGGCATTTGAGTCACCAAAATATTTGCAAACACTCATTAAAGTGAATTACTGTTAGACTGCTAGACTTTCCATGATATTTTTTTTATAAAATTGTAGAGCTTAAAAATGGTCAGATTACTTTTTTCTCAGAAAAATTCAGTCCAAAATGGACATTGTATCATTGGTAAGACCTTTAAGTTGTATATATTGTACTACATATTAATGCTACCACACTTCAGTTGTTCTACCCCTCAAAGTTTATTTATTTGTTTGCTCTTATGACAAATTACTTGTGATGTTTATAATTTGTAATTTGCTGTGAATTAATTTAATGTCATTTTTTATTTTTTTATTTTTTTATTTTATTGGCTTTTAATGAAAAATTACTTATGTTTACTATTTGTAAGTTGCATTTATTTTATTTTATTATTTTAATTTATTTTATTAGAAATTATTGGCTCTTATAAAAAAAATACTTGTGATGTTTATCATTTGTAAGTTGCTTTGAATTTATTTTATTTGTATTTTATTACACAGCTATTTGACATTAGCTTGTATGACAGTTCACCATGTCTGAAAAAAATAGAAACACCATAAAAGTACACTGTAAAAATTCTAACTTATATAACTTAAAAAAGCTAGTAACCTGGTTGCCTTAATTTTGAGTTCATTTAAAAAAAAATTGAGTTTATACAATGAAGGAAATTGTTTAATAAATAGAAACTCAAAATATTATTGTATCTGAACCTCATAAATAAAAAAGAAATTGGCATGTTTCACTGCATTATAACAAATAAAACACACAAATACACAATATGTTTACAAAATCTTTTAATAATATTTGAATAAAGGGTGATGTTGATTATGAAAAAGGTTCATTGTATTAACTCAAAATTTTAAGGCAAGGTAGCTTACTTTTAAAATATTTTTTACAGTGTTGACATCCTTGTTAGATATTTAAGTCTTCTGAAACCAATCTTGAATATGCAGAATTTAAAATAACTTTTGAGAGCTGCAGCTGAGATGAAGATTATTGTGAATAATGTTTTTTTATATAAGTCTGTTCCTCTCACAAGCTATATTGCTTCAAAATACCTTATTTATTTGAATTGTGTTTATAGCATTTTCCAGATTTCTTTGTTTAGCTTAAAGGGATAGTTCATGCAAAATGTATATTATGTCATCATTTAGTCATGCCATTCCAGACCAGTATTATTTATATTTTTAACTTTTTTAAACAAGGGGACCCAGTGTTGTGTTGAACCCATCTGACTTTCATTTTATGAACAAAAACTTTTAAATTCAATTACTTCCGAGCCGAGCTGAACCGAGCCGAGGTCACTATGAATTTTGCTTTACTTTTTTTTTTTGAACAACACAAGGTTGAGTAAATAACGACAAAGTTTTAATTTCATGTTCTTTATGCCTGTAGGTTTATTAGACTGGTAATCCTTCCTCAAGCCACAACTGTGTTTTTCTAAAACGGGTTACAACTCTTGTGTGAAGTCTGCAGGATTTAGAGAGGTGATCTGGGCTTAGCGTGTCCCAGGCATGTGCTGTATATTTGAGAACACAAGATGGACAGAGACAGGCACCAGGGCCGAGACGAGAAGAAGGGCAACATACCTCTCCCTGCGGGGTGTGTGGAATTTCAACAAATACCTGGCACAGGCCTGCCAAAATAGGCAAAGGAGAGAGAGATTAATAGAAAGAGAGACAGGCTGGACAGAGACAAAATTCAAGAGAGACACGGAACGTTTGTCTGATGTCTCAATAAAGGACGGACTGTGATTAACAAGTACAAAATGGAACAAAGATGTGACCAAGATGAAAATACAACAAAGTCTTAGTCTTTGTCAAACAAAATATGAAAAGTAAGAGGGAGAGAATGATAACATTTTAACATTGTAAGCTGGAAACTGTTTTTTACTTCTGACCTAAACTCAAACATCTCTGTAAAGCTCAAATACACAGATACCAAACTTAATGTCACTGCTGGCCATTTATCAAATGGATATTATATCTGATAGTGTTTAACATTCGGTTATGTTGGAATTCATAGGAGTCTCTGTTTTGTTACCGTTTTGTACATTATATTAGTACTATGGAAACTGCATGTTGCTTTATATTAAACAATTATTGTGTAAGTACAGTGATAGTCTCTTAGTTAATTATGTTAGCACATACTGTATATGTGCGCTATAATAGTTAGTGTGTTAGTGGATTTAAACGAAATAAGCTCACATTACTCACACTTTTGGGTTAAGTTACCATAACTTGTGTTTATTCAATGGTACCAATTCAGATTTACTT
This sequence comes from Gobiocypris rarus, assembly GCA_023029165.1. Taxonomy (NCBI): domain Eukaryota; kingdom Metazoa; phylum Chordata; class Actinopteri; order Cypriniformes; family Gobionidae; genus Gobiocypris; species Gobiocypris rarus. The sequence continues at coordinate 15,560,017 of CM040926.1, read as the reverse complement.
ATTTTTTTTACTTACATTTACTCAATTCATAAGGTATATTTCATAGCTTGAACCGCTTGCAGAATATGTGTGAATAGTGAATAATTTTGACAAAATAAGAGATCATATACAAAATGCCTTATTTTTATTTAGTACTGTCCTGAATAAAATATTTTACATATAAATTTTCTTTACACATATAGTCCACAAGACAAAACAATTGCTGAATTTAATAAAATTACCCATTGAAAAGTCTATGAACCCTTGATTAATACTATATGTTTTTCCCTGGATGATACACAACTTTTGTTTTGTTTTGTGATGGTTGTTCGTGAGTCCCTTGTTTGTCCTGAGCAGTTAAACTGCCCAAAGTTCTTCAGAAAAATCCTCCAGGTCCTGCAAACTCTTCGGTTTTCCAGCATCTTTTGCATATTTGAACCCTCTCCAGCAGTGACTGTATGATTTTGAGATCCATCTTTTCACAATTGAGGGTCTCAAAAACAACTATTAAAAAAGGTTCAAACATTCACTGGTGCTTCAGAAGGAAACAAGATGCATTAAGAGCCGGGGGTGAAAACTTTTGAACAGGATAATGATGTCCAATTTTTATTTTTTATTTTTTTTATTTAGTACTGCCCTTCAGAAGCAAAAGAAGATACCTGTTTCCCGGAAGACAAATCATACAGTTACTGCTGGAGAGGGTTCAAATATGCAAAAGATGCTGGAAAACTGCTCAGGATAAAGAAGTGGCTCAAGAACAACCATCACAAAACAGAACAACAGCCGTGGATCATCCAGGGAACGATGCACAGTATTAAGAATCAAGGGTTCATAAACTTTTGAACAGGGTTATTTGAATAAATCAGCTTTTTTTTGTCTTGTGAACTATATGTAAACATTTTTATGTAAAATATCTTATTCAGGACAGTACTAAATAAAAAATAACATGTATTTTGTATGATCTCTTTTATTTAGCTAAAAATATTCAGACTTTCTTCAAGTGGTTCACATACTGTTTCTTGCAACTGTATATTTTGCTTTTTACCTACTGGCATGTGTATCTTACACTGCTAAATTTGGCATTGTGTACTTTGCATTTTGTTCTTGGCATTGTGTACTCATATGACAAATTGCTTGTGATGTTCCTCATTTGTAAGTCACTTTGGTAATGTAATTAGCATAAAAATGCTTGTGGAAATTCATGTTGGTCTCTTCTGGAGGATTACCGCTTTTAGATTTTCAGCTAATCACTGCCCCTTTCAGGCTCTCAAACATTTTTGAAAGAACAGGCATCATCCTCATTTCATGCTGCTTTCTGACATGAGGCCTGTAGATTAACACATTAGATTTCATGGTGTGTGGTGTCTTGATACCTAAAGCTTAAGGGGAAGGTTCTGCCCTTCCCATGGTGTCTCTCTTCACATCAAAGGGATCATAATTGCCAGACACAACTGCCCAGCCCCACTGGGACCCCCAGCTCAACCTGTGTGTGTGTGTGTGTGTGTGTGTGTGTGTGTGTGTGTGTCTTTCAGTGCTATGCCACTACACATGGGTTTCTAACAAAAACAATCTGATTAAGGTACCTTGACATAAATAATCACAGACCCTTTAAATGGCTTTAATCCGCCCTTGTGCTTTGCTTACATTATGTTAATTAATTCTCCAAAGTCTTCGTCAGCCAATTGACAGATTGGCCTCATGTTTGACTTCTCCTTACAGCAGATTTAATTAAATGGGCGGACATTTTTGCGGGTAACGAACGGTTTGTTTCCCTGCAGACTGATTAGTAGAGTTCAAGATGAAATATTGATCTCGGTGCTGATGTTTATATTCACGTCACTTTCAGTAGTCCTCTGTAATAAAGATAAAGGACTGACATTCTTCCAACACTGTTTGTTTAATGGCCAACTTGCACGTAAATTAGATGCATTGAAAATCTTTATTTTGCTGTATGCATACATATAGAGAAACAAATGTTGCAGATAGCCTCTTTTTGTTTGTTTGTTACAATTCATAATTTGGACCAATAAGTTGACAAGGGACCAAATTCTGTAATGTTTCACTATATGTTTCAAGTAGTCAAGTATCAGCAAGGCTGTGAGCTTGAATGAATCAGTGCTTTTGAAGCAATAGATTGAGTGAATGATTCAATGTCTCACTCATAAAGAGAGTTCCTTATTTTGTTCCTGAATGAATCAGTGCTTTTGAACGAATTGGTTAACTGAATAATTCAATGGCTGCATCTTAATATGTATACTTATTAATGGAGAAAAAGAGTGTGTGGAAAGAGTAGTATGTCCAAATAAGTAAACAACAGTAAACAAAGGCAAAATTTGAAATCGCCCCCTATACCATCAAATAGGGCATTATTTGAGGGGGCATTTGCAGTGGCGTCCGAAACCATAGTAGATGTTATCAAGTGCACTCATTCAATCCCACATTGCACCACAATAACGAGTGTACAGCTGTTGTACACTTAACGGCTGTCCGAATTCACTCACTCGTTTTCATTCACTCCTTCAAGTGAACTGTGTTAGTGGACTAATGTAGGGAATAGTGGTTGATGGTTCAGGGGGGTCGAGTACAGAGTCCCTGAATGACCTACTACTTCCAGTGAGATTCTGATACCCATTCAATGGACATTTTACTACCCCATAAGGCCATGGGAGAGAATTTGTGAAATATCCAATATGTCCTCCAACAAGTACGCCTATATAGGTCATTTGTCACTTCCTTGAAATACGACCCATAGGAGCGTTCAGTAAAGTCGTGCCCCTATCGACGATATTTTAATTAATGAAATACGACACATAGAGCGTTTCCTAAAGTTGTTCTCCTGAGAACAACTTTAGGAAACGCTCTATGTGTCGTATTTCCCTTTTATCTGCATAATATTTCAGATTTTGCATAGCTCAATCTAGTACAACATGTGCTTATCATAAGTTTGAGCCCAGGGAACAAATGTGCTCATAAAGTGTGTATGCACTATAAATCACTGGGTAGGTTTAGGAATGGGGTGGGTGTAGTTATAAATAAATAAAAATATTTTTGCTAAATGGAAATATGACAAATGGTGGTAAAAAGTCCACACATTGCATTAAAATGAACACGCATTTTGATTGGTAATGACAGACATACGTCATTGACGTAAAGCATCACTGTCATTATTTTTATGCCAGCTAGAGAGCGCATGACTTTAAAACGTTAATATAGGTCGTAAAAAGATGCTTGAAAAACGACCTATAGAGTTGGGGTTTGGAGGACAGGTTGTATAATATTATAATAATCTATTAATAAAATGTATATTATACTAATACATAAGTAATGCTACTATTACTTTTGATGGTGATTGGAAAGAAATTGGTTAAATTGGCTATTGCGAGCTTAACTCTAATTTATCAAATTTTCCCCAAAATTTTGTCATTTTTGGTGCTTCTTCCACTGCAAGAACAAAAACATCTGACTTTCAGTTCAGCGTTTTATAGATCTGGCAACCCATGGTAGGTACAGAGATTGGATCAGACTCCAGTGGAGGTTGGCTTTTGTTCAGTTGGATGTTTATCTTATTCCTCGACCACACTGAACATGTGCTGAAAGGTAGCACAGGATTATGTCTACATTTATGAAAGTTAGATTATATAATCCCATTTTCCATGAAAATCCCCCAATCATGCTTTCCAATAACTGACATACTGTATGCTGAGACACATCACTTAATTGGGCTTTTTTAAAAACAGAAACGTTTAATACCAGTATTATTAACTATATGTTTTTAAATGTATTGAATCTGACCATGTTTATACACTATATTGACAAAAGTTTTGGGACGTCTGCCTTTACACACACATGAACTTTAATGACATCCCATTCTTAATCCGTAGGGTTTAATATGGAGTTGGCCCATCCTTTGCAGCTATAACATCTTCAACTCTTCTGGGAAGGCTTTCCACAAGGTTTAGGAGTGTGTTTTGGGGAATTTTTGACCATTCTTCTAGAAGCGCATTTGTAAGGTCAGTCACTATTGTTGGACGAGAAGGCCTGTCTCGCAGTCTCCACTCTACATCCCAAAGGTGTTCTATTGGGTTGAGGTCAGGACTCTGTGCAGGCCAGTCAAGTTCCTCCACACCAAACTCGCTCATCCATGTCTTTATGGACCTTGCCTTGTGCACTGGTGCGCAGCCATGTTGGAACAGGAAGGGGCCATCTCCAAACTGTGCCGACAAGGTTGGGTTTGTCCATGGATTGTCCAAAATGTCTTGATATGCTGAAGCATTAAGAGTTCCTTTCACTGGAACTAAGGGGCCAAGCCCAACCCCTGAAAAACAAGCCCACACCATAATCCACCATCCACCTAATTTTACACTTGGCACAATCCAGTCCAGCAAGTACCCCTCACCACTGCACAATTTGTATGTCTCTCATTAGACACACCCAATTCAAGTCTTACAGTCTCTACTAATGAGCTGATAAGTTGAATCAGGTGTGTTAGATAAGGCAGACATGCAAAATGTGCAGTGGTGAGGGGTCCCCAGGACCACTTTGAGAACCACTGCTCTAGAGAATACATCTCCACTGCTCTAGAGTCCAGTGGCGGCTTGCTTTACACCACTGCATTTGCTTTGCATTTCACTCGGTGATATAAGGCTTGAATGCAGCCCATGGAAACTCATTCCATGAAGCTCTCTATGCACTGCTCTTTAGCTAATCTGAAGGCCACATGAAGTTTGGAGGTCTGTATTTTGATTCTGCAGAAAGTCGGCGACTTCTGCATACTGTGTGCCTCAGCATGAGCTGACCCCACTCTGTGATTTTAAGTGGCCTAACACTTTGTGGCTGAGTTGCTGTTGTTCCCAATTGCTTCCACTTCGTTATAACAGTTAACTGTGGAATATTAGTGAGGAAATGTCACGAATGGACTTATTGCACAGGTGGCAACCTATCACGGTACCACGCTTGAATTCACTGAGCTACTGAGAGCGACCCATTCTTTCACAAATGTTTGTAGAAACGTCTGCATATATGCTTGATTTTATACACCTGTGGGCATGGAAGTGACTGGAACAACCCTGCTCCTGGGGACCCACTGTCCTGCAGAGTATAGCTCCAACCCTGATTAAAGACAGGTGAAGCTAATCAAGATCTTCAGGATCACTTGTTGAAAATACACAGGCAGGTGTGTTGAAGCAGGTTGGAAATAAACTTTGCAGGACAGTGGGTCCCCAGGAGCAGGGTTGAAGACCTTTGTCCTAAATGTAATTTAGGGAGGAGCAAGCCCATCTAATCTTCCAATCAACAGCCAACAGCCAGCAGCTGCTTACCCCTCCTCTGTCTCAGCTGTTCCAGCATCCCACCGCCTCCCCAAACTCCACTTTCATCTTAGGTACCTTGCCCTACATAATCATATCCTATATTTAGTCACTTTGGGGGTATATCAGAGCTCGAGTTGAAGCTGCTTCAAAGAGCCCCAGTGGACAGCAAGCCAAATAAGTTATATTTTAAGACTATCTGGGCAAACAAACGTTAATTTAATTAATGTAATATTCTTTTTTTTTTAATTAAAAGCATCCAATCAGGCAAAACAAATGATAGTGATTTGTAAATCAGCTTCAGATAAGAGTGTGGTCCAGGAGGGAATCTGGATTTCTCAAAAACAAGTCCAAATGTCCTAAACTTTATTAGGCTGTACAAAAAACAATAGTATGTGGTTATACTATAAACGGGACTTTAAAGCTGCAAATTAACATCACTATTAAGGCCACTTTCATCTTATAAAACCTAAAACGGATCCATTTTATTGTAAAACCACACATTCTTTTACATTTAGAGGCACATTCATTCCACTGTTTAAGCCAGTCACAGTATAACCATGTCCAGGTGAGTTTCTTTTTTTACACTTATATAACAAGACAATTTTTCACAGTGAACCATGTTAGCTGTCAAATTTTTTTACTGGTTCAGCAAGTGGCCAATCAAAAGAAAATATTATTCTCTCACTGACTGTCTATTCATTCAAAAGATCTCGTTCAGTCTGATGAAATAGAAACATTCTGCCCTCTAGTGGTTCATATGTGCCACCTCGTCTGTAACATGAAATTAAACGACGTTGATTTTTTTGTTCAATTTATTATGTTTATGTATTTGAATTTATTTTGATCAACTACTCAAACCCCTCCAAATATGTCATTTATGGCTGTAAAACATAAAACAATCAGTCTAAACCTATGAGCATCACATGTTGACGATAATATAGGCTAACCAAATATTGGATCCTATCTAATTTAATGTAATCCAAAACAATAAATACATGGGCTAGGCTAGCTAAATAAATAAAGAACAACTTAAAAATGGAAACACAAACACACACACACACACACACACACACACACACACATATATATATATATATATGTGTGTGTGTGTGTGTGTGTGTATATATATTAATGTATTTTGGATATCCAATCACTTCTCTTCTGCTAGCATGTCTGTTTCTGTCAGCCTCTCTTTCTGTTTCCGTGCCTGGAGAGCATTTTCCATCGATCAATCTCAATTTTTTTTTTTCCTCATGTAAGATAAAGGCAATCTCATTCATTCTCAATGTATATATCTTTTTTCTACTGTTATGCTTTGGTGCTGTATATATTAGTCATATCCACTTTCGAATGGACCTCGTAAGTCTATTGCACTAATGCTAAAACGTGCTGTGATGTTGATATGAACCAGACATCTGCTGATAATATGACGCAACAATGAAACATTATTACTTATATTATATATTCAGATGAATCCAGATAAGTTTGAGTGTCAATGGCGTGAAACAACGACTAAGTAAAGAGGGACAGTCAGACTGAGAGGATGCAGAAAGTGAGAGGAAAGGATGTGGCTGAGCTGACTGAAGTTTTCCCTGCCTGCTGGTGAGCGCGCGTGGAGCAGAGCACGCGGAGAGAGCCCACGCAACACTTTCACGCGCCGCAAAGCGTTTCAATGTGACGCATCCTCAAACAGCGGCCGCTTTATCTGACTTGTGCTTTAATATTAACTGAAATGAAAACAGTGTTATAGAAAAAAAATGAAATGGAATAGACACGACGCGTATATGGACTATAGCAATTTGATGACAGTTGTGCACGAGCCGGTGAGTGTCGTTTTTGTTCTTCAAACTTCAAAGCTGAGTTTTTCTTATATTATTTAAGTAAACTTACATTACCATATTAGCATATACTAGTATAACCTAGTTGTGCATGATGTAGTTCATTACGACGTACAATTAAACCTGATGTTTATCTGTTAATTGGTGTGCATAAATCATGAACACGAAACGAAACCACAAAACATTTCACAGCGAATTTACTCTAAATGTAGGTTAATTGCTTTATTAGTATGGACTTTGTTAGAACACAAACATAATTCAAATCGTTAAAACTTGTCTGTTGACCTGTGACCAGGTCAAGATGAAGGGCATTTCAATCAGGCCTCATTCACAGCAGCAAAACAAGGCTTGATTACTTTATAATAACTTTCATTGATCATTAAGTCATTCAAATGTTGTAGAAAATAGGGATATTTAGCTACACGCTCAAACAAATGTGTTTTTATTAATATATCATTAAAAAACAATAATGGGTAGCCTATTGGAGATCGGCATATCCTCAAATATGAATAGGCTATATGACAATCTGTAAATTAAACTTTCTTTGAAATTAAACAAAATTTCTTTGTAATCTATTACGCATTAGACCTATTGTAATGTTTGTTAATTTCAAAGTTATGAAAAGGATCCCCCAAGGCTATAGATTTAATAGTAGCTAATTTTTTCAATATTTTCTAGATTTCTATAGCCCATTTATTTAAATATATTCTGTAATATATTATTTGTAATTTAGATTAAAATACAGATTTGTTGCTACAACAGGACATTTCAATGTATTTCAGTGGTGTTTTAGTTTAGTTGGCTTTATTAATCCCAATTAGTTCATTCTATAAACCAACCCAAAACAAGTCCTCTCATAAACATGGCTGCATTAACTTTTTAGTAAACCCCATGGGGAGGCAATTGCACCCCAAATATGGCTTTTTGTTGTTGTTGTTGTTTTAAGATCAATAGTATAGCTGTTTTTCTTTAGTGCCACTGCAAAGAGGATTTTCGTTTAATTTCTCTGTCCTTCATCTGTCGCTGTTTATAGTATTATTAGTTCATAGTTGAGTGAGATTAACCTCAAGGTCATTAGTTCTAAGAATCAGTGCTTTCTTTCTTTTTTGAGTCCACAGGAGAGTGAAAAGGTTTATTTAGAAATGTTGGTGTGGCAAGCAAGATCACGATCACTTTCATTAGGAGAATCATGTGCTTGAGTATGATGTGAAAATGAACACTTAAATCTAAATGCTGTCAGATTAAAGGATTACCTTTTCATCTCCCATCCTCCTCCTCCACGTGATAGGCTGGAGAGAGAATCTGAAAGCGATAGCTTGTGAGAGTGATATGCTTTCTCCCATTTAATCTATTTCTCCTATTTCACTTTTGATGCATCACATGAGTGACTACAAACTACATTTGTATTTCTTGTGTGCAGAGGACAGGCAGGAGAAACACTGATAAAAGAAAAGGAGAAATAACAATGAGATGAAAAGATTTATGCGTTAATTCAGTCCAAAGATTAATCTTCAAGAATGCGAGAGGCAGAGCTGTAGGAGGTACAGAGAAAATTGAGCCAGAGATGGTTGAGATGATGAACATTGGAAAATAGATATTTCCATTAAAACATGCTCGAGGAGCATTTGAGTGCATGCGGTGAACGTGATTTCACCAAGTACAACATGTTCCTGGAACAACTTTCCAATCAACTAATCAGATTTGAAGGACAATTTCACAGTTTATGTGAAGTTTAGGACTAACTACATTTTCAGACAGAAATGTTGTACCAGGATCGACACAATTTTTTGAGCCAAGAACATGTCTTGCTTGGCAAAATCACAGTGAACGAGTGCAAACAGTGCATAATGTTATTCATTTCAAATAAACAGCAATCAAATAGGCTATGATTATAAGCGATAACAGTTTGTTTCGGGTCTAGGAATTTCACTTCGCTTGTCCATGTTTGCGTGGTCTAGACTCTAGACAGTAGACCAGGGGTCTCCAGACTTTTTTCATTTGAGAGATACTTTTTAAAAATGAAAGTGGAGACCCCATGCAGTAGACAGTCTGCGGAGATTTTTCTGTGAAACTTTTTTAGGTGACCTTATTTTGACAGTAGGTGGTGACAAGTGACTGTCTTTATGACATAGTCATTGAAACACAATTCAGCTGTTTTGTGATTAATTCAGGAATAAAGCACCACTGCATGGAGATGCAGAACTGTTAGTCGAAGTAACTCGCAGTACTGGGTCTATCACATAAGTTATTAACCCTAGCCTGGATGCCAGCTGAATTTAGCCCCGCCCACAACATTTGAGGTCGGGAAGTTCGGTCTGACCTTGATCCGTTGTGGAACAACTATGTTTGAACCAGAGCTGTTCGGACCAATCAAATTGTCAGGGCGGGCTTTATACGATGATGGACAGAGGATCAACAGTAACGTAATCATCCACATCATCATAGAGCGCTTGAGTTGAATTCGTTCTAATCCTAAACGGAGAACTCGTATATGCATTCACCGCCACTATTTCTCTCAGAAATGATAATTGTGTTGGTAAGTACTCCGTGTATCCTGAAGTTCTTTTTACAACACCGGCAAATATCGTTTACACTCATCTTTTTATTCTACTTCTTCCCGCGTGCGTGCAGTCGAGTTCTGTTGACAACTATGCATCGCTCAAGTCAACATACGTCACTTACTCTGTTACTCGGATTGGTTGTTGGTCTATCCAATTGAGTGCAGAGGCATTTTCTTTCCTGGTCCGGAAGAAACATGCCCCATAATAACAGCCCAATGGAGCAATATCAGACTCATATTCTGACTAGAATCTGAGTATGACGACGTCAGGCTATATTAACCCCTTTTTTTACTTAACTTTTGTTAAATAGTAAATTGCAATCATGCTGTTGATCTGAATATCTGCAGCCTCTTTACTAGGGCCAGATTTTGCCCTTTCATAAAAGAATGTTTACTACATTTGTGGGCAAAGATGCTGTGAAAATTAATCTGCAATGCCTGATGAGTTTGGAGAAACCTGACCAGAGATCAGACACCGTTCGTCCATACAGAATCTCTCCAGATCCTTCAGATTCCCAGCTCTTCTCTTCAGTTCATCCCACTCATTTTCTATAGGGTTCAGGTCAGGGGACTGGCAGAAGCTTCATTTTGTGGTCAGTGACACATTGTGTTGATTTTGATGTTTGTTTTGGATCGTTTTCCTGATGGAAGATTCCACCACGGCCCATTATAAGATTTCTAGAAGAAGCCGTCAGGTTTTGATTTTTTATCTGTTGGTATTTGCTAGAATCCCTGATAATCCCCGAACAAGATGTCCAGGATCTCCAGCAAAAAAACAGGCCCACAATTGTGGCCAACGTGTTTTGGAGAAAAACATTTATTTCATAATGTGAGTTTCAATTATTTTACTTCAATGAAAGGTTAGGTTTTTGCATTTTTTTTGAATGAAAAATCAAAAGGATAAAGAAAGCAGATTTATTTTTACTGCTATCTTTGATCATATTTACCAGGGGTGCCAATAATTCTGACAACAACAGTATATACAATGACTATATTAGCGTCCAACATTATATTCTGTTTATAATTAGCTTGCATTGCAGTAATGTCGTCTGCAGCTTTTAAATGCTTGAACTCTTTAAAGTTTGGTGAATTCTGATTCTGGGCTGTCTGGAAAATATTGTTCTAAAACTGATTCCAATAATTTTTTTCTTATTGTTATCATATATTTGTAGTGTGGACATCTCTATTCTCACATAATTAGAAGTATTATTAAAAGTTAAAAGTTAAAGTTCACACCAACACACTCAAGATGTGTTCACACCAACTCAATCATAACTTTTAATAACCATTCTAATTCTTTGTCCACACAGCAGCTACAATGATAACACAGAGGAACGATTTAGTTGGAATCACTTTCAGAACAGTTTTTTTCCCCAGCTGATGATTGATAAAAACATTGACAGCCAATAAGAATCCACCCGACCCCACATCGAACTTAAGCATTTAAAGTGGCACACGACAAACCTGCATGGCTCGCTTATGATAAACAGAACGAGATCATGCAAAAGCATGGAGACATAGTTGTTGTATTAGCTTTGATTACAGTTATCATCCTTGGTGTGAACAGGTCTTTAATAAAGGATGGGACTTTAAACATTGTTGGCAGCTTCATTATATGAATATCGATCTTCACAGACATGCGCAAATAAGGCTGTGAGACCGCAGGGTGTCCCATGTGTCATTGAATGATTCAGAACGGCATTCAAGCCATTTGCGTGGCATTTGGCACAGGACCTTTGTCAAGCTGTGGTTATGTTCTGTTGCTTCAAATACAATGTATTACCCTCACCAACTAACCATGCATAAGCTTGCTCTTATCATAATGAATGTGTGATAAACATAATCATACACACTGTTAGTTCTATGATAAGTTTGTTGTCATGAGTTACAAGTGGCTTTGACATTATACCAGTAGTTCAGAAGCAGTTCAGAAGCAGCTCACTGATTTATAACCCTTAAAGGGTTAAAGAGGCTGTAGTGTCCTATAGAAATTGGTTAGGGTTGCAAAGACCAAGTACTCAGACAACGCAAGTTGTCAGTGCTGGCTCATCAATGCTACTGCAGCAACAGGCAGTTTAAAAAAAGTGCACTCCCACGTATATCTAAGGTAACACAACACTTTATAAGCTCCTGGGGTTGAAGTGTTGCTGTCTCGGCAGCAACAGACTACAGTGTGGAAACCAGCAGGGAGACAGGGTGAATGAGGAGGAACGTGATATGTGAGAGTTTGGCAGGATGAGGTATACAGTCTCAATCTGAAGAAAGAAAGCATAAAAATATACAACCTGTCACGTACATGAGATTGCTGCAAAAGCCTACCACAGCCATTCAATCAATTCCCAATGGACAAAATCAAATCCCGCATGACATTTTGTCTTGTTGGAGAAACTATACGTTTGCAACTTCTGTTTTATGCCGACTTTAAATTAATATTCCAGCTTGGATATTATTTGAGCTTTGAAGCTGTTATTTTAAGGTTTTAGGATTTTAATTTTTTCACATTAAAATCATATTAACACAAATTATGTGCATTGTGTGGCTTTATATTTTACAATTGGCCTCATCTCATCATAACCTCTAACCATCAAACATTTTTAACCATTATCATGGCACAAATGCTGCCAACTGATCTTAACTTGTACTGACCCCGGAATATTCCTTTGAGTTTAAAAAAATGTCATTCCTCATTTATCAGTTTAAGAGAAAAGTAGTCTCGCTCTTCTTCGCATACATTAGGTTCTAATGATTAGGTGATTGTACTAAAGCCTATTGTGGAGAAAATCAGCCAGTGGTGATGTTATCTGCAGTTAATACGTTCTCATTACTGCACTCAGATTAATGCAAGTTAGTTTCCAGCCAGACTGGATCACTATAATCTCATCGCATGCCTCTGGCATACCTAGACTAAGAGAGATAGAAGAAGACAGCAAATCAGAGAATGAAAGTGAGCGAGAGAGCTGCACAGAGATATCGAGAGCGAGCCAGAGAGGGAAATGGAGAGAGACACAGCCTGGCCATGTGAATGCATGGACTTTTTGTGGCCCCATTTTGTGGCATAGCGGAATCGATGACACTATGGATTGGTCATGCAGTATGTGGGCTGTTGTATTACTGCATGTGTTCTGCTGCAGGTGGCTTAGCATGTATTTCCTCCATATACTAAATGCAACAAATCACTGAGCTTGTTATATCAGCATTATACATTTTAAACAATTAGATATTTGCGAGCAATATTTTATTCACTACATTTGCATTTCCTGAATGTTTCAATGTAGTTTCAGGTGCCGCTTTAACATGGTCATGACACTCATAGTGTCTATTTTCACTATCTGAGCATATGGTCTGAAGCGCATGGCACAGGTGCACTTAGGGCATGTCTGAATCGACTTTTCCTAGTTTAACGACGCAAAAAAAAAAGGTTGATGCACCAGGCGCATAGTCCAAAATGGTTGTACCTAGTCTCTTAATGAGTAATGGATGTTTTGGGGCGTAACGTATATCCATACATGCCCTTTAAATAACTGTGCTAATGACTTTAGACCAGGTTTTTGTTGGTAAATGGTTGGTAGTGATGCACCGAAATGAAAATTCTGGGCTGAAAACGGCTTCTTTAAAAAACATAAAGCGTATAGTGTCAGTTCTGGCAGGTCACGTTAGTCTAACTCGCTTCAGCTGTCTGTCAGCTGATCACGTCTACCTATAGGAATACAACGCCACCCTTCGACAGTTTCCCGACTGGTGTGGGTGAGAGAGAGAGGAGGGGCGCTGAAATTATGAGAAATGGCGGCGAGTGATGAGGCACACCTGAATATCATGAAGCCTCATCACTGCTGCTGTTAAATTCCAAGCACGCCTCTCCTCAGGAGACTATAGTCTCTCTCTCCCCATGCATGCACACGCCGGAGTCCTCATGGATCTAGGAAGGGAGCGTGGAGTGACCCGCGGTCCAGAATTGAGATGCACAACGCCTCTAACAGGCTAGGATGCCGGGCCGCTATTCTCCTCAGTTACTGTGGCTAAAAGAGACGAGCCGCCGCATCAAAGGCGCCGCCGGTGTCACATTCACTTTCGGCTGTTTTTCAGGTCGGTGAATGCTTGTATTGCGTCGGCAGACCAGCAGCTTGCTGTTTCCTCCCCTTGTCATAGCAGTGAGTGGTGCAGCGACTGAACTGAAGTTTCTAATGAATCTTCTGTAAAAGTTAGCAAACCCCAAGAGTCTTTGCAGCTCCTTTAAGGTAGTTGGTTGAGGCCAATTCAGAACTGCCCGTACCTTCTCATCCATCGCCACTTCCTCGGGACTGATGATATATCCGAGAAATGAGACTGATGATTGGTGAAACAAATTTTTCGGCTTTGGCGTATAACTGGTGGTCACTGAGACGTTGCAAGACTGTACAGACCTGTTGGATATGTTCCTCCATGGTGTCTTCGTAAATGAGAATGTCGATGTATACCAGCAAATATTGATTTAGCATGTCCCTGAAGATGTCGTTGATGAATGATTGAAACACGAAAGGACAATTGGAAAGCCCGAAGTGCATGACAAAGTATTCAAAGTGCACTCCACTTGTGGAGAAGGTAGTTTTCCATTCATCCCCTTACCGAATGCGAATGAGGTTGTAGGCAGATCGGAGGTCGAGTTTGGTAAAAACTTTGGCAGACCTAAGTTGTTCCAAAGCGGCAGGGACCAGAGGTAGTGGATACCTGAACTTTACTGTGATGTCATTTAAACCCAGATAACCAATGCAGGGAAGAAGACCTCCATCTTTTTTCCCCACAAAGAAGAAACAGCCGGCTGCAGGTGAAGTGGATAGTTGAATAAACCCTTTAGCCAGTTCCTCTTTGATTTTTTCCTTCATTGCTTGGTCTTCGGGTTCAGACAGTGGAAAGATGCGGCCTCTAGGTGGCGTGGTGCCCGGTAGGAGGTCTATGGCACAGTCATTGTTGCGATGTGGTGGTAGTTGTGATGCCTTGGTTTTACTGAACACCTCGAACAGGTCAAAATACTCAGTAGGCTCCCCCGGTGTGGTGTTGGCGGTCTCCTTCATGATGGTGGTTCTTATGGGCAGAAGCTTGGTAGATCGCAGGCATCAGAAGTGACAAGTGGAACCTCATTGAGTGATCTGTTTTTCTTGCCAGGAAATTTGTGGGTTGTGGTTCTGCAGCCAGGGGAAGCTCAGAATGTCTTACAGACGGATGGATTCGGTGTGTAGAACGCCCACTTGCAGGTTTAATTTGGTGGTAGTGTATTGCACTTGACTGGTGCCCAGGGGGTGCCCGTCTAGCGCGGCCACTGCCAAAGGAGAGTTGCAAGGCCGGGGTTAATGGTATGTCATAGTTTCTGGCTAGTTCCTCATCAATGAAGTTTCCTACCTGCCCAGAGTCAATTAATGCCTTGGTTGTACTTATTTTAGACTGGTGAGTTAATGTGACAGCCAAATCAAAGCAGTTGTTGTGGGAAATAGCTGAAACTTGTGAACTCACCCTGCAGGACTGTGTTTGCGGAGGACGGGTCGAACACTCAGCTCTTAGATGGCCAGCAAGACGACACAGAAGGTTCTTTACACAACAATCTCGTTCCTCCGTGGAAATGTAAGTGCGTCAGATTTGCATAGGTTCCTCGTTACTGTTGAGTGGACAGGTAAGTTGAAGGTTAGTACGGGTTTGCTGACTTCATTGGGAGAAGATGAGGTTGTCGATGTGAATAGACAGTTCAATAACTTTGTCTAGGTTTTTATCTTCGTCACAGCAGGCAAGTTCAGACTGTAGATCATCGTTGAGAGCTTGGCGGAATAGTGTTTTTATGGTGTCATCAACCCACACTGTTTGTGCTGCCAGAGTGCGAAAAGTAAGAGTGAACTCAGCCGCCGTACTTTTCCCTTGTCGCAGTGTGAGCAGTTGTTCACCAGCATTCCGCCCTCCTTCAGAATGCTCGAACACTGTGCGTAGACATTGGATAAAGTTTGTGTAAGTGATCCACTCAAGGGTTTTGTTGTTCCAGACCACCGTTGCCCATTCGAGTGCCTTGCCCGTGAGAAGAGATCATATTAGTGAGATTTTACCAGTGTCAGTCGAGTATAACTCGGGTTGTTGAGCCAGGAAGATGGAACATTGCATGAGAAAGCCCTTACACTTGGTTGTAGCACCATCAAACTTCTCAGGAAACGCTAAGCGTGGGTTGCTTGTAAGCGTGGTGAGAGGTGTGGGTTGAGATACCTGGCTTGGCTGAAGTACTGCACTTGCTGCTGATGGTGGGAGATGAAGTCTTGACCAGTTCCACAGTCATGTTGGGGAAACGACTGAGTTGCTGTTGGTGAGCCACTAATTGATTTGCTTGTGCTGAGAGTTTGTTGGAGAAATGTGTGAGAACTGCTGGATCAGTTTGTTTTGCGAAGTCTTCTGTAACCAGGGGTTAAAGTGGGCCGGAACGGTCCGGAGCTGCGTTCCGGCACTTCAGATAAATGAATAAATAAATAGATCCCGCAGTCGCAGCAGCATAAGAGCAGCTGTATCGTCTCACGCACAGTGCTGACAAAATCTATATGCGCATTCGCCGCTCTATTGAAGTGATAACGAGCGTCAGGCAGTCGCTTTATACATTTGAATTTGATACAAGCGCAACATCAGTAAAGGCTCTGTGGTGAAACTATTTGAACCAGACCGCTAGCTCCGACCATGTAAAGTGTTGAAGTAAACTATAGGCTGCTTTTATCAGATTAGGCATAAGATAATAAATGTGTTTGTGTGTGTACATATTGTGAATTAATTTATTAAACGTATTTATAGCGTTCCTAATACTTTCCTTCAGTGAATTAACTTGTCTAAGAAAATACTTAATAAAATATAGGCTAAATATCACTTGACCCTATGTTTACTTTCTTCTCTGACACAGATGAAAATAAAAAAGACTATCAGTCAGAGCTCAGCTTTAGGATGGGAAGAGAAAAGGCAAGAGAAGAAGACAGAGTGATGGAAATGAGAGAGTGATGAAATGAGGAGAGAGCAGAAAATTTGAGGGTTTCCCCACCTACCAAACCCCACTTTAACCACTATCTGTAACTATCAGTTTATTAAAAGAACTCAAACTCACAGTATAAACAGGCGTGGGCTGCATGGTAAACCAGGGCGAACAGCAATAACACAGGCAAATCAGAAAACATCATAACAGGCAAAGGTCGGGGCAGGCAGCAAACAGTCGAAAGTCCAGGCAAAAACAGATCAAAGGGCAGGGTCAGAAAAGATAGTACATGGCAGAGTCAAAACACAGGCAGATCAATAACAGGGGATAAACGCTCATAAATGCAGCCGGGGCAAACAAGACTTTGCAATAAGTGTGTGTGTTGTGAGAGAATATATAGTCAGTGTAACCGGGATCAGGTGTGCAGTAATAATTCCCAGAATGTGGGTGCTTGGAAATTGAAGTAATTAATTAATATTTCGGTGAGTGAGGCCTCTGGTGGCTGATGGTGGAATCTTCACCGGTTTTTGTTACAGCCCGCTGGTTTTATTTGATGAAAAAAACTATCCCGGTCCTTCAAAGCTACAAATAGATCTTAATTTGGTTTAAGTAAAAAATATTTAGTGTAGGCCTATTTATTTTATGCTTTTTATTTACGTGATTTTATTCAGATTTTCTCTGTTGTCAGAAACTCTGCAAGTGCATGAAAATTTGATATTGTGTGAATCCAGGTTCTGTTGTTGAGATGTTCTGTATGCTGCTGTTTGCACCGTAAAATAAACATGTAAAAAAAGTATTTTTAATGAGTTACAGACACTCGTCCATTGTAATTTTATTTAAAGGGATAGTTCACTTTGAAATTAAATTTTGATTTGTTTTAGCTTACCTCATGGGCATCCGAGATGTAGGAGTATTTGTTTCAAAAAGTTTCCAGTAGTTTCAATTTTGATCATTTTAGGTCAAACCGTTCTTGTCTGTGCCTCACATAATGCAGGTCTATGGTCACCACCTCAAAGAGCATACAAAGAGAAGTCCAAATTAAACAATCCCCCATCGTAAGTACACACTGATGGCCTAAGACACGAAACAAGCGGTTTGTGTGAGAAAACGAACAGTATTTATATCGTTTTTACCTCTTGTACACCACTACGTCCGACTGATCCGAGGGCGCGCGTACGTGTTTCCTGTTGTGACATTCGCGCGTTCTGGCTTTAGTTTGTTCGTTTTCTCACACAAACCGCTCGTTTTGTGTCTTAGGTGATTTCAAAGTGAACTATCCCTTTAATGGCAATTCAATATTATAATCTTATCAGTTAACAGTTAATAATCGATTAATGAGCATCGGTTGTCGGTTGGGAAAATGAACCGAAATGAGCATCCCTAGTGCAATGTGCTTCTTGATCATAAAATGGTCAATACTAGGGCTGGGTATTGACACAAATTTCACAGTTCGATTAGATTTCGATTTCGATTCGATTCAATATCGATTATTTTGGATATATATCAGGTACGATGCATGGCAAATGGAAAACAAATCTCTTAAACAGCCAATGCTGTAAACTATGGGAGTCAGTTGTAGCCTACTACTCTACATTAACCTACTATAATATTGAAGTTATAATATTAACTTTACAATTACATAATCATATTTCTACTCCAATTTGTTTTTGGAAATATAAACATTTAAATGGTGGCTGTCATAAAGACTTGCCAGATTTATTCTTACATACATTAAATATTGGAGAACATTAAAAATTATAATGAATATGTCAAATGGGGCATATATTTAGCAAAATGCTCCTCTCTAGAGTACATTTTTCTAGATGACTAGCGAGTTTATGGACACTGGATATAGTTTTTCTGAGGTCTGACTTTACGTGACATTGTTTAGAAGCTGCTTTAGTGACGTCTTTCCGCTGTAAGTTGTACTTACACACTTTCAGGTGCTCATTCATGTTTATTTTGCGCTGTAACTGTGTGGCGAGGTAGATGTGGCTATTTATGTTTTTGAATTTCGTAATAAAATGGACTACTTTGAAATCTGAGACTGTTTCATATCAATAGTAACAAAGCACAAAGATTATTGTGATTTAATGGATGGGAGGCGCTACAATGTTATGTTCATTCATCAACTGAAAACAGGATAGACTAATCGATTTTTGGGATTTAAGAATCGGTATGGGTTCGTAAAAATTTGAACTTATTAAAATCGAGAAATCAATAGTTTTTACCCAGCCCTAGTCAATACTAGAAATAAAAGGAATGTTGCTTACCTGTAAAGTCTTTAGTATTTAACCAACATACAGTATATTCACTTTAGAAAGTGGCAATTGCCAATTGTTGTTATTACAAGGTTACCTTTTTACAGTGTAGAATATGAGTGTGTTGTCAGTCCTGGCTGAAGTAAAATTACTTTCACACATACTGTACTATAGAAGTCTACATGACATCAGCCATGTGATGTAATAGCGCACATTTTTCGATAAGATTATCCCCATCAGATTTCTGAAAAGGTGAAAGAGGCCTGGGTGAGAGAGTATGTGAGAGAGGAAGAGATCGAAAGGTTATTCACTGTACGGAATGTGAATTGATTTTCACATGGACCTTAATCTCCCTTCATAACACTTGAACATGGACATGTAATCAGGGAGAGGGATAGAAAGACAGAGAGAGAGAGAGATAATACAGGATGGATAGAGTGATGGATGCAGTCTGAGTTCCAGGGGGTCAGAGAGAATAAACTTGTGCTTGTGAAAATAATATTTATATATAGAGTATTGGAAAATTTTTACAATAGTGAAAATGCTTTCATTGTGTTCCTTTTTACATGCAACTTCTTCTAATATTCGGATCAGATGGAACATTATGTTATGCAAACGTTGATTGTTGTGTAACCTTTGATCTGATTTGCATAGATTTCTATATAGTTTCCTGTTAATTGCAGTCTGATCAGTCCACCCCGACATAAGCCTGGCACTGCTGTTCTGGCTCTCTGCCACCAATTATTCTAGAGCATCCGCATATCAGGCTGACCTTGGTCCCGTATCTTGGTCCTTATAAATGCTGCTCATGCTGGACAAGATCAGGGGTGTTAAAGTGGCACTCAGTTTTCATAAACAGCATGGGAGATTTCACCAGACACCTCCAACATTAAGAGAGAGAAAGTAGGAGAGTCAGAGTGTAAGTACATGAGGGTTCACAGAAATTGATAACCCTTAAGAACTTTATTTTTTCATCAATTTAAGACTTTTTTCTTTACAAATTATATTATCATCTTAACAATCATGTTATTCGCGGATTTAAAAAACAAATAACATCTTGTGATTCAATGGATGGAAATATGTTCACATGGTCAATGCCACAATTTACTGATTATTTGGTAAATAATTTGGATTTTTATTTTATTAGTATTTTTTTATTATTATACTTTCAGGTTTCATTTAGAATTTTAATCAACTAATATGAGGTAGGGCTGCACGATATTGGGAAAAAATTGACATTGCGATATTTTTTCCCCCTGCTATATATATAAATTTTGTGATATAAAAACAATTTCACCAGATGACTTGAATAGCTCTATTTGGAAAGAATTAATTATTCTAGAAAGAGATGTTCCGATACCATTTTCCCTTCCCGATACGGATTCCGATACCGGTGCTCAGGGTATCTGGGTGTGTGTCTGTATATACAGCTTTATATACTACTAGCCCTGTATGAATTGCTAGAATTTGTTATGATGTGCTTCAGACTTATCCTTTAATAAAACATGAACAAATACATACAGTGAACTACTGTATTTATTACAGTATTTTTATTATCTGACATACATTTGACAGTAATATTATTTATTTTTCTTAAGAGAAAAAGAACTTCAAATGCAGCCACAAATCTAACACCACAAACTGCAAACTGCATTTTAGTATTACAATATAACTGTATAAAAAACAGTGCAACAAATAAATCTAGGAATAAAAATATATATATTAATTAGAAAACAATCTCTTTACAACAAAAAAGGTGAAAAATGGTTTATACTATATATCATATAGTGGCGGTTTCCCAGATTAAGCCTAGTCCTAGAATAAAATGGTCCTTTAAACCAGATTAACATAATTCTGCTTTCTCTGTCATGGTTTAAAATAGTCCTGGATTTAGTATAGTCCAGAGTTTAATAAGATGATTTCCTGCAGGAAGACTAGAGCTACTCCAGGACTAAATTGAGGCTTAAATTAAACCAACCAGGAGACAGGTTTAACTTCAGATTAACGTTGTTTAAAAAAAGACACATGTATCACTTGGATATGGATTGATATACACTGTGTGTATATATATATATATATATATATATATATATATATATATATATATATATATATATATATATATATACACTAGTGGTGGGCATAGATTCATTTTTTTAATCTAGATTAATCTCACTGTGATTTTGAAATTAATCTAGATTAAAATGGCTCATTTGAATTCTGCCGAAGGCATTCAGAATATGTGTGCTATAATGACTGGTGCTTTCACACTTGGTTCGATTGCGTGGACCAAACCCGAGATCGATTGCTCCTTTGACCATGTTCATATTATATTTTGGGTCCGAAACCGGGGTGCGTTTGCGTCATCAAAGCAGCAGCTGTTTACCCCGTTTCTTGGTAACGATGTCAAGAGAGAAGGTGGCAAAATGAAAAGCATTGTTTACCTAACTTTTATATTTTTGTTTTTGAGCCAAAGCTTCAGTACGTAATGGCACTTGCGTCTATCTGCCGCAAATTTACTGGTTTGGAATTTACGCTCATCAGGACTCGAGTACGGTTCGCGGGTGCGCACCCGAGTTCGGAAGCCAGCCTTCAGGCTTGATGTGGTAATTTCACAGCATACACGCAGGTTCGAAGACTCGTTCGCTCCCTAGGTGAAAGTCATCATAGCTTGCGTAGTATAGACCCAGCTCCCAACCCAACTTTGAGAATAGATTAACGGTCATATTTTTTTTATAGCCCAATTAGGGTTGGGCGATGTCCCCTAAATTGGCAGTTGACAATGTTTACAGTAAAACATCGCGATGGACGATGATATCGCCGTTTTTTTTTCGTTTGTTTTTTAAATAAAAAAATATAATTTACTATATCTGTATTTTACTATCTCTTTACATGAATACTATTTTCTATTTCGTTATTTTGCTAACCCAAATAAGGACTCACCCGTGCTAGGTTGCACGTGAGGGGAAACAGTAAAGAGTTGTGCACTTTTTATTTTAATATACCTCCTTACATAAATACTATTTTCTATTTAAAACTATAATTTCGTTATTATCCCCGTGTTTTGTATGTGAATGCTGTTTTACGTGAATATATTACCACAGGAGTGAAGCACAAAGCTTTGTTTTCAAAGGAAATAAATTCGCAGTTACATCGCAGCCATGAAAACATATGGATTCATCCCGAATGAGAGAGGGAAGCTGAGCCCAATTAAAGATTTGCCAGCTTTTCAAATATGTTTGTACCCGATTTTCCGATTTCCGTGAACTTTAACAATAGGCATAACCAAAAGGCTAACAGTTAGTCCATATTATCCCACTGGACATCACGTTTCTTTTCATAAATCTTCACACGCGTCACACTGATTTTCGCAGGGAATTGTAAACGTTTTTTCCTTTCGTTTGCTTATAATTAAGTCTATTATAGCCTACCCATTCACATGCTTTACTGTGGTGAAGTAAAAAAAACAAACAATGTTGGACGAATACCTTTTTACTTCAAATTTTATTTAATACAGTTTGTTCTTATTATTAGACTTGGCGCGTCAAGTTTATTTGAATAGCGCAATTTACGCACACACACACACACCGGCGATTTTAATTTTGTTTTCTCTGGCAGTGCATAATAAAACAGCCTAAATGTCTTGACCCTGTGGAAGATAAAATTCGCTCTTCAGACGTTTTACAACATGTGTTGCTTTGCAACATCAGGAGAAAACATGAAGACGAAGATATTCGAGAAGGTGTCTCCAGCTCGTGTCCCACATTCATCTCAAAGCATGACGCATCTTTGCGGGGAAATAAAACAAATATTTTTTTAAACTAATATTTAATTGTCTTAATCTTTATGTTACCATTATTAACTGATAATCGTTTAAAAGTTTTACAGGCTGTAGTGTGTTGTTTCACTGACGGAAGTGCTAAAATAAACACGCATGCTTATGAAATGGATTATTTAAAAATGTAGGCTATATATCTGGCATAGACTACAGTATTTAAAATAGCGTATATGCTTTAGTTATACTCTCAATTTAATTTACAGAGCAATCCCTGCAAAGTTTTTAGTTTAACTATAGAAGAGGATTAGTGTGTGTCGCACTCGCAACGGGGGCGTGGCATCACGATGGTGGCGCTCCATCGTGATGTTGGTCAGCCATCACGATGGACGATGATATCGTCCATCGGCACAACCCTAAGCCCGATAAGAGTCTCACGTTAACGCAGCATGTTAACGCCGATAACGGCCCACCACTAATATACACTCACCTAAAGGATAATTAGGAACACCATACTAAACTGTGTTTGACCCCCTTTCGCCTTCAGAACTTCCTTAATTCTACGTGGCATTGATTCAACAAGGTGCTGAAAGCATTCTTTAGAAATGTTGGCCCATATTGATAGGATAGCATCTTGCAGTTGATGGAGATTTGTGGGATGCACATCCAGGGCACGAAGCTTCTGTTCCACCACATCCCAAAGATGCTCTATTGAGTTGAGATCTGGTGACTGTGGGGGCCATTTTAGTACAGTGAACTCATTGTCATGTTCAAGAAACCAATTTGAAATGATTCAAGCTTTGTGACATTATCCTGCTGGAAGTAGCCATCAGAGGATGGGTACATGGTGGTCATAAGGGATGGACATGGTCAGAAACAATGCTCAGATAGGCCGTGGCATTTAAACGATGCCCAATTGGCACTAAGGGGCCTAAAGTGTGCCAAGAAAACATCCCCCACACCATTACACCACCACCACCAGCCTGCACAGTGGTAACAAGGCATGATGGATCAATGTTCTCATTCTGTTTACGCCAAATTCTGACTATACCATCTGAATGTCTCAACAGAAATTGAGACTCATCAGACCAGGCAACATTTTTCCAATCTTCAACTGTCCAATTTTGGTGAGCTCCTGCAAATTGTAGTCTCTTTTTCCCATTTGTAGTGGAGATGAGTGGTACCCAGTGGGGTCTTCTGCTGTTGTAGCCCATCCGCTGCAAGGTTGTGCGTATGGGCTATGCTTTGCTGCATACCTCGGTTGTAACGAGTGGTTATTTCAGTCAAAGTTGCTCTTCTATCAGCTTGAATCAGTCGGCCCATTCTCCTCTGACCTCTAGCATCAACAAGGCATTTTCCCCCACAGGACTGCCGCATACTGGATGTTTTTCCCTTTTCACACCATTCTTTGTAAACCCTAGAAATGGTTGTGCGTGAAATTCCCAGTTATTGAGCGGATTGTGAAATACTCAGACCGGCCCATATGACACCAACAACCATGCCAAGCTCAAAATTGCTTAAATCACCTTTCTTTCCCATTCTGACATTCAGTTTGGAGTTCAGGAGATTGTCTTGACCAGGACCACACCCCTAAATGCATTGAAGCAACTGCCATGTGATTGGTTGATTAGATAATTGCATTAATGAGAAATTGAACAGGTGTTCTAATCCTTTAGGTGAGTGTATATATATATATATATATATATATATATATATATATATATATATATATATATATATATATATATATATATATATATATATATATATATATATATATATATTAGGGACTCGATTAAAAAAATTTATCTAATTAATTAGAGGAATTAATTAATCGAAATTAATCACATTTTAATTGCATATAAATATTTGACCTGAGAACATTGAGAAGTAATTTTTTCACATGGATTTTTAGTATACCATTGTATAATGACTGAATACATAAGCTTAATAAACAAAATTTTGTTTATTTATTTATGTCCAGCGTTTTGCGTTCAGGTGATATTTGAGGCTCGATACGCAAATTCCTTGTTGTATAGCTTCCACACAACCATGCTCTTGTCGACGCTTCCATCCTTTCATTTTTTAAAACAAAATTTCCCATCCACGGGGCCAAGCAAAGCAGTCTCGTCAGCTTCTTCGTTCATGTTCACTGTGGTTCGTTGTGTTCAGAAGTCAAGAACGCTAGTTGGTGTTCCAGTATAATCGGTCCGTCGAAACTCATTCATTAAAAAACGTTCCGCGGTGCAAAAATTAGTTAAAATTGTCTATTTTATCTATTTTTTGCGTAATTAATCTTAATTAATCGCGTTAAAGTCACGCAAATAATTAATCTTAATTAACCCGTTAAAGTCCTGGCCCTAATATATATATAGATAGATAGATAGATAGATAGATAGATAGATAGATAGATAGATAGATAGATAGATAGATAGATAGATAGATAGATAGATAGATAGATAGATAGATAGATAGATAGATAGATAGATAGATAGATAGATAGATAGATAGATGGTGTTCGATTTATTTTGATTTAACGCCATTGTTTCTTTTTCAAATGTTATTGCTTCATTTTAAATTGACTTGTTGGTTACTAGAATGGTTACTAGAACTCACTTGATGTTTTAATTTTGAAATAACATGTTTCAGTCAAGTAACCCAATCAAACAGGGCTGCGTTCAGCCCCAACAAAACGTTGCAAAACGTTTTTTAAACGGAAACGGTGCTGCGTTGAACACCCTGTTCTGATGACGCAAGAGTTGCAACTATGGCAACTGAGAAGGCCATTCTTTGTGTTCTTTTTGAAGAATTTTTGGAGCCGTAAATAAATATGTGTTTAATACTGCAAAACACTCTCGATGTAATCACTGCCCTTGCTGTCCAGAATAAAAGTGCCCCCATCCCATTTAATTAACTTTTTTTATTTCCTGGTAATCAATTCTAATTTAAATCATTTTATTTCTAGTTCTTACTTTTTTAATTTATACCTTGTATTTACTTTATCATTTTTATTTAAAGCACTTACCATTGTGCATGAAATTTGGTATATAAATAAACTTGCCTTGCAATGAAGATAAAAATATAAACAATGACATCATAATGTTGATGTTATATTTTTACTACAAAACTCTTAAGACAATTATGTCTTCTAATATCTTCAGTTGTTGCATATACTGAGTTGCAGCAGACACATTTGTAACTTTACTTGGACCCATTGTGCGAGCGGTCTCTTTAACACCATGTGGTTTATATCCATGTTGCTGCTGATTGGGCTGACATATTTGACACACCCACCAAACGAGAGAAAACGCTTCTCAAACACGTTGCACACCGTTTCCAGGAAACATGACGTTCAACCGGAAACCGTAGCAAAACGTTGCGCACCGGTTTGAGCGTTGAACATGCCACAGGACTTTCAATTCCCATCATGCTTTGCACCGGGCTGAAGTGGGAAAGTAAATGTTGAAAAAGCATTATTTTATGCAGTTTTTAGAAAGATGAGTATATGGACAGACATCTTACTATTTAATGCTCTATTATGTAAATGTTTTTGTTAATGTTTTTTGTTGATTATCGTTGTGGTGAAGTGTAGAGCTTGTGCTTGGGTTGAGGACCTGATAACAACAATTGCTTTTTTTATATAATAAAGCAACTACTATGATAGTCCTTTAGATCAAACCAGTGTCATTTCTAGACTACCACACTGATCATCACATGTAAATAAATAGTTACGTTAGTTTGTTGGGTAACACTTTACAATAAGGTTGTATTAGTTAACATTAGTTAACGCATTAGTTAACATAAACTAACCATGAACAACACCTCTGTTCAGCATTAGTTAACAACCGTTTGTTGTTATATAAAGGACAAAACAAAAGCCTTAATAATCATATGATTATATATATATATATATATATATATATATATATATATATATATATATATATATATATATATATATATATATATATATATATATATATATATATATATATATATATATATATATATATATAATTATTCTATTTAAAAAGAATTAAATACAAACAGATTTCCATGCATTTATTTTTTTCACAGCTGGAGTATTTTGCTTGTTTAAAATAAATGTCTCTGTTTAGTTATGTTTTTATATTGGAATTTTTTTGTTGCTGCAATTGTTTTCCTTGGATTTTCTTCTCAGTTCTCTGCTGTTTTAAGCTTTTCTTGGTTCATTCCATGTTTTCTAGGCAACCTCTCTCATGCTAATTCCGATTAGCACAGTTGGTTTTAAATTAATCTAGTTTATTTTAATTCAGGATTCCACAGTCCAGGTTTTATTAATCTGTACTTAATCTGAGTTTCAGAGAGCCATTTTTTAAACCATAATTAACTATTCTGGATTAAGGCCTATCCTGGCTTAATTTAAACCCTGTCCGGGAAACCGCCCCATAGTGACACATAGCAGAGACTACAGACAGCGAGCGTCACGTGTGCGTGTGTATGTATGTATGTAGGTGCGTGCGTGCGTAATATTTAAATAGTATTTTGCAGTTTAATATTCACAGACATGAGTATATATCTGGCTACAGTCTGGAGCCCAGCGCTTAGATTAACACGGAAGCGACTGAACGCAGCCGCGGCTGCATTTCTTATTCGCTGGTCTAAACAGTGGTTGCTTGTGGCAACACCGCACAACTTCCTGTGTTTACAATGCATTCTGAGCAGCGAAGAAGAACCGTGGAGCGGTTAGGCTAAGCTCGCGGTCATAATAACTATAGGTCTTGTTTAAGAAAATGGTATCGGATCCGTACATGGGTTCAAGTACTCGCCGATACCAATGCCAGAATTTGTTGTGGTATCGGTGATATTTACGATACTAGTATCGTAAACTCTAATTCTAGAACGATTGGGGTGATTTTCTATGGGAGTGCATCTGCATAGAAAACAATAAAGAAATTACAAGCATAGAAAAAAGGCTGCTATTAAAGGACTGAATGCATGTATCTGATATATTGATACGCATCTGTTTTCTTTCTCAATTGTTTATGTTCACATAAGATATAAGTGACTGTGCTTATGAGGATACTTACCGAGACGGGCATTTTGACATAATTTTGCGCAAATAGACACAGAAGATAGTGAAATGAAGTGTTTGTGTGTTGTCTGTGCTGCATGTGTGCGCACAGAAAAGAGTTCCGAATTGAGTTCTTTTCATGCGCTTAAATAGGCTTGCATATTTAAACTGAAAGGACATAAATCACACGTTCTGAAATTGTGGGGCCTGGTCTGTACGGATCAACTAGCCCTATACATCACACATCCTTCAATGTGACTGTTACGGATGGACACATCTTGATATCGATGCTAAAATCAGCCTTAATATGAGGTTAAAAAAACCCTCCACGCATAATTATACATAGCCTACAATTCATTACATAGTGTTTTCAAAAGTTTTTGAGTATTATGATGCTATCTAAGACTAAATCTGCCATTATGTTTTGTTTATGTAAAATCATGACAACTACATGCTAAAAGGAATAGAAAAGGTAACAGTCTTCAAAACCATGAGAGTGTAACTAAAGGCTGATTTATACCTCTGCGTCGGACCTGCACCATAGCCTCTATGCCGTGGGCAACATGTCGATTTTCATTTATACTTCTGCATCATTGTCCGCGGCAACGGGTAGCATGATACCCCTGAGGGAGGGGTTCTGGCAGACCAATCACAACGCTTGCGGTCCGTGTCGAATCGAGGCGTTGTTACATTTTTGGAGAGGTGCGTCGTCAGAGTACGTTGTAGTCTACGCGTGCATCACACAGCCTACAACTTAGCTACGGTGTACACTCAACGCAGAAGTATAAATTGGGCTTAACTGTTGTGGATGATTAGCTGAGAGAACATGAATGCTGTCAATCAACAGAATGGCTCTCCACCAATTTTCTGCAGTGTTGGTTTATGTGTTAATCAATAGGTTTAGTGCAGTAATGAGACCTGAAACAGAATAGTCACACATAAACACACACACACACACACACACACACACACACACACACACACACACACACACACACACACACACACACACACACACACACGTCTGGTTCACTATCTTTGTAAGCACTCTCCATAGACATAATGGTTTTTATAATGTACAATCTGTATATTCTATCCCCTTACAAACCCTACTCATTCTATAAGATTTATAAGCTTGTTCCCTAATAGGGACCTCAATTTAGGCCCTTACGGTGACACGACAGCATCAGTGTGCATTCAGGTTGAACTCCCCACCAGGATAAAAAAACATGAACACACACACACACACACACACACATGTTGTGTTTCCATGTTTTATGGGGACATTCTATAGGCGTAATGCATTTTATACTGTACAAACCGTATTTTCTATCCCCCTACACTGCCCCTGCCCCTAAACCTACCCATCACAGGAGACATGCTGCATTTTTACTTTTTCAAAAAACATCACTTAGTCTGATTTATAAGATGTTTTCCTCATGGGGACCAAAAAATGTCCCCATAAGGACGAGGATTTTGGATATTGCCATCTTTGTGGGGACATTTTGTCCCCATACCGTAGGGATTACCAGTCCACACACACACACACACACACACACACACACTGCCCTGGGTTACAGTATAGTGTGTAGAGGTTAAAGAGGTCAAAAGCTGGTGATTAAATAAGATGTGACATGCGCAAACACTCTGCAAATCCTTTAGTGAACAACACACATGGCACAGAAAGCACTGAGCAAAACATTTTTGGTTAAAAAAAACTTGTGAGAGAAGTATTTAACTGAATATTTTAGCTTTCAGTGTTATATTCAAAGCCATTTCAGTGTTATGTTTAAAGATTTAAAAATCTTTTTTTTTAAAACACTACAAGTGTAGAGATTTGGAGAGTTTCTTGCCTTTTTAAAAGGGAAAATGTAGCTTGGTGATTATATGGTAAAGGTGAAGTGTGTAATTTCTATGACACTAGTGACACAGAGTAGAATTGTAATATATATATATATATATATATATATATATATATATATATATATATATATATATATATATATATATATATATATATATATATATATACGCATACCTATACTGTATAATAGTTGATGCCGGGCTGTAAACAATTGTAACTATGATAGTGGAAAGTATTGTAAAATTGTAGATTTTGAAACTAAAGATGAGTCCATATAACCGTGACAGTATGTAACTGGTTAAATATTACATGGCAGCAATTTACCTTCATTTTTCATATATTTATATAACCTCTTCAAACAGAAGCAAGTCTTAATTCACCCTTCGCAGCAAGTTTGATTGACAGGTGATTTGACCAATCAAACCGCCGAATTTGCCATTTTGTCCGACAAAGCGGTCAGGAGAGTTCGTAGATTAACGTTGATGGGCTTGAACTTGATAAACGGTGTGTAATGACGTATTTCCGCGGTTGAAACAACATTTCTTTTAGTGTTTATTCACGTTTATTTGATGCTTATCAATGAACTAGAAGGAAGAGATGATCGGTTCACGGGCAGCTTTAACTGGACGTTACAAACACATTAAAGAGCCACAAAACGGTATTTATTGTTTAAATTTATTTTTTAAAAATGACAAAATTTGAAAGTTGAGACTTTGTTTCATATAAAAAGTAACTTGCTCTGTCCTGTCTGTCGGCGTGTTGTCTGTGTTCTCTTTGCTCCGGAATGTATTTTCTCCACGTGAGAACGTGTATGGTGTGAGAGCCATGGCTTGTCGGACATAGCAACAGTAACTAAAGGGGCGGGTCTTTGCGAACGGTCAATTGGGACCTAAAAGAATAAATGTAAAAAATTGTGAATTAAAATTATATTGTTTGATATTAAAAATAAACAAATGATGTGATCATTTGAAATAA
Organism: Gobiocypris rarus; assembly: GCA_023029165.1. Classification (NCBI taxonomy): domain Eukaryota; kingdom Metazoa; phylum Chordata; class Actinopteri; order Cypriniformes; family Gobionidae; genus Gobiocypris; species Gobiocypris rarus. Next base: position 15,529,445 of record CM040926.1, on the reverse strand, counting down.
CTCAGGCTTTGTTTGTATGTATTTTATTTATTTATTTTAATATAATCTGAGGGACAGAGAAAGACACTTTTTTTGGAAGACACTAATCTTTAACTTTTTATATTTATTTTTTAACAGATTTCTGCTGACTAAATGGACAAAGACAGAAGGCCATAGATGATCTATGCAGTTCAGTAACTACCAGCATTGGTAATTCTCCAGTTGTTTATGTATCTATAAAAAATCTGTAAGTGGAATTTTGACATTTTCAGCTAATACTGAGCATGTTTTCATGTCACAAACAGTCCCTGACAAAAGTCTTGTCGCTTGTGTACAAATTGAACTGAAGTGCCGCTGAAATATATTTCTTATCAAGATTTTTTTTACAAGAAATGGTTCATTTTAATCCCAACAGCTTTTGTAATAATGTTTCAGTGAAAAATGAAACTGTCAAAAAATATTCTAATATTCACAGCTTGGTAAAGCCCATTGAGTCAATTTTTGCAAAGACATAAGTGTTGTCGCCTTGTCATATGAGCTTCACCTGTGACTAATAATGGATCAATTAGATCTCAGATGTGTATAAAAAGAACCCCAGTACACTAGACCTTCACATCAACTGCAACTAGATCTCTGCAAACATGCCTAAGATTGACCATTGCTCCATCGCAGTCTTCCATCTCCACATCAAAGTTCCTCAAGGCGAAGAAGATCAAGATGCTCCAGGATTGGCCAGCCCAGTCACCAGACATGAACATCATTGAGCATATGTGGGGTAGGATGAAAGAGGAAGCATGGAAGACGAAACCAAAGTCCTTGCCAAACCACATGGATGCAGTCCTTCAAGCTCATGGAAGTCATACAAGATATTAAATTTGGATCTCACAGCACCACTACTTAATTTGCTGACATATTTTTGTATTTGCATTAAATGTGTTCAATTTCTGTATAGGCGAGAAAACTTGTGTCGTGCCAAAATTGGACCTTTCTTGATTAAATGATAAATCTTTTTTCAGTGAAACTAATTAATTTCAGTGCATTAAACGTCATTTGGGAGGGTTTTAGCTGCTTTTCATATGAGCTATTTCTAACACCAATTGATGAATTAAAAGTCAGGTTAATAGCAGGTGTTTCTACAAAATAGATAAGCGACACGACTTTTGTCAGGGACTGTAGAGACATTTTTATTAGTTTTATCTTGCTTTTAATTTTATATTAACTTTCATATCATGTTTTCTCTCTAGGAGTTAACAGAGCTTGTGATGTCCTCAACGCAAAAACCGCAGACTCAAATAATAAGGAACGTGACAGGGGCCTGCCAAACTATTGTGTAGTTGTATTTGCTGTGGATATATACCACCAGAAATGTCAGCGTGAGGGCAGCAGATATTTGAAGATGAACCCTTTTGTCACCTTTCACTTTAGAAATGTTTGTTTTCCACACTCCAATTGTTTGACTCTCTTTTGAGTGTTTTTTTCTCATTTCATCCTTTGATATGTTCCTGTGCAAGTGGGCTTTTAATGACTAGAAACCTTTTATAAAGATTCTCTTTTCTATTACATTCAGTAAGCATCGAACAGCAGGTTTCTCTAAGGAGGTTTATGAAAAGGTAACACCACTTATCAGGTCTGAACGTTTGCTTCCTCAATCACTTTATTTTGAAATCTATGAAGGTAATGATTTGTGCTTCAGCTCATGCTTGTCTGGCCTATTGTTCACTTTTAGGGATGTTTCAACAATTGCGTGTGCTTTTTTGACGACCAAATTGGACTTGGACTTGGAAGATCTCAAAGCATCGCCTAGCATTTTTAAGCTTATGGAGAGGTCAAAGTACATCAACAGGTCATAATTCATCTCACTCTGAACCTCTTCCTATTGTATATGTGTGGACTTTCTTTATTAGCTATTGTCCAGTTATAGTTTTGTCTAAAGCAAAATGACCCTTTCTTTTGGAGAACTGGGCTCTTGCCTTGAAACCGGATGAAACCAGACTGGAGATGGATTATGTGACTGTGACACAATGCCACATGTGACTGTTTGATTTATTTTAATGTCTAATTTGATTGGGAAATTGACTTGTTCTGTGTTCCATTATTATATTTGCTCAATATCGAAGACAAAGAGGTCACAACTGTGGAGTTTTAGGAAATGCTGACCAGTTTTCATATTAATTGCATGTCTCTCTTGTGTCTTTAAACATCCGTCCATTTAAATAAGGAAATGTGAAGAGGTCCTAGAGGGAAAAATTGGTCTGTATATGCATGCTGTTATATTAATTTATTTCATTATTTATTACACACATATTTTCTAGACTGTTTTAATGCATGTCAAACATTTGTTCTTTTCAACTTCGCCTATATGTTCTAAAGCTTGAGACTTGTTTGTTTTTCTCTTCATGTTATATAAGTTCCTTTCTTTCCTTCTGCATCTTTCTGCTCTGCTTGAGCTTCGCCTTGTTTGTTTGTGCCTTTTAGTTGCTCTGTTTCTTATGTAGTTGCTATACATTGCACATAGGCCGAAAGCAGCACCAATTTCCCTGTCTGGTCTCTTCCCACCAACTGACCTTGTCAAAACTATTTTTAAAGCTGAGAAACTGCATTGAAACAGATTTGTTTTCTTTATTCACTGCATATAACAACTTTAGAAATTTAAAAAAGTAATTCAAATCCAGGAATACTGGTTTATTGATAGCTGACTGCTACCTATGGTGGACAGATTGCTCAAGTAGAGACTACGTGAATCTTCAAAAGAGGGACTCTGATGATGTCAGAGATGATCTCTAATGCGATTGTGTTCCGTCTCTGGGCAACGATTGGTTGCCGGGATCTGAATGACAATAAGGACTATTTCCGGCCATAAGCCTCGCTGTGGAATACAATCAACGACTCATATTTTGGATATATCTATATCACCGCGAGCATTTTCACTAAAGCATCCCAATTTTTTAATCCACTTTGAACCTGGATTTATCTGGAAAACTCTTGTACGCTTCTTTTTTCCCAGACATTTTTTAGTCCGTCTGCTGTCGCCAGTAATGGGGGCTGCACGGGTGAAGCGGCGCTTCAGTGCGGTTGTGGACACACCTTTGGATGAGGAGGAAGTCATGAGACTGGCGCAAAGTGACGATATCACTTTCTCCCATTCGGACGTGCTTCCTTCTCCCAACTGCAATGGCAAAGTGCTCAACCTTCATCACAGCAATGGAGGAAGGAGTGGAGAGAGGGATGAGGATGATGATGTGGAGGAGGATGATGATGATGAAGAAGGGAGAGGGAGGAGGGGAGGAGAAGGAGGAGGGCGTGGCTCGGCACTCAAGGGGGAGTCTGGGGCAGAAGGGAGGTGGGAGAGGAGCAAGAGAGCATCCTCGCCTTCCCTCTCGCCCTCACCGCCCCGCGATCGCCGCGGCCAGTCCCGCCGGCCCCGGCGGCGCTTTGTAGGCAAGGATGGGCGCTGCAACGTCACCTTCGTCAACATGAGCGAAAGGGGCCAGCGCTACCTCACCGACCTCTTCACCACCTGCGTGGACATCCGCTGGCGCTGGATGCTCGTGGTGTTCACCCTCTCCTTCTTGCTCTCCTGGCTTCTCTTTGGTTTCATGTTCTGGCTCATCGCCGCCGCTCACGGGGATCTGGCTCCCCTGGCATCATCTTCCTCTTCTCCTTCATCTGTTTCCTCCTCTTTTGCTCCTCTGCAACCTGCCGGGGTTTCCGGCCCGGTGGAGACATTGGCGGAGGAGGAGGAACGCTGCTTTCAGCAGGTGAACAGCTTCATGGCGGCGTTCCTCTTCTCTCTGGAGACGCAGACATCTATAGGCTACGGCTTCCGGAGCGTTACCGAGGCCTGCCCCCTGGCGGTGTTTGCTGTCGTGTTGCAGTGCATTGTGGGCTGCATCATCGACGCTTTCATCATTGGGGCGGTAATGGCTAAGATCGCTAAGCCCAAGAAGCGCAATGAGACACTGGTGTTCTCGGATGCGGCCGTGGTGGCCATGAGGGACGGGAAACTCTGTATGATGTGGCGAGTGGGAAACTTGCGCAAGAGCCACCTGGTGGAGGCCCATGTACGAGCACAGATACTGAAGGTCAGTGAGACGTTGTGCGTGTGTTTTGGCTGAAATGTTGGTTTTGTATCGTAACCATTTTTGTCCCCTTTAGACATTCTGCTGACTATAAGTTATGTTGCACCTACATGTCAACTAACCCTCATTGGAGTATTAACAGAGTATTAGTAGACTGTCTGCTTAATATCTGTTAACACTTTATTGTTATGGTCCTCCAACAGACATTCTATGGACTATAACTATAAATAACTTTGCATGTACATGTCAACTTATTCTGCTAACCCTAAACCCTTATTCTACTAACCCTACCCCTAACAGTCTTCTAATACTCAACTTATACACTAATGATTTAGTAACCACATCATTTGTTAAAAAATATAATAAATATAATAAGTTCACACATTACATTACATTACAGTTGCCATGTGACGGTATACATTTTTTATTTAATGCTAATTGCTGAATCTTTTTTTACTGTATATTGTATTATCACTGTACTGAATTAAGTTACAAAAAAGTGTTCTCCTCACTTTTGTCTTATAACAAACACAATAATATAGTGTATGTTAAGTTCATGTCAACTAATGAATTAATTAATCTTAAAGGGTTAGTTCACCCAGAAATGAAAATTAGTCCATGATTTAAGTCATCCTAGGTATATATGACATTCTTCTTTCAGATGAATAAAATCAGAGTTAACGTTATATTAAAAATGTCCTGGCTCTTCCAAGATTTATAATGAAAGCAATTGAAAGAGAAAAAGAACGAGAGAGATTGACATCTGGACAGTTGGTGTAGTTAATGAGGGCTTGTTTTCTTCAACCTCATACTGGAGGTTTATAAGATTTGCAGAGGGGATTAACTTTACCAGAGCAAACCATTGTCTCACTTATATCTCCCCTGTGTGTGTGTGTGTGTGTGTTTGTGTGTTTGACTTAATTTAACGGCCTGATTAAATGTATTTGTGTGAGTATGTTTTGTGTAACAGTGAATGAAATCTTGAAGGCTGTCTTAAACATGTATATTCGAATGTGTCATTGTGTAAGTGTGTACTATGTCTGTGAGGATGGTGTTTATGTTTGTCTTTTATCGTGTCCATGTCTACATGCAATAATGTTTCTAACAGGTTCTGATGTTTTTAGGTTAGATTGTGAGACGTCTGAGCATGAAGATCAGACAAGACCCAAAGAACCAAATTGCCTAATCTGAATAAAAAAGTCTGGAATAAAATACATGAGCAAAGACAGTATGCACACACATAGTCATAAAGACATTGTTGTTTTCTGTGATTTTACAGATATGGAAAAATTTTTTAAATGTAATTACTGCTTGTATCTGCTTTAATAATCTGGAACTGTGTCCTGACCATGTGCTATGCGCTGAGTTTTTAGTAATTTCACAAATAAAAATATTGTGTGATGGAACACAATTAAAGCTGTTTGATGACCAAAATACAGTATTTGAAGCTCAGTTTTGGACCAATGAGATTTTACCGTTGACAGGGCCTCCGTGGGTGACAAAGACATGAAAAGACAGCTTTTATTGCTTTTTATCGCTGTCTATGTATGACACAATATCAAGTCAATTAGGTCGACAAAATTACGGGTGAAAATGTTTTTGTTTTTTGTCAAGACGTGACGCAAAAGACAATCCCTAGTGATAATCAAGCCATTTTAATTAGAACACTGTTGTCTAAAACACGAGAAGATAAAAAGTAACACTGCTGCAAGGTATTAACAATGCTTTAACAATGTTAATGTTGAGAAAAATATTTCCGTTTATGCAAATGATCCAACCGCAGTCTTTTTTTAATTGAATTATACAGCCGATATATTTTCAAAGGCTCAAATTATCATATTTTATGTTGATACATTTTTAATATGTTTAAATACATATTTATGTTTTAAAATGGTTGAAAAACACCATAGAAAAAAAGGTTTGACACATTCTTGCATAGCTACTATTGTCAAATAAGAAATTGATTACTATTAATAAATATTAAATGACTAAATAAACTCAATTGCCTAAGGGATATTACTGTCAAACAGCACACCAAACTGTGTGAAAATTAACATTGCTTTTGACCTTTGCTGCAGCCACGGGTCACCCCTGAGGGTGAGTTCCTGCCATTGGACAATGCAGACCTCAATGTCGGCTTTGACACGGGAACAGATCGCATCTTTTTGGTGTCACCTGTGACCATCGTGCACGAAATTGATGAGGAGAGCCCTTTCTTTGACGTGGACAAACGCACACTAGAGGGAGACAAAGAGCTGGAAGTGGTGGTGATTCTGGAGGGCATGGTGGAGGCCACTGCCATGACAACCCAATGCCGGTCTTCATACCTGGCCTCTGAGATCATCTGGGGTCACCGCTTTGAACCTGTGCTCTTCGAAAGGAAGAACTGCTACCAGGTGAGAGGCAGAGAATAAAGAAATGGAGGGTGGAAAGTGATAGAGTGGAAATGCAGTTGTAAATATAGAAGCAACAGATGGGACTCATTACAGTGTTTGTAAGGCAGAATGGTATTGATGTTTCAGACAGTGTTTGTTCTAAACCCTCCAACACTAACTTATGCAATTAATCCAACCCCATTTAACATAACAGAATCCATTCCAATTTATTGTTAATCCTTTTCATTTTATGTAAGTTTTTGAAAAATCTCCTTTTGCCTTGGCTTACACCAAGAGAGTGATCACTATTTAAATTCTAATAAACAGTGATGACGTTCTAATTCTGTTTACATACCCAGTTGTGATTGGTCTGTTTTTTTATGGAAGCCTGTTTCTGCCACAAAATAAAAAAGGTAAAAGGTAATCACAATTATCTTTTAAAAGGTTTTATTCTGTGGCGGAAACAAGCTTCCATAGTTTTTCTTAGTGTTGGCAGATTTATAGAACAATAAACAGCCTGAAAAAAATCAATCGATCTATCTATCTCTGTCTGTCTGTCTGTCTATCTATCTGTCTGTCTGTATCCATCCATCCATCCATCCATCCAGTATCTGTCTGTATCTATCTATTTAGCTATTGATACCAGAACCTTATAGCTACATTTATACTGTTGCGAATGTATATGTGTTAATTCTTCTGCACACATCTCCCATGCTTAATATATTTTATGTAGCACCAAAACCTAAACCTAGTCTTAACTAAAACTAACAATATTCTTTACTGGTTTTTCATTTGAAATTCAAATCTAGTTATGCTTTTTTCTTGTCATGTTTCCTCCCTACCTCTAGGTGGACTACTCATGCTTCAACAGGACTTATGAGGTCACGGACACACCCACCTGCAGCGCTAAAGAGTTAGCAGAGAAAAAGTACATCCTGAGCTCCCGTTCCTCTTTCTGTTATGAGAACGAAGTGGCTCTGCAGCTCTCCTCCTCTGTCCCCCCCTGTCCTGACCAATTCTCTCCATCCCCCTGTTCTTCCCCCTCTCCCTCATCCTCTTTCGTCCTGCCCACTCCACCACCTCGACAAGACTCCTGCAGCGAGCACCCACACATACACTGAGCCATGCGGCTGGGATAAAAGGGCACAGGGGAAAGCAGCGGTCAAAGAAAGAAAAGGAGGTAGAGAAAGAAAGGAAAAAGGTCAGGATGGAGGGAGGAGTTGGAACTGGGGGTAGGGAGAGAGAGAGAGAACCAGCAAATGGACAAAGGCCTGGAAAGACAGACTTGGACAGGGGACTAAGGCAAATAGGACCATAAAGGGACAATGTAGGACTGATTAATGACAAAAGGTCATGCTTAAGATGGGGTGAGAAAAGACAGAATGCACAAAAGATGGAGAATAGAAAAGGGAAAGGGGCCTCTCACCGCCTGGGAGGAGAGAAGCAAAGAGCAAGATAGTGAGACAGTGGGGCAAATTCACCACACAGTTGCACCAGTGCAGTATTTCATCGTACAACTCCTCATAATCCTGTATAGCCAGATGCTATCAAAGTCCTTTTCAAGGCAACTCACTCAGCGGCCATCTTGGACACACAGCTGTTTTCAGTCATTCAAGTAATCCTAGTAGGATACAGAAATGTCAAAAGCTCACATTTCTATTAAAATCTGACATAATTGGTATCATATGCTCAAATCTGTATATTTCAGGTTTGTCCAGGGAAAAAGAGTGCCGCAGAGATGACGTTTATTTGTTGGCCATGTAACCCGGAAGTTAGCCTCACTCTGGTTCTCTTGACAAAAAGCCAATAGGATTTGTTCATTGATTTTTGGATAATTGCATAAGCTGTGACCAACAAAAGTTTATGATTCAAAAGCCTATTAACGAGCATTACTTCAATGTCACCACCATTAAGCTTCCATCAACTCTTTCAATCTTTATTTACAAGTTGAAGTTTGATTTAGAAGAGTTTGCAAGAGAGCGAGTATAAACACAAGGCTGTAATGGAGTTTTCCTGTCTTCTGTAATGACGTATAATATCCCAGACACGTCTGTAGTCCCATTTAGCCACTTGTTATCAACCACGTTTTTCAACAGACGTTAAAGTTTAACAAAATCTATATTTACTATTTACATGTATTTTATGCCATAGAATAAAATGTGAGCTTGTGTATCTTGAGCTTGTGTTTACCACAGACCTTTTTATAGGCACTTAACCATAAACCCATTCAAAAAACCTATTGACTTTGGACAATGAAACCAGAAGTTGCATAAGTGCTAACTTGTTTGTGGGTTTTACTACAACGCATTTTCGTTTTAAATGCATTACTTTTGCTACGGTTGCACCTGTCGTCTACACTACTCCGCCGATTTTTGAACCTTGAAAACCGATACTTTTGAAAACGCTGCAGACCCCGTTTCAGTTTGAAAACTCCAGGGTTGCGTTTCAGTGTAAACAATTTGAGACATTTGAAAACGATGGTGTGGCTGCCCACGTTATTACGCTACCTGAACACGACATTCAGACCAGGGCTGCTTTCCCAGAAGCATCGCACGTTTAAGTTGATCGTAGAGACCATTGGTGGCTATTGTTTCAATGCTTTTGGGAACCACAGCCCAGATCCGTCTCTCTCAACGGCTTGGTAACATACCAGCCTCGACGACCGTGTAAACAATAACATGGAGACGGAACTTTGTGGTCGTTTTTAGCAGTATTGTATAATACTGCAGCTATCTACATGTGCAAGAGGCAACTGTTTACATCTGTGCGCACATGCCCAGTGACATGCGTTTTCGGTCGTTCAGTGTAGACAGAGATCGTTTCAGTAACAGTGGAAACACCAGTGTAGACGAAGAAAACGCTGTTTTAAAATGAAAACGCACTAGTGTAAACAGGGCCAAATTTATGACTGTTTCTATTAGCAGATGCAGTGACGCTGTCACCGAACAGCAAGAACTTTCGTAAAGACCAAATGATGGCTTTGCAGTTTGGCTTGCACTGTAAAAAAAAAAAAGGCATGATTAATAAGTAATGACATGTTTTTGCCTCAAATCAAGCTATTTTCAACTTTGTGTTGTACAAGATTGTGCAATAACTTATTTTCTTTAAGTCAGCTTAATGTAATTTTAAGTTGAAATGACTTAAACATCCAAGTTGATTGTACTTAAAATTTAAGGCAGCAACTTAATTTTTTTACAGTGTGTGAATTCCCCTCAAAAAGTAGGAGATTTGTAGAAAAGGAATGGAGTCAGGCAAGAGGAAGCTAATGTTTGAGTTGTTAAAGTTTGAGTCAGAGTGCAGGGGAATGTATTCAGGTCAATCAGATTGAAATGAGGTCAAAGACTTAATGACCGAAAACAGATCGACCTGGGGGTGAAATGAAAGTGTGAGGGGGAATATAGAGGGATTGATAGAGAAGGTCATTTCGACATGAGGAGAGCTGCATCACCGACCCAGTGGGCTGATTGAACCTGGCGATCTTTTGGAATCAATACGAGCTGCAGTGGCTCCAGCATGCACCTGATAGAGACACAACAGTGGCCCCCTGTGGCTGCAACCTGTATGAGTGATTTCACCATTTAGAAAAAGGACGGTTTCACTTACCCCTGCATGGTTTCATAGACGAGGCTTAAGTTATTCCCAGACTAAAATGCAAGTTTAAGCTGCTTTAACTGAAAGCAACATGCACTTTCATTTCTTAAAATATGTCAGTGCTATTATTTTGTCTCAAAATTCACACCAGTAATGTTTTTTTTTTTCCTAAGGCACATTTTTAAAAGCTGCTTAAATGCCATAATTGAACTAAAGCTTAATCCTGGCTTAATCTAAGCCCTGTCTGTGAAACTGGGCCATAACCTCTTATAGCAATAGCATACACATATAGGATTTTTTGTCAAAAATAAACCTCTCTCAGAAATCAAATTACTTGTTGCAAGAACTTTTGTGTTTTGAATTGAATGTCAGAATGCCTGCTAGAGCCACTGCAAAACAAGAAACCACTTAAAAATCTGCAGCATTTTCAAGTTGTTTCTCTTTATGTACTGTATTTTTAATTTTATATTTATTTAAGTTTTAGCACTGTTTTGTATCATACACACTAAGATTATATGAAGCAATTTGGTAATTTGTAACATACCACATTTGTAACAATTGCACAGACCAAAATTGAATTAGCTAGTTGTATGTATGGAAATGGAATAACATATTGTATGAAGACTATTTATTTTTTTGAAGGGTGTGGCTTGAAAGTAAGAGAAAATACTGTTTGATTGCACAGCATGGGTTGACTCATGGACAGCACATGGATCTATCATCAGCCACTGTTTGGATTGTAGACTTTAATGTTTTGTGTTCCTTAACTGTTTTAGAAGCGCGTAGTAGTAACTATGGTAAATGACTTATTTACACTGTAGTATTGTTGTCATGACTGAGGCATGTCTTTTTTTCCTGTCTTCCATTAATTCTTTAACAACCACACAAGCGTCCTGACCTAAAGCATGTTGCTGGACAGGTTTTTTTCTTTTTCTTTTAATTGGTTTGCCAGTGGTGTGCCTTTGAAAGCGAGCCTGCTTGTTTTGAGGTTTAAGGGAGTAACAGAGAAATGTTAAGTTACAGGCCCAGGTGGAATCTATACACATTTTCCACCTTTTCAATGCTGATTTGTGGGAGACAATTATGAAATTCTATATTTGAATATAGTAAAATGTGTTAAACGTAGCTGAGACACTTACCAAGTTTTCATCCATCCATCCATCGTTTTTGTTTTGATTGTTTTTTTGCGAAAAAGGTTTAGCACATTAAAATGTTTACGGATATAGTTGATGGAAATGCTATTATTGGTAAGATTTTGTGAGCAGTGTTGGGGAAAGTTACTTTTTAAAGTAATGCATTGCAATATTGTGTTACTTCCTAAAAAAGTAATTCATTGCATTTCTTAGTTACATTTTATGGAAAGTAATCCATTACATTACTTGTGCGTTACTTTTTCTCATCTGGGCTGAGCTTGCTTGTTTGCCTCTTAACAAAAAAAGCAAAAGTACAAAATGTAAAGGCACTTTCACACCAAAGGTGAAATGAATAAGCCTCAGGCTGAAGGAAATGCAAATTCACTCCTTTACTGTAGAGGGCGCAGCTCATACAAACCTTTCAGCTGAGCTGCTATTCTGAATCGCAAAAGAATAGGACAGTTTAACACTCTTATTTAAGCAATAAAAGAAGAAAAATAAACACAAATGTGATGTATATCTAAAGTCATTTTAATATGATTGAATTGGATCATTGAATGGTAGCAGCAAGTGAGTTTAAATACATAAAGTATATTTGTGTAATTGCGTACACCACGCCTCTGCACTTTACTTAGGATTTCATGGGGACAAGAGAGGTGTCAGTTAATACATGGGAAAAAAATAACTTGTGTATAAAAATGTATTTTGCAAATAAGTAACAGATATTTTGTTCTAAATTTGAAAGTAATCCGTTACTTTACTGGTTACTTGAAAAAGGTAATCTCATTACGGATTGCCGTTACTTGTAAAGCGTTATCCCCAACACTGAATATTTTTTGTAATATTTTTTTCTTTAAATTTAGCACATAAATTATATGTCAATTCTTAAAATTGAATCGTTTGGAAGCACTTTTTTCTTTAACACAATTGTGATGTTTATATGACGGAACTTCACAGAATTACTTCAAATATCATATATGCAGTAAAAATGACCTAACAAAATGTAAATTAAAACAAAATGTAATTACTCTTTTTATGGTTCCGTGAACTTTACGTTGCCTATTACAGTTGTTTCGGGGCAGCTTTTCTCTCAGGGATTAAAAGTAGCTCAAAGAATGAACAAGAAAACAAACAAGGTTTTTTTGTTTGTTTGTTTGTTTTTTGCAAAACAGTACTTGTTATTCCAGAGTGATTTCCAGAGGTTTTTTATTATTATTATTATTATTATTATTATCTGGAAACCAGTTAATAACAACAAATTGTGAATGTTGATTCAAAATTCGAAAAATGACTCATATTGACCTTTATAACTAAAATTAGATATTGAATCAATGTCTCTTTGCACATGCAAATATACGTTTTTTTTATTGTTTTTGTTTTTTTTACTTATGCAACAATTCGTTTTATTGGTAAAAGGCCAAATGGATGAACATTTTGCAAACTTTTTAAAATGCATATTCATGATAAAACAACAGGGCAAGAAATGGATGGAAACTTGGCTAGTGTAATAGCTGCATGCATAATCGAATTATGCAAAATATTTATTAAACTAACATGCAAAGGGTGGGAGTTGGGTAGAACTTTGTGAATTACTGTATTGATATTCCACTTAAAATCTGTGGGTATTTATGCTGAGTTCTGTGGATGCAGATTATGTCACAAACGGATAGTTCGCCCAAAAATGTCAATTCTGTTATCATTTACTCACTATTCCAAATCTGTATATATTTCTTTCTCCTTTGAAAAGAAGATATCTTCTTTTGTGTTCCATATAAGAAAGAAATGCACACGGTTTTTTAAATGGTATTTTTGTTAAGTCCCTTACCAAAACTGCATTTATTTGATCAAAACATATATAGTAAAAACAGTAATATTGTGAAATAATTCTACAATTATTACAAGAAACATTTCTTGGAAATTGGAAAAAGTTTTGCTGCATCATAATTTATTGCGAAAACTGATACATTTTATTTTTAGGATTTTTTGATGAATACAAAGTAAAAAAATACAAAGTAAATAGAAATATTTTGTAACTCTGTGAATGTTTTTACTATTACCGGTACTTTTGATCAATGGAATGCATCTTTGAGGAATAAAAGTGTTCATTTCTTTTTTTATTATGTTCAATTATGCTTAATGATTGCATAGCATTAGTATCACAGACATTTTTTTGTTCTTGTTAAGCATAGAATATTTATGACCAACTTTAGTCAGACAATTCATATTCATAGACATGAAGATACAATTGTATCTGTCTCTCCAGTTCTGCAGATGGAACTAGTTTTAGGAGAGGACTGAAATACATGTACTGGATTGAACCCTTTTCAGGCATTGCAGGTTAAATTTAGGGATACGTACAGTTGTTACTAGCAGAATCTTAGATATGTAGCCCTTGGCTCTATTTCAATAAACAATTGTTGCTTTAATTGGTCCACTTATGCTTATTATTGTAATCTATTTTCTTTGTCCTATTTCTCTGTATGTAAGCTTGCCTGTTTATCATTAGTCTCCATGATCACAAAACTCTATTAATAGGCCTGTGTGTGACTGAGTGCTTGTCTCTCTGGCTGGTTACTCCAGTTTAACATCTCTGCCATAACTGGACCATCACTTGCACTTTGACCTCATTGTTTTCTAAATACGTATCGCCTACTCAAAAAACCATCACCCTGTCTAATTATCAGATGCTTTCGCTCCATTCAGTAATGCCTGAGTTCACCATGGCATCATGGCTCATGTTCTATTTTTATTTCAAGTATTTGGTCAATCAGTGTCCAGGCCTCTGTGCTGTTCCTTTGATACCATTCACATTACTGAATGTGCTTCATGGACATGTGTCGAATAAACAAACTTGTTTTCTTGACTTGTCTCCTGCATTTCTATTTGTATTCCAAAATGTTCTTTTAACTGGGCTAAAAAGGTAATTTTTATAAGGATGAACATCTGAATTCTAATAATTATAGTTGATTTTATATCAACATTTATTGTTATTAGCCTATTATTAATTTTAATATTATTTATGGTTGATAACGATCATTGTCATTAAGTTCACTCAAAAATTATAATTATGTCATTACTCGCCCTCATGTTGTTCCAAACCCGTAAGACCTTCGTTCATCTTCAAAACATGAATGAAGATATTATTGATGAAATCCGAGAGCTCTCTGACCCCTCCATAGACAGCAATTTCATTACCACTTACAAGGCCCAGAAAGGTAGTAAAGACATCATTAAAATAGTCCATCTGACTCCAGTGGTTCAACCGTAATGTTATGAAGCGTCGAGAATACTTTTAGTGCACAAAAAAATGACTTTATTTAACAATCTCATCTCGTCTGTGCCAGTCTCCTACGCTGTTGATGTAGTAAATACAGGGCAGGAAGCTACCTCAGAATGCAGGCTTACCATTGGCCGACACTGTTCACGTGAGCATCCTTGAGCCGCCGTCGGAAGCGCTGCACTGTTTACACTACGCCAACAGTGTAGGAGACCAGACTAGGGCTGAATCCGAAACTGCCCCCTAAACCCTCATTCACTATTCCCTACGTTAGTCCTCTAACTCTAATATAGTGCACTTGAAGGAGTGAATGAAAACAAATCGGACAGCCGCTGAGTGTACATCCGTTCTTTCGAATATTACAATTTAATAATTGTTTAATTGATATCTCATCCTTAATAAACCCGTCTCCAGCGTGTTGCTTCCGATCCTCTGAATATTCCAGTTTTGGTTCCTTGCCACTGTCGCCTTTGGCTTGGCTTGCTCAGTTGGGGACACAAATTAAATCTAATCAGTAAACTAAGTTAACAATAGACTAAATTACTGATCTGCCAACATTGTATGATAATTGAAATTGAGCTAGATGACATCACCGTTTTCTCCGGCTGTCCAGCCAAATCAAATTCTGTTGCATTATTTTCCTGTTTAACAGTGAAGCTGCATTGAATCAATCTGCCTTGTAAAAAGCGTTATATAAATAAAGTTGACTTGACTTTGGCTGTACACTTGTTATTGAGGACGTTATGCACTCAACAACATCCACTATGGTTTCGGACACCACTACAAAAATGTCTGTCCCCTCAAACAATGCACTATTTGAGGGTATGGGGGGCGATTTCGGTTCAGCCCAGAAGAAATTGTTGAATAAAGTAGTTATTTTTATTTTTGCGCACTAAAAGTATTCTCGTCGCTTCTTAAAATGAATTGAACCACTGTAGTTGCATGGCCTATTTTAATGATGTCTTTACTACCTTTCTGGACCTTGAAAGTGTTAATTAAATTGCTGTCTATGGAGGTATCAGAGAGTTTCGGATTTCATTAAAAATATCTTAATTTGTGTTCCGAAGATTAATGAAGGTCTTACGGGTTTGGAACGACATGAGGGGAGTAATATTTTTTCATTTGTGGATGATCTAACACTTTAATGACGTATTGTAATAAACAAAAAATGTATTATGATTATTAATAGGTCTACTTAACGCCTACATGTAAAAATGTAAGTTAGTCTAAAAAAAAGTAATAAATGAAATAATAATAGGTTAATAATCACATGCTAAATGGTAGCCTAACTCTAATTTGTCAGCTGTACAGACGAAAATTGTTTATTTGTGCTCAAATTAAAAGCTGTAATCATCTCCACTTTTGTTCCGTTTTTTTACTTGTTTAGCCTAATTGTTAGGCGCGGCCATCCAGACCTCGGTCTTCAGATTCCTCAGCATTAATGCGGAATCTGGGGCGTCCAGCTTCAGGGATCATTCCCTCGTCAGACAGTCAGACACACTGCGCTGCTGTCAACAAAGAGCGCGCAAATCTCTACCCCTCCGCGCGACAGTCCTGCAGCGGCACCTGCTGCTCTCGTGCCATTGGCCACCAGCCACGTCAATCCGGACAAGCCTCACCCAATCCGCTCATACAATTGGTTCCTCGGCGCTGTCAATCTTACTGTCGCGCATATGATTGGCTGCCGAGCTAGAATCTGCCAGTACAAAGGCGTGGCCGCTCTGTCCTATTCACAAGGCGGGTTTAAAGGGATACGAAGGGCTTTAATTAGCTTCTATTTTCTGGAGGGCGGGACTACGCGTGTGAATCCTAAACGCCATTGGTCAATAGTGAGGAAGCGTCGGCGTTTTGGTGAAGTCCTTCGTTTGCCATCACTTCGCTTTACTGTCTATTTTATTCTCAGTGTGAATGAGTTTGCGGCTTCACGGGAGCGCTGTAATGTGAAAAGCCGCATTTGCAGTATTAGCACTCTCACGCTGAAAGGAAAAAACACGAGAGCACGTTTCTTTTCTCTTCACAGCTCTAGTCATATCCTGAGAGTGGATTAACACATTTAAGGTAAGACACGCGTTGTCTTGTATTATGTCCGTATCTCCTTATTCTGTGCCGTGCGCGTGATCATGTTTCACTGGGTTATAGGGCCTCGAAATAAAGCCGAAAATGACACCGGAGAGGAACAGTACCCCCCAAGAGTGTGTATAGAAGATCTGGCAAGACCCCGGCATTAAAATGCATTACAAAACAGTCACATCGCGGGCACATCAACAGCATTTGCTGTATCAGAACGTTTTATACATTATGTATTAAGTGTTTTCAAATAGCACGCTCTTTGAGATACAAGTAAATGCATATATTTAATAATTCAGATGCATTCATGTCTCATCTTCCTATGCAGATACAGTAATCACCGTTAAAGGGTGTTTCCCTGAGCCATCTTAAGAAAGTATGAACGGTTCATGCCTTTCTGTGCCACATTAACCCATCAGAGGTGCTCTATTTATTTGTCACATATATAGCCTAATAATGCCCAATGTGTGGTTTCTTCTCTTTGGAGGCTATTGTAGGTTTTCTATAACGAGAATAGATTAGCTTTGCAAGACATTCACATCACAGACACGGACCCAGCCCGGCTACCGGCGTGATGTCTCAAAACCTAGGGCACTAAGCACTTACTACCTAGACAGCATTTTAAGGCAGCATAAGCTCGTTCTGACTGGAACGCGACTATAATAACGTTACCCCAAAAATGCCGTATCGTAATTATGTTGCCATGAGAACCGGACGTCACTTGCGGTATCGTAATAATAATAAAGAATACAGCGCGTGTTTGGTGCTTTTTTGCCGCGTCAGATGCAGAGGATCCGTCAAGGAGACACACACACACACACACACACACACACACACACACACACACACACACACACACACACACACACACACACACACACACACACACACACACACACACACACACACACACACACACACACAAAATCATGTTGATTCCTTTTGTTTAGTCTCATCTGTTCATGTATATTTTTGTCTCACTAGTCAGAAATGAAAGATCAGCATTACACTACCCTAATTACTTTGTGTATGAGGACGACAGAAAGAGAGAGGACAGTCATGTATCTGTCACAGCCAAATTTATATATGAACTGCAGGCAACAGTCACAGTCAACAGTCATAACAGTCAGAGTATTTTGCTTTAATTTTTTTATTGATATTACTGTCGCCTTATTTTGCTATTATTTTGAAGAAGGAAAAAAGATTGATGCGTTGGCAATATTTCATGTAAAACAAACATTCATTCCAATAAAATACTTTTAAAAGAGAAAACTGAGAGGGGAAGAGAATGAGACGAAAGAGATACACCCTCATTCCTGTCATATTTGTCATGCACAAGCACACACACTCGGACAGGTTCACGTCTTGTGAGTAAGACATATATGTGATCTCATAGTCACTGTGAGAGGGATGGTGTTGATGGGTAAGGTGTGTAACCCAGGTCTCTTCACTTTCCAGTGTAGTGAACACACACACACTCACATCATGCATCAACCATTGAGAAATCCATGTTGGAATATCGAGAGGCGTGTGCGGGTTATATCCCTGCATCTTACACAGTGTGATCATTTGGAAATATCTTCAAAGAGACCGAATTGTCAAATTGCTGCAACTGTCATGTGGCAGATGCAGGAAAACACACCCAAGTGATTGACATGCATAGACTAAACCAGCCAGCATTACGATCACACTGTTATGTGGAAAAGAGCTGTGAAGCCCTCTGGGGAATTTTAAGGACTGGGATAAAGAGCAGATGACACAAAAAAACAAAAAAAAACAATAGTTTGGCTAGTTCATACACATTCCCTATGTGTTGCACAAGCTTAGTCAGAAAACTTGGATGACTTAATTGGTTTAACAAGTTCTTGCTTTCGTAATAAAACGTCTTGAAACTCAGACGGGTGAGGCCACTACTGCGCCCGGTCAAGCAGGACCTGTATTGCCCATTAGCTCACAGCCTTCTTCTCTTCAGATGCCACAACAGAGTGCTTTATTATGTTGGCTAATTGATTTGAATATGGATTATACTGTGTATAAAAATGCTCTTTTAATCAGGGAACCTGTTTACCTGAGCGATACTGAATATCAGAATGAGGACTTTCTCTCTCTCTAGTGCACTCACACAAAAGAGGAAGAGGAAAGAGGAAAAGGTGTATTTTGCCCCATTTGCCTTAGAACACATGCGGATGGTCCTTTCTTGGCTTGACTGATATGAAAATAGTGCACCCAAAAATAAAAATTATCTTATTCACTCGTTCTCATGTGGTTACAAAGCTGTCTTTTCTTCTTCTGTGGGAACACAAAAGGACAAGTTTTGCAGAATGTCCATGCTGCTCTTTTCCATACAATTAAAGTAAATGGGGATGTGAAGATGACATATCAGTAGTGCCATAAAAATGAGTATGTACAGCTTTTGTGTTGTATTGCAAACTTAACATATAGTACTTACTATAATTATATAATAAAACTTATGACTTGACTATTTAGCAAGACGTAAGCCTATTTTAATGCATATCTGTCTCTTGTGCAGTATAAAACAGGCTGATGTGCACACATATATTACATTATGTATTTTAAGATTACTTTAGTGGTTTTAAATCGATTAATCACAATTATTCGCATCTAACAAAAGCTGCATACACACACACACATACGAACACACACATCATTACTTGTTACATGTACTTACTATAGTAATTACATTAAACAAAACATGGTTAAACTTTATTTTAAGGTGTCAGTGTAATTGACAGTGTAATTTGACATTAAGTACTGAGTAACATTAATTAACATGTACTTACTATAGGGTAGTGTAAGGTTTAGGGTGTGGTTGAGTGTTAGTTGCATGTAATTATGCATAATTGACTGTTATTACCACAGTAAGTACATGTAACATAACAAAGACACTGTACTGAACTAAAGCGTCAACAGAAACAATAACCCTTAACCAAACTCTAATCTTTAATTCATATTTTTAGTGTTAATTGTATTAATACACAATAAAGTAACTGTATATTGTTCAATTTGGTCTATTTACTGTTCGGTTGGTTTTACAAAAAATATCTGATTGCGTGAATAATAATCTAAATAATCTGCATTACCCAAATAATGAACAGTGACAGCCCTAGACTTTACTCACCATATTTTAATGATAGCAAATATGAAGGACATTTAAGAGCTATTGATTTTGGTCTGTGTCTTACACAAATGTATCAAATGGATATAAATTGTAATATAGTGCACAAATCAAATTTTTGTAATTTTTGGAGCTTGATAGCCACCGTCCTCATTCACATTAAATAAAGAGCAGCAAAAGAATTCTGTGTAACATCTCCTTTTGTGTTCCATGGAACAATGTGATGCAGGTTTAAAACACAAGGTTGAGTAAATAGAACTATATCTTTACACTGGGCAGGTTTAGTGTTCAGCTAGCGTTAAGATGTAGTCCCCACCATAATGCACTTGAATGCAATGAAGTAGAAGGGCTTATTTGGCAGTATGTATCATGGATTGGAATATACGGCCTGAATGACCTGTTTTCCCCTGTAAGTTTATATGTGAAGACCTCATTTCCACTCTTTTCTTTCTGGCCTGGTTGTCACTTCACCGATCCATCAAATTCAGAACATGCACATCGTCCCTCTATCCACCTCAGACACACATGCACTCAAGCACATACAGACACACACACACACACACATGTCTGGTTCACTATCTTTGTGGGGACTCTCCATAGACGTAATGGTTTTTATACCGTACAAACAGTATATTCTATCCCCCTACACTGCCCCTGCCCCTAAACCTACCCATCACAGGAAACATTCTGCATTTTTACTTTCTCAAAAGAACTCATCCTGTGTGATTTATAAGCCTTTTGACAATGTAGGTGATCTCAGGTTTTACTATCCTTATGGGGACATTTGGTCTCAACAAAGTAATATAAACGAGGGCACACACACACACACACACACACACACACACACACACACACACACACACACACACACACACACACACACGCACATGTTGTGTTTCCATGTTTTATGGGGACATTCCATAGGCGTAATGCATTTTATACTGTACAAACCGTATTTTCTATCCCCCTACACTGCCCCTGCCCCTAAACCTACCCATCACAGGAGACATGCTGCATTTTACATTTTCAAAAAACATCACTTAGTGTGATTTATAAGATGTTTTCCTCATGGGGACCAAAAAATGTCCCCCCAAGGACAAGGATTTTGGATATTGCCATCTTTGTGGGGACATTTTGTCCCCATAGTAGGCATTACCAGTCCACTCACACTCACACACACACACACACACACACACACACACACACACACACACACACACACACACACACACACACACAGATAGGAAGAAAAAACTTAAAGATATAGTGTTTTTTTCTATGCTAAAAATGTTTCTCCTATCCCAGATAAACATTGAAGATAATTCCAAGTAAGCCATTCATAGGTTGATTTCCCTGATAAGTCTAAACAGTAAACACTGTGGTGGTATAAAAACGCTGCTCTGCTTTACGCGATTTCTGAGAAACTTTGTTGAACACTGTTGATATTTGAAATCAACCCAAACAAACACACTCCTCCCTTCATTGCTCCACCCCCAAAATGCATGAACACACAATGCAAACGTAGATGTCTCTTTATCATAGCTGAAGCAAAGCAAAATAATGCAATGGACAAAAAATAAAAATACAGTATACAAGCAAGAGTAGGCAGTAGAACACCATCTCCAGACAAACAATGACACTCAAAACTGTCCTTTTAAACATTACAATAGCAGCATATCATGGTTCTGTGAAACATAGCAAAACCAATATATGGAGAAGAAACAATGCAACCTCTGCACTTGATTTCAGACCTTCCCGCTTCGGTCTCTCCAAAGCTGGAAAGCTTTTCTAATATTAACGCGGGTCCTAAAGCTCTTGCCTGATCATAATCCTTCTTTTCCCAGTGATTTTCCTCTTACCTTTTCCCTATTGTAATGTATCTCAGCCATCTCTCTTTCACCAGTCTTTCTCCCTCTTGCTCACTCTCTCTCCTCCCCCATCATGAGTGGACACGCCCCCTACTGCTGATTGGCTACAAGTGTGTTGTGCTGCTCTGTCCGATCCATTTTCAGCTGCGTTTCTCAGAAATCGCTTTAACAAAAGAGTCAAGGTTTAGCTGGTTAGATGATACTGTTAGCCCATGCTGGAAGATGTTGTAACTAGACCTTTTGGCTGCAAAGTAAGATTATATAAAAGAAAAGAAATTAAAGTCGCCATGAAACAGAAGTTGCGATTGTCTCTTCTTCTCTTTAGTGTCGTAATGTAAGTCTGAGTGAAATTGCTTCTCAAATGAGAAAAAATGCAAATCTTTTGAACTTTCAGCTTTGCTGTCACAGGAATAAATTGCTTATTAAAATATATTTATAAGTATAATTAAAGTAAAATTACAGTTTTTAGTAATTTTAAAGTGTAATTCATAATATTACTGTTTCTCTTTGATCATATAAATGGCCTTGGTGAGCATAAGATACTTCTTTCAAAAACGTTTTGAAACTGCACATTTTTAACAGTAGTGTATATTTCCACACCACAGTCATAAGCAATGTCTTTTTCAGCAGCTACAGAACAATTTGTTACATTTGCAGTTCATGTTGCTGCAGAATTTAGCACATATGAGCAAAGATGGCAGATTTCACATCACCCTGCACCAGCCAATAAATTGCCATTAAGAACAAGAATGCTAACGGATAACGCTCTCCAGGTATCTTTGGTTTGAGCATCTGAAATAGCCTGACAAAATAACATTGGTTTAACAAATGGTCTGACTTACTTTTGGTCCGAAGTGTTCAGAAAACTGAAGACCCCAAAATGACTCTCAAGTTGTTTCAAACCTGCATGAATTTCTTTCTTCTGCTGAGCACAAAAGAAGATATTTTGATGAATGTCGGTAACCAAACCGACAATGTGTGAGTGTGAGTTTTTGGGGCTCCATTGACTTCCATAGTATTTTTTTCCCATACTATGGAAGTCAATGGGGCCCATCAACTGTTCGGGAACCCTGGGTATCGTTCTCCTGGTGTTTTTCAGAGTCGGTTGAAAGGTCTCTTTAGTGTCTGTGACGATAATTGTCTACTGCTTATAAACTGTTAGTGTCTTAAGGACTGTTCCACAGGTGCATGTGCAATAATTGTTAATGGTTCACTGAACAAGCATCAAGAACATTGTTTAAACCCTTTTCAGCTTTAATCTGTAAAGAATTTTACAAAATTATCTTTAAAATACAGTATCCTAAAAAGTTATTTGGTGGAGCTAAGGTGCAGAAATTCAGTAACAAGAAACACATATGTACATGTGGTTGTATATTTTCTTAATCATATTTGCACAGGCTATGCATAGTCACGCACACATTTTCTCATCTGCATACTGTTGATGAGGCTCTCGATCAGGCTGTCCTTCAGTATAACTGCAGTATTAAATGTCACAATACTGTAATCCTCTCCCTGTTTCTCTCTCAACACTCTCTGTCTGTTGGTTTGTCTCTCCTCGTCCCTCTCTGTTGCCCTATCTTGTGATTTATGGACTGGCTGATTGCCTCAGTGGCATTATAATGATGATGGTTATAATTCTATTAAGGGTAATAATGAACGGTCTCTGCTGTGTTTCCTCTATGAAGAGTTACAACTCTCTCTCTTTCTTTCTCCCACACAGTGATACAATCATGTCCAGGCCAGCGGGGGGCAGTGTTAATGATGTCACCCGCTTCCTGGCCACTGGGGCGGGGCCTGGGTCACCAACCTCAAAGTTCTCTGCCTCCAGCCAAGCTGATTGGGCAGCTAAGAGACTTGTATGGGTGCCTTCAGAGAAACATGGGTTTGAGGTAAGGATGATACAACCAGTCGATACAAAAACGAATGTAAATATTTTTTGATAGCCGATGCTGATAGTTTATAAAGTATTGTGGCCGACAGCCGATATAAAGGCGATATATGTGTATATATATATATATATATATATATATATATATATATATATATATATATATTTATATATATATACTGTATATGTATATATATATTTTTTTTATTCTATATCTTATCTTTTTTATTCATCTGTATTGGCTCAAATAGTAAGTACAGTAAAAGGCCCATGAAATTGGTACAGAAAAAGATGTTTAAAATTTGAATTTCGTTAGTCTATTTGACTGTGTATCAAGCACAGTATTATATTTTATGAGCCTTTGAAAATACCAGAAGACGGCGCTTTACATCACTGTTATTGGAACAACGCATTATGAAAGCATTCCGTTATTCAAGATAGAACAAGCATTAATAAGCAGATGACTAATGAATAACTGGATTCAACCTTATGATAAATAATAGGTGTAATTGGTGAAATTACTTTCACAAAACAGCCAAAAGCTTTTCCCAGTTCTTCAGTCAAGCAGTTTTAATGACGGATATGAGCAACTCCGTGGATCTAACTCTCTATAGAGCATTATAAATAGTATGTTAAACAGCAAATGCATGTATTACGATTCCCTTTGTTTGTAGAGAAGATATAGGTGGGTTCTTTTTAAACTTGCGACAGGTTGTTGCATTCCAAAGAGATGCTATCATGCTTTTAAAGTGAAATGCCCAGCAGACAAGCGATATGCTTATTTATTTATCGGTTAAAACACTTGATCACACAAATAACATATAGGAATCAGGCTCAATAGTTTTTGATTGTAAAAGTTACTGACACCATCCAAAATAAATGCTGAGATTTGCATGATTTTCATTTGCATTATCCACAAACCCCCAACTACACGCCACAGTGATGCTCGGGCTCGTAATGTTACATCACTGATGGTCATTTGGACTCATATTTGATATTAGGTTCTATATTTGTCACTGCGATTGTGCTTTAAAAGGCAATCGCTGCGTCATGTCTTATAACGTGTTTACACTGGACGCGTGTAGTACTTCAGAAGTTGAACGGGCATCAGTTTACTGTCAGTGAATCATCGCGTCCAGTGTAGACAGTATTACTGATTATAAAATGGGGGTACTATTTGCTTTTGATGCGCTGTATCTCGCCGCTTGAACACGGTGTAGTACACTGTAAAAAAAATACGTCTAGATCTAGAGTGGGTGTTACTGCTCTTGAATTTGTGTATAATCCTAAACTTATCCTGATTCACTGATCCTGATGGAAATACAGTACTAAGAAGCCTTAAAATCCCATAATCTTTTGGAAACGGGTGTTTTAACCACACAAACAGCTCAATTTAAACAAAGCGCCCATAGATTACAGTTCCTTTCAGGCCTGGTCCACACATACACGGGTATTTTTATAAACTAAGTTTTTCCCTCTTCTGTTTAAAAAAAAAAAAGCGTTCCCATGAAAACGCAAAACACGCTATGAAGCACTGTCAAGAGCATACCAAACCAACAGGTGGCAAAGTAACCTTAACCATAAAGCCATGTTGGCCAATTTAGAAGCCTGGGAAAAAGGTTATTGCCGGTTTCCGGTTCTGATGCAACAAGCCAAAATGTCCAGTTTCACTGTCCACACTGTCCAAAGCATTTTGGACTCGAATTTGGTTTCAGTGTCCAGACGCTGTGTTTGCTTGTGGACGAACGGCCAAACCGCATAGAAAATACCCGTGTTCGTGTGGACAGGGCCTCAGGGGTGCAGAATAAATCTGTTCCCGTCCTGAGTGTAAAGCGAGAACGTGCTATAACTGGTCAGCGCAATGTGGCTGTTATCTGATTGGATTGCATAAACAGGGGGTGGTGTCCACTTATTTGTGGATTTGTCTTGGATGTTTTGACGTTAGAAGTGTTTCAAAATCCACAAATGCATGCTGTAATCTACTAATGCATGCAGCCATTCACAAATGCACAGGAAGCTTGTGTTTGTGACATAAAACACATCTGTAAAAAATGTATTTGCAAATCTCATTTTATTTATTTGTGAATTTTATAAAATGTTGTGAAACTTTTTACATTTCTTTGTGGATCTTAATCTATTTATTTGGAATAATCCAACAATCCAACCCCATACTCAACAACCCTGTTTTGATTTAGATGCTGTTTAATGATTGCGTAATTTTACATGTGCATAAGCAATGCTTCTATAGCTTGTTTCTGCTTCTTCTTCGGCTGTGTTTTACCTAGAGATTCTGTACTCTTTCAGAAGATGAGTAATAGTGCCCCCTACCGGATATCAGTGAAAACATGGATTGCAGAAAAATTTAATTAATAGTGGGAAAGAGTTAAAGACCTTGCAGCGGTCTAGACCTTCCGTTTTTTCTGTTCCATTGACCTGCTGTAACAGTTTGATCTGCAGAACACACAACGAGACAAAGCAGAAACTCAGAATAGTCTTTATTCAAACTCCTTGACACTCAGGAACACACTGGGAAAACATAGAAGAAATTGCAAACCATTAAACATATACAAAAGAACGAAGTATAAATACAAGGCGGACATAATGACAGACAGGTACAAAATGAACCAGAGCTTTTAGTTGGTTACCTAAGGTTCTTGAGGAGCTGTTGTATTACTAGCCATGACTGAGAAGCCAGGAGGCCAGGAGGCTCTAATCTGCTGCTTAACTTTTGACCTTGTTTATGTTGTTCTCCTAGTTAAAGTTTCAGATCTAAAAAGCTACTTCAGAAAGTCCCATGCAGCCCACCCACCGAACACGTGTTCGAGTCAGGGCTTTAGTGCTTTGATATGACACTCTATGAATAGCTCAATACACTTGTTGAGCCAGTGGTTGCTCAATGCTAAACGTCACCGCAATGCAAAATGAGGCCTCGTCATGAAGTGTCCCATGTTGAGAATGTGACTGACTGCCAGAGAGAACAGAGAGGGAGATCTCAGCACTTCCTGTTGGAGGTCATGAAGGCGGCACTCTATGCTCTCTCTCTCTATGTCTCAGTATATCTATTTCTGTTTCTGGACCCCTTACATACTCCCCCTCAGACTGCCTGTCTCCATTAAACATGAATGTATTCTCTGTTTCCAACAAAAGTGAGTATGCTTGTGTGAGAGTCAGTGGTCTGTAGAAGAATATTAAGTATCATTATCAATCTCTGAAACACAGAAACTGTGTGTGTTTATCTCACAATGTTGTTTGAATAAACCAACTAAAGCTTTGGTAACATTTCTGGCAGGGTGCATCCCCTGAAACCATAATGAAACCTTCATGAAAACCATCAAGAAATGCAAATTTACTGAAATCATATTCCATACAAAAACGTAAATAATTTACATAAAATGTATATAAAATAAAACAAGTATAAAAACTATATATAAAGCCTATATATATATGTTAAATAAATAGCAGACAGATTTTTGATATCTCGAACGGATTGCCCGTGGCGAGGCGACAGGACGTGTGTTATAACTTCTGCATACATTGACTGATTTTGATGAAACTTCAGCTGTATATTCGTTTTAGGAGGCCGATCACATGGATGTGACTATTGTTGGTCAAAGTCATAGCTCCACTAACTGGCAGCAGGAAGTGTGTCATTTTCAAAATGCTTTGAAATCACCCTCTTATTTTTACCTGTTTTGCTTCAAATTTAGTCAGAATAATGTCAAGACACCATAGATGTACACCTGTGAAAAGATTCTTGATATCTTGAATACTGTTGTCATGGCAACGCGTCAAACTTTAATATTCTTTTTGGGTGTTTTTTAGACTCTTAGTCATCAGCCAGTAGACATGGGCAAAGCCTTAGAAATGAGTGTGTAGGACAGTTTTTTCAGACATAATTTATTACTTTTATTAGCTGTTGCATTTGGATATATATTACGGTTATAATAATATATAATAATAAGGTTAATACAAATATTATTATAAAAAATATCTCATGGATGTGGCTGTTGTAGTTCATGGTCAAAGTGGCCCCAGCTGGCTGAAGTAAATGTATATTTAAACAATTTTGAAATAGTTATTTTACATTAACCCGCTTTAACTGCACATTGAGATGTACTTAAGATGTAGATATTTTTGTCTGCATTATTTCTGAGCCAGCATCAGACATTTGCCTTTACAGCGATCATGACTTTAATATTAATATTAGGACACTGACACATTGGCTGCTAATGTGGAGTTAGTAGTGCATGTTCCACGAAAGACATTTTACAAAGAGCACATTCATTTCATCTCTCATCATCCTTTCTTTTTCTGCCTGTGTTTCCTTTGGTCAGTCTGCAAGTGTGCGCGAGGAGCGGGGCGACGAGGTGGAGGTGGAGCTTACTGACACTGGGAAGAAGATGACGCTTTCCAGGGAGGAGCTGCAGCGGATGAACCCTCCCCGGTTCAGTAAAGTTGAAGATATGGCCGATCTCACATGCCTCAATGAGGCCTCTGTCTTACACAATCTACGAGAGAGATACTATTCAGGACTCATATATGTGAGTGTTTCCCTTTAGCCAGAGTTGTTCCCCACATGTTTTTAGCGATCATTCAGTCCTGACACATGCCCACGACTGTGCCCTGCCATCACATGAGTGTGTGTGGGCATGTGTGTATGGGTTTTCTCTGAGTAAGCGAGAAGGATAGTGTTACACACACAGATATACACGCGTGTGTTTGTTCATCAAAGGCTCACGGTTTGAATTTCTGCTCAGGTTTCATGTAGAACGCAGCCAAGAAACACACATGAACAGACACACTTATACAAACACAAGATCAAGGGCCCTTATTCATAACGCATCTGTCAGCAGAATTACTTGAGACCAGCGTTTACTTTATCTCAATGGCCAAATCTGAATGAGCGCATTAGATGTTGAAGTGAAAATTTCACATTTCAGTTTTTGTGGAAATATGTTGTACGGCATCATATATGTCTTTGTGCAAGTAGCAGTGGCAAACATGCCTCTTTTGACTTGGCATAAAGTCTAGTCTACTTTACATCTTATTCTCACCAAACAGACCGTCTGACCAGCATGACCAGTGACCAGTTTGCTTTGTTAAATCTGTTGCTAGATTTAAATCAAGCTATGTTTATGAGATTTTTCAATTTGCACTCAAAAAACTAGAATGTAAATGCTCAATATGCTCTAAAAATGCCCATAAAAACTTGCGTTAGAAATGAGCAATGAGCAAAGCTTTTTTTAATTTTGTTTTGTTAAAGGAACACTCCACTTTTTTTGAAAATAGGCTCATTTTCCAAGTCCCCTAGAGTTAAATAGTTGAGTTTTACCATTTTTGAATCCATTCAGCCGATCTTTGTATCTGGCGGTAGCACTTTTAGCATAGCTTAGACATCATTGATTCTAATCAGTCCATTAGCATCTCATTCAAAAAATGACCAAAGACACTTTCAATATTTTTCCTATTTAAAACTTGACTCTTCTACAGTTACATCGTATGCTAAGACCAACTGAAAATGAAAAGTTGCGATTTTCTACACCTATATGGCTAGGAACTACTTTCTCATTCCTGCGTAATAGTCTCTGATCTTTGTGGCTGTACCATGGCTGCAGCGGCGCAATGATTCGTTGGTATTCTGTGAAACATGGTGGTAGTATACACCTTCGACTAACTATCACAGCCCTTTACAACACACAGAACCATAGCTAATCACAGATAAATCCACAACACAATTTGTCAGCTGCAAGCCTGAAACTTTCTCTGCAACTACACAAACTTAGTGCCAGTCACATTGAAAGTTACCTAGCTGGGGGCTACTTTCAGCGCTGCGTAATATCATTGCGCTGCTGCAGCCATGGTACGGTCGCGAAGATCCGAGACTATTATGCAGGAATGAGAAAGTAGTTCCTAGCCATATAGGTGTAGAAAATCGCAACTTTTCATTTTCAGTTGGTCTTAGCATACGATGTAACTGTAGAAGAGTCAAGTTTTAAATAGAAAAATATTGAAAGTGTCTTTGGTCATTTTTTGAATGAGATGCTAATGGACTGATTAGAATCAATGATGTATGCTAAGCTATGCTAAAAGTGCTACCGCCAGATACAAAGATCGGCAGAATGGATTCAAAAACGGTAAAACTCAACTATTTAACTCTAGGGGACTTGGAAAATGAGCCTATTTTTTAAAAAAGTGGAGTGTTCCTTTAAATGCTGATATTTGTTTAAATTCCTATGTAAAATATAGCGCTGTCAAATTGATTAATCGTGATTAATCGCAGCAAACTTAAAAGTTTGTGATTGGTTTGTAAGAAAGTTTGTAAATAGGTTATGTACACAAACTTTTATGTTAGATCAGTAAAATGAAATTATATAAATATGAATATTTGGTTACATTTTTTCACTTTAATGTCAACTACAATTTTTTTAAAGTAAATTAAATAAGCAGAGGATAATTTACTAAAACTAATATGGTACATTTATTATTATTATTTTATATTATCATTAATATTATATATAAAGTAACATATCAGAAAACAAAACAGAATATACAGTTTTCCACCAAAATAAAAGCGCAGTGGTTTAACGTTTAAAAATGAGGAAATTAAGTCACAAAAATGTGTATTAGTTATACTAGTTATTTAATTATTAGTTATAAAATATTAGTTATGTATTTTACAGTGAAATAGTCTTATAGTAATATTTCTTACTTTGTTTAATATTTTTATAATAATAATAATCACATTGATTTATGTTCAATTTTTGCCCAAATTGTTCAAACCTAGAGCTCTTTAAAAAAATCCATTGATTAGTTCTTCCTTAAAGGATTAGTTCACTTCAGAATTTTTTGAAGCTACATTAAAGCTACAATTGGTTCCCATTAATGTCCACTATATGGAGAAAAATCCTGGAATGTTCCACAAAAAACTTCATTTCTTCAAGACATCTTGGATGACATGAAGGGTGAGTAAATTATCCAGAAATGTATATTCTGAAGTGAACTAATCCTTTGGAATCACGTATTGTGCTTGGTTTTACTTTGTTTCCAAATTTACTTTGCTTCAGGAAGCCAGGTAATAGCAGCCATTCGGATCTAAGCTTCTGATTTTAGCAAGTGGCTGCTAGTTTTGTACGCAGTATCCATTAGGCAGTCAGTGAAGAGACTGTGGGCGTTCTGAGGGTGTTCTGTCTCTGCCAAGAATAGTTTCTACATAGACAACATCATTATTTCTAACTGTCTGAATTATTGTGTTTGTGTCCCAAAGACATACTCCGGCCTGTTCTGTGTGGCGATCAACCCTTATAAAAACCTGCCCATCTATACAGAATCCATCATAGAGATGTATCGTGGGAAGAAACGGCATGAGATGCCTCCACACATCTACGCCATATCGGAGGCGGCCTACAGGAGCATGCTGCAAGGTACCATGGCAACAAACTAACCTGCTATAGGCCTGCTGCAGTTCATGTGAATTTATTCATACACCTCTGCGTCAAAATATTTAGAAACCAGTTTCATGCTGCTACATGAATTTTCAGATCTTTCACACGCTTAGTAACAGTGGGAAACCCCAGGCATGACTGAGACACTGAGATTTGGCATTTTCACCCTGTATCCTGCTCGTCAGGGCGTGTCCGTGGTTAATAAACTCGCCCAACCGGTGTGTGTGTGTGTGTGTGTGTGTTTTCTGAGAAAAAAGAGCCATGCCGAAGATGTCACAGGTTTTTTCTTAGTTGGGTTTTTATTAAGTCTGTTACCAGTTGTAGTGGTTGTTGTGGTGGAATAATTGAAGAATCAGAATTGAGTATTTCAGTGAGACATGTAAAAATATAAACTGAATGATGCGTGGTTCTGCGAAAAGCAAAGGTCTGCCAGTGCCTGGTAAACATAAAACAGGCAATGAATCTACTTCAAACGTCACAACTACCAAAACGATGTGTCTGTCTACACCAGGCAAGAGCAGTGAGACGCGACAAAGGCAAATAGATCCCATTATAATCCGTGATGCTGTCTACACTGGATGCGGCGCGACACAACAAATTCCATCAGTAAACTGATGCCCCGTTCTATTTCTGACACAAAGGACAAATGGATCTGCAATGTTCCTTTGTCGCGTCCAGTGTAGACAGCCTCAAGCCAAGAAAATATGACAAGGCATATCTCGCCCTCGGTTTCACCAGTTCATCGCTGGGTAATGAAGAGAGACCACAGTGTGTTGTGCCTCAAAATATTAGCTTCTGACAGTATGAAGTACGCCACTGAGATACTTCACATCACACAAAGAGAAGCCTGTTGAAGTTGAGAAGTTACTCTATAATTACTGTTTTTTATTATATATATATATTTTTTAGTTGCTTTAGTACTTAACCTGAAAGCTGCACTATGTAACTTTTCCGTCCGCTAGAGGTCGCCTATTCAAAACAAAGGCGTAGTTTGATGACGTCAAGTTTGAGCGCAGAATCTTGGGACAGCCGGTGGAAAAGAATCAGGATAGGACCTATGTAATCATTTTCATGGATGCGATTATTAACGTTACTGTAGTGTGAAGCAGAGCAGGACGAGTGTTGAGCTGAGCAAGGCCGCTGGAGCGATTGTTAATAAGATGAACGCAACACACGCCTCGCGAGCAGCAGGACTTTTATTATGACGGGATACAGTCGCTGGCGGCATTTCCGCTTTTCCGGTCATGAGTTTGAGGTAACGTTCTTTTTATCGTATCAGATACATTTGAGTGTGTTTAAAATGACGTTATGAAGTTACTCTGTGCGTTCACTCTGCGGCTGCTGTGACACTTGTTGCACACTACAGTGAGAGTAAAGCGTTTCTGCAAAATAAAACCGAAACCGAGGGTAACGCAGATATGACACAACTGACAGGCGACTCCCTCACACCCGTCCATGTTCCTTGGTTAAAAAAGCAATTTTCTTACAATTTACAAATAGTTGGAAACATTTGGGATATTGTAAGAACTCAACTGAACAAAATATATAACACTGGCCTAGTGGTTTTTGGATATTTCACTGCAAAAATCCTACATAGTGCACCTTTAAGCATATTTAATTACAGTAGTTGCCATGACAACATTTTTTGTTAATTTCATTTAATTTAATTTCATTTTACTAGATGCTCTCAGTAGTGATATGATTTTATAATTGTGTCATTTAGAGTTACTTTCAGTGTCTTTGGGTGTCTACTTTTGAGTCATAATAATCAAAATATTATTCTCTAAGCATATTTATTACAAATGCATCAAGTTTTCTCTTAAATAATTAATGTTTAATGTTCACAAATTACACACTATTCAAATTCATATTTAAATCAAGAGCAATTGCTGTAAATGTTCATTGGTCATTCTAATGTCACTATTCATGTGCTTTGTTTCCCTCACACAGACAGAGAAGATCAGGCCATCCTGTGCACGTGAGTTTCCACTGGCTATGCCCACTGCATACTTGAGTTTGACTATATATTTGTGATATTACAGCAGCAAGGTTAGAAAAATCAATGAACATTTAATTGAGCATTTAATGTGGAAAAGTGAAGATGGTTTGCAGCATAAGGAGAGATGAGCTGCAGGTATTTGACTTGATTCTCCTGGTAGACAAAGCAGAAGCCTACAGGCCACAAAAAAACAACACCTTACTCTGTTTAACCCCTAAGGCCTGTTATAATGTATAATGTAACTTATTATATTAATACAATCTAAACATGTTTTTCTCCTTATTTTCTTACCATTTACTGGCACATATTTCTAATTTTGTTCCAAATTTGTTTCCGGCTAAGTCATTTAAGTCATCTGCCAGTATTTGTTTGAATAAATCTAAAAATAGTCTAAACCTATTTTACAGAAGAAGGTGGTTTATTTGTTCTGTTTATGTGTGTGTGTGTGTGTGTGTGTGTGTGTGTGTGTGTGTGTGTGTGTGTGTGTGTGTGTGTGTGTGTGTGTGTGTGTGTGTGTGTGTGTGTGTGTGTGTGTGTGTGTGTGTGTGTGTGTGTGTGTGTGTGTGTGTGTGTGTGTGTGTGTGTGTGTGTGTGTGTGTTCAGAGGGGAATCTGGTGCAGGAAAGACGGAGAACACAAAAAAAGTGATTCAGTATCTGGCCCATGTGGCGTCCTCACACAAGTCTGGCACTCTGGGACGGCCCAAAGACATCGCCCTACAGGTGAGGACGGGAGGCAAATATTCCTGCATTCTGCTTTTCCAAAACAAGCCAGCACATGCTTACCTTTCTATTTTATTTATTTATTTATTTGCTTTATTTCTCTAGTTTTCTGATAACAGTTCTGTTACATGGTTCATCAATAAGGATAAATAATACAAAATGCAATAATAATACAATAATGATAATAGTAAAAAAAATCAGTGGATCCGGTTGGGGCAGTACTTCATGTTTGTACTTGCCAATATTAACAATATTAACAATTTTTTTATTAAATCTGCCAAAATTATAATTAATTAAATATTAAGTTTTATTTTTTTTAGGGATGCACAAATTTTATTAAAATTCTGGCAAATAACGGTAAGCTGATGATAATTTGTTATACTGTAGCCGATAACCAGTAAATGGTTGAGATTAAAAATCTATACTACTTTGTCAAAACTAAAAAATAAAATAAAAATTGAATTAAAATAATTATAATATAGTATGATAATTTTTCAAATTTAAGTTTTTGCACTCTTTCACACAACCCACAGGCCATTGTTAACTCTTGAATTATAAAGCTGTAAATGTTGGTGTATCTATGTGCTATTTACATACAAACCTCAAAAAAATCCTTTCATTTGCTCCTTTTCTCTAATATTTCAATTTTCACTCTTCTTGGTTGGTCTCCTCTCCCTGTTTGCTCTCTTTCCTGGATCCTGCTGTTTCTTTCTGCTCTTGCTTTCTCTTTCTTTCCTCTTTGTCCTCTGCTCTGTGCTGAAGATGGATGGTACGCGCTCTCTGGGTCGTGGCAGTAGTGCTGTGAACAGGGTGAGTGGGGGCTTTTCTCTTCATGACTGGCACATCCGGCTGGCAAGGAGTTCCAACTACAGCCGTTCTAATTCACATCCTGCCACTTTAACCTCATAATGTGTGATATCATATGTCTAATTAATGTTTTTGGATTTATTTGTTATGTTTTTTTGTTTGTTTTTTACTATGTTTTTATGTTTTTGCTCATCAATATGTTCTACTTTTTGTCCCCTGTGTGTTCAACCACTCCATCTCTCTCTTTTTGTGTGGACTAACAGACTATGCAGTATGTGAGTATGGTTGTGTTCTAATGCTTCCACTCTGGGCCTGTAGGGGGCGCTGTATACATATTAAAGCTTTGCTATGGTATTTTTTTTTACCTATATAGACCATACTAGTCTATATGGGTGAGAGCAAAACCTCAGAGCTTTTTGGAGGTGCTCTAGCCTGTACATGGAATTATTTTTATTTTTTTTTAGCTTTTGCTGAGCTGCAAAATGATGAGTTTGCCATTTCAGCTGTGTGTGTGTGTGTGTGTGTGTGTGTGTGTGTGTGTGTGTGTGTGTGTGTGTGTGTGTGTGTGTGTGTTCTGAGCTAGCTTTAATTTGAGGATTAATAATTCAAAGTTGAGGAAAAATGCAATGGAAATTGTTCCTAGACATTACCTAATTCTAAAATGAATAAAATGTACGGTTTCATTTAGGGTTTGCTTATGACAGTGTTTTTTTTAATCAGATGTGAAATTTTAAAAGAAAAAATTGATGCATTTAAAAAATATATTTTTGAACTTTTTTTAAATTTCTATAATTAAAACAAAACATTTAAAACAGGAAATAGAAAATAGCTTTTAAAATTGCTAGAAACATATGAATATGCATGAATGCCACTCATGCTCCCTTACAAAACATCTGTAGGTTTGTTTTTTGCTTTGAAAAGTGTTAATGTTTGGGTTATGACAATAATAGAAGTCTGTGGTAAGTCTCAATTTAGTGAAGTGAATGCGTATGTTTTTGCAAAAGAGTGTGATGATGGTTTGGCTGCAGTCATATGCTGATGCTGGGCTTATGCTGGGCTTTTAGCTGAAATGTAGGTAAAATTCCTGCACCGACATGCTGTTCTTTCTGTCCTGTGTCTAGGGGGAGCTGGAGAGACAGTTACTGCAAGCGAATCCTATTCTTGAGGCCTTCGGCAATGCCAAAACGGTCAAAAACGACAACTCTTCCAGATTTGTAAGCCCTGAAACAGCATATCTAACTTTTATCACATAAAGTTATACATTGATCATATGCTTTGATCTGACATGTATTTTTTAAAATTTGTTTTAGGGCAAATTCATCAGGATCAATTTTGATGTTGCTGGATATATTGTTGGTGCTAATATTGAGACCTGTATCCTTTAAACATCTTTTGCAAATGACTTTAACACCAATTGAGAGTTAAATAATAATAAAAAAGTAATGCTAGTTCTTGTAGGTAACACAAATAGCATGTCATAAAAGCAAGATGACAATATAAGTTATAACCGTAATTAAACTAAACTACCTGTTCTATCTTCATGCATCATATGTTATCTGGCTGTGATGGCATCTTACAACAGTTCCCACACGAGCAATTTATAGATTATCATGACAGAATATGCTAATCAATGACTTGAAGATAGTTAACTATAAGCTACATAAATTCATCAACTAACCATTCAGAAATGTCCTGTTGCATTCTATATGTTATCACATCTTCTTGAGTCTCTCCAACATTGTCCGACTCCGGTTTGAGCATAAAATGCTGAACAGTTACAGACATTTTCATAGACTGGGTAAACCCAGCCTGATCTGCCAGCAATTTGATTTCGCCCTGTAGCTCAGGCTGGAAACCTGTACATTCATTTATCCTGCTTCTGTTACACATTTGCGGGAACCAATCACAGACTGGTTTATCCACCTGGTGCGCTATTGGCGGGTTTAACACGATGACGGATAGAGAAGCGATGGATCGATGCCTGTTGATTACGCGTCTTGTGGACTGATTGGTTGAAGGACTATCCAATTGCGTACAGAGCAAGCGGCAACCTCCCATGGTCTCTCTTGAAGCCAATACGGAAGTGACTTAAACTGCAGTTCATCGACTGACCACTAGGGACAGGCTCCAGATGGGAGCAAAATCTCATTGAGCCCCATGTTAAAATGCCCAACTTTACAGCAGAAAAACATGTTCTCTGCAGAATCCTATGGGTGACGTCACGGACACTACGTCCATATTTTTACACAGTCTATGGTACAGAGTATTTTGAATTAAGCTCGATGATCACGCCTCTTGTGGTCTGATGGGTTGAAGGACTATCCAATTGCGTACTACAGAGTCATTTGAATTATGCTCGTTGATTATGCCTCTTGTGCAGTAGAAAATACATTGCAGACTCCCCAGACCAATGTTCAATCTTAAAAGATTGAGCTTGGTCTGGTGATAACCAGACAAACATTTTCAGTGCATGTCTTCTGCTAACTTGAGCTTTTGAAACCCCACCCTGTTCTTGAAAGGGGACCGGGAGCAACAGCTCATTTGCATTTAAAGGGACACACACAAAAACGGTGTGTTTTTGCTCACTTTAAAAAAATTACACTTTTAACATGCTATAAAAAATGATCTGTGGGGTATTTTGAGCTG
Source organism: Gobiocypris rarus (assembly GCA_023029165.1). NCBI lineage: Eukaryota > Metazoa > Chordata > Actinopteri > Cypriniformes > Gobionidae > Gobiocypris > Gobiocypris rarus. The sequence continues at coordinate 15,492,437 of CM040926.1, read as the reverse complement.
AAACTTCACATACACACTCTAGGGACATTATATTATATCTTGTAAAAAGGGGTATTATAGGAGCCCTTTAAGTGAATCATGCAAGATGATTTACTTGTCAATTTACTGGTATTTGCGCCATTATTTAACGGACCAAAAAAGCATGTCTTAAACCAGACACTAATTTGTGCTGCTCTTGGTAGATTGCATTGCTCATTACCACCCCATCTGCGCTTTTTTTGGAATTGCGTTCACACACAAAATTGCCCTGTTTAATAAATCTGGCCCATAATGTACAGTAAACAAAGTGTGTATCAGTGCATTTTTCATTAACCTGCATGCGTCTCAGATCTGCTGGAGAAGTCTCGAGCCATTAGGCAGGCTAAAGACGAGCGAACCTTCCACATCTTCTACCAGCTCCTCTCTGGAGCTTCTGAGGCCATGAGAAGTCAGTAAACCACACAAAGCACTAAATGCACACAAAACACTGCTTCACAATAAAAAAAAATATATATATTCTCTCTAATGAAAACATTATCATTGTGTTTATTTATTCACACCCTTTCTGTAGAGGAGCTTCTGCTGGGCAGCGCTGATGAGTACCGCTTCATCTGCGGGGGGTCACTTCCTGTTCCGGGTCAGAGCGATTCAGAAAACTTCACTCAGACAATGGATTCAGTGACCATCATGGGCTTCACCCAGGAAGAATCCACATGTAAGGGAGAAAAGGGTCTCAAATAGATCTAGAAGGAAACATCTGCAAGATTTCATGAAACATGCACAAAAAAAAAGATTTTCTATTCTTCTGTCCATCCTGATCTCTCACTCTCTCTCTTTTCAGCTATGTTAAAGGTTATCTCTGCAGTGCTGCAGTTTGGGAACATTACGTTTAACAAAGAGAAGAACACAGATCAGGCCTCAATGCCAGATGACACAGCAGCGCAGAAGCTCTGCCACCTGCTGGGCATCAGTGTACTGGAGTTCAGCCGAGCCATTCTCACGCCCCGCATCAAAGTTGGCCGCGAGTACGTCCAGAAGGCCCAGACGAAGCAGCAGGTGTGTTCATGTAGTGCTTTAAAAATAGGCCTACTACAGATGTACACTGTAAACTAACTAAAAAGATTGACAGTGACTTCATTGAAATATTCACACTGCAGTCTTTTTTCAGGGTTTTTAATGCATGGACAGCTTTTGTCTGAGCCATTCGTTAACAGTGTCGCATACCAAAACATTTTGATAGCAAACACGTTTGATAGCAGCTCCGCCTACAGTGAAATTTTATTGGTCCAAATTCCTTCTCCACATGACTGTATTTAAAAAAATAAACCTGATCTTAAAATGTGCTCTTTACCTATCATAATACACATTCTAGATTTTACTATGATGATTCATCAGATATTCCAAAGGGAAAAAAATGTCTTTGCAATTGTCATCAAATCGTACACTACTGTTTAAAGACTACCTTTTTTTTTTTCAGCAAAAGTGCATTAAATAGATAAAAAATTATGTATAATGTTGCAAAAAAAAAATTATATTGAAGATAATTGCTGCTCTTTCCACAAAAATATTAAGCAGCACAACTGTTTTAAACATTGTTAATCATAAGAAATGTTTCTTGAGCAGCAAATCAGCATATTAGAATGATTTCTAAAGGATCATGTGACATTGAAGAGAGACATCATTTTTTAGTAATTTATGCTAAAAATTTAGCTTTGGCATCACAGGAATACATTACATTTAAATATATAATGTAATGTATTCCTACAACATGAAAATGGCCAATGACAACATGAGCCGCATGCAACACATGCTATGTGAAAATATGCTGCTGATGTAAACACAAACCGCAAGTCACACAGAACACACCGACAGAAGTCACACAGACAGAAGAGCGTACAAAAACCGCACGCTCGCACAACAAGACAGAGCACACAGAGAACGAGAGAATGCTCATCCTGTGCACTTACAACAGTAGACAAACACACAGAGCATGAATATCTGAATCCCGAAATAAAACTAGACCAAAATGTCGGGCCCGAGCAAATTCGGAACCTCACGCTCACCATGACAAGACGAGACAAAGCAGTGTCAGAGCTCTGTCACCAACCCAAAAATAAACAGACCGAAGTGACAGAGCCCTGACACTCAATGTTTCATGCTCAGTTAGTGGGTCCTGATTGGTTGTCATTTTGTCACTTAATGCAGCATTTCATCAAGTGAGGACAAATAAAATGACTTGAATTTTGCTTCAATGATGCTGTTGGACAGAAACATTAATTTGTATGAATTTTGCTTGAATGACCATGTTCAGGCTGATTTCGCGATAGAGGCTTTGGCGAAGGCCACATATGAGCGTCTGTTCCGTTGGCTGGTGCACCGGATCAACAGAGCCCTGGACCGCAGGCAGCGTCAGGGAGCCTCGTTCATCGGGATCCTGGACATCGCTGGATTTGAGATCTTCCAGGTGAGCCAGGGTTTTAAAGGCGATGTATTGCACCTAGCAGAATTACAAAAATAAAGCATATTTTCAAGCAACCTTGCAAATACCCTTAGACTCATTAGACCCAACTCAAACATCACAAATACTGCTCTCACTGGTGCTTGTGAAGCCACATCTAGTAAAAGTAGGCCACTTTCAATAAGTTCTTACATTTTAGGAATCCATTTAGCTGTGTTGCTATTGCCTTGCACTTCTGTAACGAAGCTGAATGTCATTGTAATGCGTCAGTCATGGGCTGTGTCCAAAATCGCCCCCTATACCCTTAAATAAGGCACTACAGGTCCTTCTCAAAAAATGTGCGTATTGTGATAAAAGTTCATTATTTTCCATAATGTAATGATAAAAATAAAACTTTCATATATTTTAGATTCATTGTACACCAACTGAAATATTTCAGGTCTTTTATTGTTTTATTACTGATGATTTTGGCATACAGCTCATGAAAACCCTCAAAAATCTCAAAAATTTGCATATTTCATTTGACCAATAAAAGAAAAAAGTGTTTTTAATACAAAAAAAGTCAACCTTCAAATAATTATTTTTTGAAGCATGAAGTGCTCCAAAATCTCCTGATAGCTAGCTGCATTGACCCTGCCCTTGATAAAACACAGTGGACCAACACCAGCAGCTGACATGGCACCCCAGACCATCACTGACTGTGGGTACTTGACACTGGACTTCAGGCATTTTGGCATTTCCTTCTCCACAGTCTTCCTCCAGACTCTGGCACCTTGATTTCCGAATGACATGCAAAATTTGAGCGACAGTCCAGTGCTGCTTCTCTGTAGCCCAGGTCAGGCGCTTCTGCCGCTGTTTCTGGTTCAAAAGTGGCTTGACCTGGGGAATGCGGCACCTGTAGCCCATTTCCTGCACACGCCTGTGCACGGTGGCTCTGGATGTTTCTACTCCAGACTCAGTCCACTGCTTCCGCAGGTAGTTGAGTAGTTGAGTAATGAACCAGGCTGGGAGTTTTTAAAAGCCTCAGGAATCTTTTGCAGGTGTTTAGAGTTAAATAGTTGATTCAGATGATTAGGTTAATAGCGCGTTTAGAGAACCTTTTCATGATATGCTAATTTTTTGAGACAATAAAAAACCTGAAATATTTCAGTTGGTGTGCAATGAATCTAAAATATATGAAAGTTACATTTTTATCATTACATTATGGAAAATAATGAACTTTTATCACAATATGCTAATTTTTTTAGAAGGACCTGTATTTGAGGGGCCAGCCATTTGTAGTGGTGTCCGAAACCATAGTGGACGTTATTGAGTGCACTTATTCAATCCCATAATGCACCGCAGTAACGAGTGTACAACTGATGTACGCTCAAGGTCTAGAGAATACCTATAATGCACTGTGATGAATTCCTGCGTCTCGTCAGGAGATGGCGCCCCAGCTGAATCATCCATCCATCCCTTTTCCCAACAGCTGGTCCAATGTGGCTACAGCGTAATATTATACAGGTAAATTGTTTATTTAAGGTTTACACATGCTAGTTTCCATGGCAGAGTTCAAGATTAATATTCTCATCTTACTACTGGGGCTGCCAGTTTTCTACGTTTCAATTAATGGCAAGCACACACTATGCAAAAGCGGCTGCACTCTGTGTCCGAATTCACTCACTCGTTTTCATTCACTCCTTCAAGTGCACTATATTAGTGGAGTAGTGTAGGAAATAGTGAATGAGGGTATAGGGGGCGATTTCGAACAAAGCAATGGTCTCACCCCAGCTAAACACCCTCTGGCTCCACCTGCTACAGTAGCCACGCCCCAAACTCACGCTATTGGTGAAGCTGGAAAGAGATTGACAGATCTGTACGGACCGCTCTCAATGTTTTGATGGTGTCTGAGAGGCTCAATGTTTACACTTTTGGGTGAGATAAACCCATGAATGGCATACTAATAATAGTCAATGGACAATAAACTTGGTGAAAAGAATGAATTTTAACATAAAAATCCTACAAACTTCACCTTTAATGTCAGTTAATTCTTGTCTGTAATTATTCAACTGATTAAAATATTCTCTATGACTCTCTCTCAATAGCTGAACTCATTCGAGCAGTTATGTATCAACTACACTAATGAGAAACTGCAGCAGCTGTTTAATCACACCATGTTTATACTGGAGCAAGAGGAGTATCAGCGAGAGGGCATCGAGTGGAACTTCATCGACTTCGGCCTGGATCTTCAGCCCTGTATCGACCTTATTGAGAGACCGGTCAGTGTGTGTGTGTGTGTGTGTGTGTGTGTAGATCTTAGTTTGCTGTCATACAACCAGATTTGACGTGCAGTGTCTGGATAGTGTTTCTGATTTGTTTGTTCCATAGGCTCATCCTCCTGGTGTGCTGGCATTGTTGGATGAGGAGTGTTGGTTTCCAAGGGCAACCGATCGCTCGTTTGTGGACAAACTGTCTGCTGAGCAGGGTTCACACTCAAAGTTTATGCGGCCCCGGCAGCTTAAAGAAGAGGCAGACTTCTCCATTGTACACTATGCGGGCAAGGTCAGATTTTTTCCACCTTAGGCTCTTCATTTGTCCTTTTTTTATTCAATAAGAAGTCAAAATGGACCCTGTATACTTTCTTATATTGTCAGGTGGACTATAAGGCAGATGATTGGCTGGTGAAGAACATGGATCCTTTGAACGATAATGTGGCATCTCTCCTGCATCAGTCATCTGACCCCTTCATCTCTGAGCTCTGGAGGGAGGGTGAGTGGAAGTGTGTTCTTATGCCTGTGTGTGTGTGTGTGTGTGTGTGTGTGTGTGTGTGTGTGTGTGTGTGTGTGTGTGTGTGTGTGTGTGTGTGTGTGTGTGTGTGTGTGGGTGGTAAATCATTGCTACACGGTCAGTTTTTTTTTTTGCACTGGTAGGTGCTTAATAGACACTGCGGTTCAAAAGCAAAAAAACAAACAAATAATAATAATAATGCATTTTTGTTATAAAAATAAAATAGTAATGAAGATTTTATTAATATTATTATTATTTATAATAAATGTTATTATTTAAATAAACAGATAAATAAGTAATTAAGTAAGTAAATAAATTAGTGGTGGGCATAGATTAATCTAGATTAATCTCATCCAAAATAAAAGTTTGTGTTTACATAATATATGTGTGTGTACTTTGTATAATTATTATGTATATATAAATACACACACATGCATGTATGTATTTTAGACTGTATATATATTTATATAATTTATCTTATATATAAATACAATTATTTCATATATAAATATAACATATTTTTCTTAAATATATACATGCATGTGTGTGTATTTATATATACATAATAATTATACACAATACACACACATATATTATGTAAACACAAACTTTTATTTTGGATGAGATTAATCTAGATTAATCTATGCCCACCACTAAAATAAATAAATAAATATTGGTATTAACAAAAATGATAAATTAATTAATTGCTTGATAATAATAATAGCAATAATAATAATACTTTGTTTAAATAAATAACAAACAAATATTATTTAAAGCAACAGCAACAATAAATAAAATAGTTGCTTGATATAATTAGAAACTGGTGCAAACAATAAACATGGTAAAACGGCTTAATTACAGCCTTAATGTTTCCAGCTCAATCAAAAGGATGATATATAATTGTGTTATTTATTAATAAATGTTTAATAATGCAATGTTAACAGATATTTTTTTTATTCGATTACTAATATTTAACACTGTAATCTAAACTATGGACTAACGCTCTTCTCTTCTCTTCTCTTCTCTTCTCTTCTCTTCTCTTCTCTTCTCTTCTCTTCTCTTCTCTTCTCTTCTCTTCTCTTCTCTTCTCTTCTCTTCTCTTCTCTTCTCTTCTCTTCTCTTCTCTTCTCTTCTCTTCTCTTCTCTTCTCTTCTCTTCTCTTCTCTTCTCTTCTCTTCTCTTCTCTTCTCTTCTCTTCTCTTCTCTTCTCTTCTCTTCAGATATTCAAACTCTTCCTCGTGTGTACTTTTTTGACTCTTATGCCACACTGCAAACCAATGGCTCTGACAGCAGTAGGTTTTTTCTGCCCTTCCTCTTTTAACCTTTCCATCAATTCATCTAATCATGATTTGCCTTTCACTCTGTCTCTCATTCTCACTCTTTCATTGCATCAGATTGTGATATGATCTGTGGGTTGTTGTTTTTTACTGTAGTTTAGTAGATAGAATGTGTAGTTTTTTTATGGGTTGCTATAGAACTAATTCTAGTTTATATGACTAGATAGTTGCGATCTGCTTGCCTGTAGTTTATTCTCCATAAAGCATCTTTAGTGCTTGTAATGTAGAAATCCACACAGAATTTCATTATGTTTGGACAGTTTTATATGTCTCAGAAGAAGAACACTTCTACCCGAACGGAAAAAAAACTGGTTGTTGTATGGTATTACATTTATAGCATGTTCTTTTTAGATAATAACATCCCTGTTTTGTGCTTGTCAGTGGAGAGGATTGTGGGTCTGGACCAGGTGTCGTCCGGTGAGAACAGTGGGCCGGTGACTTTTGGGGCCGCTGGGTTCAAGACGAAGAAGGGCATGTTTCGCACGGTGGGGCAACTCTACAAAGAGTCCCTTACTAAACTGATGGCCACCCTCCGCAACACCAACCCTAACTTCCTGCGCTGCATCATCCCCAACCATGAGAAAAGGGTAAGAAAAGAAAGAGAAATTGAAAAATGAACATGGTACTTTCTTAGTGAGAACTTCTTCACATCTCTCTCTCTTCTTAACATATCTGTAAAGTGCCCCTGTTATGCTATTTTAAAGTTTCTTAATTTACTTTTAAAGGTCTCCTACAATAGGTTTACATGCATCCAAGCTTAAAAAAACACGTTAATTTTCTCATAATATACTTTGCAGCATCAGCTTTTTTCTCACAGTGTCTGAAACAACTCTCTAAACAAGCCTACTCTGCTCTGATTGGCAGATGGCCCAGTCTGTTTTGATTGGTCTACTGCTTACAGTGCGTGTCGAAAAACAAAACACTCATTACCATATCTGAATTTTAACCATACAGCGCTTATATAGTGATACGATATCAATTCAAGCCGAGTCCTTATCCTTTGAAAGTGCATGAAAAGTTGATTTGCTTTTGCAGCACAAAAAACAGCATATTTTCAACCAAACTCTTCCAAGCCTCAGATACACCTACAGTGTTTGAGGGTGGGGCAAAGAATACGTTGATCGTGGGCAGCCAATGAAGACCATAGGCTGCCATTATGCAAATTAGTTACAAACCAACGTAGGTTTGTAACAGGAAGTAAGACTTACTACTAAGGAATTACTGATGACTCATTTCAGGCAGTTCAGAATCGGTTGTTTTGGGAGACAATAACATTTATCGTGCACTTTGGGCTTTGAAACTTTGCTGATCACATTCATAAACAACTATATAACACACTACATGAAAGGTAATGGCACAAATAATGGGGGCACTTCAAGACTATATATTGTATTTAAATTATGAGAAGGTTTTTATTGTGAGGTTGCACAAAATGGTGGTTAAAATTATCAAGTTATCAGTGGATATTGGATATTTAATTACCCATGCTCATTTAGATTAGATTTACTATCATTTAACACTCATTTAAAGTTAATTTATAATAACACTAATAATTCAATGTGTTAAATGTAATCTTTAGCAAATCTCAAACTTAAAAGCCTTTTTTACTGTAAATTGTAATGTTTAAAATGTTTGTGTTTTACTCTTTATTTATTTAGACAAAATATTATAGAACTTTAATATCATTCATGTAAAAAGAAATAATAATATTGGGACATCCATAACTTTTTGTTCTTTAAATAATCACAGGCGGGGAAGTTGAGTCCTCATTTGGTTCTGGATCAGCTGAGGTGTAATGGGGTGCTGGAGGGGATCAGGATATGCAGACAGGGCTTCCCGAACCGCATCCCATTCCAGGAATTCAGACAGAGGTATGTGTGCGTGTGTGTGTGTGTATCCTACTTAACCATATTTTGGGGGACAAATTTGTACCCTGCAGTGAGCTAAATCTGATAAACCACCGTTTGATCCTCATTTGTAAAGCAGTATAAAATTGAAATAAATAAAGTTAACAATTGGTAAAAACAGAGAAAGTTTTTGTTAGGTGTGTGAGTGAGTGTGTGTGTGTGTGGGGGAGGGGGGATTATTGCTTACAGTAATACTTTTACACTTTAGGTATAGCTTTCATAAATGATAATTCTTGTCTTGTCTTATTTATCTGTCTGTCTCTCTTTATGTTTGTGTATCTCTCAGGTATGAGATCTTGACTCCAAATGCTATTCCTCGAACCTTTATGGATGGCAAACAGGCGTGTGAGCTCATGGTAAGTGATGTCACTCAAACTCAAAAGTTCACAATATTGACCTGATAGAAGATATTATACACTAGAGTTTCAGATCAATAAATGTATGCTTTAGGATCAATAACTGTGAGTGGGGAAGGTCAAAGGTGTTTTAGTGTTTTATTCAGATCTCTGATTAGTATTCTACAGGTTGTTGATTATGTATTGTTACTGTATCATAGATCAGTGCTTTGGAGCTGGACAAGAATCTTTTCCGGGTAGGACAGAGTAAGGTGTTCTTCGGGCCGGAGTCCTGGCTCATCTGGAGGAAGAACGAGACTTGAAGATCACTGACACCATCATCCGCTTCCAGAGTGCAGCCCGCGGATACCTCGCCAGGAGGTAAATGCCTGCGTGTGTATATTTGTATCATAGGTTGGTGGTGTGTTATATGTGTGCATGTAGGTTTTAACTGAGACGTGTTCTTTCAGGGCATTCCATAAGAAGCAGCAGCAGCTCAGCGCTCTGCGTGTGATGCAGAGGAACTGTGCAGCATACCTGAAGCTCAGAAACTGGCAGTGGTGGAGACTCTTCACCAAGGTAACACAAAGCATTACACAACATATTATATTATATAAAGTCAAAATTCAGAAACCCTTGTTATTAGTGACACCAGTGGCCGCTAACTGAACTGCAACCAGTAACTTGCTTGTGCTCGCACTTGTGCATAAATGATGTACAACATTGAAAGAGATTCAATGCCCCTATATATTATATTATATTCAATGCTCCTATACATATTCATGCTGAAGACATAGGAAATACCTTTGCTGCCTTATACTGTGACCATCATCCAGACACCGCCCATGCTCCTGAGAGCGATGTTTAGGTGAATATGTAAATGTGCTGCACACTTTCCTCTCAATAACAAAATTAACACAGAATAAAAATGACAGCCGTAAGAGAACAGCAGTTAAGAAAGCATCTGATCATAGCGATTTGGATATGTTTATGCACAGGCATCTTGTCAACAGATGAGGTAATTAAAATTACAATTATGATAGTTTGATTATAATTATATTTGAGAGGGAAGACCAAGCTGCACATCTACAAGGCCTGCATGCTCAGCACACTCCTCTTTAGCAGTGAGACATGAACCACTCACGCGAGACATGAGAAGAAACTCAACAGCTTTCACCTGAGGTGCCTCCAGCTGGCAGGACAAAGTACCTAACATAGAGGTCCTGAAATGTGCCGTCATGAGAAGCATGTCTGCCATACTTAGCGAGAAGCACCTTTGTTGGCTTGGCCACATCAGGAGAATGGGCCCAGGCCGCATTCCCAAGGACCTACTGTACAGCGAGCTGGCAAAGGGCTCATGTCGTTCACGACTGCGCTACAAAGATATCTGCAAGAAAGACATGAAGCTCTCCGACATCAACGTCGGCACATGGGAGAGCCGTGCAGAAGACCCCTCCACCTGGCATTTCGTTGTCAGACAGGTCGTACAGAAAGCCAATGAAACCAGGAATAAAAACCGTGCCGCAAAGAGAGTCAAGAGGAAGGAAAAGCAACTGCAGCCTCTGCAGGCGTCGTCATTCACCTGCAGAAAATGCAGCAGAGATTGCCATTCAAGAGTCGGGCTTTATAGCCACTCGCGAAGGTGCAGAGAGAAAATCACCAAATTGGAAGCTACAGCATCGGATGCAGATGATATTTTAGCATTAACCTAAATAATATGCTTCATATGGTAACATATAAATTAATCCGTTTTATCAAGTTACAATTTATCAAGATAATTTGTATGGAGCCAAAAACGTTAAATAAAAAAATAATTGTTTAAATATTAATGTTGAATATTACTTATATTTTATTATTTACTTTTGCTATTATTTTTTATGAAAATTATTAAAACATTATTAGTAAAAAAATGCTTTAAAATTAGCACATCAAGGTAACAATTGCAGGTTGGCACTTTTTACAGTGCAATAGAAGTATGAGAGTTGGGATGCTTCATGTATTTTGGGTTAATTTGCTTTGTGACCTTTGACCTCTCCTCTAGGTAAAGCCCTTGCTGCAGGTGACCCGTCAAGATGAAGAGATTCAAGCTCGGGAAGCACAGCTCCAGAAAGCCAAAGACAAGCTGAGTAAACTAGAGCTTGACTTTACTGAACTGGACAAAAAAAACCAACAGGTATTTCTTTGTTTCACTCATTTTTGTTGTGCATGTTGGTGAACCAAAAGAAGAAAGTGCCTTTATTTGATTTCCACTTTCATCTGGATGTCTTCTTGACAGCTGATGGAGGAGAAGTCAGTGCTGACTGACCAGCTGCAGGCAGAGGCGGAGTTATTTGCAGAGGCGGAGGAAATGAGAGCACGGCTGGCCAATCGCAAACAGGAGCTTGAAGATGTGTTGGGAGAGCTCGAGAGCCGATTGGAGGAAGAAGAGGAGAGGGCCGTTCAGCTGACCAATGAGAAGAAGAGAGTACAGCAGCATGTGCAGGTGAGGAGGATTGACGTTTTTTGTCAGTTTCTAATGTCCACTTTTAGAATATCTTCTGTCAAGATTATTGTTTCTTTCTTTCAGGATCTGGAAGAACAGCTAGAGGAGGAAGAGGGAACACGTCAGCGCCTCCAGCTGGAGAAAGTCACCCTGGAAAGCAAAGTGAAGAGTCTGGAGGCCGAGACCTTGACTTTGGGAGAGCAGAAAGACAGATTTAGCAAGGTAGTTAAAGTTGGCATGAAACAGAAGTTGCCAATAGTCTTTTTTTTCCCATTGTGACATATATCCGAGTGAAACAGCTTCTCGAACAAGAACAAATGTAAGGGGGGGACTTTATTTTGCCCATTGGGAATTTATTGGATCATTGGATGGTTGTTGTTTGCTATTGCTGTGATGTCATGTGAGTGACAGGTTTCCCCGTCCTCGCGCCAGTTAACACGCCATCAGAGAAGAGAAGAGATGTCGCTGCAAGAGGGAGGGTTTTTTTGGATTAAAGATTACGAGGCACATGAATTAAAAAAAATAATAATGTGCACAGATTATAATAAATACTGCAGTATTCCATTTCATAATGACTTTAAAGAGAAGAGGATTGTTTATTTGTCTGAAGAAATTCAGCTATAATGTTACAGTGGTTCATGAATCTTTCTTTCTCTTTCTCAGGAGAAGAAACAGCTGGAAGAGAGACTGAATGAAGTGGCAGATCAACTAACAGAGGAAGAGGAGAAGGTGAAGAGTCTTAACAAGTTGAAAAACAAACAGGAAGCTGTCATCGCTGATTTAGAAGGTAACAGTCCTTGTTAATTATACATTGAAAAATGTAATTGTTGATGATTTATTGGATATGTTGATTTTGGGCTTTGTGTCTGAGATTTCAAGAATGCATTCATTAAAGTAAACTATCCGTTCACCTAAAAATTTAAATGTGCCCATGATTTACTCTCCCTCAAGCCATGCTATGTGTATATGACATTCTTCTTCCAGATGAATACAATCGGAGTTATATAAAAAAATGTCCTGGCTAATCCAAGCATTATAATAGAGATGGCATTGAGGCCATGCCCTCACCGGGGGGGTGGGAAACAATCAAACGCTCTCCATTGACTTTGTATTGCGAGAAGCGCTCGCCTTTTCATTTCTTACTTATAAAAAAAAACAGAACAATATCTAAAACTGATATGTGACAAGGTGTATAGCAAACAAGCTAAAAAACACACAAAAACGTTTTTATAAACTGTCGACCCTAAAAAACGAGCGTTTAAGGAGATAAAAGTGGATACAGGCAATAAGACGTGACGCTTCAACAGGAAGAATGGGTAAATTTTGGGATCCTGAGACTCAGTATGCCTACGTGTGCAGTAAACATTTGGTCAAATATCCAAATGTCAGTTTAATATTATATTTCCTGTCGCTGATTATGTTCCCCTCCAGTGGGCGTACTTCTCAGTGTAATATAACATGTCACACTCAGTCTCAATTGCCTGTATCCACTTTTGTGTCCTTAAACGGACATTTTTTGGGTCAACCGCTTATAAAAACTTCTGGGTTTTTGGTTCTGGGTTTTTTATCTTGTTTTCTGTACACTTTGTCACATAGCAGCTTTTAGACATAGTTTTTTTGTAATAAGTGAGAAATGACAAGGAGGCCACCTCACGCAATAGAAAGTCAATGGAGACGGTTGGTTTGTTTCCCCCATGGTTTTCAGATTATGACGCGTGTCGTTCTGTCTCTATGGCAGTGAATGGCAACCCAAAATTTGAAGCCCAAAAAAGAGCATCCATCCATTATAAAAATAATCAATTTGGCTCCAGTAGGTTAATAAGCCTTTGTTTAACCCCTTTGAGCCATACGAATTACATTTATAATGGATGGATGCAATTCTGAAGCGAAGCAATGGGGTTGTTTAAAGGGGTACTTCAGCGCTGGGAAGATGGATCTGTATTTAAACTGGGTCATTAATGTTGTAGAAATGTGAAATTATTTTTGAATTTGGTGCCTTTTAGACTAAGAAAATGTATTTTTGTCTCATGGGGATGAAAGACAACAATTCCCAGAATACACTTCGCTGCCCTCCTACTCTAGGCACGGCTACTGGCTGGATCACTTGCCCACCGTGTTCATTTTAATAAAATCAGTTCAGTTAGAGAAACTACAATTAAAAACTGAACTTGTCAGTTCAACATAATGTGAGTGAGCCTGAGTGTCACGACCGTCACGGCACAAACGCAGCAGGAGTCAGATTAAATTCATCACATGACCTGAGGTAATCGCGGGATTCGCGGCCGCATACATTCACAGCACGTGAACAGTCCGGCGCATTTTCAGTTCATGCTTAACTTTCACAGGAAGTTCATTTGAAAAGTTGAAACACTCACTTTGCTCTCCACCGCTCCATTTACATGAATCTCCGCAGCTCCCCGAGCCGAGTGCTGACGCTATGAGTGCGATGTTGAAAACATGTGGAAATAGCGCCCACTGCTGGCTGTAGTCTTTAGCCTCTGGCCAAAAACTCCTCCGATGATGCAAAATGACGATATTTGCATCATCGGATGAATTTTTCCAGAAATAAAATACACAATTCTCTCATCTCAGGGTGATATAAGGGGGGAAAGTACGATAATTTGAATATACTCCCCGGTTTCTACTGATACAAAGCTTAATGCTAATCGCTGAAGTAACCCTTTAAGAAAAATGTATAACTTTATAAACAAAGAATCTTGGGGGAAAAAAGTAGCATGGTTTCCAAAAAAATATTAAGCAGCACAACTGATTTCAACAATGATAATAATATGAAATATTTCTTAAACACCAAATCAGATAATTAGAATGATTTCTATCATGTGACAGTGAAGACTGGAGTAATGATGCTGAAAATTCAGCTTTGCCACACAAGAATAAATTACATTTTAAAATATGTTAAAACTGAAAACAGTTATTTTAAATTGTAATAATATTTTGCCATATTACTGTTTTCACTGTATTTTGGATCAAATAAATGCAGCCTTGGTGAACATGAGAGACATAGGAAAAAAAAGTTGTAGTGACCCCAAACTTTTGAACAGACCTCATTTTAAAGGATCTCTTTTCTGTGCATTGATAGTTCAAATCGTAAACCAAGTCCGGATAACTATCTCTTTCTCTCCTTTAGAGCGCCTGAAGAGGGAAGAGCAGGGCCGTCTGGAACAGGAGAAATGGAAGAGACGGATGGAAGGAGAAGCAGTGGAGGCTCAAGAGCAGCTGTCTGACCTGAGCTTACTCGTCACAGAGTTGAGAGGCAGCCTGAGCCAAAGAGAAAAAGAGATAACCACACTACAGACACGGTACACGCACAAACACAAATCTACCTCGTAGTGAATCTGGAGCAGCCGCTAATACTTCTTCAGTAATGACATCTTTTCCACTCTTTCTCTCTTTTAGGCTGGAAGAAGAGGGGGCACGTCGTACAGAAGCTCAGAGAGCCCTTAGAGAGGCCATGTCTCAGGTCTCGGAGCTCAAAGAGGAGGTGGATAATGAACGAGGGATGAGGGAGAGAGCTGAAAAACAGAGGAGAGATCTGGGGGAGGAGTTAGAGGCTTTGAGAACTGAATTAGAAGATACACTGGACACTACAGCTGCTCAGCAAGAGCTCAGGTGTGTGTGTGTGTGTGTGTTACAAGCATTACAAATTATTGTTAAAAAAACCTACTTAAGTGTGTTACGAGTTAAGTGTGTCATGAATGTGTACTCTCTTTAAGAACACTTACAGTAAGTGGCCGTTATAGTGATACTATATATTTAAACATATATGTACTTTTAAGATTTGAAATACACTAAAAGTGCACATTTAAACAATTAAGCATACTTCTTTTACAGAACGGTAGACTAGAGTTAACCACAGGTATTTTTGTGTGTGTGTGTGTGTGTGTGTGTGTGTGTGTGTGTGTGTGTGTGTGTGTGTGTTTGTCTAGGTCTCGTCGTGAGGCTGAATTAGGAGAGCTTCAGAGATGTTTAGAGGAAGAGACCCGTCGTCATGAAGCCCAGCTGTCAGAGCTTCGCATCAAACACACCGCTGCTATAGATGCCCTACAGGAGCAGCTAGACAATGCCAAGAGAGTGAGTCTTAGCATTTACGTCAAATGCAGCTTGTTTACAAGTTTGTTTGCTTGTTTGTTTCACTGGGAAACAAAGTTTGTATTGGTACGTGTCCAAGATTTGATATGTGTGTATGTCCACAGTCCCGTCAGTCTCTGGAGAAGGCGAAGGCTGTTCTGGAGGAGGAGCGCATGAACCTGAGTGCTGAACTAAAGACATTTCAGGGAGGGAAGATGGAGAGCGAGAGGGGCAGAAAGAGAGCTGAGGGACAGTTACAGGAAGTCAACGCACGCCTCTTACAGGCCGAGAGAGAAAAAGAGGAGCGAGAGGAACGACTCAGTAAACTCCAGGTAAAATGGGAAAAAAGCAAGAGGAAATAGGCTTAATTGTTAAAAAAAAATAATTCGACTAAGGCCACTACTTTATCGGTGTGAACCCAAGTTTGTTTGACATCAGTTAAGAGTTTATGTATAAAAAAATTCTGAACTCTGGTGGGCACCACCTTGTTACAAACAGTAGCTTGACAATTTTAGGTTGGGATGACCCAACTACTTTTAATTTTGAAATTAAACTCTGAATCAAACCTATGGATCAAACCAATCATGAAAAGATTCTAACTCTGAAATCTCTCCTTCTCAGTCAGAGTTTGAGACTCTGTCTAGTTCCCTCTCCTCATCTGACTCCAAATCTCACCGTCTAACTAAGGAGGTCAGCAGTCTGGAGAGCCAACTACATGACGTGCAGGTAACTTTTGTGTGTGCGCAAGTGTGTGTGTTTTAATGAGCTCTCTTCCGCTACATATTATAGGCTCATGGGACTTAACCAAAATGCTTTTGAAGAAACATATTTGACATATTGTATCATGGTTAGATGGATGAATAGGAGATGAAATCCTCCAGAGGTTCTCCGCTCACTCTGATTGTTATTCTATTTCAAAGCAGATCTTAAAGACTGGGATCTCTCTCTGAGACTGTGAATGTGTGGGCCTCTTAATCATCCTTAATGTTTCTTTGTTTGTGTGTGTGTTATTTTTTAGGAGCTACTGCAGGAAGAGACACGGCAGAAGTTGGCACTGGGTTCACGTGTACGTGCTCTAGAGGAAGAGAAAGCTGGACTGATGGAGAGACTAGAGGAAGAGGAGGAGAAGACCAGAGAGCTCACACGCCAGATTCAAAACCATACGCAACAGGTTTACACCCATTTGCACATCCAGGAAAACACTTTATTGTTCAAACCATCTTTACTCCATTTGATCATATTCTTTTTATGTGTCCATACAGCTGTCTGATCTGAAGAGGCAGACAGAGGAAGTGAATTCAGCAGTTGAGGCTGGGGAGGAGGCCAAGAGGAAGATGCAGAGAGAGTTGGAGAACGCTATACAGAGAGAGAGAGCCAAAGAAGAAGAGAAAGAACGCATTGAGAGACAGAAAGAGCGGCTAAGAGAAGAGATAGAGGACATTACCATCGCTCTGCAGAGAGAGAGACAAAACTGCACTGCTCTGGAGAAGAGACAGAAAAAATTTGATCAGGTACAGTAGGAAACAGATGGATGGATGGATGGATGGATTGACTGGTGGATGGATGGATGAATGCATGGATTGACTAGTGGATCGATAGAGGGATGAATTAACTGGGCGATGGATTGATAGATGATGGACTGGTGGATGGATGGATGAATGGATTGTCTGGTGGGTGGATGGATGGATTGAATAGGGGATTGAAGGAGACATGGATGGATGGATCGAGGGAAGCATGGATGGACTGGTGGAAGAAGGGATGGATGGACTAAGGGTTGGTTGGATGGATGGATGGATGGATTGTCTTATGGATGGATGGATGGATGGATGGATGCATAGATGGTGGTAGGGAAGAAGAAATGGTTGGATTGACTGCTGGATCAATGGAGGGATGAACTGACTGATGGATGGATGGATGGATGGATGGATGGATGGATGGATGGATGGAGAGATGGACTGGTGGATGGATGTATGTATGGACTAGTGGTTGGTTGGATGGATGGATGGATGGATGGAGGGATGTATGGGTGGACTGATTGGTGGAATGATGGCGGGATGGATGGACAGTTTGACAGAATATTCATCACCCTTTGACCTTTAACCTTCAGTGTTTGGCAGAGGAGAAGGCAGTGAGTGCTCGACTGCTGGAAGAACGGGACCGCGCAGAAGCAGAGAGTCGAGAGAAAGAAACACGCTTCCTGTCTCTCTCTAGAGCATTGCAGGAAGCAACAGAGCAGAGAGATGAACTGGAAAGAACCAATAAGCAGCTCCGTGTGGAGATGGAGCATCTCGTCAATGCCCAAGATGACGTGGGCAAAAATGTACTGTTTTCTATTTACCAATGTGCTTATGTGTTTATTAACATGTAATGGCATAGTAATGAGAAAACATTCTGTTCTTTGACTTTTTTTGCAATTCAAACCATTTGTTTATTGTTTTGTCTGTCTGTCTCGGCTCCTCAGGTTCATGAGCTGGAGCGTTCTCGGAGGGCTTTGGAAACAGAGGCCCAATCTCTGAAAGAACAGACCCAGGAGCTAGAGGATGAGCTGACAGAGGCGGAGAATGCTCGCCTCAGACTGGAAGTCACCCTTCAGGCCCTTAGAGCTCAATTTGAGAGAGAGATCAGCAATAAAGAGGAGAAAGGAGAAGAAAAGAGGAGAGCACTTAACAAACAGGTAACTGCCCTTAGCAGAACAAAGAAGATTTGAATTGATCTTGACCTCCTTTTTTCTCCTGCTCTATATTTGTTTTCTCACATTTCTTCTTCTATTACTTATTCAGGTGCGAGAGCTTGAAACAATGCTTGAAGAGGAGAAGACTCAGAGAGCTCAGGCTTTGACGGTCAAGAAACAACTGGAGACCGAGCTGCAGGAGGCGGAGGCTCAGGTGGAAACAGCCAATCGGGGCAGAGAGGAAGCACTTAGACAGATGAAACGTCTCCAGGTTTGTTAGTTCATTGAAATAAACCATAACACATTTGTAAAAAGGTGTTGCTAAGAGTTGTGATATAACTAGTTAACAGGAGGTCAGTTGCTTATTGTAGATCAGGGCTCAATTATTTCATCATGAAGGCTAGACTTCATTTAAATAAACTAAAAGCCATATAAATTTGACTGATCCCTGATGTGGATATTTAGTGTGTTCCTGTGTGTTTTTCAGACTCAGATGAAGGAGCTCATCCGTGAGCTTGACGAGACCAAGTTAGCTCGAGATGAGATCGTCGCCCAGTCAAAAGACAGCGAGAAACGGCTGCAGACTTTGGAGGCAGAACTATTACAGCTGACAGAGGTATGTTACCCTACCTATGTAACCCAGAAGATATTTGAAATGCATCTCCTTCATTCTTTTTTCGCTGTTATTTTGATACTCTCTCAGGAGCTGGCCATTTCTGAGAGGCAGCGGAGACAGGCCCAGCAGGAGAGAGACGAAATGGCGGATGAAATTGTCAACACTGCAACTGGAAAGTCAGTATCTGCTTGTGCTTGTGTTGAGGTCCATTGATCTAGAGATATCCTTGTGTTTAGGGATGTTGAGATTAATTACTTTCATTAATTACTCACCCTCATGTCGTTCCGAACCTTAAGACTTTCGTTCATCTATAGAACACAGATGAAGATTGCTTCTGATACTGCTTATTCATAAAGAGATTGTAAAATTGATCCGAATTGAGTGGTTTAGTCCAACATTTTCTGAAGAGACTCAATCGCTTTATATGATGAGCAGATTGAATTTTGGCTTTTATTCTCTTGTAAACATTCATCAACTCACACATCATCTGTGGTAAACTGAAGCTTAAGCATGTTCACTTGACATGAGAGAACCAATGAGGATCATTCTCATGTGTTACGCAGCACGTTTTAGCTTCCTCAAGAACCAATGAGGTTTATTCTCGGGTTACGCAGCACGTTTGAGCTTCAGGAAGAACCAATGAGGTTAATTCTCATGTGTTATGCATCATGTTTGAGCTTTCTGCAAGAACCAATGAGGTTAATTCTCATGTGTTATGCATCATGTTTGAGCTTTCTGCAAGAACCAATGAGGTTAATTCTCATGTGTTACGCATCATGTTTGAGCTTTCTGCAAGAACCAATGAGGTTAATTCTCATGTGTTACGCATCATGTTTGAGCTTTCTGCAAGAACCAATGAGGTTAATTCTCATGTGTTATGCATCATGTTTGAGCTTTCTGCAAGAACCAATGAGGTTAATTCTCATGTGTTACGCATCATGTTTGAGCTTTCTGCAAGAGGTTTGTTCTCACGTGTAATGCAGATTCAGATTATCTTCTGTTAATGACTGCAGATCAATGTTTATATGCGAGTAAAAGCCTAAATTCAATCTGTTCTTCATATAAAGCGATGTAGTTTTTTCAGAAAATTTTGACTAAAATGTTCAATTCATATGGATTAGTTTTACCATATCTTTTATGAACTTTTTAACGTTTCATAGCTGTCAATGGAGGGATATAAAGCTTTCAGATTTCATCCAAAATATCTTCATTTGTGTTCTGAAGATGAATGAAAGTCTAATGGGTTTGGCACCTTTTTTTCTTTTTTGGGGGGTGAACTATCCCTTAATTTTCTTAAAACATGTTCCTTGTCTTGTGTAATATATTGTAATAATTTGTTCTACATCTGTATGATATTTATATATATATATATATATATATATATATATATATATATATATATATATATATATATATATATATATATATATATATATATATATATATATATATATATATATATATATATATATATACAAATAGGACTCATGTTGTCTTTAACTATGCTTGCCCTGCAGATCTGCACTGTTTGATGAGAAGCGGCGTCTTGAGGCAAGAATCACTCAGCTGGAGGAAGAGTTAGAGGAGGAACAAAGTAATGCTGAATTACTAGCCGAAAGACACAGGAAGAGCACCTTACAGGTACACAAAGAAGCACATATATACTAACACACAAACACATACAGACAGAGCACTCTACATCTCTCTTTGTATTTTTTAGGTTGAGACTCTTACAGTCCAGTTATCTGGAGAAAGGACACTTGCACAGAAGAGCGAGAGCGCACGAGAGGCTCTCGAGAGGCAGACTAAAGAGCTGAAGACTCGTCTCAGCGAGATGGAGGGAACCGTGAAGGGGAAACATCGCCTCAGCGTCGCCGCCCTGGAGGCCAAGATAGAATCGATGGAGGAGCAAGTGGAGCAGGAGAGACAGTAAGAAAATCTGTGATATTACTGAATATAAACAGACTTATAATCCCCTTTCATGAAAAAAAACACAGACAGAGCAGTTTAGCATAATGTCAGAACTGCTATTTTTTTTACATACAATTAAAGTTTCTAGGGACCAGGGACTGCTAATCTCTAAAAAGAACAAAAATAATCACTGAAGCATCATAAAAATTGGTCTGTACAACATGTGTGTGATATTCACGTGTTCGGAAGCCATTTGTGTGACAAACAAACTGAAATTATTCACTTAAAATAAAGCTTGACAGCCACGGTTACCATTACATTTCATTGCATGTTTTTTGAAAAAGTGAGAATTTGAAAATAATTTTTGCATGAATTTTTCTTGTAAGGTTCTACGTTCACTGCGAAGAGCAAACCATCAATGTGACTGTTTTGCGTGTCCTCTCTTCCTTTTCTCCCTTCCCAGAGAGCGAGCCATAGCCAATAAGCTGGTGAGGAAAACAGAGAAGAAACTGAAGGAAGTTTTGATACAGGTGGAGGATGAAAGGAGACATGCAGATCAGTACAGAGAGCAGGTAATTCTCAAAAATCTCCAAAACCCTTTTTTTCCAGGCAATGAGTCTCAGCCTGGTGAAGTGACCCTCATGTCGTTCCAAACCTGTATGACTATATTTCCTCTGTGGAAAATAATAGAAGATATTTGGAAGACATGAGGAATAAATTATAACATTTTTTGGGTAGGCTATCCCTTTAATTCAGTGCTTCTCAAACTGTTTTGGTCATGTTTAAACCTGTTTTTTTATTTCTTTTAAATGCATTTAATTTGCTAAATGCTGCAGCAGCCTATATTACATAAAATAGCTAATGTTACCTAACCAGCCATTGTTAACCTGCACAAACTCATGACAGGATTTGCAGAATTCGCTTCAGGGTGTTGGGTAGGTCAGTACCACTGCAATTCTACAATTATAAAATCTCTCTTTCTTTCTCTTTGTAGTTGGATAAGTCTATGGGGCGTCTCCGACAGCTAAAGAGGCAGTTAGAAGAAGTGGAGGAGGAGAACTCTCGCTCCAACGCTCAGCGCAGGAAACTACAGCGCGAGATGGAGGAAATGAGCGACGGCATGCAGAGCATGAACCGCGAGCTCAACACTCTCCGCTCCCAACTCAGGTAAAGATTATGATGCTGTGAAGTTTGGAATGTTGTGTGTAAAATTCAAAGAAAGCAAAAAGGAAAAGCAACAAGCAAGTTTTTGTCATGGTTGTACCCTAATAGTTGCTCATTAGTATGCATATTACTAGGATATTGTCTGTTTATTAGTACTTATAAAACACATATTAATTCCTTATTCTGCATGACGAATACCTAAACTTAACAACTACCTTACTAAGCAGTAATTACGAGTTTATTGAGGCAAAAATTAAAGTTAATAGTTAGTTAATAGTGAAAATTGCACCCTAAACTAAAGTGTGACCATATATATTTTTAATTTAACCAAAAAATGGTTCAGATTGGGTAGAAATAACTCCCTAAAGGGATATTTCACAAAACAATGTAAATTCTGTTATCAGTTACTCACCCTTATGTCATTCCAAAGCCATAAGACTTTCTTTCATTTTCAGAACACAAATGAAGATATTTTTATGATATTTTTGTCCCTCCATTGAAAGTCTTCACTCAAAACTTTGATGCTTCAAATGCGTTCATAAAGAGATTGTAAAACGAATCCATAAGAATTGAGCCAACCGTATATGATGATCAGACTTAATGTAGACTTTTTATTCACATAAAAACATTCATCAACGAACATTCATGAAGCACTCAAATTTTGGCAAACTTGCTTGTGGGTTTGAAACATGAGGGTAAGTAATTGAAGACAGAATTTTCATTTTTGGGTGAACTATCCAATACATATATACACTTTTTACAGTCTATATCAAATATCTTCTCATTTGCTGTCACATCGCACAGTTTAGTGTCCTGTGTGAACAGAAAAATTGCTTATTGCCGGAAACTTGTCACATTGCCTCTGGTTAGGACAATGAAAGTTTCAGTCTTTTAGTTTTTCATACATAAATATATTTCCATGTCATCAATCCATTTTTTGTTGTACTGTGTGTGTTTCATTCTCTTATTGACTTTAATGTGTCTTATTGTGTCCATCCATATTTGTGCGTTTGTCTCCTACACCAACTCAGCATCACAGAACGGCAGAAGTCAGAACAGTAGGTTTTCATGTATAAAGTGTCCGACTGTGTGTTCTGTGTTCCTCTCTGAGCGTTTTCTGTCTCCTCTTGATTCTGGTGGTGTGCCCTGTTGAAATTAGAGACAGTCCTTTGTAACTGATTTATTCTGAAGCATATCAATATGGTGTAGTATACATTGGATTGTGGGTCACTTCCTGTTTATAGATGGTGATGAATCACAGATTCTCTGTTACTCTAATCATGGACGCTCTTTCAGTTTCCTCTTCTTTCTTTCTTACAGTTTATAAACAGTGACCCCAAAAAGTATTTAAACACTTAAGTCACTATTTAAAATGTATGAATGCCTTTGTATTAGGCAACAAAATACCTTTTTGTTAGCCTGACGTGGTCATACTCAATTATATTCAGAATATGAATACGAATACCTTTTTGTTTTATTTTGGGCAAGATTGACAAGAAAGTTATTACACTGTAAAAAAAAAAAAAAAATCTGATAATTTCTATTCTAAAATAACTCTTTCCCTGCCAACTCTTTAAGTTGCCAGCCACTGCCAGCGTTTTTGATTATTTTCACGTGTCATGGCTCTCAGAATATTTTGTATGAATATCGGAACATACATTATATCAAAAGAAAGAAAAGGCCCTCTGCTTTTAAACAATATTTTTTGGTCAACACTTGAATGTGGGTAAGATTAATAAAAAAGCTTCATTTTTAACAAAAATCTGTTTAGTTTTTTGAACACTACATCGTGCATAAGCAATACTTTTATCACGTGTTTCTGCTCCTTTTTTGTCTGTGTTTTGATCCGAAGATTCTGTGTACTCTTTCAGAAGATTGTAATAGTGCCCCCACCCCTACTGAATAACAATGAAAACACAGAAAGCCAATGGCGGGAAGCGTTGTCTCATAAACGATGGAAAATTCTGTCAATGGTGGGGAAAGAGTTAACTGTTATACTGCAAAAATGGCTAGAAAATGTAATACTTTTTTTGCAGAAGCAGATGCAACTTGCATTTATATTTTGTGTCTAATGCAATATGCAGTTTGTGTGACAAAGTAAGTGTCTAAAGATAATTAAATATGTTTTGGGGACACTATCTTTCTCATTTTGTGTATGAATTGCATGTCATTATATTCTCTGTTTCTGTGTCTCTGTCTCAGGCGAGCTCCGCTCCCTATCTCCATGCGTTCTGGCCGCAGGGCTCTGGTGGATGACCTTTCTCAGGAGAACTCTGATTCTGAGGATCCAGGTGCTTCACCCACCCCGTCCAGCGGCCCGCCGGGTACCCCCACACCCTCAGACAACGCCCTGGGCCCCCCTCCCCCCTACAGCCTTACAGACGCTGAATAAGAAGGGGGAGTGTGAAAGATGAACAGTTTTACTGGTTTAACTCGCATAGCTTTTGCAATCGTACACATAACAGAACATCCATGCAGTCACACTAAAAACTAGTGTGAAACTAGTTAATGTGATTTATTGATTTTAAATGAACAGATGAATTAGCATGCAAGATGGAGAAAGTTGGATGCAGTACTCTTATAGTACTATTTAAACCAACCAAGCGGTGAATAAGGACTGCATTAAAAGTCAGGGAGAAAAGAAAACTACATTTCCCAACATTTCTTGGGAAATACAAGTATTGTGTATCGTTGCAGTATATCAGGCTTGTTGTGGGAAAACTATGATGGCCACCTCAAGCTCTCTCTCAATCAATTAAAAGCCATGTGTTTAGTAGAAATTTGCATGTTAATGGCAATCAAAGGCCATTGGGTATTGCACAGATGATCCACGATCAGGCTAAAATGCATCATCTATAGTTGCACACGCCATCAAACCCTCAAAGCCCTGAGAAACTTTCTCTCGCTCACTCCTAAAACAATGTCATGTTTTGAGAAATTGAGAACTGAACAGGTACAAGGATATCTCTTTGGTATTTTAGACTATCTGTGTTTTAAATTGTGATAACTCTACTTCAGATAAATAGACAACTTTGCTTTATGTTAAACATCATTTGGCAAAGGTGATTATTATGGAAGCCCATTTCCACCCCAGAGTAAAAGAAAAAAAGGGATTTGCTACTTTAAATGTCACAATTGCGATTTTTATTCTCAACATTGTGACTACATTTTGCAGCTGTACGTTTGTTTTGCGACTATAAATCACCATATATCTCAAAATGTGACTTTATATATCGTAGTTACGACTTTCTTTCTCAATATTGTGACTTCAAATCTCGCAATTGCGAGTTTTTTTGCTAATTGTGACATTTTATCTCACAGTGTGACTTTCTTTCCCAATTTTGTGACTTTACATCTCACAGTTTGTTTCACACAATTGTGACTTTACAACGCAACATGTCAAAATGTGACTTTATATCATGTAATTGTGACTTTATATCTCAGTGTGACTTTACATCTTGCAATTTTCTTTCTCAATATCGTGACTTTATATCTCGCAATTGTGAGTTTGTTTCTACTAATTGTGACTTTATATCTCACAATGTGATTTTATATCGCGCAATATCTCATAATTGCGACTTTGTATCTCACAGTGTGAATATTTCTTATTTTAACTCTTTCTCCGTCTGTATTTTTGAAAAAAGTTGCCAGCCACCGCCAGCATTTTTGATCATTTTCACAAAAAATATCTGAACATGCAATATATCAAATTAAAGATCAGAGCCTCTGCTTTTAAACAACAAAAAAATTATCATATTATCAACACTTGAATGTGGGTAAGCAACATTTTGAACTATGTATAATTGCGCCCCCTCCTGTATAATAGTGAAAACATGGAAAGCTGGAATATTCTGTCAATGCCAGGGAAAGAGTTAAACTTTATCTCACAGTTACTTTTTTATTTTTTTACTCTGAGGTAACAAGGGGCTTCCATAGATGACAATTTATGTGCACGAAGCTATGATTGTATTAAACAAACAGAAAAGTGAGAAAGATAAAAATGCTGTTGTATTAAATAAATACGCTAAAATTGAGCCATCCATGATAGCTTTTACATCTTAGCCACAACCTGACCATAAGGAAAAGAATAGGCATACAGAAAATAAAAAAAGGTAAAAAAATACTGGACTTCTAGCAGAAAACAAACAAACAAAAAAAGCAGCCAAAGCATTTCACGTCCATGTAGATTTAGCAGTAACAGTTATTATTAGATATATAAAATATACCTGCTCTGATCTCATTCAAACTTTAGTAATCAGTTCAACTCCCTATTAAGTTCAGGGTACCTGTGCTGCAGATCGTACCCTGTTAGATACTGTGCGTAGATAGTTAGGTCGCTCTAAAGGGATGCTTTTGTCGGTAGTGACATAGATAGGTAGGTAGGATTTCTTAATTTATGTCTTAACACATCGGTTCCAGTTTCAGACTACTGACTCGTTGTAATTTTTATCAATTAAGAGAATTCCAGTATGCAGTCTATTTATTTTGTTTTGTATTTTTTTGTCTGCACATAGACATGACATGGTTGTTGTATAGTTTAACAAGGCGAAATGAAAGCTCTTTTGAGGGTAAGGCTGGGTTTACACTCAGTAACACTAGACAGAATAAAAAATACATTTTCTCCATATAAGCTGCAGTGGGCCTCAAATAACACTAACACGAGCATTTGAGACCATTTTGACTATGGGCAAGAGTGAGAAGTCCGTTATCAGGATATCTGAGAGTTATGGTATGAACCTGGAAGACATATGACATCTTGCCTGTTTTTCCCAGGGGTCAAAGGCTGCTAGTTGCTCCTTATCATTATATCATGTAACTTTTTTTTCTAATTTTAATCAAAAGGACATATTGTATTTTGTTTGATTGTTCATTTTTGAATGTGGTGCATATTTATGGATCAAAGTGTTTATGTTGAACACAATCTGGGGCATATGGATGACAAAAGGGACATTGTATGCATGTCAACTGTGCCTGTAGGATCTGCAGAACATACTAAATGGATTCCATTGAAAATCAGTGAAATAATAAGAACGAGGTGTGGAATTTGATAAATAAATTGCAATATTAGGTCTCGCTGAACAACAATCTGGCTCAGACGTCCTTCTCGTAGGTGCTTTTTTCATACAGGCAGTGATGTGATGCATTTTAGAACACAGTTGTTTATTGTTTGTTTTCATTGGCATGTCAAATGAAAGTTTTCCATACCTTCACTGTACGTATGTCTCTATTTTCATTCTTAGATATCGTATGGTGATGCGCAAATTGATACACTGGCTTACACTTGCTAGTTTTTCAAGTGATTCAGTTTTGCAGTATTAAACTGTGAATAATAATTGTTCGTCACCAATAAGTATAAGTACAAGGTTAAGATCTGTTCAGCCTGTGAAAGGTTCTTTGATTCCCTGATGGGTTTATTACATTGTTATTACCACAGTTATTACTACTTGCCACAGTATCTGTCCTATAAATCGGAAAGCAGGGTTTTCATGTCAGACCATCAGATTGCACTGTACGTAAAATGTCTGTAATAGGTTATGTAGATCACGTTTTGATACTTCACTTGTTTTATTTGCCCCAATAATGTTTCAATTTTGAATTGCCGATCTAGAATCAAGTTGGAATCGTATGCCGTTGTAAAATGTTGACTGAAAGGGCGGAAGCCATGCTGTTAAAGACAAAATCGTACACACACAAGCCAAAAGACTCGAGCCTTGTACAACAGATTGTTTTTATTCTACTTATTTGTCCATGTTAAAACACGTTTCCTAAATTATATCTGCCTATAATTTCTCTGACTGTTTGCCTTTCAAGCAACTCGACATTGCTGCTAAAATGTGTTTTGTCACTGTCTAATGTACAGAGTCATTTGGATCGATTTGTACATTTATCAGATAGATTTGCAGAGCTGCGAACTCAAAAATTCAATTAGGAGAGCATTTGAATGAAAAAACAGTCGTATTTCTCAAAGTCCTATATTGTAGTTTAATAAATGAGTCTTGTTATACTCAACTTGTGCTTTGTAATTCAGCTTTGAGCCAGTGTGAGACTAGTGGACAATAGCAGAGAATATGTATGAAGAGGAATTAAACTCCAGGGGAGATACATGTGTGTGTGTATCTGAGGTGTTTCTGAAGAGGACTGTGTGCTTTGTTTTGCATCTGTGGAACTTGAATTTTTAACCATGTCATTGATTTGATCTTTTGCTTTATTTTGCTATAATGATAAAATGAGACCGGGGTGAATTTTAATATACCATTGGTTTTGTAATCAGTGTGGGTTTTTTTCACACTAACACACCATCAGCTTTGTAAATGTGGAGGACCACTTAAAAATATAATCAAGAAATCAATGATCTGTGTATTAACCACACCTAGACTATGAAATGGATAAATCATAATTTGACCAATTCGAACTGTTAAAACTTGCTTTGCAGAATGCTAAGTCTGTAGCATTTTTTTTACAATGAAATAATAAACTAATTAATCACCTTTCAAATTGATAAAAAAAAGATATTTAAAGAATTAGTTCACTTTAAAATGAAAATTACCCCATGATTTACTCACCCTTAAATCAGCCTAGGTGTATATGACTTTCTTTTTCTGATTAACACAATCGGAGTTGTATTAATAAGTATCCTCTTCTAAGCTTTACAATGGCAATGTCCATTGAGTTTGATGCACACTGAAGACAAATGAGTTTAGGACCCAGCGGAACAGCTCATTTGCTCCAAATAGAGTAGACTAGAGCTATAAGGCCATCTAGTGACAAGAGTCATGAAATACTGTGTATATTTTTTTTCCCACAAGAGGTCTGCAGAGACACAAATTGACCCAATGAGATCTTTTGAGCTGGTTACACATTCACTCACCTGAAGGATTATTAGGAACACCTGTTCAATTTCTTATTAATGTAATTATCTAATCAACCAATCACATGGCAGTTGCTTCAATGCATTTAGGGGTGTGGTCCTGGTCAAGACAATCTCCTGAACTCCAAACTGAATGTCAGAATGGGAAAGAAAGGTGATTTAAGGAATTTTGAGAGTGGCATGGTTGTTGGTGCCAGACGGGCCAGTCTGAGTATTTCACAGTCTGCTCAATTACTGGGATTTTCACGCACAACCATTTCTAGGGTTTACAAAGAATGGTGTGAAAAGGGAAAAACATCCAGTATGCGGCAGTCCTGTGGGCGAAAATGCCTTGTTGATGCTAGAGGTCAGAGGAGAATGAGCCGACTGATTCAAGCTGATAGAAGAGCAACTTTGACTGAAATAACCACTCGTTACAACCGAGGTATGCAGCAAAGCATTTGTGAAGCCACAACACGCACAACCTTGAGGCGGATGGGCTACAACAGCAGAAGACCCCACCGGGTACCACTCATCATACTAATAGGAAAAAGAGGCTACAATTTGCACGAGCTCACCAAAATTGGACAGTTGAATCAGATGGTAGATTCAGAATTTGGCGTAAACAGAATGAGAACATGGATCCATCAGGCCTTGTTACCACTTTGCAGGCTGCTGGAGGTGGTGTAATGGTGTGGGGGATGTTTTCTTGGCACACTTAAGGCTTCTTAGTGCCAATTGGGCATTGTTTAAATGCCACGGCCTACCTGAGCATTGTTTTTGACCATGTCCATCTCTTTATGACCACCATGTACCCATCCTCTGATGGCTACTTCCAGCAGGATAATGCACCGTGTCACAAAGCTCGAATCATTTCAAATTGGTTTCTTGAACATGACAATGAGTTCACTGTACTAAAATGGCCCCCACAGTCACCAGATCTCAACCCAATAGAGCATCTTTGGGATGTGGTGGAACGGAGCCGTGCCCTGGATGTGCATCCCACAAATCTCCATCAACTGCAAGATGCTATCCTATCAATATGGGCCAACATTTCTAAAGAATGCTTTCAGCACCTTGTTGAATCAATGCCACGTAGAATTAAGGAAGTTCTGAAGGCGAAAGGGGGTCAAACACAGTATTAGTATGGTGTTCCTAATTATCCTTTAGGTGAGTGTATATTATATCTCCAATATATGGAGGGTTATTTTGAATTTAAGTTGAAAGAATTTGAAGGATGTGCTGAAATTATATTTTTATTGATAAAATCTAGTAATTTAAAGGTAAATAAATGCATTAATGCAAATGCAAAATGCATTAAAAAAATGAAATGATATAAGCTTTCTGGACAAAAAAAGTATAATTTTAGGGCTTTGGGTCATGACCCGTGAGGGAAAGATGAAGGTTAAAACTTTATTTTACATGAAAAGGCATGGTTATTTACAACAATACAAATAATAAATCACTTCAAATAAATAAATAGACCTTTAGACAAAGTTAAAACAGTTTAATTTATGTTCATGATGTATATGTAACAATAAAATAATACATTAATAATTTTTTTTTTTTTTTTTTTAAATACATTCATTCCTGGAGTCTGTCCCAGAATCTTGGGCCAAAGGCAGGGGACGTACCCCTTTTCCACCAGCATGACCTAGATTAACCTTCCAACAACTGTGGACAGATGAACAGTCATGGCAGTACAATATTTTTTTATTTTTTATTTATTTATTTTTTTTACTTAGGCCAGTTGCTTTATGTCTATTTATTTGCTAATTTTAAACTCCTAGTCCTCTATATAAAATGTTACAATACTCATTACAGAAAATATTTCACTAATTGAGAATTTAATTTCACAACACGGACAAGAACATTTCACAGAAATGATCATAAAATAATGAACGTGTAAAGGTGCGGGCAAAAAAGTACATTGTCCATTGTCAATAGTTTATGTAATCAGCACATCTTTCTTCATCAAACTTTTTTTGTCCTCTTGCAAAACTCCCGATTGCACGGATTCCGATTGAATTTAAATTTCGCCTAGAAAAACGATAAATGTAACCACATCTTACTCATCAAAAACAACTCCAGATACAATAAAATGTATGTATACGTTTCATAACTACATTACTGTCCAGTGCCTAATCAGTATTTTCCAAGTGTATTATTTCCCTCGTCCTCTGCAACAATATTACTGAACAACCAATCATCATCTAGAGGCGGAGTTGGAATTGGAGTGGGGTGGATCTTATGCAATGTAGCAGGGAAAGATCTAGCCACGCCCTCAAAGGTGAGACTACTCTGATTGCCTCTGAATTTGGAGTAAAAACAGGGCTCTCCTTCATGATAACAAAAACCTTCAAGGCAACACATTATGGGGCATTGGAGACCTGATCCAGTCTGGTTGATATTTTCAACCTCTACAATATTTGTATCTGCATTTCTGATATCAGTGTCTTGCATCATAAGATACTGATCCGTTTCTGAACTTGAATAGTTCTTTAGAGGCTGTTGTCCCCAGATGTCATAGTGAATCCGTTTGGATTGATTCTCAAGCGCTGGGAACATATGGTGGCTAGAAACAATACCATCCATGGCAGACAAATCTGTATCTGAGTAACCATCCTCCTTTCCATTCGTCCTCATGCAAGGTTCAGCCCTACTAAAATGGCCCTCTAGAATGTTGTGGTTCATAGAATAATTAGTTTGATTGTGATGGAAACTACGTCTATGTGGCTCTTCATTGCAGAGAACATCAAATTCAAATTCTTGACCATGTTGGCTCAAATTGCTGGTCCCAACAGCAAAACCGGTTAGGTTTTCTAGGTCAAACCCTGAATCCAGAGAGCTTGGAAACGTACTGGTTTCCTGTAAATCCTCTTCGATGTGAACCATCCACTCAGCCGTTTTACATTTAGGATCATTGTTGTGGATCTGCAGATCTCCATGATCATCATCAAAATCCAGTAGGTCAAGGTGGTCCATCGTATCCATTTGAAGACTCTCAACGACGGTGCCGTCTTGCGTTTGGACGGCGTGCTCAGCGTCAATGAGCATCTGAACCTCTAAATCGCAGGAATCCAAAGACAACAGTGAAATCACCGGAGAAGGGGGTGACAGATCTGAAACTCCAACACCTGTGGGGAGCAGCTTCATCTCAGAGTATTTGGTGAGACATGGTTTTGAATACGTTCTTGTTCTTTCGATGCTTCCCAACCAGGAGGACACGCTGTCCTCAAAGCTTTCTAAATCTGTAAATGCTGGTTGCCTTTCAAAGCTGCCGCCTTCCATTGTGTGTCCAGGGTTGTTTTTCTTTGCAGCTTTGCAGGTTTTTTCAGTGCTAAGATTTGTGCCTGTGCTGTTGAAGGACTTGCACTGTGGGAAACTTTTATCAGCCACACTGGTCTCCATAAGACTGTCCAATGTCCAGAGGTCACACACATCATCTTGTTGTTCAGGAAGCACCTTGGTTTTGTCAGCATTTATAAAAGTTTCAATAGCTGTAGAAAACAGAACAAGGAGTCATCAAACTCGTTCCAGACCAGAACAAACCAGTTCTGAAAATAAAAAGTAAGCTTTTGTACCTTTTTTTGAAGGTTTAGGTGACTGTTCTGTGACTTCTTGTGCAATGCGAGACAGACTGGGTGTTAGATGATTTAGGGGTTTATCAGTCGAAAATAAAGCAGAAGCCAGCTGATGGTTCGCTGCCTCTATTTCTGCAAATTTCCTGTGTAGAGGCAGATGGAATATGAATTATGATTTCTTTTTTTAAAGAATAAATACTTTTATTCTTTAAAATATGTATTATATTGATCGGAACACTAAAGACATTTTTTACTGTTACTAATAAATTCTATTTAAAATAGTGCTGTCAATCGATTAAAGAAATGAACTAATTACCGTAATTACATTTTTTCTGTAGCCTAATTAATCGTGATATATTTTTATATTGTAATAATTTCAGATACTCTCAAACTAATGTAGAAGCAATTTAAAGACAGTATATTTGAAATATTCTTTGTAATGGCATCTATTTTATGAATGAAGGCCGGTATCACTGATACTAATACTGCTACTGATGTCTCTATGAAATAGATTTTTTAAACATTAATGACAGACATTCAACATTACAGTATAATTAAAAGCAATTTCAACATTTATTAGGCTTAAAAAATAGTACCTTTTAATTTAAAGCTGCAGTCCGTAGTTTTTCCTCTTTGTCGTCATCTCTGTTCGAAATCTGCAGACGCAGTTATTCGCGGAATTATCAACTTTACGTGAATTGTGCCTCGGCACGGCACAGCGCGGATGAATCTAATGTTTTGAGGAGAATGCGCGACTGTCAGTCACGCGCCGGTGTGGAGACTGTCATTCGGAATCACAGATTCTACTTTTTGAAAGTATGACCAATATAAGAATTCTCACCGAAAATTGTCATCTGAACAAGTAAGTAAGCAAACGTCCACTTTTGTTCTGACAAACTAGTTTCAGTTTCCAGTGCAGTCTAATTTCGAATTGTCTTACCAACAAATTCATGTGAAGTAAGTTAACTTAGACGTGAATTGCTCTCTCTCATAGCTAGCAAATAATTGATATAGCAAAACGAGAAAGGCACAACAAAGAACTCTGTAAATGCATGAATTAGGCGAACAAGTGTGCTACTGTTAGATAATTTAACCTCTGAAATGTCTTAACGTTACCTGTCCTTCAGAAAAAACGGCTGGGGGGAAACCCCTTCAAAACACGGAGTTCAGCCATCTTTCAAAAGCCCTTTTTATCCTAGTTTTTCACTGCATGGGCCCGGTTCCAGTTTCTTTTTTTTTCTGTAGCCACTCTGAAGTCCGAAATCTTTTGCATTTTACAACAGGTGGATCTCCAGTCGTCACTAGTGATGGTAGTTTGAACCTTTCTGGATGATCCACCATCAATTTGATAAATAAAATAAAATCAAATGATGTGGGGGAAAACATTTTCCACCTCCAACATCCTCCTCACACGCATTATAGCCTACTAGCCGGGACACCTTATGTGTACAGATGTGACACAATGACGCAAAGATATGCTCGAATTTGCCGCGGAAATCCACCAGTACCACCGGAATTATAACACATTATAATTACAAGCTTACCTTTAAGGTAACCAGATAGTTTTGAACACTGACTGATGTACTTGCTCAATTTTATTTTGGATAATTTTTAACCCCAAAGAAGTTACGGAATGCAGCTTTAAGTGAACTTCTCACAATCTTCTCATAAACCCATTATAATAAATCATATAGTCTTCAAGTTATCAAACACTTTACAGTCTTAACTGTATAAATTACAAATTAAATATAGATTAGTCCGTATTAAAGGTACAATTTGTCCTTTGCTTAACATTAAAGACAGACATCATAGTGACTGTTTTGAGATCTGCCGCTGCCGAACATGATGCGGATCTGACACGCTGTCACGCGCTTCTCATTTTCTTACAACTCTTTTAAGTTGTAAGTTGCCTTTAAGACGTTTTTTAAACTCATTTAAGACTGCTCTTTTGAGAATACTCCACACAATTTTGACATATTTCTGTGTGTTATGTTTGTTCAAGCGCGAAAGGATTCTTTCTGTGGGTCATGTGTGTGTACCACATAGACAGGACATTCACAGACAGCACGTTCTGTTTGTCTTGAGGCCTTACATGGTTTAAAAGCATTTGCATGAATATGTGATCATATAAGCTAGCCAAAGGATGATAGAAAAAACGGATGCTGAGTTAATTGCGTTACATTTTTTAAATTTTGACAGCACTAATATTTTTTATTAACATAGAATCCTGAAAACTATGGAGGACCAAATTACTCAAAATTAAATTATTAAATAAATAATGAATTCAATTAAACAACAATTAAATGTACCAGTTTATTCTGAAATAATTAAATAATTTATTTATTAATTTAATAATTAAATAATTTATTTGATTAAATATTAATTAAATAAATAAATAAATGTATCTATTTATTTTGTAAAATTACATGAAATTATTTAATATATTTCACAATTACCACACTCTTCCAAATAGATACAAATCTATTTTTTTATTATTTAATGTTCTTTTTCAAAAAGATGTTTTTCATAATAATATGCTGCATTTACGAATGATGCATATTTTGAGGAATCATGCATTTCAAAAGCAACATTTTTCCAAAGATTTTTTCATAATAAGGAGGACATTTCACAAATGCCAATCAACAGGCAGTTGGCGGGGCTTGGCGCTGATTGGATAATCCTTTCAGATTGATTACTTTTTTTCTGGGTCTAGCAAGTTGCAAGGGGAAATAGGGAATTGATTGTAAATTAATATGGCGGTAGGAATTGATCAAGATAAAAACACACTTACTTAAACACAGCCACATTTCTCATCATTTAGCCTACAGGTTTTTAGAAAATTCAATAGAGTCAAAATACATTTTCAGTCACAAATAAGAAATGAGAAGCACCCTTGGTGTTCCGTGATGTCACCACAGCACACACAGATCGATCTGTCATGTCTGTCAACTCTTTAACTTCAAACCAATCAGCGCCAAGCACCGCCCACTACCTGTTGATTGGCATTTGTGAAATGTCCTCTATTATTATGAAAAAAATCTTTGGGAAAATCGTGCTTTGGAAATGCATGATTCATCAAATAGGCCCCATTCGTGAATGCAGCATATTATTATGAAAAAGCGGGTTTTGAAAAAGCACATTTAATAATGAAAAATTATTTTTAAACATAACAATAGTGTGTGGAAGAGGTGATTGTGAAATATATTAAATATTTTCATGTAATTTTACAAAATAAATAGATACATTTATTTATTTAATTATTTAATTAATATTTAATTAAATTAATTATTAAATTATTAAATTAATTATTTAAGTAATTATTTAATTATTTCATAATAAACTGGTACATTTAATTGTTGTTTTATTGAATTCATTATTTATTTAATTATTTCATTTTGAGTAATTTGGTCCTCCATAGAAAACTGCATCCTGGTTTCCACTAATAATGTTTTCATTATAATTATAAGAAATGTTTCTTGAAATCAGGTTATTAGAATGATTTCTGAAGGATCATGTGACACTGAAGACTGCAATGATGACTGCTTAGGTTTGCCACAATAAAACAATTTTATCAAATAAATGCAGCCTTGGTGAACATACTGGACTATAACATACCTCTGTATCATGTTGTGTAGAAACCTGCGATGATTGACTTGTCGTTTCGATGGCTTGTTTTTACGTGGTCTTTGCAAAGTCCTCATCATGTGACCAGCTGCTGAGGTCACGAAAGTAAAAAGATCCCGACCCCATGGCACTCCATGCTCTAGCCCTGGCTCAAAGGTCAAAATACTGGATGGACGCATAGCTTTGGGG
The DNA here is from genome assembly GCA_023029165.1 of Gobiocypris rarus. Lineage (NCBI taxonomy): Eukaryota > Metazoa > Chordata > Actinopteri > Cypriniformes > Gobionidae > Gobiocypris > Gobiocypris rarus. The sequence goes on along the minus strand of CM040926.1, from coordinate 15,456,475 downwards.
ATAAAATGAGGATAACATATGTGGGTCGTCGTGATTTTTTCCAAGTAAGACATTTCTGTCAAAAAACATAGTTCTATTCCTATTCCCACCCCTAACCCTACACATAAGTTATCCCTAAAATCAGAGGGAAATGATAGTCTATGTGAATAATATTGATGTAGAAGCACCCAACCCTGGTGTAAGCCTAAACATGACATTTGATTGGAATGTTTTTGAAATCACATTCATCGAAGATGAGCATGAGAGAGAGAGAAAAAAAAGATAAGAGAATATCAGATTCAGTCGATTGCTAAATTGCCAATGAATGTCGATAACTTAGGCTCAGTATTTTTTGTAAAACTACAACATTCAGTATTACATCACATTAGGAGTTAGATCTCTAAAAGCCTGAAAATGGTAACCAAATGAAATCTTTCATTATGAAAGCACCACTTACCTTCTGTTACTGACTGAGAATCCACTTTGAAAAGCGAACCAGGGAACCAGAAGGCTTTGCACAGGTGATCCAGTCCAGCACCCTGACTGACCGAGAGACCGAGAGAGAGTGGTTCATTCACCGAGGGGAGGGTGGCACTCGTTCAGTGATGATGCCACAGAATGAGCGATTCTTTGTCTGCTTAGATAAAAGGGTGGCAAGACCGCACCATTAAAGATTAGAGAGAAGTGCAGCAGAATGAAAAGAAAAGCAATTACCTAGAAGTCAACTGGTCCATGCCGTGTGGTCTCCTTGTGCATTGTCAAAAACAACGCTTGTTAAGTGTTAGCAAACACAGCGCGCCCGTTAAGCGCTTAACGGGCCTTTAATTGATCTCTTTAATCTCAGATCCTCATTAACACATTCTCCTGTCTGAGAGCTCTACTGGTTGCCACAGACAAATTGCCTTCACATTTCAGCCCTCAGACAAAATGTTGTTTTTACATATCTATGGGGACGCTCAACATAATGGAACCTGGTCCTGAGGGCAGGAAATATGATTCAAAGCAGGAACATATTAACTTGACTATGAATGCTTGACAATAACAGGTCCTTCTCAAAAAATTAGCATATTGTGATAAAAGTTCATTATTTTCCATAATGTAATGATAAAAATGTAACTTTCATATATTTTAGGTTCATTGCACACCAACTGAAATATTTCAGGTCTTTTATTGTTTTAATACTGATGATTTTGGCATACAGCTCATGAAAACCCAAAATTCAAGCTTCTTTTTCCTGCTTCTAACACATCAACTTTGAGGACAAAATGTTCTCTTGCTGCCTAATATATCCCACCCTAACAGGTGCCGCGATGAAGAGATAATCAGTGTTATTCACTTCATCTGTCATAATGGTATGCCTGATTGGTGTATATACCTAACAATTATAGCATTACATTTGAAATTAGATTAATTCTTGATGAAAAATGGTCATATGTACTCTGACATTGTTAATAGATAAATTTAACTATAGACCGTGAAAAGCATTTTTGAAGAATTTCTACATTTAATTTAAATATCTCTATTTGCTGTCATTTATTTTTATTTGAGTTTTATTTGTAGTCATTTTAATACTTTAATTAATTTTGTTCCTGTCTTATATAAAATAACGAATGCAATTTGTGATGTTTTTAGTTTCAGTTTACAACACTGAACCAGATGTTGGCATCTTGCTTGAATTTTTGTGAAATTCCTTGGTTTTATGAATTATTGGTCCATTATCATTCAGCAGCACTATGGTAGTATAAGCAGGGTGTGTGTATGGGAGTGTCTTCACTAGCCTATATTTAGTGCAACTTCTCACATGTCACTGCAGCATATGTTCTCTCTTGGTTTTGAAGAACCTCTGCTTTCAGCCTGGTGTAATGTTCTTCTCTCAAGTTTAACATCGGTGAGCTTCATATATTTCACGCTGTGTACCTGATTGCTGCATTTCATTCTGTATGGATTATAATGTGTTTTACTATTATCAGGAAAGCAGAAGGATGTTATATCCGATTATTAACCAAAGACGTTTTTCCATTTCGTAATACATTCCCTCAGATGTTCCCTGGTTCTCACACTGTGTTCTTTTCTCACATTCTTAGCTGCACTGACTGATAAACCTTATCATAAACACTCATTTTTGCTACTTTGAACTTTGTACCTCAGAACAAACTGTTCTGGTTGGTCTATGTTTGACCAATCAGCAGCTTTGTTTTCAAGAATCAATCTGAGGGATCCAACAGAGTGAACCTTGAGTTTTGTCATTCATTCTTGAAACAGGACAGCTACATGGTGAGTTACTATATATATTAAAAAAACATATTATTTAAACTTAAATTGTCATTTGTAAATATTAAAAAGTCAGCATGAAACAAAATATGCTATAGTCTTATCTTCCCTATTGTGATCTGAGTGGAACAGCATCTTGAACAAGAAAATATGTAGGCCTGAAATGTATTTTGTCCATCGGGAATTGATTGGATCGTTGCAGTTGAAGTGTTTATTAATTCAGAGCCAAATGACATCCAGCTCTCCCTCTCTGGACGTAATGGGCGGAGTTATGTTTAGGGTTAGGGTGTGGGTGGGCTGTCTAGCTCCCCCATTACATCTAGTGAGGCGGAGCTGGTCGTCAGGCTCCACCCATTGGTTCTGCAGTGATCAGCCTCTCTTATGGTTTGCTATTGCTGTGATGTCATGTGAGTGACAGATTGATCCGCCCTCACGCCAGTAAACACGTCATCAGAGAAGAGATGTCGCTGCAAGAAGGAGGGGGAGTTAATTTGATTAAAGATTATGAGGGTACAGGAATTTCTAAAAGAATAATGATGTGCACAGATAATACATTTATAATAAATACTGCAATATTACATTAAAAAAAAAAGAATTGTCAATTTTGATTTCATGGTGACTTTAAAAACTCAAATTATTTAATCGATCAAATGACATTTATTGTAGATCGACCCTAGGCTACGTCTACATTAATCTGGATAGATTTGAAAATGGAGCTTTCTTTTCAAAACGCTTTCCGTCCACACTAGCATTTTCCAGTTTAAGATCCCCGCTGAAACCACAGAAATCACCAAATTCACCTTACTGCGCATGTGTAAAACCTCATAAAAGCTCATGAGATGGTACAAACATCATAAAGTTAGCACGCAATTCTTCTGGCAGGATCTTTTTATTTAGCTAAATATCATTCACTGTTCCATCCAGGTCGCACTCACTCGCCATTATTATGTTTGATCTAAAATGCAACTGTTTTGCAGCAGGACAGCAAATGAAAGCGTATCAGTGTGGACATGGCCTTTAAATAAATATTTGCTTTTATTATCCCTGTTCAGTGGTCATCATGAACAGAGCATGGGCTTTGTTCAAATCCCACCCATACATCTCCAATGTGGTGGGATACACAACGCTGTTTGCTACAGCGGACCTCATTCAGCAAAGCATGATGAGAAAAGCTCAGGACAAAGTGACAGAATACAAACTGGATAGAATGGGACAAGATCTGTCCAAGATATCCACTGAAGGATTTACTGTGGCTGGAGAAGCAAAGACAGATGATCGGACTTTGTTTAACACCAAAATAAGTGACTCAGAAGGCAATAAAAAAGCCTTGGAAGAAAATAAATCATCAGCTCCAGTACAACATGTTCCACAGCATCACGGCATTGACTGGGCCCAGACTGCCAGAGTGGCACTGGTTGGGTTCTGTTTCCATGCCAACTTTAATTACCATTGGCTACGAGGACTGGAGAGGATGTTTCCAGGGGGAGGGGCCAAAAGAGTGTCACTGAAAGTGCTTCTGGACCAGCTATTTGCAGCCCCTATGACAATAAGTGCTTTCTACATTGGTAAGAATCAAAATTTTTATTTTTTAAAATGCTCACCAAAAAGAATAACTGAAGATATTTCCACGTATACTGTACAATCAAACAAAATCAATACAAAAATGTATTATTCATAAACAAATTAATGAATAATGATAAACTGTTTTAGTTAAGTGTTTATTATAATTGTAAAGGGCTGAGCACATTGGAGGGTGCAGAGGATCCCCTTGAAGACTGGAGAAATAAATTCTGGACCTCTTTTAAGGTAAACATTGGAGACCACAAGAGCTATTGAACATACACTGATCAGCCATAACAGGTGACGTGAATAACACAGATTATCTATTCATCACACGGCACCTGTTAATGGGTGGGATATATTAGCAAGTGAACATTTTGTCCTCAAAGTTGATGTGTTAGAAGCAGTAAAAACAAGCGTAAGGACATGAGTGAGTTTGACAAGAGCCAAATTTTGATGGCTAGATGACTGGGTCAGAGCATCTCTAAAACTGCAGCTCTTGTGGAGTGTTCCCAGTCTGCAGTGGTCAGTATCTATCAAAAGTGCTCCAAGGAAGGAACAATGGTGAACCGGCGACAGGGTCATGGACTGCCAAGGCTTAATTGATGCACGTGGGGAGCGAATACTGGCCCAGGGGGTCTGATCAAACATATGAGATGTAGCTCAAATTGCTTAAGAAGTTAATGCTGGTTCTGGCAGAAAGGTGTCAGAATACACACAGTGCATCACAGTTTGTTGGGTTTGGGGCTGCATAGCCGCAGACCTGTCAGGGTGCCCATGCTGACCCCTGTCCACCACTAAAAGCACCAACAGTGAGCACATGAGCAACAGGACTTCCAGTATAGGGCGGGACTTCCCGGGTTAGGGAGGAACTTCTGGGTTAGGGGCGGGACTTCTGGTATAATAATTCATGTTTTGACAGAAGGTTTGGGTTTTGAAGATGGTATAATAATTTATTTATTTAACAGAAGGTTTGTGGTTGTGATGACGCTGTTATCAGGATCCACCTCATTCCAGAGCTTATGCGGCTGTACTGAGAAAACTGTGAAGTGTATCTCACATTATAAAGATAGCATCTGATGCCCCATGGTAGAAATGATTTAGCTTAAATTCAACCTAAAACATATTTTTTAACTAAACGACGTCTGTTCAAAAACTTTAGATGGTTTACATTTAAAAGCAAAAACTGGGCTTGGTCTTCTTAGATCTTTAAAATAATATAAATGAAAATCTACCTCACAAAAGTTGAATGTTTATAAAATAGCTTCCTAAAATATCCACTGAACCAACCATTTCAGTTTAAATAAAAGGGAGTCACAAAAAATTGCAATCAGTTAAAATGTTTATAGAGTTGAAGAAAAACATACTGCTTATGAAGCCACGCAATGTTTGAAACGGGTTCACAAAAATCCTCTTACATGTTTTGAGAGTCTGCATCTAATTTTCCACATCTTTTAAAAATACATTTAAGTTCCTAACATGTAGCCATCCATTCATCCCATTTCCTGAATGTCTCTCAAAGCATCGTCTCTCAGCCACAGGGTGTGTGTGTGTGTGGGGGGGTGTGACAGGTTCGGTAAATAACCATACCGCTTTAGATCTCTCCTAATATATTTCACGATTATAATCTTTATGGAACATAGTTCATTCGCAGGGGTCGCCTGCGTGTGACAGTCTGACGTGAAATACAGCCCATGAGCCTCTCAGGTCACGGACGTGTCGCGAGATAAGGTACCATAATTCATAGTGCAATGGCACCATCTATTGGACACAACAGTGTTTTTGTCCAATATTTGTCATGATCTATAAATACAGGTGAGGGGAAAACCAAACTCATTATATATTTTTGGACAAACTTCGCTACAGCATCAGCTCATCATCTCTCATCAAAAATGCAAAACGGTGTGTATTTTTCTCTATATTTAGTGCTATGATGTTATGCAATGATGCTTTAAACATGCATTGTGGTACTGGTGTGTTTTATCAGCTATAACTAAAATCTGCATTATTGTTTTAAGCATTGAGTTATTGGTGTTTTAATCATTCATTCTTGGGTACATTGTTTTAAACATATATTGGGCCTATGATGTTTTCTGTAACATTGTTTTATTTATTTTAAAAAAAAGTGTTTAAAACACGAAGGCATTATTGTTTAACCATGGATGCATTATGCTATTGCTTTTTCATCTAAAAGTTTTTTTTTAACCATATCAGTTTAATATGTTTTGCAGAATTGTTCTACTCTAATGATGTTTTAATTAAAACATAATTTGTGCCAGACATTTGTTGTTAATTCAATGCAGGGTACGTTAGATTTCATTGCAAAAAAATGTTTATGTATTATCAAAAGTCATATTCTAACCACGGCTTTTATTTTGAAACCGCGCGGGACATCCCTTTGGTTATCTTACCAGACGGTTCTATCCGCTTACATCTGATTATCATCGTACATCACATTAGTTTTGTTTCAGTTCATAAAACAATACATAATTATAATGGCGTGCTTTTTCACCATTGCGTTACTTTTATTATGAAAAGACTGAGCCAGCCTGACAGGAAGTGTCCGGTGGCTTCTTAGCATCTATGTATATTTTTCAATTTTGCTTTCACTAAATCGACGTTTCTCCATCGCGTTATCCATGTATCCATGTGTTTTATTAAGACAGCACAGCGTTACTGCTAGCGCTCGAGGTTATGAAGCATTAAAACTACATCCAGTAACGGTGAAATTGTGCCCCCTAGCGCACCGGGTTGATATACCATTCTGAAAATAATGATTTATTTTAGGATTCGTCCATTTTTTGGTCAAAGGGCAATCTCCCTAGTAGCGTCATCAGCTCCCTCTCATCAAAGTCTGTTCATGCTGGCCTACAGACAAACTGACTCAACAACATATGGTTACATTTTCAAAATTCTACGCATGTTGAGTAGATAACTGATAGTATATTTTATGTAAAGGGTATGTTTCACAACAACAAGACACAAGAAAAGTAAAATCATATACAACATGTACGTGCAATCCTAGATCACGTCTACCACAAAATGTTTGAATATTATAGTAGTATAAGATATGACCAGTTATTGTTTAAAGTAAGACCATGCTTAGACATAAGACAAGTAAAATTAAATATTCTTTCAAATTAAACTTTACTTATGCTGTGTCTTTGACCTCAGAGGAGGACAAACTTTGTCAATGTGGTTCATAGCATGGGTTCATACAAGGTTAATAGTTTAAGACCTGCTTGAATCTTTGTAAAAAATAAGATCTAAGAAGACCAAGCCCAGTTTTTGCTTTTAAATGTAAACCATCTAAAGTTTTTGAACAGACGTCGTTTAGTTAAAAAATATGTTTTAGGTTGAATTTAAGCTAAATCATTTCTACCATGGGGCATCAGATGCTATCTTTATACATCAGTCTTCTAGGAGGATAAAGAAGATACACATTTATTTATTTTAGATTATGCTTTGAAATAAAATGAGTATAACAACAATCGCTCTGGAAAGGCCTTAGCAGACTAACTTTGCAGACTCTCAAAACATGTAAGAGGATTTTTGTGAACCCGTTTCAAACATTGCGTGGCTTCATAAGCAGTATGTTTTTCTTCAACTCTATAAACATTTTAACTGATTGCAATTTTTTGTGACTCCCTTTTATTTAAACTGAAATGGTTGGTTCAGTGGATATTTTAGGAAGCTATTTTATAAACATTCAACTTTTGTGAGGTAGATTTTCATTTATATTATTTTAAAAGAACAGAATGTTTGTGTGAAATACACTTCACAGTTTTCTCAGTACAGCCGGATAAGCTCTGGAATGAGGAGGGGGATCCTGATAACAGCGTCATCACAACCACAAACCTTCTGTCAAATAAATGAATTATTATACCATCTTCAAAACCCAAACCTTCTGTCAAAACATGAATTATTATTGCAGTGTCTTCAAAAAAGACAAAAACCTTTTGTCAAAACGTGATATATTATACCGGAAGTCCCGCCCCTAACCAGGAAGTTCAACCTATCAAAAGGTCAAAGCCATTAATCATTTTGACGTAAGAGGTAGCATAATCATTACTTCTGTGGGATGTGCTGAACAAACAAGTCCGATCCATGGAGGTCCCACCTCGCAACTTACAGGACTTAAAGGATCTGCTGCTAACATCTTCCTGCCAGATACCACAGCACAGCTTCTGGGGTCTAGTGGAATCCATGCCTCGGCAGGTCAGGGGGACTAAAAAATATTAGGTCATAATGTTATGCCTGATTGGTGTAAGTGTAAATATTAAGGGTTCTGGATCCATTTTGACACATTGATTTACTCTTTGTTTCTCTTTCTGGTAGACTGGAGTGGTGTACTGGTCAGCAATGCAGGTACTATATCTATACCATACAATATTTATTTGATCTGTCCATCTGTTTCAAAGATGTTTCATTTTTTTTTTTCTTAATTATATTCTTCATGTCTCAGGCTGTGAACTTCTCCCTGATCCCGCCAGTGGCTCGTACTGTTTTTGTTGGAGGAGTTGCTCTTGGCTGGACTGTCTTCTTGTGTCATTTCAAGCAACAGAAGAATGACTTCCTGAGCTAGGCTTCATTCTACAGCTTCTTGCCATTGAATTAAGCCAAAATATCTTAATATGCAACAAATGCATAAACACTCTTAAAAATAAAGGTTCCTTAAGGGTGGGGTTGGATGGGGGGGACAGCGATGTGGTAGAATAACTATTTTTGTTTCCTCAAACCTTCCAGTGATCAGTTAAAATAACCTTTTTAAGAAAATGTTTTTATAATCTAATGAACTGTTTTCCACTGTAAAGAACCTCCAAAAGATTCCATTTACGTTGAAGGTTCATTATGGAACCATCAACCGTGAATAACCTTTTATTTTTAAGAGTGTATGCAACTACATATAGGCCGGAGGAACACTCCACCGTTTTTAGAAAAACTTACTTCCTAAATTTAGATACGTGGGCAAATGCATTTTTGTCTCAGTGTATGCATTGTTTTAGTTTGGCAGGGTCACCGCTAGCTTAGCATAATGAATGGAATCCTATGTTGCCAGCTAGCATGTCCCGAGGAAAAGTGATCAAAAAAAAAAACACCTAATTACTTCTTGTGGCCTGCGTATTCTCAACGAATACAAATATCGATGCAGATTAAGACTAGGCGATTTCCTAGGCAGATATTAAAGGTAGGGTAGGTAAGAATGATCTAAAACACTTTTGTCCAAATTTGTTTAAACTTTCTTTATTTGTCAATACATAATTAAAATGTAAGTAGTCTGAAAAATATAGCAATAAACACCGCTCATTATTTTCGTTCAGGACGAATCAAGTGATTGGCTTGTGCGACTGTCACTCTCTCTCGCTACCATGGCTACCACCCCTTTTGCTACAGGATCTGCCCACATGTGCGCGCCTCTACTTCCTCGGAACCTGTTGCCCGCACTCTTGCACGACCTCCTCTGCTTCGCCCCTCGACCCCGGCCTTGTCCTCGAGCCGACGATGTCGCACTTGTCTCCGGAGTGTTGTCCTCATCAGAGTCAACAATGCTTTCATCATGGAAACTCTTACATGCAAAACACCGTATACCTATGTTATGAATCTTACACGAAATTCATCTTCATCACAGTATAACTGATGTTATTGGAAAAACATGTATCAATGCTAGCCGTTTTTAGCTTTGCCTTATAAATATAACAACTTTACCAGTATCAGTATTCTAGCTTGATAGTGAGTACTAAAAGACATCTTATTTGTTTATATTCATACTGATGAAGTTAGATTTTTTATTACATGTGATTCTGACATGATGTCACTACATGCACTCCGCTCCTTCTTCTCCGCTTGTCTCAGGTAAATAATGCGTAGAGTGAATGGAAGTAATTAGGTGTTTTTTTTTTGATCACTTTTACTTGGGATATGCTAGCTGGCAACATAGGATTCCATTCCTTATGCTAAGCTAAGCTAGTGGCGACCCTGCCAAACTAAAACAATGCATGCACTGAGACAAAAATGCATTTGCCCACATATCTAAATTTAGGAAAGATGTTGAATAAGCCAAATTTTTCAAAAAAACGGTGGAGTGTTCCTTTAAAGCTAATGTTTTAAACAAAAAGATTTTACAAATCATTTTCCTTGTCTCCTATTGGAGTAGGTAATGTACAAATATAAGAATCTTTTAAATGGTCTGTTATGCTACATAATAAACATACATCATTTGTTACCCCAGTTTTCCCCACTTATTTCTCTTTTAGAAACATTACATTTGCAGTAAAATGGAAGTAGCAACATATATTTTCTTCCATAATGAAAAGGATTATCAAGAAAAAAATAATGTAGGCGTGGGCAATTGAGGGGGGTAACACTTTATATCATGTGTCTTAAATGTTAGGATATAGACACTATATTGTAAAACAGTGGAACCAGAAAAAAAAGACATTGTTCACATAAAAATCTATGCATTCAGAAAATTGATCTGGTGAATTTTTGTTTCATGCTGATTTTAATTGAGTTTTTAAAGATTCGTTCAAAAGAAACTTTAGGAATTGGTCAAATATAGGCATACATCTAGATTTATAAGTACAATTATCACAATAAACATATGTATTCATTATAAGAACTTTCTAATAAAAAAATGTTAAACGCTTTGAAACTTTATGTAGCTAAGATAGAACACAATGCAGGACTATAGTAGGCCCTATATTTTAATGTAGCTATTTTTGTTTGCACCGTTTAAGCATGAATTTCACTTTGCTGATGCTGTAACCAACCATGTACAGGTTTCTTCAGTCACATGAAGCGTGAACCAATCTGGATGCGCCTTTTCAGTCACATGGCTCAAAGCGTTCCGTAATCTCGCTATACGTCCTCTCGCGAGCTTTCCTTTTCCCTTTTCACTCTGAGTCCAAGATGGTAGGTAGCTTGATTTCTTATGGAATCTACCACTGTCCAAAATCTTCCTCCATCCTCAGCGATATCTGTTCTAGTTTTACCGCAGATAATGTTTAGAAGCATTACATAGCGCTCTAAGTGTAAAGATGTATGTATTGTTGTGGATTGTGTGTGAATTTATTAAGTAAATGCCGGCTAACGCACATCGGGCCGCAGAGCTGAGACTCCCGGTCATGTGTCGTGTGTACAAATAATTGCGGCTGTCTGACGGCAACGTATTAATGTCTCATTAATCTTTCATTTATAAAGATATAGATTTAATTAATATTTGCATTTGATTTAGTTGAGTTGGCATAAGGAAGAGCTCTACAGCAAACTCGTGTTGGCTAGGCTAGCTGTACTAGTGCTAGCAGTTTTCGGCTCTCACAGCCACGCGAGCTACAACTTAGACAAATGTATAAGTATGAATGCTAGTAAAGAATCTATTTGTCTTTTCAAGTTATTTTTGTAGTTAATGTTAAACATTATTGCTCAAATATGGTAATAATGCTCGATTGGGACACTTTTCAAGTCATATGAATGGCAAAAAGTGTCCCATTCACCCAATGTGTAAGTTATCAGCTTGTACAATTTATTGATAAAGCGCTGATTCTCCAGTTCTTTTTTGTAATGGTGCTTTTTATTGATGCGTTATTGACTTATTCTGTGGACTCTCACAGGGAGTTGACATCAGACACAACAAGGACCGTAAGGTTCACAGGAAGGAGCCCAAAAGCCAGGATATTTACCTGAGGCTCTTGGTCAAGGTAAGAAGAACCATCATGAAACCCAAGAAACTTCCGTTTTTCCTTTGCTATTTGGATCAGTTGTCAATTTACCCCTATAATTTTATACCAATTCACTTCTGTTGTGTGTTGTAGTTGTACAGATTCCTGTCTCGTCGTTGTGATGCTCCCTTCAACAAGGTCATTCTGAGGAGACTCTTCATGAGCAAGACCAACCGCCCACCTTTGGCCATTTCCCGACTGGTGAGTTTGAACCCTAGTGTTACTCCTGTAGAGCTTGTTTACATTAACGGTGTTATTAATTGGGCTGGTATTAAAGACTTCACAATTTGATTTCTATTCACCAGCTTGTGGTTCGATTCCATTCTGATTTCACTAGATATCGAATCATTTTGGATATATATCTACTACAGTACATGGCCAGTTTTCTTAAGGAAAAGACATATCTGCTGTAAAGCATTTTAGGAACCCATGTCAGTGCAGTAATATACCAACTATATTACTACTACATGAACCCTACATGAAGCTGCATTCACACAGGTCGTCGGCATTAACGCTTCTCATTTAATTTGAATGGGTGACGTCATGCGTTGCTGAACTGAATCGTGGGTTCCGTTGCAAGCAGCAAAAGTTGAAGATTTCTCAACTTTTCAAGCGCCAATGCAGGCATCATCCAATCAGATCGCCCTATTCGAATACCCTAGGGCAGACGCTAGTCAATTGGCCTATTGGTAAGCCTGCCCCTCAAACGCAAATGAGCAAATGGCAGTTGAGTATCAGTTGCGCTGGAACCGGAACTTGGACATGTTTAGGTTTCAGCGCCATAGAGAAACATTGGAAGCTTTCATTGGTTTAATGGTGTTTATGCTACAAAAGTGTAACACTGTTTCCAGGTATCCTGAGAGGATTTTATGGTTGTCATACTCATCATTAATTTATGATTAAAGTTAGTGAGTCCCAGCTAACGTACACCTCCTGAAAAAACGAACTGTTCTCACGTCATGCGTTAACAGTGTAGGTCAGAAACACAAAGGTCTACATTTCATGCCTCTCCATATTAAACTGGTTAAATGTAAATTTATTTAATTTTACATTGCGGTACATAAACACTGTTGAACCTGGATGTTCAACTGTAACATGAGGCTTCTACCGTTTGCTTTGTGATCTGTAAACCCTCGCTTCCAAATTAATCTCATAATTATTTTAAAATCTTTTATATATTTAAGTCCCACTTGAATGCTCCTCGATGAGAGGTGGTCCTTCTGTGTCACAGACGTTGTGATTTATCTTCTAATTTGTTTTGTATACATATTTGATATTTCTGTGAGTTTAGATATGTTTACATTATCTGTCTTACTAAGGAGGACTCCTATTTTAATGGGTTTTATAGTTTACGGGTAGTGAAAGGGAGAGCTTGCACGCAGTTTATCCGAGTTGTTTTGCAGATACAAAAAATAAAATGTATCCTTAAATGGTTATGACAATAATAATGAATGTAGTGCTGGGCGGTATACCGGTATATGGCGCTTAAACAGCGTACGGAACATGGCGCAGCGACACTGTTTGAGAGGGGTCCCTTTCACTGTTGAACTGTTGTGAGAGCACAACTGAGATCGCATTACAGCCTATGGCTGAATCCGAAATCGGCCCGAAATCCTCATTCACTATTCCCTGCGTTATCCATACTGTTCACTTGAAGGAGTGAATGAAAACGAGTGAGTGAATTCAGACAGCCGTTGTGTGGACATCGGCTGCACACTTGTTATTGCTATGCAATGTGAGTTTGAAGGAGTGCACTCAATAACGTCCACTGTGGTTCTAGACATCACTACAAATGGCTGTCCCCTCAAATAGTGCCCTATTTAAGATTATAGGGGCGATATAGCACGTTTAAGTTTTTCATGGACCTATTTCATATACTCTAGTGCTCTAAACATGAACCAGCAGCGTGTATGTGCACATTTCATCACTTCTTCTTCAAATTAAATTAAATGTATGCAAAGGACACTGATACATCATCACGACTGCGACGACACCGTAGATTAATCTCCTACACAGAAGACAATGATGTAAATTAATTATAGTGGTGGGGATAGATTACATTTTTTTTAATCTCACTGTGATCTTGGAATCAATCAACCAGAGTTCGATTGATATCCGTGTCATTATTACATTGAGACATTGCTAAAGCTTTTAAGATCCATAGAACAAAAACTCGTACAGGTTTAGAACTACTTGAGGGTAATTAAATAACAGAATTGACAGATCTATATATATTCATAAAAATAAGATTTTGTCAGAAGTGTGTGTGTGTGTATATATATGTATATATATATATAAAAACCTTGTCATTTGTCTCATACAAAGTTCTCTTTCTTTGCCTCCAGATCCGTAAGATGAAGCTTCCAGGCCGTGAAAACCTGACTGCTGTTGTTGTGGGAACTATTACTGATGATGTCAGGATTCAGAATGTCCCTAAACTGAAGGTAAGATAGACATTGAAAGTGTGGTTAATCTCTTATAAGCTTTGTGTCCTTTTAGCTTCTGATTCTGTTCATGCTATCTTTGTTCAACCTGAGGTTTTGTTAGACTTTCAGACTTGCATTTTGGCAATTTCTTGAACAACAGCAAAACGATTGTGACAAACTTGCTTATATTAAACAGAACTTTTTTTAACAAAATTAATAAGCACAGCATACACCATGCTGATAAATGCAGTCTGACACATGCTGTGACTCGTTCGGCTCATGCTGAATTGAGCTGATGTGCTTAGTTTTTAATTTTAGTGAATGTTCTCTACCTGAACTAAATAATTTTTATTACATTAAAAAATCAAATCGGTCGACACCTGAATTTTGTCTAACACCGACTATCGCAGCAAGCCCATATAAAAATGTTAAATGATCCTGCAACCCTTTAGGAAGTTTGCTAAAGCCCCCTAGTGGGACCCAACCAGCTGATGTAGATTAAATCTGGCTGATGCATCAACATGAAGGAATCACTCTGGTCCTAAGTTTGTGGTCAATGGTTTGATACAGAAACGGTACATGATTCATAGAATTGCAGAATCTGGTCATAAAAGTGGAATTTACTGTATAACACGGAATGTAACAGAATTTGGCAACATTTTAATGAGAATTAGGGATGTACATTTAAGTTGTGAAATGGACTTTGGCCTGTGAATGCTAAAGCTAAAAAGGACTGCTATTTAAATCTAAAATCTGCTTGTTTTGCGCGTCACTGTGAATCAAGCATGTTTTGTCTACTCTTGCACATGACCCTTGTCTGCTGTCTCACTGTATGAGGACACATGAAGCTCATCTCCAGAGCTGCTCTTATAATTTTGTTTGATAAATTATCATCTGATATACAAACTCAAAGATCTTCACTGCAACCTGCCAAAAAGTTGTTTCACTTGAAGAAATTGTGGCATCTATAGAGTGCAAGAGTGCTCTTTTTCTGCAGCGTTGGTTCTAGAAATACTTTTCCATTAATTTCTCTAATAGGGATTTCAAATTTCAGTGCTTCATGGTAGTGGGCAGAGCTAAATAAATCTCTTGGCATGTTTTTTTTTTTTTTTCTACACTGATTAATGGAACTTTCTGGACAGCATCATGAACAATGTAGTTTTTCACCACACATTCCTCTGTTAACACTATTTTAAAACTTAAGCCCTATTTGGACAGTAATTGTTTCTAGGGGTGTGCCGTATCATACCGTCCACATTGATACCGGTATACATTTTTACATAAGTGTCATATCGTGATATCAATGATACAGCGGCGCGATGACGTATGGCACATTTTCTTTCCCTACCGCGCACAACAACACCTGTCTGAGAGTATACACAAAAAGCAGCATGTCAGCCTCCGATGGTGATTTAGTACCAAAAAAGGAGCTACTTGGTTACGAGAGGTCAGCCCTCTTGACAACCGACAAAACATTGACAACTTTAAGCTGTTAATGATGTCTGCAGCGCAATATTTGACTGGAAGGGTAAAATTGATGGTTATTTTCATCAGTTTGATCCAATATTCTGCCTCCTTTGAATCCGAAAGAGATAAAGTAGTGTGTAAGATTGTTTATATGAATGAATGGATTATAGCATTTATTTGAATGAATTATCGAGAGAGAGAGATTCATGCCGGTGTCTGTTCAGCATCTTTCTTAACAATGATGTGCATTTATTGCTTAAAAATAGCGATGTAACCCCATTGTTGCTGAGAAATATAATTTAGAGATCCAGTAGCTTAGCTATTTTATTGATAAATGTCACGGTGGCAGCATTGATAAGTTTGTGCTCCTGAATCTGCAGTGTGATCTCCGCTCTCTGTGTGCGAGTGACGTGTGTGTGCTTCATAAAGCGCATCAATGTAGAACAATGATTCATCTGCCTTGGAACTACCTGTGCATTAAACAATTTTTTTGCACACCTTCCAGCCAATAAAGAATCGAATATTCAGACAAACCATGGCATAAATTACTTTAATTTATGTTAAACTATAAATTGTTAAACTGTCAAGTTATTGTTAAACTAAAATTTTATGTTTGTTATAGTTTTACTTAAGATTTCCAGCGAAAACTCTAACTTGTACCAAGGATACTTTGCTTTCATTTGACTCGTGCTGTGTGACTGTGGTGATGCTGCTGCCACCTTATGACAATAGATTTACACTTGGAATCAAGTATTCTCAATGACAGTAGCTCATTGGAAAAGGAATCAAGTATTGTCATCCGTGACAGTAGCTCATTGGAAAAGGATGGAGAATGCCATTAATTTTTTGATCAAAATATGCTGCTGCCTACCAGCTGAAATAACCAATAAAACTTTGTTCCATATTTTTTCTATATCGTCATAAATATCATTAATCGCAAATATTCTTGAAATATCTTTATCATTTTGAGGCTATATCGCCCAACCCTAATTGCTTCTCATGGGTGTGTAGAATTACAAAAGTTGCTCCTGCGCAGTCTCCATCTCCATCCGAATGCATGAGTTGAGGTGAAATGCACAATTCATTTTACAGACGTCCACATGACAAACAATTACCATCCAAAATAGGGCTTAAATTTAAATCATGTGGGCTTTTACAGTAGCAAATGATATCATGTATCAACTTAGCTCACAGTAGGTCTATCTTTAAATGCTTATAATCATTACAAATCTATTTCCCAATGGAGAAAATAAATGATTTACTTCCAGAAGTTGACTGTTGCCCTCTAGTACTTATATGTAATAATTTAAAGCATTTTATTTTAGGACCATCACAAAATGGATGTCTTATTTTGTAAGCAGTCCTAAAGTCTCCATGTTGGATGTCTTGACGTTTAAAGATCTGCAAAAAACATAAGGTGTTTTTCACCTGGCAGTGAGGGCATGCAGTGTGAGGTTGTCTGAAAATCTAAATGAACAATATTTCTCTTTCCTGTGCCTTCTCGCAGGTGTGTGCCCTGAAGGTGACTGACGGTGCTCGCCGCAGGATCCTGAAGGCTGGTGGACAGATCATGACCTTTGACCAGTTGGCACTCACTGCACCTAAAGGACAGGGCACCGTTCTGTTGTCCGGTATGTGTGCAAAGCAAGAATACTTTGTGTTAAAAACAAATTCAATGTAAATCTGATTGTTGTTCATAATAACTTTCTCATTTTTGTAACTGCTTGAGCTCCAAGTTGTTTGTATTTGGAGTTTTTTCAGCTAAGCTCCAGGTTGTTAAAGCACTTCTTCTTTGCAAACAGGACCCCGTAAGGGCAGAGAGGTGTACAGGCATTTTGGGAAAGCTCCTGGAACTCCCCACAGCCACACCAAGTAAGGGAACGCTATGAACTTTCATTTTCATGATCTTGAGGCTGTTTGAGTTAATTGTTGTGATGAACAGTTTAACTGAAAGCATGTTCTTCTCTCCTCTCCAGGCCCTATGTGCGCTCCAAAGGCAGGAAGTTTGAGCGTGCCCGTGGTCGCAGAGCCAGCCGAGGCTACAAGAACTAAACATCTGTCTTTTTGTATTAAATATTCTAATGCAAATAAAGATTGGTTAATATTCAAAATACAATCTTTTGGAGTTGCTTTTCTTGATCTAATTTTATGCTTCAAAAAATTATACCTTTTTAACCCCATTACTGTGAAATTGACACCCTACATGCACCTAAGGCACAGAAATGACTGTGACTTCCCCACATCAAGTGGAAACACAAACCTAATGATGAAATGTTTTGTTTACAACTGCAGGTACATGTGCGTGTGCATGCTTCAATACAGTTTCAGAATTAATCTAACTCGAAAAAGCTAAGAATATAATCGTCTAGTTAAAAGAAGTTAACGTCAGAACTTTGAATTTTCCACTTTGCACAAATCAAACCAGCTCTGAGCAGTTTGTGTGAAACAGATTTATGGAATGTTTTTGATTTTGATGCTCAGATAATTTGTGCAATAACTCTTTATTGAAGCATGTTTTATTGGATTGTGCTGGGTTTAACCCTATGAGAAGCCTTTAAGCCATTACCTCTTAAAGAATTTAACAGTTGCACCAAATATAGTTTGCATTTTTAGCAAAAATAAATGTAGTTTGACCATTTTTCTCACCATAAAAATAACCACAGAAGCTGGCATGGCATTAAAAACAAGCATTAATTTATAATCTATTTTTGTTTTAAAGTGTATACATTTATAAGTAAATGTGTCTTAAAAGATGTTTTGCACCAGTTTAATTACTAATTCTTTTTTTCAGCCTGTCATTGGTAAAATACATTTTTGAAAGTTTAAAATATTCCATGCAATCTCTTAAATAAGGCAATAAACTTGTCCAGTTATAGATGTTAAGAATTAGTTTTAGACTGCTACCCACCTATAGAAAATAAATGCAGCTTTGGTAATTTTATGCTTCTGTAGTTTAAGTGAATTAAGTATAGAATTAACTAAATTAGTAACTTAAGAGCTTTTGGAGAGCGATTTCAAAGAAGGCCCAAATAATGCCCTCGATTTAAAATGCAAAAATGTCTACATTTGTAGAATGACCATGCAAATGTAGAAGGGAAACCGCACAGCTTAAAGGAATATTGTGACAGCAGAAATGTACGGAAACTAAAACGCATGTAGTGTTTGGACGTTATTCAAAGAAGCTTTGCTATTGGTGAGTAAACACTTTTCAGAAGCTGACTGCCTTTGATCTGTAAATCTGTGGTTGTTATTTCCAGTACATAGAGGACAAATTAAACAGTTCAGACTGTTAGGAGCAGTTTCAGCCACATGTGATGCTATTGTGATGGCAAACAATGAATATTAACTTCTAAATTTCCACCTTGATAATTTCAAAGTTTATTTTGAAATTAAGGTTTTAAATGACGCAATCTGACGTCTTTATGAATAGCAGGTTCTCACACGCTCTGAAGCCCTCTGAGAAATCACACTGAAGTCCAATGAATTTAAAACACATCTTTGGTTTTACTATATAAGGACAAGACTTTCTAGATCAAACAGATCAATGCCAGGATGTAAGAAACGGTAATTGTCTGACAAAGCTGTTGTCAGCATCTGCACAGAGGAACTTACATGGTGATGCATATCTTTCTATAAAACCCTGTTTTGACTAATTTCTATAGAGAAATCATCTGTGGGATTGAAAGCTTTGACTGAAACTGTGAGCTCCAGTGTCCCACTGCTGAGTTTCATGGAACTTTGACCACCGCGATGAATGAGGCTGCACTGAACCGAACCGCTTCAATTCTTACTCATCACATTTTGCATAGAATTCTGAATAAAGTGTGCTAGTGTCAGCAGATTTGTCTCTTTTTACATTTTAAATAAAATTGTAATATAAAAATACATACTTTAATCATATTTACACATTGAATTCCCAAATTAATGTAGAAGCAACACAAATATATTTAATGGCTATGTAATGTTTAAAGGCACAGTACTGCCAATACCTTTGTTAAACTGATTTTCTAATTTTGAGGACAAAATTATCAACTATCCAACTTAATTTAATATCTGAAACATTTTCAATATACAGCAAACTGCAAATGATCAAACCACTATTTTTGTTTAAAAAAAAACAGTTACAATAAACAATCAATAATGGTTACATTTAAATGAACAACAATCAGCTCAAAAAACATAAATCCATTATAATAAATGCCTCATATATGCATTGCTCAAAACAATTAAGAAAACACATCAGATCTCAATGGGGAAAAATATCATGCTGGATATCTATACAAATATGGACTAGGTTATGTGTTATGAACGACAGGATGCCACATCGTTTGATGGAAATGATCAACCTACAGAGGACTAGAACAGGCTAGTCCATTTTGCTGAAATTTCATTGCAGCAGCTCAAAATGGTACTCAGTAGTTTGTATGTCCCCCACATTCTTGTATGCATGCCTGACATTGCGGGGCACACTCCTAATGAGACAATGGATGGTGTCCTGGCTGGGGTATTTCCTCCCAGATATGGACCAGGCCATCACTGAGCTCCTGGACAGTCTGAGTTGCAACGCCGTCAGATGGACAGGAACACAGAGGTGTTCTTTTGGATTTAGGTCAGGTAAGCGTGGAGGCCATTCAATGTTATCAATCCCACTGCACCAGCATAGGGTCTGACAATGGGTCCAAGGATTTCATCCTGATACCTAATGGCTGTCAGGGTGCCATAGTCTAGCCTGTAGAGGTCTGTGCGTCCCTCCATGGATATGCCTCCCCAGACCATCACTGACCCACCACCAAACCAGTCATGCTGAACGATGTTACAGGCAGCATAACTCCACGGCTTCTCCAGACCCGTTCACGACTGTCACGTGTGCTCAGGGTTAACCTGCTCTCATCTGTGAAAAGCACAGGGCACCAGTGGCGGACCTGCCAATTCTGATGTCCAATGGCAAATGCCAATCAAACTCCACGGTGCCGGGCAGTGAGCACAGTGCCCACTAGAGGACGTCAGGCCCTCAGGCCACCCTCATGAAGTCTGTTTCTGATTGTTTGGTCAGAGACATTCACACCAGTGGCCTGCTGGAGGTCATTTTGTAGGGCTCTGGCAGTGCTCGTCCTGTTCCTCCCTGCACAAAGGAGCAGATACCGGTCGTGCTGATGGGCTAAGGACCTTCTACGGCCCTGTCCAGCTCTCCTAGAGAAACTGTCTGTCTCCTGGAATCTCCTCCATGCTCTTGAGACTATACTAATATGGACTAGGTTATGTGTTATGAATGAGTCTATATATATATAGACTCACACACAAATTGAAAACCATCATTAGAAAAAATGTTTAAATTATTTATTTTATGTTTTTAAAATTAAAAACGACAAAAAACTAGTCCACAACATAGTAGTAATGGCAACTTACGGTCACTCAATTTGGCATATTTAATAAAATTCATGTGGAAAAGACATTTAACAATTGCTGAAGTATGTTAAATAAATGTTCAAATAATGAATACATCTCTGGAAAATCTGGGCATTATTTGGGTTCAAAAATTTGGTTTCACTTTATTTTAAGGTGTCCCTGTTACAGTGTAATTATACATTTAATTAATTTCTGCATAATAATAATTAACTACATACTATAGGGTTAAGATTATGGTATGTTTAGGTTAGTTGTATGTAATTATGCACATATTATAACAATTACTACAGTAAATACATGTAACAAGGACACTAAAATAAAGTGTTACCAAACATTTGTTTTAATTCAATTTACAAAATGTAAATTCAAGATATGCAATATTTTACAGTACGTGCACTAAGAGTGTACTTACCTAAGAAAATAATAAAAATTGTATGATCAATAAGTAATGACAGCATTTTTACATTGCTGTAACTCATCAAAATAACTTTTTTAAGTTATACAAGATTCAACTAATTTTCTTAAGTCAGTTGAATATAATTTAAGCGGTAACACTTTACAATAAGGTTCATTAGTTAATATTAGTTAACTACATTAGTTAACATGAACAAACCATGAACTGCTGTATTTGTATTAACTAACATTAACAAATACAGTAACAAATGTATTGCTCATGGTTAGTTCATGTTAGTTAATACATTAACTAATGTTAACTAATGAAACCTTATTGTAAAGTGTTACCATTTAAGTTGAAATTACTTAAATTAGTTGATTTTGTAGCTTCTTTTTTTTTTAAGTGTAAGGTAACTACATGGGTTAAGTCTTAGGTTTAGGTGTAGGTTCAGGGTTCTAGTAATTACCCAGTTATTGCAATTACTACAATAAGTATATGTACATGGGGAACAGGACTGTAAAATGAAGAGGGTAACACTTTATTTTACAGTGTCTTTGTTACATGTTACATATACTTACCATAGTAATACAAGTAAATTATGCATAATTGAATGCAACTAACCCTAACCCTATAACCCTAACTACTTAAATATATAATTACACTGTAACAATGACATCTTAAAATAAAGTATAACCATAAAGAGCTACCAAAAATTAAATGATATTCATTTTTCAAGAGAGTACAGGATTGAGACTGAATCTGGAGAACGGTCTGTGATTACGGGAAATGACTGATGGGGTCAGTGGGGAAGGAATTTGTAATATATCAGTCACAATCCTGCCATCAAACATAATTAGTGTTAATATGTTCCATCTTCTGTGCTATCTGCATGCATATCATATTCCCACTCGTGACAGTCTCTTTTTTCCACATCAGGGGCTCATGCAGGTCTTCCCCAGCTGTCCTCATGAAGGCATATTCAAATCAGCTGTATCAGCCACATACAGTAAGTAGGAAAGACCCCATCACACTCGCCCCCTCTGATCTGAAGAAAGTGAACGCTGATATCCGCATGCTCTACCACAACATGTCCTACATACACAGCAATAGTTCACATTGACCCCGCTTGATATTTGGATGTTTTCGTGTGAAATGGGGGCTCATGGGCAAAGAATGGCATGAGAACTCACAAGATGCACAAAGGAAGGAAATGATGAGAGCTTGAAAGCGTCTGAAGATCTGTGGTTATCCTCCCATACTTCACCTCATGAAGGCATACCTACATACTGCTTTTTCCATGGATTTACATATTTACATATTCATTTGCCAGCTTACTATTTCCACCTGGTTGAAAGCTCTTAACATCACTGATCTGGTGTACAGCGGCCTCAAAAAGCCAATTGTATAGATAGATGTCAAGATATTAAGAATAAGGTTTTACAAAATGGGGTTACACTTTATTTTAAGGTGTCTTTTACACTGTAATTATACATTTATATACTGAGTAATTAGGCTACATGGACTTACTATAGGGTTGGGATTAGGGTTTGGTTTAGGGTTGGTTGAGTGTAATTGTGCATAGTTATTACTTTAGTAACTACATGTAACATATGCGACAATGACACTGTAAAATTAAGTGTTACCATTTATTTTGTGTCCCAGTATTTCCAAATATTTTTGGGGCCACTTTGCAATAAGAAAGGCAAATTGAAAGAGCCGTACTTTGCATACAAAAAAATGCGGACTACAAAAGGAACCGCTACTTGCTTGTGACAGATAGGAGGGGTGAAAATGGGAGGGGAGAGATTGAGTCAGCCACAGACTCTTTTCTTCATCAAAACAACTCCATCCCCCATATTCATGTCACTCGCACACAGTCTCTCTGTCTTTACTGGAAGTGGTGCTGTTTTAGAATATGCTGATCGCACATCCGCATATCAACGGCTGAATCAAATGCATTCCAAAGCTCAGGTCTGACATAACAGAAAGCAGCACTTACACAACCACATAAACAAATAATGATGCCATGGTGCAGGCTAAAATTACACATGGCATTTGTTTTTTACCCACTGGTTGAGTTTGTGTTAGTGTCAGTATCAGAAATGCATCACTGATTCAATGGTGACATATTGAGAAGTAAGCTGTTAATTAGTAAGTTTGGTAACACTTATTTTACCCTGTCTTTGTTACACATTACATGTACTTACTCCAGTAATAAAAGCAATATAAGATGCATAATTACATTCAACTAACCCTCAAACAAACCCTAAACCCATTTAAGTACATGTTGTTAATTGATATTACTCAGTACTTAAATGTGTAATTACACGGTAACAAAAACACCTTAAAATAAAGTGTAACTGTATGTTACTTTGACACGTACCACCTACCTAAGCATTGTTGCAGACCATGTACACCCTTTCATTTAAACTGTATTCCATGGTGGCTGTGGCCTCTTTCAGCAGGATAATGCGCCTGCCACAAAGCAAAAATGGTTCAGGAATGGTTTGAGGAGCACAACAACGAGTTTGGGGTGTTGCCTCCAAATTCCCCAGATCTCGATCCAATCGAGCATCTGTGGATGTGCTGAACAAACAAGTCCGATCCATGGAGGCCCCACCTCGCAACTTACAGGACTTAAAGGATCTGGTGCTAACATCTTGGTGCCAGATAGCACAGCACACCTTCAGGTGTCTAGTGGAGTCCATGCCTCGATAGGCCAGGGCTGTTTTGCAGCAAAAGGGGGACCAACACAATATAAGGTCATAATGTTATGCCTATATATATATATATATATATATATATATATATATATTAGTGCTGTCAAATAGATTAATTGATTAATTGCATCCAAAATAAATGGTTGTGTTTACATAATTTATGTGTGTATACTGTGTATAATTAGTATGTAAATATAAATGCACATTTATATGCTGTATATATATTTATATAATTTCTATTATATACAATATTATGCATTTACATTTTATATATATATATATATATATATATATATATATATATATATATATATATATATATATGTATGTATATATATACAGTATATACTAGGAATATATACTGTATATCCCTAGTATATATTTTGAACATATGATATAATTTAATAAAATTTAAAAAAAATTGTGCATGCTTTGCATCATCCATGAAGAAAAAATGCATAAATCGATACATTATTTGTATGTTATTTATCTATTCATGCAATAAATATTATGGAAAGTAAAGGAAACATTTATAATAAAACAGGGAAGATGATGATTTTGAAAATCTGCAAATAAAATTATATTATCATATAATAATAATGATGTTAATATATATACAGTACATGTGCATGCATTTCCTGTAAAGCTGCTTTGAACTATGTACAAATATATTTACAAATGTATTTTTTAATTATATAAAAAGTTTGTATATACCGTAATACAAATATGAATAACAATACAATATATATACAGTACACACACCCTTATTGTTTTTAGATCTTGCCTGTGTACATTTTCCATATTACTTTTTTGTTTTGTTTTATATAAATGTGTTCCCGTTCTTTGAAGTGAGTGACATACTTTCAAATAAACTTTTTCACGTGTTGAGAGAGAATTCAAGATAGACCTGGTGAATCCGTGGGAGAATGAAACCTCAAGTTTTGCCTCTCCCTCGTTCTATTATTCTCTCAGTGTCTCTCTTTCTCTCTAACTTTTTCCAAAGTACGTCAGTCAGACCGCGCATCAACGGTTTCACTTCATGCATCTTCAGAAGTCATGTGATGTTGAGAGACAGAGAAGAAGAGGAACTACCTACAATCGGCAACTCCTCCCAACCACACTGAACCCACACAACCACCCACAGCGGTATATATTCAAGAACAAAGACCGGAGCCGGCAGACATTAGCTGAGAAAGAGGATTAAACACGTGAGGGAACGTAAGATTAGAAGATGACATTGTTTTTGATTGTTCTGGGGTTAGCGCTGGTTTTTGAAGGTGAGCTGTCATGATAGATTATGTGATTCACCTTGTTTTATATTCTTTCTTCTTGTAGATTTATATGTTCAAATCTTTCTGTGTTGTGCAGGTGGTCAGTGTCGGGAACGTGAAGTGTTGGTGGCTCAAGGTTCTGTAGCAGTGCTGCCATGTGAGGACCAGGCCTCTGCGCTCTCATATCCTACTGCAGTCTACTGGAGCCGGAGAGTTGGAGGGTAAGAACATTTCATCCATCCATGCATCCATAAACACATCTATTTAAAAAACCTGACAATTACGACAGCATATGAGCATAAGAAGATGACCATTTTAAAGTCTCACTCTCTTTTCTCAATCCCCTAGTGTTCTGAAGACAGTTTGGCGGCGAGAGAAGAGCGGGTTAGAGTTTCGTCCGGTTAGAGACCCACCACGTGCTAATTGCCCCGTTCCCAACTTTGGAAAAGCCGATTACAGCCTTCACATCGCTGGAACGACATATGAAGACGGAGGAGAGTACGTCTGTGAGGTTGAGGGAAAGAATCGTATGGTGAAAGTCATCGTGCTCAGGGTTATAAGAGGTAACAGACACAAACAGCCAAGAATTTGCCACTTCTTTTTCGATAAGCCTTTTGGGAAATAGCCTTATCTGTAAAATATTCTCTTTCTTCCCAGCATCATTTTCTCCGGCAGTTGTGGTTGAGGGCTCAAGAACAGAGGCAAAGTGCGATGTTAGTCCTGGGCCATCATCTACAAGGGGAAACGTTAACTGGAAACGCAACGGACAATTTATAAGTAGAAGCAGGCTCTCTGACGTGTCTCAAAGAGATGCGGCGAACTGGACCTGCCAGGTTTCACTGAATGGTGTGGTAGTAGAGGCAACCGCATCCCTACAGGTCAAAGGTGAGTGTTCGTTTTAAACACCGAATTCTTCTAGAATGAACTCGTGCAGGAGTCGCTCATTCTCTTTCTCTGTTGCCTCTCCAGGAATCGCCACCCCTCAGGACGACTCTTCGGTGGTGTATGCCGCTGTGGGCTCCTCCGTCTCCTTGCCCTGCCTGTTTACTGATGGTCTGATCTCAAACACTGTGATCTGGAACAGAACCTCCTCAACGATACACCCTCCTCGTCCTCTCCCTGAGTCTTTCGACTGGGCTCTTGGGTCCGCAGCATCAGCCACTATACAGAGAGTTGAGGATGGAGATGAAGGGATGTATACGTGCTCAGGAAGGATGGAGGGATTGAATAGAGGGGGAATTAAAGTACAAAGAAGGATGGAGCTAGTTGTTACTCAAGGTGAGTGGAATAATACATTGCTTAGGGAATTATTATTATTATTTAAATTAGCCTTTGATGACTTCTGATCTGTGGATTTCTGAATTTACTGAATGCTGATCTCCTGTGGTTTCTGTGTAGTTTTGAGCTCCTCAGCATCCAGTGGTAACGGACCCGTGACCCTGACCTGCCATCTCAGCAACTCCAAACAGATCACTCAATATGAATGGCTCCGTGTAACTTATGGGCCGAACGACACTCAAACGGTGACCTCTGTTCAAAAGACAAAGAGCTTCAAGATTCAACAAGTGACTGAGAAAGATGCTGGGGAATGGGTGTGTCGCTACTCCGGGAAAGAAGGAGTTCTGGGGAACGTGACTTATCATCTTCACATTATGGGTAGGTAGAGCAGGAAAGGAAATTATCTTTGCAACTAATAAAAGTATCATCCTTTGGATCCATAAAAAACTAGGGGGGGACTCAGTAATTACTGAATCAAGATTGGACTGAGAAATAGAAGCCCTACATTTTCCTTGATTCTCTGTTTTGTTCATTTCTACAGGTGCTGTAAGGGGCGAAAAGTCAAGTTCTGGCAATAAAACTGCTATGGTGATGGGATTAGGATTTTTGTTCTTGGTGATATTCCTGATTTTGTTCCAGATGTACAGAAACTATCGCAGGGTACGTTTCAGTCTCCTGTATCAAGTATTGATTTAATAATACAATTCATGCTCAGTTATTTATGTCTTTCAGTGGAGCTCTTAAAACAGATTGTAATTATCTATATCTCATATTCATCCTCCTTACAGAAGAAGATGATCCTGCTTTACCCAGCGATGGAGACCATCGTCCATCAGTCCGCCACTGAACGTGAGCAGAGACAAAGGAGCAAGGCAAAAATGACCGAACCTTGTGTTGGAGAACCGAAATTAGTGTGTGTGTAAATGTGTGTTTTTCATAGAAATGTTTTAAGTGCCTGTGTGTTACACTATGTTAATGTTTGTTTTGAATGCAGACAATTGTAGCAGTCCGTTTAAACTGTAAATATACAACCGACATATAAATGTATACATTCTGTATAAACTAATTTTGATGCAAATATATTTTCAAATAAAAGTAAAATCTATGTAAATAAAGCAATAAACTACTTCATTTCACATGTTTTAATTTAAGATATATATATATATTTGTGAACAGTAGATAGAAGTTATAAACAGGTTTCCTAAATGTGGTTTCTTAAAATTGCTATACAAGAAAAAAAAGAGAAAACATTCTGTACACAGTTACATTTCAGTAAATATAATTATAACTATACAAGTAGACACAATGTTAATCATTTTTTCATAAAAAATGTGAAGGCTGTACATAGGGTAAGTCCACGGAAGTTTCAGGGCATAGATGACAAAGGAAAAAAAAAAAAAATCTTATCTTTGCCATGTTTAATGAATGGCAAAGCTATTTTTAATTTCGTCATCTCATTCTCATCTACATATCAACATTTGTGAGAATTAGTCAGGCCAAAAGTTTTGAGGTAAATTGATCTAATTTTGTGTCTCTGGAAAATAGTGATCTAGGACATTGTATTTTGTTGAATACCAAAGTTTTTTGTAGCTTTTATCTGTTAATGAGTGATTTGTAGAAACATTCATGTTTTTAGATTTGTGGAGTAAAAGTTATTTTGAATTAAAAAGATGCATCATCATCCTGCACATACTAAACTTATATCTAAATGTTACAATTTTAGTAAATGCACATTGTTCTTAAGGGGACATCTTCCACCATGTTACCCAATTTAAAATATATTTGACTATAATAGTCATGCTACATAATCATTCAACAACACCGCAGAATCATTATATATATATTACATTTCTGCAAACACTTTTCACACAATTCACAAGTTAAGTACACTATACTAGATAAGCTACACCTCACTGCATTCAGTTTCATCCTGCCGCTCTGATCGCTTCGTCTCTGACCTTCGAAGCTCATTTCTGGTCAGAATCTGTTCAAACCAGTCTTCATCATCAAAGTCCTCAAAACCGAAAACATCCACATCGTCAAAACACCAGCCTGGCCAGTCAACACTGACGCCCTCTAGGACATTGCTGACACAGGGGAGAGAACAGGGTTAATGGGTCGAAAACGTAAAGGTTATTGTTCATTTCCCTGGTAGTGTCATTAAAAAAAATGTGTACAATAGGTAATATAGTTAATATATAGTGAGGTAAAAATGAATACATTTCATTACTATTAACTCTTTTCCTGCCATTGACGGAATTTTCCGGGTTTCCATGTTTTCACTGTTATACGGTTAGGGGCGCTATTACGCATCTTCTGGAGAGCGGGGCACAATTTTCTCAGTTTGTGTAAATTCACTGGGGTTCTGAGTATTTCCCGCCCACATTAACACGTCTAGTAAAATTAAGTGGTTTTGTTTCATTAATACAGTGCATATACTTTTTTCTTGATGTAACCGAATGGAAGTGAAATGTGACATGCCCCATTGTAACACGTGAGGGGCACATTGTAATATGAGCATATGACAGCTTAAAATGTTATCTGATCTAAAAAATAAATAAATAAATATGCAAGACAAACTAAAATATTTTGACAATACAATACTATTATTAACTTTTTCCATATAAAAATAGCATTTTTTAATAATATTTGTTGTTGTTTTTTGAGTTTGACAACAAACACACTGCAAAATACAGCTATACAGCACAGTTAAAAAGTTCAATAGAATAGTTAGAATACTTCTAATAGGGGCACATTGTAACAGTGTTACAACATGCCCCACCTGCGCAACTGGGATTTAACCCCAGCTCGTCTTCTGCTGGTTAGAGCAGCGTTAAAGACCTATCTCAACTATTAAATAACACATATATGATTAAAATAATATCAGATTTGTCTAGTTTTAAATAAACACAAAAACAGAAATGAAAAATGTACTTTTGTTATGTCAAATAAATGTTCAGTGAAATCTTACAAAGAATTTAAATTCTTAATTCTTTCTCTATAAAGTGTTGATATGGCAACTAGTAAATACCCTAATTTTCGTCATGCTGGTATGGGTGGAAGGTTTTAAATCATGTGTGTTTTAACTAACCCCACGCAAGGTTGTGCCCCGCTCACCCCTACAGAATCTCCTGATCAAAACACAGGAAAAAAAGGAACAGAAACAAGAGATAAAAGCATTGCTTATGCAAATTGTAGTCTTGGGGGGAAAAAAAACAAACAGAAATTTTCTCCGCTGTTTGTTCAAAACGTCGTTTTTTTTTAAATTAAACTTACCGCCATTCAAGTGATGATAAAAAAGAATGCACAAAGTTAGAATAAAACGCTTGTTGTTTAAAAGCAGAGGCTTTTCTTTCTTTTGATAAACATGTACATTGCATGAACACATGTACATTGCATGTTCAGATATTCATGAATTTTTTGTGAAAATGATCAAAAACGCTGGCGGTGGCTAGCAACTTTTTTTTTTTTTAAATGCTGGCGGGGAAAGAGTTAAAAAAATATTATAGGCTATATAACATAAAATAAATTAATATTTTGACCATATAATGCTTATCAAATTCTAAAATAGTGTTTATTCAAGTTAACTAATGAAACCTTATTGTAAAGTGTTACCATAAAATAAAATAAAACATTTTAACATTAGACCCTGAGGGGCCCACAGCCACAGACCCCTAATTGAAAAAGCACAAAGTACATTCAAATAGATAGAAATGTCATGGAACTTAATTCATGTGTTTCTAATATATTTGAAAGTAATGTACATTAATGTGCAATATCATTGCATCTGTATTATGTGTAAAAAAAAATACTCAGGGGAAAGCCTGACTCCTAATGGCCCTATGAAGAACTAACTGTACTATTATGAGAGCTAGAAATGTAACATACACTATATTGCCTAAAGTTTTGGGACGCTGCCTTTACATGCACATGAACTTTAATGACATCCCATTCTTAATCCGTAGGGTTTAATATGGAGTTGGCCCACCATTTGCAGCTATAACAGCTTCAGCTCTTCTGGGAATGCTTTCCACAAGGTTTAGGAGTGTGTTTATGGAAATGTTTGACCATTCTTCTAAAAGCGTATTTGTGAGGTCAGGCACTGATGTTGGATGAGAAGGCCTGGCTCGCAGTCTCCGCTCTAATTTATGAGTTCAGGACTCATAAACTCACTCATCCATGTATTAATGCATATTGCTTTGTGCACTGGTGGACAGTCATGTTGGAACAGGAAGGAGCCATACCCAAACTGTTCCTACAAATTTGTGAGCATGCAATTGTCCAAAATGTCTTGGTATTCTGATGCATTAAGAGTTCCTTTCCCTGGAACTAAGGGCCCACGTTCAACCCCTGAAAAACCCCAAACCATAATCCCCCCTCCACCAAACTTTACGCTTGGCACAATGCAGTTATGCAGATATCATTCTCCTGGCAACCACCAAACCCAGACTCGTCCATCAGATTGTCAGACAGAGAAGCGTGATTGGTCACTCCAGAGAACACGTCTCCTCTGATCTAGAGTCCAGTGGCGGCGTGCTTTACACCACTGCAGCTGACGCTTTGCATTGCACTTGGTGATGTAAAGCTTGGATGCAGCTGCTCAGCCATGGAAACCCATTCCGAGATGCTCTCTACGCACTGTTCTTGAGCTAATCTGAAGGCCACACAAAGTTTGGAGGTCTGTATCTATTGACTCTGCAGAAAGATGGCCACTTCTGCATACTGTGCGTCTCAGCATGATCTGACCCCGCTCTGTGATTTTACGTGGCCTACCACTTCATGGCTGAGTTGCTGTTGTTCCCAATTGCTTCCATTTTTTTTAATAATACCACTAACAGTTGACCCGGAATATTTTGTAGTGAGAGAATTACACAAATGGACTTATTGCACAAATGGCAACCTATCACGGTATCACGCTTGAATTCACGGAGCTCCTGAGAGCGACTCATTCTTTCACAAATGTTTGTAGAAGCGTCTGACTGCCTAGGTACCTGTGGCCATGGAAGTGTTTGGAACATCTGAATTCAATGATTTGGAGGGGGGGTCCCAATACTTTTGGCAATATAGTGTACTTCAATAAAATTTTAGAACAATGATATGGTAGAAATTTCTTACAATTTCCAGCAAAGGTTTGAATATAATAACTTAGAGAGAATTTTATGTAACAGTACACAGATGAATTGTGTGTGGGCAGAGAGAAGAAATAACGCACATGAAACTGTCAAGTTCCGCAGCGCAGTGAAGCCTCTCTACAGTCATATCTAACAAATGGAACAAATACACTTATAATGAAAATGATTGATTTTCCACTGGGCAGTAAGGGTTATTTCTTGGTTTAATTTATGAGAAAAAAAATATTGATATTTTAAGAAAAAAATTACACATGCATAAACACATTCAGAGAGGCATTTCAAACTTAGTGCTGCGACAGATGCTCTAAGACTTTATAGGAGTCATAATATATCATATATATATATTATGCATATATGTATCAATAGTTTGCATATTATTTATTATTTGAGTTTTGTTTTTATTTTACCGATTTCATTTCATTTTTCTCATTATTATCAACCCTCTCTTTTGTAGCTATGCTTACTTTCTATGTAAATTAAAAAATATAAAAATTATATTAATAATAAAAATTATAAATTTCACAATGTTGGATAGATAACATAATATTCCATTATAAATTACAATATTAATGTAATAAAAAAAATACCCTCACATATTGATGAGGATCAATTGTCCCTCATGTAAATTACTTTTTCCATGTAATGTAAATTAAATAGTACTAAAGCTACTCCGATGCAATTGGATGCTGATCACCATTTATCCATTTAAAACAACAACATATAGGCCTGGTGTCACAGAAAGGTCTTAGATTAAGCCAGGATTAGGTCTTAGTTCAATTAGGACATTGAAGTATAGCTTTTATAAACATGCCTTATTACTGATGCACATCTTGAGACAAAACAATGGCACTGACATATTTTAAGATACTGTCAGTGCAAGTTGCATTCAGTTAGAACAGCTCAAACATGCATTTTAGTCTGTGACTAGCATAAAGCCTTGTCTGTGTTCGGTTAGATACTGTATTAGGTTGGGATTTTAAAGAAATCAGTAGCCAGTACAACCTGTGCCTCTTCAAAAACATGTGACATGTCAACATCTGAAGTTTTCATAGTACTACAAACTCTTTTCTCTCAAGAAAAATGTGATTAAAACAGTTCATCATTGCAGAACTTATTGTTCGTTCGTTATTGATTGTGCATTCAGATTGCTATCTTTAGCAGTGGAGATGCAGGTAGACTCACCTCTCTTTCTCATCCTCACTTCCATCCACGTTTCCCTCTCTCCATCCATGTGCAGATATCATACTGGGTCTTGCTGATTTCTCTCCTTCTGCCTCTCTCTCTCCCTCACTGGCCGATGGTGATGGAGAGGCAGAGGTAGTAGGAGAATCTTTTAGAGAAAAAGTCTTCTCTTTTGTCTTTCCCACTCTTTTTCCCAGTGCACGTTCCTTTTCCCGTTCCTTAGCCCTCTGCAGCAGGTCCTGGAGCGGAGAAGGGAGAAGCTGGTTGCCCGGTGAGGGGCTGTGTCTGTGAGAACTTTGAGACGAGCTGATCTCCGGGATGGAGGCGCTCCTCTGTGTCTTTAGTTTGAGTTTTGTTGGACGCTTCCCCTCAGGTGTCTGCTCAGGTTCAGAGAGTGTCTCAGGATCTTGTGAGGATAGCTTTTCAGGAACATTCCATAACGTTTCATGGTTGTTTTTTAGAGATCCCAGCTTTAGCACTCTGTGCGAATCCTGGGGTTTAATGCAAGGGTTGGATGTTCTTCTCTGGTTCCCATTGGAGTTTGTATTGGGAGGAAGCTCAAATCCATTCGCAGCTTTCTTGGAACTATCAGATGGTTGCAAATTATCCAGCTGCCTCTTCCGTAAGCGAGGAGACCTCATGATCCTTATGAACCTCCCTGATGCTGTGAGGATCCCATTGTCATCTTCTGGTTGGCTGTGCAAAGAGTTCCTCCTGATATCTTGGGTGTCATTGTATGGATCCAGATGTGGCTTCCCTGTTTCTAAACTTGCCCTATATGTTGGTGTAGTTATTGGAGCCTTGTTGGATGAAGAAGTGCTTGGCATGGACTGGCTAGAAGTGGCCTTTTTCTCCACATGACCACCTGGCAACAATGAGTGACCGTTTCTCACAAGTAAGTCCTGTTGTGTCATTTCATTAGAGTTTGCCCGTTGTTCATGGTTCCATGTAACACGCCTTTCTGTTATTTTTTTAAAATGGCCCTCTTCCTCTACCCACTGCCTGTTTCTCCCTTCTTTCGTTTTAAATCCAGCTGAATCAGTCTTTCCCACAACTTCTTCATGGGCTAATTTGCTCTGATCATTCCGATGACCAAACAGTGGAGAGTTTTTATCCTCTGCCGGCTGTTGAACTTTACTTTGCTCCACATCTGTCTCCACGTCTGTCTCAGACCTGTTACTATGAAAACTAAATCTGTTCACACACTCACCAAAGTCAAAATCACTATGTGATTTGTCACTATCCGACTGGCCACCAGGATCCTCTATGCCTTTGTCAGCCAGTTCATTCTGAATGGAAGGTCTCCCAGATTTATTTGAGTTCTTCAGGGTTTTGTTGGTCTCATTTCTCCTCAAAGTCTCTAATGTTGCCTAAGAATATCAACAAGAACCAGTTTGTGATAAATGGTTTATGGTATTTAGTTTAAGGTAAATATAAATTGAATAATAACTACAAATTAAAATGTGTCTCAAACTAACTATAGCTCCAACAGAGTGAAAGCTTAATTTAGGCTAACATTGCAACCCTATTACTTTTTACAATTTATTTTTATAAAGCATAAGAAACCGAACAGGGAATGAAATTCTAGGTCTAATTCTAGTTGGGAAATAATCATTTTGGGACTATTTACAAACAATATTTGCAAACAATGTATCATTAGTCCAGAGATTATTTGCATTAGGGAATAAATACATATATCTGCTGTTGATGTTTGAATCCCCTAGTGGTCTGTTAGTAGAATTTTTGTAAATCGTCTCAAAGGCTCCAGGTTCTAATCCGCCCACATCGTACAATATAGTTTTTGTTTTCTTCTTCTTCATTCAAATTAAACATGTTCATCAATGATTGTATATTAAGAGCAGGGACACGTTTGTGTGCATTTTGTTTTGTGTTTTCACCGGAATGAATAGTCTCTCTCTGCAACAGCCTTAAGCGTTAGATCGCCGCGCTCGTCTGTGTGTGAAGACTGTGCATGAACCCTGCCTACTTTGATCTCAATCATTTTGACATTGACGAGCGCCGTTAGACCGCTGAGGCAAAGCAGACTAAAAATGTAACTTTGAAACCTTTTTGTCATCCTAACATACAGAGCCCAGCATAAAGAAGTGCAGCAGAGCAGTGAAGAAATTTCAAATATTGGGGGGGAGTGGGCAATTTGACCATTTCTAATTATTTTCAACCATGTTAATGTCTCAGTTGAACATTATTTATTTGTATTCAGTACATGTCACTGTGGATTCTTTAGTAAATCAGTCGCAATTTTGACGCAGCCTTTGCAAATAGCCTTTTACGATATGGACTCAACAGTAATGCAACAACATGTAAGTAACCTAATGCCTGATCTGTGACCAGTGATTTCTGCTATGTAATTATTCATGTACAGTCAGATGTTCTTTGACTATGTGCCATTAAATCAAACCAGTGACTAAACGGTCAACTTCACATTGTTTATCTGAAAACAATCTGTTATTTAACTGTGATTAAATTAATTTTAGAAAAAGATCAAAGAGCCCAAAAATAAATTATAATTGCTGTCAATCAAACAGCGCAAATTTATCAGTGATGGCTCTCACCAAAACTCCCTATATAATCAACAAATCTCTTATTTGCATTGTGTTTGCATCATGGTTATGATGAAAGCATTAGTTAGTGTGCAGAAATGGAGTTGCAATGATGAGATCACTGCATTCATGTGCTCAACATGTCGGTGATTACGATCGTTTTATGCCACGATCTAAATATAATGCTATAATCAACACTTTTCACGTTTAGTTAACCTTGAGAGCTGTAATAATAAAAACATGCTAAAAGTTTTTGAGAGAGTGCCAATAATTTACTATTTCATATGCAAAGAGGTCAGCCAATCAAAGCAGTGGGCATTATAATTGCACCCAGGGAAATTAGTCCTTTAAGCCATGAATTTTTTATGAGCAGGATAACCATATTTTTCCGCACAGTCACACAGGGCTGGAATCAGTCAAAACAATGCACTTCTGCAAAATGCATGCAGTTTTTGTTTTTTAGAGGGCCAAAAGTTACATATTGCACCTTTTAATTATATTTTATTTTTATTTTTAGAAACTTCCTGGGAACTTTTGTAATAAAAAAACTCAAAAATAAATTAGTTTGAGCAACTCCTGAGGTCGACGATAAGCATTTTCCAAATTTGTTGAAACAAAAAAACTTCATATTTTAAGATTTTCCGGCCTCATTTTGTATCCTATTCATGGAAAGTGCCAAAAGTAGAAAGTTTAATGCATTCATTTAGAAATAACAAATGACAGTTTTTCAGGGTTAGGCATGTACACCCTGTCACACTGGTGTTTCACATTAAGTGTGTTTGCTGCGAGAGGAATGCAGTACCTGAGTCTCACGCAGAGCAGACACCCATGACACAAAGCTGTCTGGACTGGGTGCGGACAGGAGGTTCACACTGACAGCACAACCTAGATCACCAACCTCCACCAGCACAAACGAATCTACCAGACAGAGCAAAACAGCACCGGGAGAAATAGAAATAACGTGAGAATCAATTATATATCCTATAATAAATATTTACAGAAAAATATTACAACTTGAAGTTCCAACTACGTTCCCTTGAGGTTATAATGTGCACCAAAGTATATATACAGATTCCACGTGAGGTCATTTGCATGTTTGAATTCACAATTGCACATACATAATTAATCTTTTGTGACCAGAACTTGCATGAGCAGTCTTTGACACACCTAAGGTTGAGTCATTCTCTGATTCAAAAAGCCCAATTACAAACCAGCTTATCAAGTAATATGCCATACTGAGCCCTGACATGCTAAGAGCAGTATGCGGAATTATATAAAACAGAACTCAATGTAAGGTCTTTTCCATGAAAATCAATGTGCATGTTGATGCCGACTGCTTATATGTAATGGATTATGTGTATTTGTATATTGTAGTTTGCAATATATTTTGGCTCTTATATTTTTGCATGGTATCTAACTAAAAATGTATTTTGCAAACTGTAAAATATGAGTGATACCTTACCTTACTTTTGTACATAATGCCTTGATATTAATTGAAATTCAGCACAGAATATTAGAAAAATTGGTTCTCGTTTTGGTTGATGCTCCTGAGCTTCTTTAAAAAACTGCACTTTACCAATCGCAACCAATATGCAAACAACATACTATGCTTATAATATGGTACATTAATGTAAGGAATAAATGACTTATACAAAAATAAAATCTCTAGATATTAGAGAAAATTTTGCATTATCTATTTATTTATTTTTCTATTGTTGTAAATTTTTTCTTTTTTGTTTAATTATTTGATTTTTTTTTTTTACAAACTATAGTATTAGCACAAAGATTTGAGTGAAAATAAGAATTTAAATATTAAAATGAATGTTTGTGCCAAACCAGCATGATTTAAGATTGTTTGATCTTGTTTACCAATGGAAACAAAAATGTGACCTTTTGTAGGAGTTTGAGTGATCAATGTCACAAATTTGCTTAGCGACCTAAAAAAATATTTATATTCCTAAAACTTTATGCTTATTTCTGGACTTAAAATTATTATTATTATTATTTAAATCAATGTGGTCTCATACTTTTGAACCCCACTTTACAGTATATGGTATGCACTCAGAAAAAAATCAGTAAAATAAGGCCAAATATACCATTTTAATATAAATGAATTTTCTGTATTGATTTCTCACAAGTGTTTTACCTGTATTTAGATTTATGCTTTGCATTTTGTTGTGTTTTAAAGTCACCATGAAATCAAAATTGATTGTTATGTTTTATGGAATATTGCAGCATGACGTTTTTAAAAAAATAATCTGCCCTTTAATCAAAATAATTTCCATTTCCTCTTGCAGAAATGTCTCTTCTCTGATGACGTGTTTACTGGTGTGAAGGCGGGACAATCTGTCACTCACATGAGATCGACCAATAGAAAACCACAACTATCCAATGATCCAATTAATTCCAGATGGACAAAATCAAGTCCCGCCCTACATTTTTCTTGTTTCACATGAATCACAATTTCATGCCGACATTTCATGCTGAATTTGAAGTTAAAGGAATATGTCCTGGCAGAAAATGACCAGTTCCATGTTTAGTTTTTCAACCTATTTTCTTCTTATGCAGTGTGGCACATCATTATAAGTCTTATAAAGTTTTATTTTGGCATATTAAAACAACAATATAGTGACCAGGGCATGAAAATATAGCCTATGTGCATTAAAAATGTAATTGGGTATACCTGCCCTTTCACACTGATGTGGGCCAAGTTCCAGGTGAGGTAAGGATTATGGGATTGTTATATATAGGAAGTGGTGGTCACACTCACAGCCATCTTTGAGCTCAATGCAGTGTATTCTCTCCAGAGGCAGAGGGGGGCGCACTACCTTCAGTTTGTCTGATTTCTTCTGCGTTTTGGTCATCAACAACACATCAGTGAAGAGCAGGACTACAAGCTCCTAACATAACCAGAAATGAATGTTGAAATTCTGAGGCAAATACAATAACCATTAATACATCATAAGCATCTTTGTCTTGTCACTTGCCTTGTGGTCCTTTCTTCCTCTGACCTTCAACGTTTCTTCCAGTAATAGCTTCCGTATGACATTTGGTCCCACGCCCCTCATCGGGCTCGTCAAATCAAAGCAACACAACTCACGAACATGCTGTGGGTTTGATCTCTCTGTTAGACTTTTTTAAAAAGCA
Source organism: Gobiocypris rarus (assembly GCA_023029165.1). Taxonomy (NCBI): domain Eukaryota; kingdom Metazoa; phylum Chordata; class Actinopteri; order Cypriniformes; family Gobionidae; genus Gobiocypris; species Gobiocypris rarus. The sequence goes on along the minus strand of CM040926.1, from coordinate 15,417,963 downwards.
AACATTGTACAAACATTGTAGCTTTTGTTTACCTTGTCTATTTCTTCACTCAGAACTTCTATCTTGTATCCCTCTATCCTTTGAGCAGCAACAGAAAGGGCTTCTTTCAGATGCATATAGTCATTGATAGATTCTAGAAAATGATTGACACTGTTCAACTACAGGAGAAAGAGAGACAGTGAGTGAGAAAAACAGAGTGCAGATGTTTATCTTTAACTTCAATTATAGAATAAAGACTGTGCAAGCATAGAGAGACAGAGATTACAAGGATTATAAAAAGGCAATGCAGCTCAAGAGATTCAATGTTCTCTTATTTTTTAGTGGTGGCATATTTCACACATAATATATTAGATAATTCATACCAACTACTGAAAGTGCTTCTATTTTTATTCTATTCCATTATTATTATTCAATAATATGTTGAAACATGTAAACAGTGAAAAGTTCATTTAAACCTTTCATTATTCTTTTGTATTTTATTCGTCTTATTTTTGTTTTAATGACAGCAACACTTGAACTGCATAAACAAGTGTTAGCAATGCATAATTATTTCTTATATATTTTAGTGTTCTAATCATGATCAAAAATCCTAAAATTTCATCTAATTAAATTAGATATTCCATCTCAGATTTTAAATGTTGTCTCTTGTGAACAAAGTAGACAAGCGGTTTTATATATTGTCTCTGTCAGGCGAATGCCTTGTGTAGTCTACTTTTCAGGAAAAGAAAAGAAAAAAACATTTTATTTTTTATAATTAAACAACATTGTCAAAGTTAGTGTTGTGGCTTTATACTGTGGTCAGACACTTGTATGTGTTATTAACATTTGACCAAAATCAAGCTCAAATTGTGTTTTGATCAGCAAATTTAAGAGAATTTCAAAGAATTTCAGACATATGTTGTTTTATCCGTCATTAAAACGGCCGCATCTGAGGTAAGTGCATTACATTTTCATCAACTTACAAAAGTTGAAGTTTATAAAGTTTACTATGTTTAGCAATGATGTTCAGTTTTTTTCTGTCATTTGGCCAAAATCCCATGGTTTTAAAGACAAAGTGCTAAGCGCAGGTTCCACGAGCGTGGTCATAGATGTAAACGTAGATGCCTCATTAGCGCCTGCACGGATCAGTAGAATGAGGCATCTATGATCGATATATCTATGACCACACTCGTATTTGACCTCACTTGGCGGAAGTGATGGCGGAGCTCAGAGATGATCACGCTCGTCTAATAAGAACTAATAATAAAATAATAACATAAATACTGCTCGGTTTCTCGCAGAAACTGATCGTTTGGCTAGATAAGACCCTTATTCATCGTCTGGTATGGTTTAAAGCCCTTTGAAGCTGCACTGAAACTGTCATTCGGACCTGTAACCGTTTGGGGTCCATTGCCTCCATTACAAGGAGAAATGTTTGCATTAAAAACCTTAATTTCTTTTCGACTGAAGAAAGAAAGACATGGACATCTTGGATGACATGGGGGTGAGTAAATTATCAGCAAAAGTTTTTTTAAAAGTGAACTAATCCTTTAAGGTAACGGTCAACACAACGGAAGGCCTGCCTCTCCATTCATTCGATTGGACAATGGGGAACAAATGCGATGACGTCAGGTGCTTTTCCGCTCTGAGTTGATTTTTTTTTCAACTTTATGCGCTCAGAGCGCTCCTTCAAAAACGCAAGGCGGTTAAAACGCGAGGCGCCCTGGCAGCATAAGCAGCGTGCATTAAGCTCTCTGCCAACCGAAATCTATTAAAAAAAGGCAACTCTTGCTGCAAAAAGGCATTCTGTGTGATCGAGCCCTTACTCAGGTCAGATGCGTCAATCTTTCAGGGCTCATTCTGAGACTCATAGCTGTCAAGTGGTAATATTCCCTCAGCCATGAAAAGGAACGTTTTTACCGCCTTCCTCTATTCCTTGTGGGCCAGGAATAAGCCACATGCGGCCTAAGAGAAGAGCTCTAAGGTTTAGCTATATCAACTTCTCTTGCATGACATAGCTTATCAGGAATACTGGCCCATGGAGAACTTTAAACTGTTACCCTTGGCCTACCACTTCCTATATGGGGAGCATAATGGGTGTCACATTTAGAATAATTATCTCAAGTCTTTTATCACACTCATCTAGGACCTGCTATAGCCTGTACTTCATTTAATCAACACTAGTCATAATGGCATGAACAAGGAGGGCCTCTCCGTGGTCACCATCACCGCCATTGAATGACCATCCTCACATACCACAGGTGCTCCAGTGGCGATGGACCAATGAAGTTGTTCTGTTGGTACACATGCTTCAGACACCAGTCATGCTGACGGCGTTCCACCTAGCCTCAATCCAGATGAACAGTTGAGTTCCACACTTTGAAAGGGAACTAGCGGAAACAGTCCAAACTGCATGCAGCACTTCATTCACAATAGAGGTGGTGGAGTTATGAGGCTTTACCAAGGATCCAATGGAGTTACAAGGTTTTAGCTCAAGCTCTACTTAATACTTTTAATTGGTTAGACATTTGCGAAACCCACAGTAAAGAGTGACCAAAAGTAATGATTTATAAAAAAATAAAAATAAAAAGACATATGGAGATACAAGGTTTCTACCTGAAAGCAACAATATAATTTATATCAGGTGTTTTCTGGGGCTTAAAGTAGTGCTAGGGGTCCATAAAAATATTGGTTTAGATCAATAGGGCCTTTTTTTTTTGTTTGTTGAGAAATGCACTATATTAATAAACACATCGTATAACATTATTTAATGTTGTTTTATCATATTACACTTTGTGTTTGATCAACATGAAATGTACAGTATATGAAGTGTTTCATCAGCTTTGTGTCACAGTCTCACCATTCTCTCAAGTGCGTTTTGGGTGGGGAGGTTTTGTGTGGTCTTCTGAACAGCTTTCAGCAATAGAGGGTATTTGGTTATTCTCTGGTGTGGTTTGGCTTGCATGTCGCCCAGTCTCATTCGCCCACACTGTGGATGAGTCTCCACCCACTGCAGAAAAAATTACATCAAGATAATAAGGAACATCATGCATGCATTATCTTCATGCAACATATTTGATTGTAATCTATGTGCATCTGTGGTATGAATTGTGCATCTGAAGTAATACTTTTTTCTTTTATGATAATATCACAAATTAGCACGTTAAATTTGACAGTGCGTGGTATAGTTCTTCAGTTCTTTGACGTTCTATATTTTGGTTTGCATTGAACTGTACAACTGGTCAATTAAAGATATAATTAATTAAACACTTTAGGGCTTAATGTGCTGTTATTTGTACTATGTACCCTTCAGGAAACAGCCCCCATAATGAACCACTACATTCAAACCACCACAAAGGCAGGCGATCTTACAGTCATTTCTAGTCTGCTTACTCTGCATACTGTCCACTGGTGAACAAAACATTGACAGGGGAACTTGGTGTGGTAAACAGTTCATTCGAAAAGTGGAAAATGAATTCACATCTCTCTAATCATTTCTTATGTCTACATTTGATATTTTTTTCCAGCCTTAATTTAGCTTCAGATAAAAATGTGTTGTTGTTTTTTTGCACAAGCAATTATTATAAAGTATATGTTTCTTGTATATGTTTTCCTTTAAATGGCACTTTAAGATCTATTAAATCTCATTGAAATACATCCTTGAAAGACCTGAAAAATACATTGTACACATTGTACACAAACATTATACACATTAAACACAAGTCAAATCAATTGGCCTGGAGGGCCACCGTCCAACAGAGTTTAGCTCCAATTTACCCCAACACATCTGTCTGGAAGTTTCAAGCCTTGATTGGCTGGTTCAGGCTTGTTTAATTGGAGGAACTCTGAAGGACAGCCCTCCAGGAGCAGGATTGGACACCCCTGGGCTAAATGGTGTTTAAAAAGTTCCAGAAGTGAAACTTTTAACTCTTTACATCGCTCCCTCTGTCCATGTTTGCACGTTTCAGTAATTTTCCATCGAACCTTTCTGCATTCACATCGCTAAACTAGTAGGTGGCGACAAGTTCTTCATGAATGAGTCATTGAATCATCCATTCAAAAACATTCGCAAGAAATTACTAATGTAGTTATTAAATATTTGTTTCGATCTCACCAAAGCGCTCTCTATTTTGCTGTAGATCATTAAACTGTTACACTGCCTCAGAAGTCTGTCCAAAATCAGTTTCGTGAGGTGCCTTTCATGCACAAACGCTGCCTTACAAGTCATTGTCTAATAAGGCAGCGAGGCAACAAGTCAGCTGCCTACGTTTTCGGATGCAGCCTAGGTGTGTTCGCCTTGAGGTGGCCGATTGGTGTATGACATCAAAGCATCATGAGAGTGATTAAGGAGCAGACGGCTTTGTATGCTTTCAAAACGCTCTCGCTGTTGTTTGATGTCATACACTGATTGGTCTGCGCAGTGCCGCTTCAAGACAAACACACCTCGGCTGAATCTGACATCGCCCCCTAAAAATTCAATCACTATTTCCTACGTTAGTCCACTAATACGGTTCACTTGAAGGAGTGAATGAAAACGAGTGAGTGAATTCGGACAGCCGTTGAGTGTACGTCGGCTGTAGGGGTGCATGAGCACAACCTAACCCGCGGGGTTAGTTGTAACACACATGGTTTAAAACCTTCTACACAAACTTTGTGTATTTACTAGTTGCCATATCAACACTATATAGAGGAAGAATTGCACCAAAATTAAAAATATTTGTAAGATATCACTGAACATTTATTAATAAGTACATTTTTCAGTTCAGTTTTTTTGTGTTTATTTAAAACTAGACAAATCTGATATTATTTTAATCTTATACCTGTTATTTAACAGTTGAGATAGATCTTTAACGCTGCTCTAACCAGCAGAAGACACGAGCCGGGGGTAAATCCCAGTTGCGCAGGTGGAGCATGTTGTAACACTGCCCCAGGGTGAATAAAGAGTCGATATTCAGAAATGATTAATAATTATTATGTTTTTAACTGTGCTGTATATCTGTGTTTTGCTGTGTGTTTATTGTCGAACTAAAAAATGTGTTTAGTTTTAAATATTAATAAATGCTATTATTTTATATGAAAAAGTTGATAATTATATTCTATTGACAAAATATTCTAGTTTGTCTCGTATATTTTTTCTATTAGATCCAATAACATTTTAAGCTGTCATATGCTCATGTTACATTGTGCCCCTCACGTTACAATGTGCCCACCTATGGGGCATGTTGTCACATTTCACTTCCATTCTTTCGGGGTATACCAAGAAAAAAGTATACACTGTATTAATGAAACAAAACAAGACGTGTGAAATAATGTGGGGGAAAGAAATAATCTGAACCCCAGTGAATTTAAACAAACTGAGAAAGTCAAAAAAGTGTTAGGTTGTGCCCCGCTCCCCCCTACACTTGTTATTGCGGTGCAATGTGGGATAGGATGAGTGCACTCGATAACATCCACTATGGTTTCAGACATCACTACAAATACCTTCCATTTCAAATAATGCCCTATTTAAGGGTATAGGGGTCCGATTTCGGATTCAGCCCCAGAGTTTTTGAATGAATAAGTTGAACGGATGATTCAATGACTCATTTATGAAGAACTTGTCGCCACCTTCTGTCTGAAGCTAGCTACTTAATTATTCAGGAACAAACCAAGTGACTGTTAAATGAGGGAGTTGTTGAATTATTCACTTAATCAGTTAATTTAAAGCATTGATTTATTTTGTGCTAGGATAGATGGGAAGGCGGAAGCTTTATTGGCTTTGTTTAGAATTGTTGGAACTGGAATTTTGTCTCTTAAACAGAAGTTGTCTCATGCCAATGGCTTAATATGATAATATTCAGAAAATCAACAGTTGCTTTTGTGATACAATTGCTTTATTTGCATAATAATTTTTCAATAGAATAATTCTTTGCTTTTAACATGGATATGATTTACTGTACCGTAAGATAGGCGTGAAATTGTGGGTTTGTGTCAAGCTGTCTACGTGCAAACTCCACATTTCTCTCCCCTTCCCAACAGTATTCAAAGTATGCGGGAAAACGGTCAGGAAACTGAAAGACATGAAAAATAAGGGAGAAAGAGTAAAAGGAAATTTAAAGAGGGTATTAGGGGACGGTAAAGGTAGATTTGTTTTTAGCTTTATTGCTTTTAAAATGTAATGAACAACAGTTTTATCAAACCTGCAAACATCCAGCCTCAAGTTTCAGGGGGTCAAAAGGTTGTCCAGTGACACGGACTTCTTGTAACATCGGATACATCACTTCATGCCAAAAGAGTCGATGTGCGTCAAGGATAGAAGGAAGATTGGAAAAGAGCATTGTGGGGCTGACCTAAGAAAGAAAGAAAGAAAGAAAGAAAGAAAGAAAGAAAGAAAGAAAGAAAGAAAGAAAGAAAGAAAGAAAGAAAGAAAGTAAGAAAGAAAGAAAGAATGAAAGAAAGAAAGAAAGAAAGAAAGTAAGAAAGAAAGAAAGAATGAAAGAAAGAAAGAAAGAAAACCAGAAATGGAAAAAGATTAATTGATACAGATGATTGCCACAGACATGGGTGATATCGCCCACATGCTCTACGACAAAGCAAAATATTTTTTCCGTCTTGTTCGCTCAAAATGTTTCCATTTGTGACATCACCAGTAATGCTCCAGATTATACTGAATGAACAGAATGAGTGATCTTAGAAAAATGACAGTGAACTGCACATTATTTGACCGCACTTCTGCCTCATGCTCATGCATTCAGTCTGCCTGCTATTTAGATATGCTGAGTATGTAACTCTAGAAGGTCAATTCAGAAGAAAGGGGTTTCTTTTAAATATGTGAAAGATGAGAGGAGGTGCACATACTTCCTGAAGGAATCCGTATCCATGACAGTGTGACAGTGCTGCCAACACGAGCTGTGCAAAAATTAGGATGTGCATTAGCCAGAATTTTAGACATATATATAATAACAAGAAGACATTAACAAAAGACATTGTGTTAAAAAATATCTGCCCAGCATACATATGTTCTTTTTCTGATTCATGTTGTTATTGTGAAGTGACATACTTCTTTGGCAATAGTGAGTTTGTTGATGTAGGTAAGCTCAGTATTAAGAAGCTCCCACAGCGCCTCCTGTTGGTGTCGCTGGGTTTTTGACATAAGCTACAAAGAACAGAGAATGTCATTAGTACTCCACCATACAATAAACATACTTTGTTGTTTTCTCTGTTCTGCCCACTGCATTTCATAGTCAACATGAAATCAAAATTGATTTTGATTATTGGTCTTATTGAGAATGATTATATTATTATTTTGGCAGACATCACCAATCACCCAACCTGCTTTCCAAACCATTATGCTAATGGTGCATTCCATTTGTCCTCGAAAGAATGAAATCCTTATTTCATAGTTCCCAGCTGGAACATTTAAATTTTCAAGTCAGAATCACAACTGGGTAACTGTTTGTCTGTGTCTCAGCAGTGGTGCACACTATCCAACGTCTATTTGTGTACATGATATCAGCATTATCTGTGCAAAATATTACTTTTTTGTGTTTGTACATTAGGCTAAAGGTAAAGATTTGCCTGGACGCATCCATCTTAATTTTCTGACCTGTGTACAGAAACACAGTCAACTAGGGCAGTGGTTTTCAAACCTGTCCTGGAGGACCACCAGCCCTGCACATTTTGTGTGTCTCCCTCATCTATCACACCTGCTTCAACTCATCAGCTCATTACTAGAGAATACAAGACCTGAAATGGGTGTGTCTGATATAGGGAGACATACAAAATGTGCAGGGCTGGTGGTCCTCCAGGACAGGTTTGAAAACCACTGAACTAGGGTGTGAAGTAATTCCTAGTTACGACATCCCTTTTTTTCGAGGTAAATGAAACAGCATAACTAATCAAGTTCTAAAATATGACCGCAGTGGTCAGGTGGTACAGCATTCACACAGTTCAAGAAGGAGCTCTCAAAAAAGTTTACAAGTGTTGGAGAGAACGCAAAGCATTCAAATAATTTTTCCAACCCATCTGAAATTATCCCTATAGGGGTGCATAGATATACACTATATTTAAAAAAGTATTGGGATTCTGCCCCAAATCATTGAATTCAGGTGTTCCAATCACGTCCATGGCCACAGGTGTATAAAATCTAGGCAGTCAGACTGCTTCTACAAACATTTGTTAAAGAATGAGTCGCTCTCAGGAGCTCCGTGAATTCAAGCGTGATAGGTTGTGCACCTGTCCATTCCATGAAATTTCCTTACTACTAAATATTCTACGGTCAACTGTTAGTGGTATTATAACAAAGTGGAAGCAATTGGGAACAACAGCAACTCATGCCAAATAAAAACATATCTTAAAGGTCCATAAAGACATGGATGAGTGAGTTTGGTGTGGAGGATCTTGACTGGCCTGCACAGAGTCCTGACCTCAACCTGATAGAACACCTTTGGGATGAATTAGATCGGAGACTGTGAGCCAGGCCTTCTCGTCCACCATCAGTGCCTGACCACACTTCTGGATGAATGGCCTAAAATTCCCATAAACACACTCCTAAACCTTGTGGGAAGCATTCCCAGAAAAGTTGAAGCTGTTATAGGCCTTCAAATTAGCTCAAGAGCAGTGCTTAGAGAGCATCATGGAATGGGTTTCCATGGGCTGCATCCAAGCCTTACATCACCAAGTGCAATGCAAAGGATCAGCTGCAGTGGTGTAAAGCACGCCGCCACTGGACTCTAGATCAGAGGAGACGTGTTCTCTGGAGTGACCAATCATGCTTCTATGTCTGGCAATCTGATGGACGAGTCTGGGTTTGGTGGTTGCCAGGAGAACGATATTTGCATAACTGCATTGTGCCAAGCGTAAAGTTTGGTGGAGGGGGGATTATTCTGTGGGGTTGTTATTCAAGGGTTGGGCTTGGTCCCTTAGTTCCAATGAAAGGAACTCTTAATGGACAATTTCATGCTCCCAACTTTATGAGAACAATTTATGTAGGCTATTCCAGGCGTCCTAAAACTTTTGGCAATATAGTGTATTTTGGGTTTTGGAAGTTCCAAATGTATTTTTCCCTCCCAATTCCCTGTAGTTCTCTCTATCTCTCTATCCATCCATACCTCATGAGAGTGCACTATGTCTGTCCAGCCCTTTTCCAGTGTTCTTTCAGTACCTCCCTTCCCCCATGTCCACCTCAGGTCAGTAGGTATGTTGAAAGATTCCAGAACTTGTTTCAGGGCATCCATCTGCCCCTGTACAACACCTGATTGATCCTGAGAGAGATAAATATGTAATAAATATGTAATAATAAAAATTGTTTTTTTAGTGCGAACAGTATGCAGTCAGAAAATGTACCTTCAGCATAATCATGTTGGGCCTTTAGGCAAAAAAAAAGAAATTACCTCCAATGTGGCATTTTTGTCAGACATTCCCTGGCTGAAAAGCGCCTGCTTTAATGCACCTCTGGTCTTCCCACCGGCAGATGTTCCCTTGCTCACGGTAGAAAAGTCCACAACTGACCTCTGCTTCTTTTTCTGAAAATGTAAATTTTATATGTGACAAACTGAACTGATAGAAATCAACCAAAGCCTGAATAACCCACAATTTGTAGTGACATCCATCACTGCATAAAAAACAAGAAGTAGAAGAGTAAGAAACATAGCCCTAAATATGCAGAGGACATTGATTGGTTGACACTAATGTTATTACATGACCAACAAAGGACATTGTTTCATGTTCTACTTGTTTAAATCACATATGGCCATTTCTCCAAACCTCTGAACATGTGAGCACCACTATGTTGCAGAATGAAAGCAGTGGACATTTGTGTTTTAGTAAAAGGCTGAATCTGTGTTTCAGGACACCAGGTTCCTTCAGTTAAAATGGTAGCAGAGGGTGCCAGCAAATACAAGGTCATGGGTTTCTCATGGCAATGGAGCAGATATGAAGATAAAAGACTTAATGATAAATAATGGTGTCCTAAATAAAGAAAAGAAATTTAATTTTTAAACAAGTTTTTGTAAATATCCATGTTGGTCTCATGGTTTTGAAAAACATACTGTACAAGCCTACTATTTAAAATAATAATAATAATACAATAACAATAAAATATTTCCCTTACAACTTTTATTACATTTTTCTAAATATATTTTGCAAGGTAAAAAGGTTGTAATGATTTATATTTATTTATATATTGATATAAATAGGCCTATATATACCTCCATATTGGGAAGGTGCACCACATGATATTTTACATACAATCTGAACTAGCCTTGTTATGTAATACAAATATAAATATTTTAATCTTAATGACATTGACACACCGCCATGATTGTTGTTAAGGGGTCTACTTTATGATATTTCCTTTTTTCGTTTTTCTTCAGCATATTGGTTGACAATAGTTTCAAATGTTTATAAATGTTTTAGCCCAACTTATTCACGTTTTTTTTTAAATAATAAAAGAGTATGCCCCAACTACTTTTTCTTACAAGAATGTAATCTTTTTAATGATGCTTTTTTTCTTCATTATGATAGGAGTATAGCGGTATCAGTAGTTATTTTACTATTTTTTATCGTCACGGCATTGATCCAAAATGCAAAGCAAGATCATTTATTTTAGATAAAAGCATCTGCATACTGCAAACATGATTCAGTGTTAAATGAGAATCGCATGAATTCAGTACCTGGTGGTAGCCTATAGTATTGTATCGATGTTTCTCTTTTGCCCTCCGCTGGCTGACTGGTGGTACTGCAATAACTCCATCATGAACAGCAGTGTTTTCTTCTTTCTCTTCATCGCCCTGTCTGTCACTCTTGTCACCGACGGCAGTTTCCTCTGGGGCCATGACATTGCTCACTTCCGGTCCCTTTGATGGATTACTAATGTGCACAGTTAAGATTACAATAAGTGAAAAGCTTAACACTTGAACGAGAATAAGATGAAAGACAGATAAAGAATAAACAGAGGAAACAAATTCGTGGCAGCATTGAATGATTACAGAAAAAAGTCATGCTATGCTTCATTTATCAATATGCATATAATGCATAATAATGTAACAAACTTTAAACCACAACTGGAAAGAACTGTTACCATACTTCTGAAGCCCACTGCAGTGACATTTATATCTTAAAGATCACACACACACACACGCACACACACACGCACACACTTTAAAAAAAAAAAACATTTTTCCATTGACGTCTTTTGTTTTTAAATTGAGCTAATGGTGACTCCTATATAAAGTTAAATTAAATTATTACTATTATTATTATTTCATGCATGACTTGTTTCTACAATTGAGTACATCCCCAGATATCCTCACGTTTAGCTCACCTCTGGAGACAAATGTAGTTAAACACAGACACACTCTCACACACACTCACACACACACACACACACACACACACACACACACACACACACACACACACACACACACACACACACACACACACACACACACACACACACACACACACACACACACACACACACACACACACACACACACACACACACACACACATGTTGTGTTTCCATGTTTTATGGGGACATTCCATAGGCGTAATGCATTTTATACTGTACAAACCGTATTTTCTATCCCCCTACACTGCCCCTGCCCCTAAACCTACCCATCACAGGAGACATTCTGCATTTTTACTTTTTCAAAAACATCACTTAGTGTGATTTATAAGAGGTTTTCCTCATGGGGACCAAAAAAATGTCCCCACAAGAACAAAAATTTGGATATTGCCATCTTTGTGGGGGACATTTTGTCCCCATACCGTAGGGATTACCAGTCCACACACACACACACACACACACACACACACACACACACACACACACACACACACACACACACACACACACACACACACACACACATGTTGTGTTTCCATGTTTTATGGGGACATTCCATAGGTGTAATCCATTTTATACTGTACAAACCGTATTTTCTAACCCCCTACACTGCCCCTGCCCCTAAACCTACCCATCACAGGAGACATGCTGCATTTTTACATTTTCAAAAAACATCACTTAGTGTAATTTATGACCTGTTTTCCTCATGGGGACCAAAAAATGTCCCCACAAGGACAAGGATTTTGGATATTGCCATCTTTGTGGGGACATTTTGTCCCCATACCGTAGGGATTACCAGTCCACACACACACACACACACACACACACACACACACACACACACACACACACACACACACACACACACACACACACACACACACACACACACACACACACACATTTTTAAATAAAAAAAAACATTTTTCCATTGACGTCATTTGTTTTTAAATTGAGCTAATGGTGACTCCTATATAAAGTTAAATTAAATTATTACTATTATTATTATTTCATGCATGACTTGTTTCTACAATTGAGTACATCCCCAGATATCCCCACGTTTAGCTCACTTCTGGAGACAAATGTAGTTAAACACAGACACACTCTCTCACACACACACACACACACACACACACACACACACACACACACACACACACACGCACTGGATTTTCATGTCTTATAAGGACTGTGGATAACATAGATATAATTGTATACACATATCTAACCCCTAAATATATCCATCACAGAAAACTAGGCTACATTTTAAAATTAAAAACATAATTTAGTGTGATTTATAAGGGGGTTTTCCTGATGGGGGCAAAAAAAGAAAAAGAAAAAAAAATATCATCATGCACAAGGTAAAAACGTATGGTATTGCCAACCATTTAAATTGCCACGACGTTGGGAATACATTAACCGTTTTTACAAATGAGAACGTTCCAAAAAGAAGGTTTTTGAAGTTTTTGTCTTGTTGCATTTGTCCCCAAAATATTGTAAGCGACTCTGACATGGACAGAAAGACATGTTAAAACTTATAAACACACATAAAGCTACCTTTAGGTCTGATTCACACGATTCGCTGTAACTCCGGTGAGTCATTTTTACCCAGGAATGAATCTTACGGGCAAGAAATTAATTTAAGTGTGATTCATAAGACTCGCAGACTGAGAAAGATCTAGTCCGCCCGCGTTTGACATCACTTTTGGCAATACACCAATTCCGCTCAAACTCACCTTGTCAACATTATCATCAGCCATCAATTGAAAGTAAAATACCCCGAAAACACCACCATACACATGCACATATGTTTGCAAATTAACATTAGTACTTATAAAATGGCATAGTTATAACAACATCAGTGATATACAAGTAATTTACACCAATAAGTCGAAATCTACAGCATACGTAGATTTATAGCCTAGTACAATCTGTTTTTTGTTTGTTTTGTTTTTGTTTTTACTATTTAGATGTGATTCTTATTTCAGACATTATCCTTATTCAACACACACACACACACACACACACACACACACACACACACACACACACACACACACACACACACACACACACACACACACACACACACACACAGCAAGTCTTCCACAGTAGATACCTGGATTTATCTGCGTCCATTTCCCTCAGACAGACATCTTAAAGGTCTCTTTCTCTCCCTCTTCTTGACTGAGCCCTCTGTGTCTTTCTCTTTTTCGTTCTTTTTGAACCCTTCCTTCAGTAACAGGTTAAGCAAGTGAGACAGGATTCTTCAGTCTTGATCTCCGGCATGGCTGCACCCTGAGAAGATAAACCTGATTAGGCCATTAGTGCTTACTGATGTGATTGACAACCAAACTGTTGATCACAGGAACATAACATGTTAAGTTATAATTGTTTAGACAGGGATGATAGATTTGTGGTTTAGTCCCACATGTGCACACAAGGAAGAAAAGATCAGATGCATGTTATTTAGTGCCCAATCAGGAAATGAACATGTCTGGTAGGTTTTAATAGGTTTAATCAAGGAAAACCATCAGCATGATGGTACCTATATTTGGCAAACAAAATCTATTCATAGTAAAAATTGTGTGGTACTGTAAGTCAATGATAATAATCATATAATTCAGTGGCATAGGAATGCAGAAAGGCAACATTGCGCATCAAGTCATAATTACACAAACACCTTCATCAAAGGACAACACGGTTGGTCGGTGCTGGTCTATAGTGATTAAGAACTTGCTAACAAAACACTAGTAGATTTAGCGTTGGGGAGCTCTTTCATCGAAGCTTGTACTATACCAGGTTTCTCAAGAGAGGCTACTAACAATCATTTTTATCTAAAATGGAAATCACTTTGAAAAGCAAATTACACATATGACTTCAAAATACACACACTCACACACACACACACACACACACACACACACACACACACACACACACACACACACACACACACACACACACACACACACACACACACACACACACACACACACACACACACACACACACATACAGGTCCTTCTCAAAAATTAGCATATTGTGATAAAAGTTCATTATTTTCCATAATGTAACGATAAAAATGTAACTTTCATATATTTTAGATTCATTGCACACCAACTGAAATATTTCAGGTATTTTATTGTTTTAATACTGATGATTTTGGCATACAGCTCATGAAAACCCCAATTCCTATCTCAAAAAATTAGCATATCATGAAAAGGTTCTCTAAACGAGCTATTAACCTAATCATCTGCATCAACTAATTAACTCTAAACACCTGGAAAAGATTCCTGAGGCTTTTAAAACTCCCAGCCTGGTTCATTACTCAAAACCGCAATCATGGGTAAGATTGACGACCTGACTGCTGTCCAGAAGGCCATCATTGACACCCTCAAGCGAGAGGGTAAGACACAGAAAGAAATTACTGAACGAATAGGCTGTTCCCAGAGTGCTGTATCAAGACACCTCAGTGGGAAGTCTGTGGGAAGGAAAAGTGTGGCAAAAACGCTGCACAACGAGAAAAGGTGACCGGACCCTGAGGAGGAGTGTGGAGAAGGACCGATTCCAGACCTTGGGGGACCTGCGGAAGCAGTGGACTGAGTCTGGAGTAGAAACATCCAGAGCCACCGTGCACAGGCGTGTGCAGGAAATGGGCTACAGGTGCCGCATTCCCCAGGTCAAGCCAGTTTTGAACCAGAAACAGCAGCAGAACCGCCTGACCTGGGCTACAAAGAAGCAGCACTGGACTGTCGCTCAATTTTTGCTTGTCATTCAGAAATTAAGGTGCCAGAGTCAGGAGGAAGACTGGGGAGAAGGAAATGCCAAAATGCCTGAAGTCCAGTGTCAAGTACCCACAGTCAGTGATGGTCTGGGGTGCCATGTCAGCTGCTGGAGTTGGTCCACTGTGTTTTATCAAGGGCAGGGTCAGTGCAGCTAGCTATCAGGAGATTTTGGAGCACTTCATGCTTCCATCTGCTGAAACGCTTTATGGAGATGAAGATTTCGTTTTTCAGCACGACCTGGCACCTGCTCACAATGCCAAAACCACTGGTAAATGGTTTACTGACCATGGTATTACTGTGCTCAATTGGCCTGCCAACTCTCCTGACCTGAACCCCATAGAGAATCTGTTGGATATTGTGAAGAGAAAGTTGAGAGACGCAAGACCCAACACTCTGGATGAGCTTAAGGCCGCTATCGAAGCATCCTGGGCCTCCATAACACCTCAGCAGTGCCACAGGCTGATTGCCTCCATGCCACGCCGCATTGAAGCAGTCATTTCTGCAAAAGGATTCCCCACCAAGTATTGAGTGCATAACTGAACATAATTATTTGAAGGTTGACTTTTTTTGTATTAAAAACACTTTTCTTTTCTTGGTTGGATGAAATATGCAAATTTTTTTAGAAAGGAATTTTGGGTTTTCAAGAGCTGTATGCCAAAATCATCAGTATTAAAACAATAAAAGACCTGAAATATTTCAGTTGGTGTGCAATGAATCTAAAATATTTAATTTTTAATTTTTATCATTACATTATGGAAAATAATGAACTTTTATCACAATATGCAAATTTTTTGAGAAGGACCTGAATATATTGCTTTAACTCCTGTAAGTTGCGAGGTGGGGCCTCCATGGATCGGACTTGTTTGTTCAGCACATCCCACTGATGCTCGATTGATTTGAGATCTGGGGAATTTGGAGGCCAAATCAACAGCTCAAACTCATCGTTGTGCTCCTCAAACCATTCCTGAACCATTTTCCGCCGGCTTGCCTTCTTCCCATAGTGCATTCTGGTGCCATGTGTTCCCCAGGTAAGCAATGCACATGCACCCAGCCATCCACGTGATGTCAAAGAAAATGTGATTCATCAGACAAGGCCACCTTCTTCCATTGCTCCATGGTTCAGTTCTGATGCTCAAGTGCTGACTGTTGGTGCTTTCGGCAGTGGACAGGGGTCAGCATGGGCATCCTGATATGCAAGAAACTGTGATGCACTGTGTATTCTGACACCTTTTTTTTTCAGAACCAGCATTAACTTCTTGAGCAATTTGAGCTACAGTAGCTCTTCTGTTTTATCGCACCACACGGACCAGTCTTCACTCCCCACGTGAATCAGTGAGCCTTGGCCGCCCATGACCCTGTCGCCGGTTCACCACTGTTCCTTCCTTGGGCCACTTTTGATAGTGATACCGTTTTGGAGATGCGCTGACCCAGTCGTCTAGCCATCACAATTTGACCCCTGTCAAACTTGCTCAAATTCTTACGCTTGCCATTTTTTCTTGCTTTTAACACATCAACTTTGAGGAAACATTTTTCATTTGCTGCCTAACATATCCCATACACTAACAGTTGCCGTTGTGAAGATAATCAGTGTTATTCACTTCACCTGTCAGTGGTCATAATGTTATGCCCGATCGGTGTATATGCGCTCTTATATAATTTTATATATCAATAATATATAATTTTTAGTACAACAAAGTCTCCATGTATGGGTCATTTTTTAATAAAAATTGAATGATATCAGTAGGCTCTAAAACAATTTGTTTTATTTTGCAAATGTTTAAGTAGGTTTTGGGGAAATCTAGGTATATTTTTGTTTTTAAGCATGCACAGATATGAATGCACAGAAATGAGCTTGTATACAATTTTTCACAAGTGAAACAAGTAAAGTAAAAGTATAAAAACCCAAGTGCGCTGTTAGGTGAAAGGGAGATTCAAAGTTTTGCTGTTTTAAAGCAAGAGACCTGCTTTCCAGTTTAATAAAAGTTTAATAAAAAAATAGAGCTGCCTAGGGGACATGAGCCAAATATATCTGTAATATCTAAAAAAAAAAAAAAAGTTCAGCTGGAGAGAAGGAAAAAAAAAAAAATTTGAAAGACATTTAAGCAACATTTAAACACTGAAAACCAGACAATGCAATATTCACCTATTAGCATTTTCATCTAACATATCTACAAGGTTTACCTTGATATCTTGATCATACAAATCATCTGTGGTCAAATAAACTTTTTGCACATGCGTTGACCTTTAATGCTATTATTTTTGCTGAAGCACCATATCAAAAGCCCATTTTATGGCTGTGTAATGATACACAGAAAACATATGGCAATACAAATGCAATAAAAGACAGCTTTTGTCCTCCTACGTCACCTTCATCTATACAGTTGAAGACATTAGTAGGTAAATCTCATAAAACATCAAGAACACGATCAGGTCACATTTCAACCCCTCCAAAAAGTTAAAAGAAACTTCCTGATTATTGAAAGTAATACTGAAGACTGAAGTAATGACAGCTAAAAATTGTAAGAAAAAAATAAAATGTTCAAATGTATTAAAACTAAAAAATGATAACAATAAATTGCAATAATACTGCACAATTGTTTTGACTGTAATTTGATCAAATTAATGCAGCCTTAGTGAACATAATCTTATTAAAAAAAAAAAAAAAAACAATCTTACTGATCTCCAACTTTTGAACAGTAGTGTTATTATCTTTTATGGTGAAATGTGACCTGGACATGTTTTTGTGAGTTTTGTGCTGGGAGAGAATATCCACGATTATGTCATCTCTATTAAATTTGTAAAAAATGACAAGCCATACCCCTTCCACCCCACCACCCTTGTTCAGATATACAAACTTGAACAGCAGTTGACAAAGCCATGATGAAATATATACATACAAAACATATTATGTGAATGTACATACAACATTTTAGTGTGAAATCTTCAGACAACTGGAAATATGACATGGTGTCATTCAGTAATACAGCTGAAGATGCACTTCCACTCATGAATCCACATGGGAATCCAATGAAACTCAGTGGAAGATTAAGATCTCTATTAATGCCCTGTTCTCCATTCTCTTCCGATGGCCTTGTTATGAAGCGTTTGTGTCCTGTGAAAGGAACCTGTTCTCGATGTTGTCTGCACAGTTAACCAAATACATGTCCCTCAATGTTTCTATGAACATCTGGATGCAGTGACAGGGCAAAACATTGTTCCCTCCTCCATTGCCACTATCACTCCAAACCTTCAGCATCTGGTAGTGGGCATCCTTGCAGTTCCGGTGGTCTTGTTCTGCCCTGTCAATGTTCTGCTCGGAAACGCCAAGCCGACGTACAAGTTCCTTAAATCGTCCGATAGGGACCTCATCCAGCACAAAATAGAAGAACTCGTGAACTACAGAGAAAGAAATGGGGAGAGACAGACAACAGACATGAATCATCTTTCAACTGTAATTACTCAAGCCTCCAGGGATTTGTGAGTAGAAACAAATACACACAGACATACTTTTGATCTCTCTTGGGACACAGTCTGGAAGTTTTCTGTGCTGTTCTGGTTCGCATGGCTGATTTGTGAAAGGAACGCTCTCATTTATTGTGTCTGGTGGCACCGTGATAATCAATGTCTGTAGAGAATATAAAAAAACATAATTACTTAATTACTAACATGCATACAACTATCATTCATCATTCATTTCAGTCACATCCAAGTTTTGTGATTCTATGGGCAAATATGCAAGAGACTGTCTGTGAATTTTCTTGCAGATGATTATTCCATTGGTAGGTCGCCAAGTCTTTCCCAAACCTCCCCATTACATGCCTTGGGACTCGCATACACACACATTCACATCTACAGACAATTTAGGGTCTCCAATTCACCTATACTGCATGTTTTTGGATTGTAGGTGAAACCGGAGCACCCGGAGGAAACCCACACAGACACAGCGAGAACATACGAAAGGCCTCCTGTCTCAGCTGGTACTCAAACTGGGGACGTCCTTGCTGTGAGGCGACAGTGCTACCCACTGAGCCACTGTACCCCCCGCATAATACAATACGATAATCAAAACAACACCAGTCAAAAGGATATAACACATTACATGATCATTGTGTGGTCTTGAACAAAAATGAAGGTTGCAGGGGTCATCTGGACTAATAATTATTTGGAAATTTCTTTTAAAAAATTACAACAGGGGTCTTCAATAAACAAAATTAAAGTATGCATTTAACAAAAATTCAATATTCAATATTCTATTAACAAGCTAATTGGTTCATTTCCCCTCCACATAACAAGTTAAGTTCAATCATGAAAACTCTTGAAATAGTTTTAGCATGTTATTGAATATGGCAATGCTAATGTATTTGGACTTGGCGGACTAGATCTGCTTTGCTGCTCCAGAGCAAAGATGGACTTGCTACTGCTAATAGATACACACACACACGCTGTGAGCATGTAAGATATGCTGCTGCATAAATACATGCATAAATCCCATAGCAGATCTAGGCTGGTGGAGCTGGGGGAGGTGGAGGGTTTCAGAGGAACTCTATGAAGTGCTCCAAACTATAATTTACATGACTCTAGTAAGTATTAAATAAAATAAAAATGCAATCTTAGATAAATATTTTGATTATGATTCTGAGCCTTGCTCCATCTCTCTATCCAGCAAGGCCTGAAAAAGTTCTATAACTAGTTTATAATCACCAGCTGGAGTGCCCTTGATAGCCACCAGAGGGCACTCCACCCCCGACTATTGCCACTTACACAACAACTACATTTCCCATGACCCATTGCCCGGTCTCATCATCCTTGGTTGCTTACAGCTGTGTCTCATAGGCCTGGTTATCTCTGTCCTTCTTTTTGAAGTCTTGCCTAGTGTGACACCGCACTTTCCTGCCTGGTGTTTGTGTCTGACTGTTTACCCTGTCTTTATGACCTCTTGCCTGTTTATTGTACTCCATCTTTGGATTACCCTTGAATAAATGCTGCATTTGGGTCCTCAACCTTCGTGTCTCAAAGCATTACATAATAATTCATAATTTTATTTTGTAAAGATGCACTGAATTGACCAAAACTGAAAGTAAAGACATTTACATGGAAACAAATGTATTCTAAACTTTCTATTCTTCAATGAATCCAAAAGAAAATGTATTGCAGTTCCCATAAAGATATTAAGCAGCACTGTTTTAAACATTGATAATACATGTTTCTTGGGCAACTGATTTCTGAAGAACTATGTGACACTGAAGACATTTTGAAAGTTAGTCTGTATGAAAAGTCAAACCAAAACTTATTCAGACACCAGATAAAATGTTTTACTACTGGGTGAAGGACACTATGTATGTAAGTGAGAATAGCATAACTGTTATAGAATAACTGTGAGAGAAAATGTCTTCATACAGTGGACTATCAGTAAAATTGACAAAAATGTAGGACTAAAATTATTCAGACACTTTGACCTGACCATGTTTGCTTAAGTGTTTTTTCTTTAATTCCTAATTCGACGAACTGAACAAAATTAAGCGTTGATTGATAATTGGTTGATCTAATTGCTTACATTTAACAGCTGACTGGTTGATTGTAATCCATTACATACCGTTTTATCAAAGTTATCTGACATTATCAAAAATTTGTTCTGACACAGAGTTCGTCTGTGTCAGAACATAATTTTATTACCATTTTCTAAACTATAGCAAATAAACTGTGATATCTGAATACATTTTGGTTTGACTATATACAGCACCGGTTGAGCATTTTTTATGAAAGACATGAGTGCTATTATGTTATTATCTGTCATTATTTTTATTATGGGAAATTAGGCTGGTTAAGAGTCCAAATGGAGGGGCTTTGCGAAAAAGTATACGTATTAGTATTTATCATCAAAACTGAATCATCTTCTGAAAAAGACAGCACTACAGTAATTATGTGTTTAGCATCAAATGTGAATCATTCACGCTGAGGAGAAGAATGGTGTGGTGTCAATGTTTGTCATAGGTTAATCAAGAATTTTACCTGGTCTTCGTGAGCAGGTGACGGCGATGACAATGCACGATTCCTCTTCTTCCAAAGTCTGATGCCTTCATATAACATAAACACTCCCAATGCTACAACCGTGATACATGCACAAACGGGAACCAGTATTCGAGGTAATGTGTCTGAAAGATCAATATAATGAGAAACACAAAAAATTTAAATCACCTCTCAACTCTTGCCTGAAGACACATGTTGTTTTTGTGATACATGTTGCTTAGTCATGGCAGGGCAAATTCAAAAGAACATGAACGCTAGACGGGACTTCCCAAGATTGCTCATGTTTTTCAGAGATTTCTGTACTGGTTCTCTTTATCGATACACTCAAGTTCATAGTTTGCCAAGAGTGGCCTATCTGGCATCCACAATATGAGCTAACAGACATCAACAGCATACTCACAGGCAGTTGGAATCGGAAATCGCCACCAAACCCTCATTCACTATTCCCTACGTTAGTTACTAATATAGTTCACTTCAAGGAGTGAATGAAAATGAGTGTGTGAAGTCGGACAGCTGTTGTGTGTACATTGGCTGTGCGGTACAATGTGGTATTGAATGAGTGCACTCAATAATGTCCACTATGGTTTCGGACACCACTAGAAATGGCTGTCCCTTCAAATAATGCCCTATTTGAGGGTATAGGGGCGATTTCGGATTCAGCCATAGTTTCTGTCTCTAATGCACACCTATGTTGGATGGATGTTGATTAGTACTCACCTGAAGGACTTCTTGTGTTTGTGGATTCAACAGGGTTTGGTGGAGTGCTGGATATGCACAAGTGTTCACACTCCTTCCGACATCTATAAGAGCATGGAGAAAACTTTAATAAACATGTTGATTATTATGTCTAAAGTTCTCTTAATTGATCTGTTAATTAGCCACTAAAATAATCTTCAGGGGGTAATTCAATACACTTACACACGAGCAACAACATGCAAGGAATACTCTAACATACAACTGAATAGATAAAACAAGTGCCAGCTGGGCTGAAGTGTGACTTACTCGACGCATGGCTCACAGGAGGTTTTATTTGCGGAAAGGTAATGTTTTTCTTTGCACTCACACTTTGTATTCTGTTCCTCAGTACCTGACAAAATGGAAACATTAACCAAGAGTATCCTACAATGTAAATGTAAGATTAATATATCTTTATTTAATTTATAAAACTTAATAAAGCTTGAGGAACTTACAATATCCAGTTTTCAGCTGTCCAGGCCCACAAACCCTACATGGAGAACATTCCCATTCCAAGTCGTCTAATTTCTTCTTGTAATATCCATCCACACACTTACACACCCTATCGGTAAGTATTGTACATGGTGATTTCTCTATAGAATATCCTGTGGATAAGTGACAGATGAAATACATATGAAAACATGGCAAATATCAAAATCAATTGGTTGTGTGACATTTCTGACATTCATCCACATAGTGGGATATTTTCATCCAAAAATCATAATTTACTCACCCTCATGTCTGTCCAAACATTATAACTTTCTTTCTTCTGTGGAACCCAAAGCAAGATATTTTTAAATAATTTATTATTTTTTGTTTTTGGTCGATACAATGAAAGTCAATGTTGTTTTGTACCACTTTGACAATCATTGTATGAACAAACATTGTTAAAACATATTTTTTTAAATATCTTGTGTGTTCTGCAGAAGAAAGAAAGTCATCCAGATTTGGAATGATGTGAGGGGTAAACTGTCCCTTCAAAACAAGAAATATGAAAAATGTATGTTATGATAGCATTACGTTTCTTGCATTGACGGCATCTGAAGCAGTTTGGATGGTAATTTGATGTCTCTATGTAGGTTTCATTCTCACACATCTCACATGCTGAAACCATGTTCTTTCCAGGGCAATGCTCTTTCAACTTAAACCCTAAAGTAGGGAACAAGAAAGTAGGAGAAAAAAACATCCATGAAAGCTGAACAAAGCTTTTGTGTTTTTCTGTTGAAAACACACCCTGTTGCTATATTCATATAACTTGTTTTAAATGCTAACAGCATTGCTCCATTATATAATAAATGTTCTTCTATCCAAAAAGCACAGCAGTCACATACTTTAATGAAATGACATAAACTGGACATAAAGAGCAATTCTGTTGACACATTACACATCTATAACCTGAAGCATTGAATTAATTAAGCTTTACCTGGATGACATTTTTCACAGCAGAATCCATTCTTACTCCAGTATTGATTTACAAGGCAACTTTCTTTCCCAGTCTTTGGTCCGCTAATTTCAAAAATCGATATTGCATATGATTGGCTGATTAGAATCTGTGGGGAACGCAAGATCATTTGGGTGAAACGTGTGGGAAAATGACTATGCTTAAAATAGCATGCAGTTAATATTATGTGCAGAGTGAACACAATACCGTATCCCACAATTAAATGTACTTTGCTTGACCTTTCATTTCAAATGTGGTGAATAAACCAGAACTAATATCTTACAATTCTAGTTAGCTTCTTTTTAACTCATTGTTTGGTTAGACTGTATTTATTATGGAAATAAATTAGATGACTGAATGGCTAGTCTACTGCCTACAAATTAACAGTAGGACCAACTACATAATAAATGATTAATATATTAATATACAACTTTGTTATTACACTCATTATGTTTGTTGCATGGCCCTGTCACATTTCATTTGGCAAAATTATATTTTGCATTTTTAATCAAATTTTTGTGCAAAAAAAGTCTTAACCTTTAGATGTCCTGTTAATGAAAGAGTCTCACACTTTTTTTTTTTTTTTTGAGGAATGGACTATATGAACGATACAAAAAAAGTGACTACTCTGATTGGTGGATATTTCTTCAGATGTTTGGTTTAGGTAGTTCTTTTTCAGGAAAAAAATGTAATTACATGCCATGGCTTCTACAAAAGCAAATATCATCACTTAAAAATCTCATGTCTGTCCTAAAAGGTTTATACATTACCATTAAAAACGAACTACTGAACCTGACCGCTGTACTCCATTCCAAGTAGCAACCAAATAGGCTATTTAACAAATTAAAACACCCCTTATGATAGTCAACTATAATGAAAAACATACCAATACAACTTTTTACAGAGTTATTTTAGACGATAACCTGTGCACTTTTGAAAATGGCTTATTGCTGAGTAAATGCAAATCCTGTCTTACCAGCAATACATAAGCGCACAACTGACATTTCCTCATGGCCGCTGTAGAGGGCGCTAAAGCTGTCCTTACTTCACCAAGCACACTATCCGGACAGGGCGGTGGATCGGTCGGTGACAGAAGAGAGGGGAGAGGGGAGAGGGGAGAGAGGTGGGGAGTGCAGGTAAGAATTAATAATTTCCAAATTGTTCATTTTACAACATTATATATTCAAGAAAAAGGAACAGTTTTCATGAACTCCGATTTCCTTGTATATCAAGCAAGCCGAGTAACCTGTTGCGAAATCATGCGAAACTGACAATCAGATAAGTTATAAACCACACAGTATCAAATATAGATTTCGTAGACCCCCCATAGAGATGTAGACTACTAAACACTTAACTTTCCCCCCCGTTTTCCCCTACAGTACGGTACAGTCTCGAAGCTCACACTTGTTGAAAGTGCCATTAAAGATAGCCATAGTTCCGTACAGGGATTTTACTGAGAACAGCGCGTGCCCTTACCTCTACTCATGGCGATCCAACGTTTTCCTTTATTATCCTCAGCAAAACCTTTTTTTTACCATCCTCAACTTAGCGAAAAATAAAGAAAGCTTTTTAAAAACGTGAGATTTGTGCAGTATCGCTACCATCCATTTCCTCGGAGAAGAAGGGCAGTCTTTTACTGGAAATGTTATGCGTCACAATAAATCCGCTCCTCCTCGCGTGCCAGTTCTCGTGAAGGAATTCGAGCGGCGGGATGAAACCGAAAGTACTTATTTTACAGCATTGAGAAATGCACAGTCTTTACACTGATGGCGCCACATTGCAGGACACAAAATGTGCTAAACTTTCATAGAGAAAGTATTAAAGCAGGCATTGCTATGTTGGGTAAATTTTATTTTACAGTCCTATTTAGCCTACCATATAGTATACATTATGCATAATTACATGCAACTAACCCCAACCAACCCTACGGCCTAACCCTATAGTAAGTACATGTTAATATTAGTCAGTACTTAGTAATTAGACTGTAACGATACAACAGAATACACTTTATCATATAGCCTGCCCTACCCTAATACATACACTGTAAAATCCAATAGTTGTTCTATACCCTTACACTCTTCACATTGAGCAATTCTCAAAAGGCTTTTCACTCATTTCTCCCACTTTTGCAGTTATCTTTCTCTAGTTGCATTCACTCATTCCCCAAAGTCATCCTGAATGCTGAATTGTCAATACACCTGAAGATTTGAGAAAACAGCTCATAAGCTCACTTCATAAATTAATGTTAATTTTCCTTAAATGTTTTTGTTTGAACTCACCATTATGGTGATTAGTGTTCCCTCTGGTTGGACACTTGGAACATAATTTTTATTATTTATATTATTATAATTCTATTCCTATGCAGCGATTCAACAATAAATCAGTTATTTATTTTCAAAGGAAGGGTTATCTGGGTTATTTGGTTTCTAAAGTTACTTTTAAAAGGTGACCTAATTTCTAACTAAATTGTTAACTCGATTATTTTCATGTCAAACAATGATCTCTTCAAAATATAATCCCTCCATATTTGTGACAATATTTTGCAATTGACCATGCTTGAGTCACACACAGACTTCTACATTCAGCATGCAAAACACAACAATGACTACATTTTCACGGGCAGCAGTAATCTAATTATTGACCTTATCCAGACAATAGACAATATTCTGATTAAGGTGATTACATGAGTTGCTTTTAGAATGTTTCTTTCATGTTCCCATTTGACATGTTATAGAACATAGATCGATTAATGTCACGTCATTATGTTCCCATGCCACGCTGTCCTGCGGTTTTATAAAATTTCACATATCAACATACAGTTTGTCTTCGTTATGGTACTACATACAGTTCCCTTGCGATACTACACGAGTACTGCGTTGTTCGTCTTATTAAGATTAATAAGATAAGACGCTATGGGGAAAACTCCTTTTTCTCATATTCTTAAGCCTTTATACAATCACGCAGTGAAACTGCACGTCGATTGGTTTGTAAAGTTAAAGAAAACTAACCAATGACAGCAGGGTATGCGCGAGCCAATGGTGAGCGAGCCCGCTGAAAGGGGCGGGGTCTCGGGCTATAAAAGCGGCCGTTTCACCATGGCAAATCGATTAATTCTCCTTGAGCGATGCAGATAACATCCCTTTTTTGAAACTCGGATTGAAGCTGTCTTCACCTGCAAGTAGCTAGATTCACCGCTGATCTTCTCGCTTTCGTGCAGTTGATCGGCCCGCCTACCTGCTCGGCACTCTCTATCCTGTTCGTCTTCTAGCAGCCGCAGCACTCTCTGCTCTTCAGCTCGCCGCTCTTGAGCAGCGCTGATCGCTCTCCACTCTGCAGCAGCCAGGTCAGCTCGCTGCTCTCAAGCAGCACTGTTCCCACACTGCTGTGTTGCAGCCTGGTCAGCGATTCGCCCACTGACTCGACCTGCTCTCACTATGAGAGTATGAGTATCGCCTCTTTGCGCTTGCGTATAGCGTTCATTTCAGAACACGACGCCGCCCCTCGCGATAGGAGCTATGGACAAGAGGAAATTTGTCTTCACAGACGCCTCCAAGACAGGTTTGGGATCTCTGTGCAACAACTGCCCAACCTTTGGGGTTTGGAGCAACCTGGAAAGAGAGCTACATGTCAGCCGCCTGAAAATGATGGCTGTATATTGAGCTCTCCAGGTCCTCCTTCCTCTTCTGGTGGGACACCGCGTCTGGGTCAGATCAAACAACATGACAGTGATTTATGTCCTTCATATATCACCAGGGTGGTCGGTCTCTGATCGAAACCCCTCTTCACTCTAGCGAAAACGATCATAGAGTGGACTCAGTACAATGGACTCTCTGTACTGAACCAAGGGGCGGACATGCTGTCCCGGAGCAACCTTCCCTCAGAGGAATGGTTGCTCCACGCCTTCAGTTCAGAGAATTTGGGAAGTTTTTGGAAAGGCAGAGGTCAACCTCTTTGCCTCAGAAGACAATCATCACTGGCCCACTGTTAGTCCAGCCTCCTCCTTTATGCTCCCGATCGCTCTGATTCCTCAGGTAATCAAGCGAACCAAGGAGAGCAGCTTAAAAGTTCTCCTGGTGGCTCCTCTTTGGAGGACCCTACCATGGTTCTCGGAGCTGTCTCGGTTTATCGCCCTGGCCAAGGCCATGGCCGATCCCTCTGAAACGGGGCCTCCTCTCCCAAGCTAAAAGGACAATTTGGCACCCCAGACCCGAGCTGTGGGACCTTCATGTGTGGTTTCTCAACGGGAGCCCTTAAACGTCCCTGAGAATATCCTATACACTATCTCTCAGGCCAGGGCTCTGTCTATAAGACGTCCCTACGCCTTAAAATGGGCCGTCTTCGCCTCCTGGTGTAAAACCCGGGGCAGCGGCCCTCTAACTTGTGACATATCTTAGATATTGTCATTTCTTCAAGACTTAATGTATAGAGGCCATTCCCCCTCTACTCTTAAATTCTATGTTGCGGCTATAGCAGCTTCACACGCTCCTATAGCAGGGCAGTCTATAGAAAGAAACAACCTTGTTGTTTGCTTACTTAAGGGCTCCAGGAGGCTGAACCCTCCATGTCCCCTCACGGTCCCTACTTGGGACCTGTCTGCGGTTCTTAGGGGCCTGTCTGTGGTTCTTCTCTATTTGAACTAATCCAGACTGCTGACCTTCGACCCGTCACTAAAAACTGCCTTGCCGCTAGCTATAGCATCAGTTATGCGTGTGGGAGATTTGCAGGGCGCTCTCTGTGAGCCCCTTGTGTCTTGAGTTTGGGCCCAATGACTCTAAAGTCGTCTTGAAACCTAGACAAGGATATGTCCCGAAAGTTCTATCTACCACCTTTTAGGGTACAGATGGTAGTTCTCTCCACCCTTCCTCCTTCTCAGGATGAACAGGAGTTGAACCTTCTCTGTCCTGTCAGAGCTTGAGGACGTACATTGATCGCTCCTCCCCCTTTCGACAGGCGGACAGCTCTTTGTCTGCTTTGGTGGCCGCACAAAAGGTCTTCCGTTCACAAAGCCCAGACTATCTAGATGGAAAGTAGACGCCATAGCTCTCACTTATTCCTCCTTCAATGTCCTCCTTCAACTGCGCCTTCAATGTCCCTTGGGAGTAAGAGCACACTCCACTTAATAAGACACAGCACTCTTGTATCGCAAGGGAACGTACTCGGTTCCCTTAGATATGGAACAAGTACTGCCTAATTTGCCGTGCTACACACGAAGACACCTTATGCGTTGCTTTAGTTGAAACCAATCGATTTGCCATGGTGAAATGGCCGCTTTTATAGCCCGAGATCCTTTCAGCAGGCTCGAACGGGCATGAAAATCAAACACGGTGGATACAAATTCTTCAGTAACAGGCCTCCTCTGCACCGTGATATGGAGGTACTGGATGAGAGTACGCTTGATGTTGCTTGATGCCATGCTCTCTTGTTTGACATCAAACGGTTGACCACTGCTGTGTGCGTATGTATCCTGTCGCAAAATGCGGCGAAAACTCCCATATGACGTTAATGGTGTGATTACGATGTACGAGTACATGTCTATAATGAACTTTGATAATGCAATTAAAATAGGAATACTCCACGTCTTAATTCGATTTGTGTTTACTCTGAGTATAACTTTAGCAAGATTACGGTAATCAGCAATTGCTGTTTACATGGTAGTTTCTTAATCAGAGTATTGTCTTAATCTGGTTAATATTGGAATATTGTTGTCCAAGTAAACGTATTGATAACAACAATGGTAGCTATACTAAGTCAGGAGTAAATGTAAAGTAAATTATTAAGTACTCTACAGTTCTTTTTTTATGTTAATAGAGGTATTGTGTAAGTGAACTCTATAACTAAGCAGTTCAACATACTATTCCTATTTACCAATTTTTTTGCCAAACCAAGGCAATCGGTTTGCATGCTTTTTTTAAGCAACTAATTTGATTTTACAGTGTAGTCTTCATATCAAACTCTCTGGGCTACAAATTAGAGTTAAAGAAAACTCAAGTCATAATTCACCCAAAAATGCAGTCTGGACAAGTTGACTCCAGTTGCCGAAAGTTGGAGGCAGCCTGCAGTTTTTGGCAAGATATTCTGAGCCAATTTTGGGAACACATATATGTGTATGTGACGTCACGTTAATACGCAATTATGTTGAAAAGGTCACGCTTGTCGTAGGCGGAAGTACAGAGACGTTGTTGAACGTGCACACAAAAAAGGGAGTTAAAAGGTAAAACAACGGATTTTGAATCCTCCTTCTGCACATTTGTAAACACTGACTCGGTACTTCCGCCTATGACAAGCGTGACCTTTTCAACGTAATTGCGTATTACGTGACGTCACGTACACATATCACAGACCAGAGCAAGGTGAACATTTGTGCTTATAAAACTAAAACTTTAAAAAATGACCGATCGTTTCGTTAGATAAGACCCTTATTCATCGTCTGGTATGGTTAAAGCCCTTTGAAGCTGCACTGAAACTGTCATTTGGACCTTGAACCGTTTGGGGTCCATTGAGTCTATTAGAAGGAGAAAAATCCTGGAATGTTTTCATCAAAAACCTTAATTTATTTTCGACTGAAGAAAGAAAGACATGGACATCTTGGATGACATGGGGGTGAGTAAATTATCAGCAAAAGTTTATTTAAAAGTGAACTAATCCGTTAAGGATCAAGAGTATGTAAACTTTTGAATGGGGTCATTTTTACAAATTCAGTTACATTTTTTACTTATTTTATGTAAAAAATTCAGGAGAGAACTAATAAAAAAGAACATGATCCCTTTTATTTTGTTAAAATTATTAACATTTTGCTGATTCTGCAAGAGAGGTGTAAACTTTTGAGCATGACTGTATGATGTGCATTTCTCCTCTCATGAAGAGTCACAATGGCTTCAGAAAACCAGTCATATGGAACTCTTTTATCATATGTTATGGTGGTTTTGTGTCCCTGTTAAGGTTTGACATCTTCAGTCACCATTCATTGTCAATGCATGCAAAGAGGAGTACGCTTCGGTTACTAACGTAACCTCGGTTCCCTGAGAAGAGAGTATTGCGTTTGCTAAACGCTATGGGGAATTCCTTTCCTCGAGATATTGAAGCAAAATTTGTATCCTAAAAATACCATATAACACGCAGTGCAGTTGCACAGCTCTCAGCAGGAAGCTGCTGCGTGCTGATTAGCTGTGCCGCTGCAACTGCAGCAAACTATGGCAAGACTGCTGGGCGGGACGGACCAATCAGGTCCTTCTAAATTCCCGCCACAAGGGGCAACAGAATTTGTATAGCCAAGGGTACATTACACCCATTACACCCAAATGTAGAGCCTTTCATGGCATCCAGGACCGTAGACAAGTCCCATATAGGGACTGAAGGGGGGCGAGGTGGGTGAAGCCTTCTAGCCCCTTCAAGGAAGCGCACGATAAGATCGTTCTTTCCCAGTGACAGTCCGTTCACATTAATGTGGTGCGCTGCTATAGCGGCCACATAAACTTTGAGCGTGGAGGGGGAACGACCCGTGTCCAACAGCTCTTGTAAAAAAGTGAGCACTTCTGACACTTCACAATTATGTGGGGTCAGGCTTTGTGCTTTACACCAGTCCAAAAAGACCGAATTTGCCTGAATAGAGCCGCCTGGTCGCGGGGGCTCTAGCTTCAGAAATAGTGTTTAATACATTTTCAGAGAGGTTCTCATGTACCCGTTGATGGGCCAGACATGAAGCGCCCATAGATCGGACGGGATGCCAGATCTGCCTGCATGAGGAGGTCTCTCCTCAGCGGAATCGGCCACGGAGCTTTATCTGACATCTGACTTAGCAGTGAGAACCATGGTTGATTTCTCCAAAGCGGGGCTATTAAAAGCACAGCGCACTTGCTCTCCCTGATCCTCTCTATGACCTGAGGTAACATTGAGACTGGGGGAAAAGCATAAAGTTGGTTGGGCCATTCGTGGGCCAACGCATCCTTGTGCTTGGAGAAATATGTTAGGCATTGAGCATTGTCTTGTGAGGCGAAAAGATCCACTTTTGCCTCTCCAAACCTGCCCCAAATTGTCTGAATCGTATGTGGGTAAAGAGACCACTCTGCTGGGGACACTTTGTCCCTGGACAGCATGTCTGGACCCAAATTCAGGAAGGGCTAGGTTGGATGCATCTGTCGAGATAACTTTCCACTTCGTAACAGTGCCCAAGCTCACGCCCGTCTGATACCAGACGGGATTTTTTCAAGGAGGCAGAGCCAACACACAACTGTGATCTACCTTGATTTGTAATCGGCCCGAGAGCCATGCGTGAGCTGGAACGCGGTGATTCAGACAGCGCTGTAAGGGGCGCATGTGTAACAGACCTAGTCTGAGAACTGGTGCCACCGAGGCCATGAGACATACTCTGAAAGTGTTTGAGAGGAGTGAGTGCACCGGACCTGAGGGAAACCACTCGGTTCTGAACATAGAGCGACGTCAGTCGCGCGTTCATCAGCAGTGAGTCCAATACTGTTCCCAGAAACTAAATGTTCTGTGTGGGAGACAATGAGCTCTTTGCCACGTTGATTCTGAGGCCCAAGCATTTTAAATGGTTGAGAAGCCAAGATCTGTGGTTTAATAACTATATCTCTGACTGAGCTATTATGAGCCAATCGTCGAGATAGTTGAGAATTCTCATTCCCCGAAGCCTCAGCGGGGTTAGCGCTGCTTCCATGCACTTCGTAAACGTGCGGGGAGTCAGAGATAGACCAAAGGGTAGCACCCTGTATTGGTATACTTTCCCTTCGAAGGCGAATCTCAAGAATGGCCTGTGATGAGGGGCTATCTGTATGTGGAAATTGGCATCCTCTAGATCCACAGTGAAAAACCAATCTCCCGGGCGAATGTGCAAGGGTTTGGAATGTGCGAGGATTTATTTCGTTCTCAACATTCTGAACGGGCGCTTCATAAGGGCTTTGTTCAGATGTCTGAGATCTAGGATGGGTCTGAGACCACCGTCCTTTTTTGGTATAAGGAAGTAGCGACTGTAAAAGCCCGACTCGCTCTGTGAGGGGTGTACGGCTTCCAACGCCCCTTTTATTAAGAGTTTTGATATCTCGGTTCGAAGCACATGACTTGTGTCGCTTCTCACCGTTGTCTCTTTCGCGCGCGGTGGTCTGCGAGCAAACTGTAGCGAGTAACCTTGTTTTATTATGTTCAACACCCATTTTGAAATGCCGGGAATGGCCTGCCAGGCCTCGGCCTTCAAAGCCAGGGGCTGAATTAATTTGTGGGTCGAGTCGCTGAGTAACAGGGACTTGGTGGCCCGATAATGTTGCGTTAGAGTGGCGCTTATGAGGGAATTGTTTCCCGCCGCCTGAGTACAGGGGGCCGGGGGCCGGGGGACATAGAATATTGGTGCTTGTGTACAGGCGAGCGCGTTTGAGCACGGGCTCCTTGACTGTGAGGATAGTGTTTCCAGCCACCTGAGTGCAGGGAGCTGGGGAACATGGGGGAGTGATTGAGTGTAGGGGTATATGCTTTAATGCTGGCACACTGCCTACAGAGAAAAAACTCTTTTCGTGACCCATATGGGTCGCCGTGAAAACGGTGTTTGTGTACAGGCGAGCACGTTTGCTTGCG
Source organism: Gobiocypris rarus (assembly GCA_023029165.1). Taxonomy (NCBI): domain Eukaryota; kingdom Metazoa; phylum Chordata; class Actinopteri; order Cypriniformes; family Gobionidae; genus Gobiocypris; species Gobiocypris rarus. The sequence goes on along the minus strand of CM040926.1, from coordinate 15,385,079 downwards.
GGCTCGTTGGCTGTGTATGTGATGTTCCCAGCCACCTGATTGAAGGGAGCTAGGGAACGTTTTGGAAGAGAGTGAGGTGGTAAACCGGCCGAAGAGGGTATTATCCACCTTCTCTTTGTTCCTCTGGGCGGCTTTCGCGGCTCAGGTTTCGACACATTGCTGGGTCAGGGAGCTCAACGCTCTGGCGGTCTCCTGCGGCTCATAGAGCGGGAACTCTTTCCGGGTTTAAAAACCGCGTGAGGCTGGTGAGCTGGTTGCGCGGCCTTGGTGGGCTGGGCTGGTCCAGCTTTAGTGTGATGGCTAGCAGAGGAGCTGGAATGCTTGGGCAGGAAATGTTGCATTGCCTGCGAAGCCTTTTGCGCCTCGGTGAAGCATTCCATGAACCCAACCACGGAGGGACCGAATAGTCCTGAAGGCGACATGGGTGCGTCCAGGAAAGTGGTCTTGTCCGAGTTTTTCATATCAGTTAGGTTAAGCCACAAATGGCGCTCCAACACCGTCAAGTTGGCCATACATCTGCCGATCGCCTGAACGTTGGCCTTGGTGGCGCGCAGGGCCAAGTCAGTGGTGCCGCGCAGATCCTTCAGAGCCTCGTTATCAGGGACAGACTCATCCAGGGAACGGAGGAGTTTGGCCTGGAAGACCTGAAGCACCGCCAGGCTGGAAGTAGTGCGGCAGGCCTTGGAAGGGTGCACAGCGACGGCTTCCTCGAGGGGAGGAAGGGCATGGTATCCTTTTTTCTCGGCATCAACCACCGAGAGCGCTGGAGAAAAAGAGTATTTGGCGCGAGAAGAAAATGGCGCCTTCCACAATTTAGCTAGTTCCTCGTGGACTTCTGGGAAGAAGGGAGCGGGCTTTTGAGCGGTCGGTTGGTGACGGTTCTCGAAAAAACCACTCGTCCCCAGTCTGCTTCTCGTGGGCTCCTCGGGTTGAGACCAGTCAAAGCCGAGGTTGTCCACGGCCTTCGTGAGCAGGCGTATAAGCTCAGCGTCCACTGAGGTTTTGCCGCCGCTGGCAGTCATGTCGAAGTGGCGTGCTCCGAGACCACCTGCTATCTGACCACCTGCTTTCGGATGCAGCAAGAGAAAGACTGTCATCCTCCTCCTCCTCTGGTCCACCAAAGGAAACAGTAGCAGCCGCCAAACAAGGGGAGCTGTGCTGTTCCTCGACGAACATGACAGGCGATGGCGAGGCACGGGGGGAAATGACCGGCGTGTGCTCACCAGAATGCTCCGGGGGCCTCTGGTCGGGACGTTTCTTTTTCCTTGGCTCGAGAGGCTGAGAGCAAGGGACGGGATTTGGGTCGAAACTGGCGAGCCGAGCCTGAAGAGTCTGCAGCGCCAGTTCGTCGCATACCAGGCAGCCGCCCTGGTTGAGTGCAGCCTGCACGTGGTTTCGTCCGAGACATGATGTGCAGATAATGTGTCGATCCTCGTCCGAGATAAAGCCTCTGCACGAGGCCCACGAACGTGACATATGAAAGGAATGGTAATGTAAAGGATATGTGCCTTTATGGTACGTGTTATATGGTATTTTTAGGATAAAAATTTTGCTTCAATATCTCGAGGAAAATTCCCCATAGCGTTAAGCAAACGCAATACAAGAGTACTCTTGAAAGGGAACATACAAAATGTCTCCTTTTGTGTTAAGAAAGAACGTTATGAGTTTGGAATGACCTGAGCGTGAGTCAATGATGACAGAATTCTCATTTATGAGTGAATTATCCCTTTAAGTAACGGCACATTCTCATACCACTGCAGACTTCACAAAAAATTAATGCATATCTCATATACATGCTTTTTTTGCATTGCAAAACAACTGAGGAAATTATTTCATAGCTCTCCCTGTTACAAGTTTTGTATTTCTTGATTTTTCACTAGGTGGAATATGAGCCAATAAGGCTCTTAAATGTTCACTGCTAGGTTGAAGACTTTTTTTATTATAGCAGACAGAATGTTGCGCTTAGCTGCTGAGGCAAAGAAATAATTTCCTCACCTCTGAAACCACATCCTGTGACCTGCAGTGTAACCATGGAGATTGTATAAATGCCTACAGATTGTTCTGTAACAGTGCAAAGACTAATTCAAATTGTGTATTAAAGTTAGAAGGCTGTTGATCTTTAAGTTTTGATATTTAATTTTCATATGGTGCTTGGTACAATGTGAGTGATATTAATTTGGCTTGTCTGAAATGTGTATGTTCTGAATTTGTTATGCAATTTATGATATTGTTGATTTACCATATATCTTTGTTTATTCATATTCTCTATAAGTTTAGAAATCAGTCTGATATACACCGATCAGGCATAAAATTATGACAGGTGAAGTGAATAACACTGATTATCTCTTCATCACGGCATTAGGCAGCAAGTGAACATTTTGTCCTCAAAGTTAATGTGTTAGAAGCAGGAAAAATGGGCAAGCGTAATGATTTGAGCGAGTTTGATAAGGACCACATTGTGATGGCAAGAAGAAGCATCTCCAAAACTGCAGCTATTGGGCATGTGAGCATCAGAACTGGACCATGGAGCAATGGAATAAAGCGATCTGATGTTTCACGTTTTCTTTTAAGTCACGTGGATGGCCGGGTGTGTGTAATTTCCTGGTGGCTGTGGCATTTTTCAGCAGGATAATGTGCCCTCCCACAAACCAAAAATGGTTCAGGAATGGTTTGAGGAGCACAACAACGAGTTTGAGGTGTTGACTTGGCCTCCAAATTCCCCAGATTTCAATCCAATCGAGCATCTTTGGGATGTGCTGAACAAACTTACGGAGCTTAAAGGATCTGCTGCTAACATCTTGGTGCTAGATACCACAGCACACATTCAGGTGTCTAGTGGAGTCCATGCCTCGACGGGTCAGGGCTGTTTTGGCAGCAAAAGGGGGACTAACACACATTTAGTCATAATGTTATGCCTGATAGTTGTGTATACCTATGAAATGACCATTATGTGCTACATATGTATTCTGTATAAAACTTTAAATGTATGTTGCTTCATTGTGTTTTAACTGACAGCCCATTGTGATGCTCCCCCTGCGAATCAGAGTATCCTAAGAGTCTTTTACATATAATTTATTGTCATATTCAAGTCAAGTCACCTTGCACTTTATACAGTACATTTTCACTCAAGTTCACAAGCGAGTTCACACTTACATAGTTCATAGTATACTTGCACACTTCACACCTTCATCTTCCCACACTTACATAAAATCAGATTTAAAGGCCCTAGTCAATAATCAAATCCCTTAAAACTCATCTTTGATCACCAACATTTCCTGTGATTTTTTTTTCTTTGTTCCTTAAAATAGCTTGAATGTAACTCCACACCATTGCGTCATTTAGTATTTAGTACAAGCAGATGCATGAATATGCAAATTATCCCCGCCCCCACAAGCACAATGGTGCTCTTTGCAACATCGAACACATAATGGTATTAATATGATTATCCTTTTGCTTGACTAAGTTATTAAACAGCTAATCATTTGTTGCTAATGTTTCACAAACCATGTTCCCATCCACCATCTCAGTCTGCCTTCAGTATCAGTCAGCATCCTTAGAAAGACTTTGAACATCATAGAACGTCAGTGGAGAATGGCATATACAGTAGTTCATCATAACATCGTAATATACATCATATACATAATTCAGCTGCTATATTGCTAAATCTACTCAATTTTCCATATAAACATAAAAATATACCGGGATAACATGCTTCTCTTGAGACTCCCCTGCATCAGAGACTAGCTAATGATATGCTAACCCACTGACACATTGACGTGATTGATTGGGTAAAAGGACAGTTTATGTCGTCAGAAACACCAGTGTTGTCAAACCCCGTTTTTGAGATTGTCTTTAGTTCACTGCCATTATAAGCCCGGGACACACACCAAGCTGACGATCGGCCGTCGGACAACGTGGGGCCGTTTTTAATCGTTCCACACCATTGGCTCTAGTCAGATGCAGTCGAATAAAGCATAAGCCAAAAGCACGCTCTGTTTTGTTTACGGTTTGTGTATCTGCAGCCTGCAGTGTTGGTTTCCCTTTTTGAATGATGAATATAGAAAAATATATTTGCAGAAATAGACATGTCTCATTACACACAGGTGTAGAACACCATTTTCAGTAGGCTGTAGTTTTCTTGCGACTTTCATCAGCGCTAACTTAGTTCTGTGGCGTTGGTTTGGTGTGTACCCAACCTGAGAAACTACTCAACATTGGTGTTGACTTATGATTTTGCACATGATTTGTCCATTAAAAACAGTACATAGACATATATGTCACCAATTTCACCAAAAGGCAGTGGGACTTTATTTTTTACGGGGAAATATTTGTGGTATGCTGTCCAGTGGGAACTTGGAATTTGTCCTGAACCCAGATTACTCATCCATCCCAGTCTGGGATGGGAATAGTTAGGATTGAGGAGATGGGGTGGTGGAGGAATGTTGGAAAACTCTTATGGGACCAAAGTAAGTCTGCTGTATATATACCGTCTGTAATCCTCCTAATTTGGCTGATTATCTGAAAGTGCTCCTTTCAAAGTAGCTCCTTTCAGATGTTTCAAAGTAGCATTACAGTGATAAAAAGGACAATAATGATTTAAATGATTCTCTTTATTATGACACACAGTTGCCCACAAGTGCCCTGCTCCCTTCAAAGTCCCACTTGACAAAAATGAGCAGGGCATAGGGATGCTCACTTTGGAAATTTGAATTTTCCCATGTAATTTCCTCCTTCAAATCCCTGTTTTGAAGCATGGTCCTGAGCTCAAACCAGTTGCTATGCTTCAAAACATACTTAACCAGCATATGCTTTCAACAGGGATATACCTGTCAAGAGATCCTTTATCAGCCTTCTAAATTGCTGCTCCTTGCTCCTAATTCCACACACCTGTATACTTAATAAAATTGACTAAGAGTTTGGGAATCTACCATTGTATCTACCCTCAGTTTTAATTGCATTTTAGTAACACTAGACTCACATAAGGTTCTTCTGTTTGCTCCAGAATGTGTTGTCTGTGTAGTCGTTTTTTTTCTGTGTAGTGTTTTGCTTGTTCTTTGCTGTCTCTGAGTGCTGAGTTTATCTTAATCTCCTGTTTGGTTTCATTAAACTCTGCAACTGCATTTATTTGACTATGGAGGCCGAATGTTATCTCAAGAAATAATACAGCAGATGAAGTAAATCTCAAAGTGGTCTCTAATTGAAGACCCCTTCTTAGAGAGCATCATAAGTTGGGCCAACTAAGGCCTGAGACACTAGACATTTTTCAAATTGATTTTAAAACGGAAGGAGACCACAGGGCAGTTTCAACTGATTTTTTAGTATTATAATCCTCTGAATGCACACTCTAGATGATTCATCCGAACCGCGAGACCACACTCCTGTCTATTGCAGTAACATTTTCACGGTGAGACAAGAATAGACTGTATAAAACAATGGACATAGTGTCTGTGACATCACTCGTAGGTTTCTGAATAGCATTTTTTAAGCACAAAGTGGGCGGAGTCGGCCGGCACCATCTTGGCAGCATGTCACTCCCGAATAGCCAAAAAATGGGCAAAAAGGCTGGACGTGGGTGGTGGAGCTGGGTGGAGCTGAGGTGCTTGGTTGCTGAAATCAGCAGTGGCAATCCAACTGTCAATTGTGTGGTGCATAATGACACCACACAATTGAGGATTGTTTGGAAAAAAAGTTGTTTGCTGTAAGCATCGAATATGGCAACGCTCCCCCAATCCCTTGGGGGTGCAAATTGGGCTTAAAATATTGTGTGTGGCCAGCTTAAGGAAAGCCATAGACAAGGGCCTGCAGACGCTACATAAGCTTGCCAGAAATTCATCCAAGTGGATAGAGAGCACCCTGAGATCTCCAAAAGGGGGTGGGACGAATAGGGATAGGGTCTTCCTATGTCTTTAAGGAGATTTGTAGATCCCACCACCTATTGGAGCTCCTACAATCCATATAAGACTCCATCTTGAGACAGGCTCTATAAAAAATATCCATTTAAAACACACAGCGCATTAAAAAATGCCACTCACAGTGCTGAATACACATCAAGCCTCGTGTTTTTTTTTAAAGAAATGTTCTTGAAAATATTTGAGAGCTTGAGATTTTCTTAAGAATTGCACTTTACATTCTATATTCATGCTGTATAAAGGAGAACACAAATTCTCTGACCATTTTACCAGAATGACAATATAAATGCTAAAAGAAACATTTAAAAGGAAAATATTCCATTATCAGTCATGATTTTCATCTGCAGCCTTTAACTCAAAAGAACATGCAGTTATTTCACAATTTGCAATCAGATGTGACTTATAAAGTGTGAAAACATTACGAGGAAAAGTACAAAGCACACTGCCACAACTCCTCAGTAACAGATTTGTGGCGGAATAGAAATTCAAACTGATCTAATATGACAGCATTGAAGAGGGTCTCACTCATAAGGGGAAAAACTCTTTTACTTAAAGACTAAAGTTCTTTAAGGTTACATGCCTGTCAGCTCAGCAGGTGGTTATCTTGTCAATTTCACAACGTCTCAGTGGTTGTATTGATGTTGTGGCAAGCCCTCCTTTTTACTGTAAACACTTATTGCACTAGTGTGTGTGCACGTGTGCTGTGGTGGCATGTCTAATTTACAAACTACGAGAAAGGACATGACTCCTCACTCTTAGTGGTATCAGTTCCACTGAATAAAACCAATGAGTTGACAGCTCATAGGTGTGAGCCACAGTTGGGGAGGCAAATTAAGATAAAACAAAGTGAATGTATGTTTTGGAAAATAACCCAAAAAAGAAACCATTGAGGAAAATTTCAGACATAATGTACTTTATGCTAACCAGTATTTGTCTTCATCTTCATTAATCTGAGCTCAGGGTACAATGATTCTGTGATTGCTGTGAATGCTTCATGGATTCTGTGTGTTTGGACGTTATTTCATTGACCTCACTACTAATCTCATGTCTCAGAATGAGTAGCTGTTGAAGAGCTAGCTTTTTTTTTTTTACTCATGCTTTTACTCAGAATGAGACACAGGACCCTTTTGATCTATATTGTTTTTTTGTTCGTATGTATGTGTTTCAAAGAGAGACGGAGAGAGAAAGAGAGAGTTTGTTTTGGAACTAGTTAAAAGTTAAGACAAGACAGGAAACATTTAATGGAAAGTTTGGGGTAGAGGAAAAAGAGGGACAGGAGCAATGCTGCTTCAACTGGGGGTCCAATTGAAGACAGAGTCATCCATAACGTTCGTTGGCTGGTTTAAATATGACTCATCTGACATTTCTGATAAGATTTAATGCTGAAATGTTGTCCCCTCATCTTCAAAGTTTCAGAGGGGCCTGACTAACTCACATCTCTCGTCGTTTTTTCACAGACTCCCTGCTTGTACACAGTTTCAAGGTAAGATTTTACACCTTCTCAGTGTGAATTTAAAAGGATTTAACAGGTAGACCAATGGTAAAAAATAGCAAGCTAGTTAAGATATACCATGAAAGGTTTCAGGATAAGCTAGAATAATCTTATTGTAATGGTACACATTTTTATATGGATGATAATTAAAAGTTGAAGTGAATAAAAAAAATTATAGACTCAAATATACACACAACTCGAAGTTGAATTAAGTAAGAAGTCAGAGAGAGAGGTTCTCATGTTTCAAAAGATTATTGTATAGCTTCATTGAGGATGTTGTATAATCTTATTCCATTCACTTGTTCATAGGCTACAGTAGAGAGGAGAAATGGTAGAATAATGCTACTAACCAATAATTTGTTATAACAACATTGTAAATGTCCTAAACACGACTTCTCACCTCGTAAATACGAACATCCCAGGAGGACTTGAACGCACCATTTGAGGTGAACTGACACTATTTGTCACCCTTTACTGTCGGTTTGTTCAAATATTTTCCCAAACGAAAAGCATTAAGTAGAGCTTGTGACTAAGATCGTAACTAATTGGATCCTCAAACTATCGGTAGAACCTCATTACTCCACCCGCCTACCTATATTGTGAATGAAGTGCCACACACAGTTTGGACCATATCTGCTTGTTTGCAATGCAACGGTAATAAAGAACAGTTTGTTCTTTACTCAAGAAACACCATATAAAGACTAATGTTTTATGTATTTGAGGAGTGAAGAAAAGTGACTATCTAGTGTCTAGTCTTTCTAGCAGTCGTCAAGTCATAGCCAATACTGCCAAAACTATAAACCCAAGCCTGTGCGTAATGCTTCATCTTTTCTAACATAATCCCAAATAGTAAACTACATCTGGCACATTCCCCAGATGCTTTTGTCCACATACTGCATGGAATGACCAGTGATGACTCAGCCAGATTGTGGCTGGCAATAGCATACATATCCAGGCCTCATCTGGGCCAACTATGGCACATATGGCTCAGTTCTGGCAGCGGCAGATACGGTCCAAATGACCTTTGCCGCTGCCAGAACCGAGCCATATGTGCCATAGTTGGCCCAGATGAGGCCCGGATATGAATGCTATCTGGGAAGGTTTTGACCAAATGATAGAAAAAATTAAGTGCCCACATAGCTACAGTAAACTGTATAACCTGTACATTGATGAAAATGTGATCTGATGCACTTATTGCCTCAGAGAAGTCGTTCTAATGATGGACAAATTCTCAAAAAATTGCTGGTCAAAAACCTTGTAACTTTATTCAAGCTGGATTTTGGTAAAATGTCAATAATAATGGCACATGCAAGTCTCTGACCATATATAGCATCACAACATCAACCTTTTTTTTATTTATTTCATTTTCTGAAAAGCATTGTTTTGGAGATACGATCCGTATAGTGATAAGAAATATTTTATGTTGTTGAAGATATTTAGGCTAAATGCAATGTGTGTGTGTTGTTTAGCAAATGATTATATATGTAATTGATCTTAACTTGATCTTAAAAATAAATGAAGAACTTATTATAAATGGAAAAAGTTATTTAAGCATTTAACAAGAAGTAAGGCTATCTTTATCAGTCATTTACAGCCAAGTAATGCATTTATGATTTCTATGACTCTTTACATGCTAACACATTTAAAGTCATTCCAGGTGTCATGTGTCATTCTGAACCTTCACATGCTTCTTTATTTTCTCTTCCAGTAAGATGCTTGTCCTGCTCAGTGTCCTCCTGCTCTCGTCACATGTCCTTCCTCTCGTCCAATCACTGACGTGCAATAAAGAAACAGAGTACTTAAAAAACAATCGGTGCTGCAAAAAATGTGAACCAGGTAAATGAAATGCTGCTTAATCACTGTGATTGCTATCATAGATAGTTTGAGGAGAAATGAGCACAGTCAGAGTTGAACTTAAAAGAGATAAAATGAGCTAAGCTATCATCAGTTAAGGTTAGATAATTAATGTGCACTATATGGAGTTGAGTTTAGAGAGTTAAGCAAACATGTATGAACCAAATGCATGTGTAATACAGCAGGCCGATCTAAAATAGGGATGATTATAACACAAGAATCAAATTTTAATTTGATTACAGACTTAATCAAGACTGTTCAAAAGTTTTTCATATTTTTTAGGCATATTTCAATTGAAAAAGACTGGATGTGCTCTTTCAACGTATCAAAACCGACTGCATTATCTAAGAATATTTCAGAGTTCAGTTGATGACATTTACCTAACATCTTAGAATGACACATCATGTTTCTCGTATGAGAATGACTTGTTCTCTGAACTCAACCTGGTAAACTCTCAAACTAGTCAGCGTTGAATGCCACATTGAATCATTTTGCCTGTACAGCAGCAGAGTCAGCGTGATTCTGCCGCGCTCGTGTCTCAGTACATCTCACATGTGTTTCCCTGCTTGTGTGTGTGTTTATACAGGTCAGTTAATGGTAGAAAGATGTAAAGAAGGTTCTGAAACGCTCTGTGACACATGCGGAGATGGCTTCTTCATGGACGTCTATAATGAAAATATCCTATGGTGCAGTGAATGCAAGATGTGCACCAAAGAATGTACGTTCACTCCATTTCTTTGTTTGTCACAAAAAAGGTTTTATGTCCATACAATGAAACGTTCTGAATCTTCAGATGAATCAGTAAACTAGAAATACCAAACATGACAGTAAAACAAGACAGGGGCTTCCCCTTCAGCAGATCTTGGTGGGTTTTTAGTACGGAGGTAGGTGGGGGTCTGAGAAATGTCTGAGTGTCTGGTAACAAACATGATATGGGACAGCAAATGTTAAAAATACACGTGTAGCTCTGAAAAAAAAAATGGCACCTGAGCGACGGAATTTATTATTTGGAACGGAAATAACTGCCTACTGAGATGTTTTGATATGCAGATGCCTTCCTAAATAGATTCAATTTGACAATAACAAAATACCTGTCAGAAGGTAGTATGAAGAAAAGGAGAGGAAGTGCAAGTAATGTTTGAAGCAACTGAACAAAAAAAATATTGTTGATATTTTTGGAAGTATTTCCATTTGCTGATTAAACTAGACACTGTAAACTATATGTTAAACCAGCAGCATCCCATGCTGTTGACCAGCAGTGCTGAACAGTGAATTCTGTACAAATGATGTTTATCATACAGTAGTTACAATATGAATGACTGCTGAATCCTGTAAATTAACATGATTCTGTGAAACCTGTGCCAAAGTATGCTTTAGCTCAGACGGTCACATAACAAGGCTGAGTCTGAGTCTGATAAAAAAAAAAAAAAGAGAGAGAGATGAGATGAGTAGAAATGAAAAGTGAAGTGGCTCGAGAAGTTACATGTGAGTCAGCAGAAAAAAATAACCTGTGTTTGAGTCTGCTGTTTTATTTTGACACTTGCTTCTTGGTGAAATGACTGTGCTTTACTAAGCAATCACATATGGGTTTTATGTCTTTAAGGTCTAACAGATTTAAGCTTTTACTTTTTTGTTATATGAAGGTCACATATCATTTCATTTGTGTGTGTGTGTAAATTGTATAGTTTTACTCTTATCCCAAACCTTAAGTCTTACAGTGCCCTCTACTAATATTGGCACCCTTGGTAAATATGAGCAAAGGCGGCTATGAAAATAAATCTGCGTTGTTTATTCTTTTGATCTTTCAATCGAAAATGTTACTAAATTCTAACATTTAATTGATGTAAAACAATTGAAAGTGGAGGGAAACTCTTCAATGCATGTCAGACACATTTTTTGGCACCTAGAAATTCTTATGAGTAAAATATCTCTGCAGTATATTCCTATTCATATTTACGTTTTTAGCACACCAGGGTGACTAGGAGCATGACATTGTCCATCCATGACATTCTTTTCCACAGGAGTATAAATCTGAGGAAACACAAAGGCCAAATTCCCTTTAATCACAATGAGCAAAACCAAACAATATAGTTCTGATGTGCAGCGAAAGATTGTTGAGTATCAGAAAATAGAAAGTGGCTGCAGGATAACAGCTCAAGCATTGACATTCCCCATTTCCACCATCAGGGCAATAATTACGACGAAGTTCCAGTCAATTAAATAATTAAATCTGTGATATAGACATGTGTCTATTTCATCCTAATGTATGGTGAGGAGGGCTCTCCAAGGATCGGCGCTGGACAATTACAGAGATTAGTTGAGTCTTGGGGTCAGAATGTCAGAAAAATATTGAACAGCACCAACATCACCACAAGTTGTTTGGGAGCGTTTCAAGAAAAATCCTCCTCGCTCATCCAGAAACAAACTCCAGCATTTTCAGTTGTAAGACATGACTGTAACTTCAGATGGGATCGGCTTCTAAGGTCAGATGAAACAAAAAAATAGCTTTTTGGCAGCCTACAGTTAAATACTGATGGATGTTGTGGGCCTATTTTATTTTATTTTTTTGCTGGAGGTCCTGGACATCTTGTTCAGATACATGGTATCATGGATTCTAGCAAATAACAACAGATACAAAAAATCTAAACCTGATGGCCTCTCGAAAAATCTCGAAATGAGCTGTGGTTGGATTTTCCATCGGAACAACAATATATAAAACATCAAAATCTACACAAAAATGTGTCCCTGAGCACAAAAGGAAGCTTCTTCCATGGCTGTCCCAGTCCCCTGACCTGAACCCTATAGAAAATGAGTGGGGTGAACTGAAGAGAAGAGCTGGGAATCTGGAGGATCTGGATTCTCTATGGAGGAATGGTCTCTGATCTCTTGTCAAATGTTCTTCAAACTCATCAGGCATTTGAGGAGAAGACTCAGCTGATATCTTGGGAAAAGAACATTGCAATAATGAGGTGCCAATAATTGTGGACAATGTGAACAAGAGATAAACATTTATTTCATAATGTGATTTCCCCCACTTTCAATTCTTTATCTTCAATGAAAGGAATTTTTTGAATGAAAGATCAAAATGATAAACAATGCAGATTTATTTTCACAGTCACCTTTGCTTTACCAAGGGTGCCAATATTAGCAAGAGGGCACTGAATATAAAAATACATTAAAAAAATGTATTTAATGAAAATATGTATTAATGCTATTTTAAAGGGTTAGTTAACCCAAAAATGAAAATTCTGTCATTAATGACTCACTCTAATGTCGTTCCAAACCTGTAAGACCTCCGTTCATCTCCGGAACACAGTTTAAGATATTTTAGATTTAGTCAGAGAGCCTTCTGTCCTTCCATTGAAAGTGAATGCACACTCTACAGTCCATGTCCAGAAAGGTAGGAAGTAAGGTATGAAAAACATCATCAAAGTAGTCCATGTGAGATCAGTGGGTTAGTTAGACTCTTTTGAAGCATCGACAATACATTTTGGTCCAAAAATAACAAAAACTACGACTTTATTCAGCATTGTATTCTCTTCCGCGTTTGTTTGAATCCGCATTCACGAGTCCACAGTGACGCTGCTGATGTAAGACGCAAAGCGTGTGTCTCTCAGACTGCATGGACGCTCTGACGCACCAGATAACACAGCAGCAGCAGCGTCTTACGTCAGCAGCGGGATTCAAATAAACGCTGAAGAGAAGACAATGCTGGATAAAGTCGTCGTTTTTGTTATTTTTGGACCAAAATGTATTGTCGATGCTTCAAAAGAGTCTAACTAACCCACTGATGTCACATGGACTACTGATGATGTTTTTCATACCTTACTTCCTACACTTCTGGACACGGACAGTATACCGTGCATACACTTTCAATGGAAGGACAGAAAGCTCTCGGACTAAATCTAAAATATCTTAAACTGTGTTCCGGAGATGAACGGAGGTCTTACGGTTTGGAACGACATTAGGGTGAGTCATTAATGACAGAATTTTCATTTTTGGGTGAACTAACCCTTTAAGTATTATAATGAATTAGTGAGTTTGAAATGTGTGATATAAGGATATACAACAGTTGAAGGAATACAAATGGGCACATACAGTTCTGCATGTGTTTTTTTTTTATGTGAAATTATTCATTTAAATGTTTTATTAATTTACATAAATGATTAATTATTTATGACTGTTGTGGTAAAGTTTGTGTACTTGGTTACATATGTAGTTACAGCTTTTATAGTTTCACTATTTTCCCGGACCCTAAATTTTAGAATATAAAAATGAATCACAAAAATAATATTAACCCTTTTCACGGTTTTGATTTCTCAGATATGAAGTATGAGACGTACTGTACGCCGAAAAGTAATGCTGTGTGTACATGTGAGGAGGGCTACAGATGCAGTGACAGCAATTGCGAGATGTGTGTGAAAGTTCAGACAACTACTACTTCCCTTCCTCCTGCTCGTCCTGCTTCTACAAAAACAGCACCACACAGCCAGGGTGAGAGTTTGCTGCTGTCATTTCTGTTAAAATAGTCGCTGTTGAATTACTGAAAGCAGGCATATTGTCACAGACCTTAAAGGGGTCATGAACTACGTTTTTTATTGTTTTATGATGTTTCCTGGGATGCACTTAAAATGTTAGAATGCTTTTTACATCAAAAATTTTCATAATTTATAAAGAAAAGGCATTTTTCCTACCTTGATTTTAGCCTCTGCTCTGAACGCTCCGTTATAAGGGGCGTGTCCACTGGGAAGCTTCAGAGTAAACACTCGCTGCTGTGATTGGCTAACATCTCTGCATTTAAAATATTATTACTCCCTTGTTTTTACTATTACAGCTCTCATGTTAACTAATCGTGAAAAGTGTTGCATTACATTTAGATCTATGGCATTATATTAAGATTGTGGCATGAAAGGTTGCAGTGATGATCATTGTAGCCGATCACACACATGTGATGAGCGCATGAAAGCAGCGATCTCGTCATTGCAACTCAGTTTCTGTTCACGAATGAATGCTTTCATCTTCACTAACTATCACTAACGTGATATAGTTAAGACTAGAGATAAAACGGGAGTCACTGATAAACGCGTCACTGATAAACTCTTCTGTTTGATTGAGAGCTGCAGCTCCCAACGATTGCAAAGGGAGCTTTCTTTGATCGCTTTCTTTATAGAATTTAATATCCGTTAAATAACAGATTATTTTCATCCTAGTAAGAGAAACAACGCAAGTTGACATTTAGTGACTGGTCTGATTTACTGATACACAGACAAAGAACATCTGACTACATGAATCATTACATTTCAGATCAGGCATTAGAATGAACAGTTACTTACATGCTGCATTACTGTTGAACTGCACAATATTTTGCAATCCTCAACGGCATGTTTATTGCTTTGTAGCTCCATGGTTTAACACTAGGCCTATGTTACATGCATGAATCGGTGGGTGGGGCTTAACAGGCAGTGATGAAGTGGGCGTTGATATTCCTCTGCAGAGGCTGTGCTTGCCTCCCTTTGACATCATAGATCCCCACTTTGAAAACCTTTTGTTTGCTGGGCCTGGTGTCTATAAAAGATTTTATTTGACTAACAAGGACATTTTCAGTTCTGAAACTTACATGATATTCTTATATTACCATGACCTTATATATATGAAAAGCTCAAGGGAAAGTTGATTTCTCAATTCATCACCCCTTTAAAGGGATAAAATAATGTCATCACTTTCTCACCCTCAAGTTGCTCCAAACCTGTATGAGTTCATTTCTACAGCTGGACTCAAAATAATATATTTTAAAGGGGTCATGAAATGAGAAATCAACTTTCCCCTGAGCTTTTGATATATAAAAGGTCAAAGTGAGGCTGTGTGTGTGTGTGCGTGCGTGCGTGCGTGTGTGTGTGTGTGTGTGTGTGTGTGTGTGTGTGTCTGGACTGGTAATCCCTACGTTACAAAATGTCCCCACAAAGATGGCAATATCCAAAATCCTTGGACATTTTTTGGTCCCCATGAGGAAAACATCTTATAAATCACACTGAGTGATGTTTTTTGAAAATGTAAAAATGCAGCATGTCTCCTGTGATGGGTAGGTTTAGGGGCAGGGGCAGTGTAGGGGGATAGAAAATACAGTTTGTACGGTATAAAATGCATTACGCCTATGGAATGTCCCCATAAAACATGGAAACACAACATGTGTGTGTGTGTGTGTGTGTGTGTGTGTGTGTGTGTGTGTGTGTGTGTGTGTGTGTGTGTGTGTGTGTGTGTGTGTGTGTGTGTGTGTGTGTGTGTGTGTGTGTGTGTGTGTGTGTGTGTGTGTGTGTGTGTGTGTGTGTGTGTGTGTGTGTGTGTGTGTGTGTGTGTGTGTGTGTGTGTGTGTGTGTGTGTGTGTGTGTGTGTGAAGCTCATTAAATATGCTAATCTTATCCAATCCTAGCCGTGGGCGTTTACTTCCAAGTCTTCAGTGCGGCACGCCCATCAAATCCCAGCGTGTCTTGAGAGAGCCTCAAAACCAGTGCTGAAAATAGCCTATTACTTATTCATTTTGATGTTTTTGAATGTAAAAACCATGCAAACGTCATAAGTTGACCTCAGACAACAGTATAACAACATAAAAAGCCAGTTCATGACACCTTAAAAGAATGTTGATAGTCAAACAGTTGATGGGAAATATAAAGGAAAAAACATTCTATAGAAGTCAATGCTTCAACTGCTTCAATGCTGCAATCCATCACCTGTCCGATTACCAACATTCTTCAAAATATCTTCTTTTGTGTTCAGCACAAGAAAGAAACTCATACAGGTTTACAACTATATCAACTTTATCAAAAATAATATTCATTATTATATTTGTAAGTATTATAATATATATTATGCGAAATTATTAACATTCATTTTATATCCATTTACATAAATGTATTAGTCATTTTCAAAGGTGTGATTTAAGGAAGAAACACAAATGGACATGTTTTTGATTTTGCAGATATAAAGTATGAGAAGAACTGTACACCGAAAAGTAATGCTGTGTGTACATGTGAGGAGGGCTACAGATGCAGTGACAGCAAATGCAAGATGTGTGTGAAAGTCCAGACAACTACTGCTTCCCCTCGTCCTGCTTCTACTAAAACAGCACCACACACCCAGAGTGAGTGTTTGAACCGTGATTATAGTCATTCTGTTATATTCATTATATAAACATTTACTTAATTTATGACTGCTGTGGTATTTCCAGCTGACAGACTGTCACACACACAGTTCTCTACTGACCTGTTTACTCTTTCTCTCTCCTTTTCTCCACTCATCCTTTCTATCAACCTCTTCCAGATAATGTGTGGATCTCGGTGAGTCTGTGTTTTGCATGTGTGTGTGTGTGCGCTCTGTTCACCTGTTTCCTTCTCATCAGCAGACATGCACGACCATGTGGATGGATCATGTCAGCATCAACCGGTCAGTGCCACTGTAAACAAGGCTCTAATTCACAAACAAAACCACAGATCTGCTCTTTATACTCACGCATGACTGCTTGATACACTGACTTTCCAATGCATGAACAGTTTGGGAATCTAGGATGTTATGGGTGTTTTCAGACCTGTAAATCGTTTGCTTTGTTTCTGAAACAGGGACTTCATTTGTTACAGTGTAGCATTTTCTTTTTGGTTCGGTTCACTTTCACAAGGCAACATTTCAAAGTGTACCAAAATTTGTTTATGCCAAGTTTAAGTCACTTGTGATTAAATCTGTCCTCTTATCGGTCAGAGTTTCCTCTGCATCATCCATCGAGATGGATTGACAAGTTTGCGCCGCAAGCTTATTGTGGCTTTATTTGTAGCCGTCGTGACACGCAAACACTTATACAAATGTATAATCATTTTTAAAGAATTGTTACATCATGTCTAACTGGTGGAACATGACAGGATATATATTATGATTAATATTGTAACAGAGGTGAGCTCAGCTGTGACACTAGAGGTTGGATCCTTTAGTTTCCTTGTTAGAGCGTCCGACTCTCATGCCGGCGGACCGGGGTCCGAGTCCCGCTTGGTTCGAACAGGAGGGGTTACAATACAATATAATATTTTTTTAGAAATAAAACGTAACATAACATAGCATAATAATATAACATAACATAGTATAATTAATAAAATATAATATAATATATTATATATCATATATCATATCATCATATCATATGTGACTGAGTGACCAACTGTTCAGGGTGTTGTTTATAATATGTTTATTAGAAATAAAGCATAACATAACAAGCATAATAATATAACAACATTATTAACATAATAAATAAAAGATCATATAATTAATATCATATCATTAATATAAGATAATATAATATAATTCATTTATATCATACAATATTATTCATATAATATATCATATCATATCATATGTGGTTGAATGACCAACTGTTCAGGGTTTTGTTTATAATATATTTATTAGAAATAAAGTATAACATAACAAGCATAATAATATAACATAACATTATAAATATAATACATATAAGGTAATATAATTAATATCATATCATATCATCATATCATATGTGATTGAGTGACCAACTGTTCAGGGTGTTGTTTATAATATATTTATTAGAAATAAAGCATAACATAACAAGCATAATAATATAACATAACATTATAAATATAATACATATAAGGTAATATAATTAATATCATATCATATCATCATATCATATGTGATTGAGTGACTAACTGTTCAGGGTGTTGTTTATAATATATCTATTAGAAATAAAGCATAACATAACAAGCATATAATAATATAACATAACATTATAAATATAATACATATAAGGTAATATAATTAATATCATATCATATCATCATATCATATGTGATTGAGTGACTAACTGTTCAGGGTGTTGTTTATAATATATCTATTAGAAATAAAGCATAACATAACAAGAATAATAATATAACATAACATTATAAATATAATACATATAAGGTAATATAATTAATATCATATCATATCATCATATCATATGTGATTGAGTGACTAACTGTTCAGGGTGTTGTTTATAATATATTTATTAGAAATAAAGCATAACATAACAAGCATAATAATATAACATAACATTATAAATATAATACATATAAGGTAATATAATTAATATCATATCATATCATCATATCATATGTGATTGAATGACCAACTGTTCAGGGTGTTGTTTATAATATATTTATTAGAAATAAAGCATAACATAACATAACATTGTATAATAAATGTAATATAATTAATATCATATCATTCATTTCAAATCATATCATTCATATAATATGTCATTCATATCATTTAATATAATATTCATATCATATAATATTTATTATTCAAATATATTCATTTGAAATATAACATAGCATAACATAACATTATACAATATAAAATAACATAATATAGTACAATAATTATAATATAATATAAAGATTAAAAGGAATGGAAAGTAATAATGATAACAGATTGTTTTTTGGAAACACGAGTAGAGAAAGAACATGTTTGAAGTACAGAGATGGCAAATTTAATTCACCTCTATAGTCACTTCATAGTAATGTGTGATAAAAATTTAAACAACGGTTTCCATATTTATTTATTTTGAGTTTAATATTTCACTCAATATATTAAAAGATGGCATGAAATTGTACTGCATAGCAGGAACGAGTCTTTAATAATGTGTCGTGCTGGGTCTTCAGGTCTCTGGTCCTCCAAAAAGAGCTACTCTGGATCCAGTCAGTGCACAGAGGAAGAGGAAGTACCAATGCCAGTGCAGGAGGTGTGTGGAAAGACAGAGAAACTGGAGGATGTCTGAGAAAGGAGGAGGAAGAAGGCCGCTGATGCGTCTACGGATCGAGTATTTACTGTAGTAGAAGCCTGCTGCTGCCATTAACTCAAGAGAAGAGAGACGAATCTACACTCAGGTGGTTCATCTGATGGTTCTGTGAGAATGACTGTCCATCCTGAGAAATGCTGAGACACAGAGAGAGATTCGACTTCCCACTGCACATAAAGACACACTCAACATTCAACATACAGCTAATCTTTAGCTGCACACTTTTTTTATTTTATATGTATAATTGTGTAGAATATGTGTATAATTGAGCACAACATGCCAATGGACTTTAGGTTATAATGTATAAGAATGTATAAGTGAAGGAGTATATATTAGGTTGTAACTGCTCAACATTTATTTTTCACTTTTAATCGCTTTTAAAATAATGTGGACATACATGGACATACAGCTGCATGTGTAAAATATATGTCATGTCATGTTATCTATCCAATTGCATAACATAGAAAAGGGAATTATATTTGTAAGTCCATCTTGCAGTGAAATGAATTGAGAACTCGGGGAAACATAAAAAATAAACTTTTATTGATTTCTATTGCACTTTACAATCAATATCAGGCATACAAAAATGTGCATTACAGAGACTATACAGCATATCACATGATGACACATTGTTCCTGTGCTGTGCTTATTGAGTTCTGGGCAAAGAAACAAGGTTGACATTTCCAGACCACCATCAAAATGTCAGGGCTTTTTTGACGGGACATCCATCATGTCTGCCACATAAAAACCAAAGAAAAGAGGAAGAACACTGACAACATCAACCAGGGACTTAACATGATTGAACAATGATAAACCGCGTGAGAGCAAAAACACAATTGAAACAGAATTAATAACGGTTATAAATAAATACAAATGTTTACTATTTAATAACAGTATTCGTCAAGATTCAAAATGCCCCACAAGTTAATAAATAGATAATCATTCCCTTTAGAAAAAACACTTTGAAAAGAGGCACTGAGATTCGGCTTTGTTCCTGAGAGTCATTCAACCATCATAAGACCTGCAGTGAACTGAAAGCCTGTGGTATCGACCCTTCACAAAAGCAACAGTAGGATCCCACCGCTGTTCTGGTGCTTTAGAATCGGTGGTTCGTTACGCATAAACGTACTGAATGGGTGATATTTCAAAGCTGGCACGAGGAGTCAAGCTCGTACGCAATCCATACCGTCAGTCAGGTCTTCCCCTAATGCAGCTTCTCTTGATGAAATCCCCTGCCAGGGTTAGAGTTTTAATTCTGGGTACTCGTGAAGCCACACAGCAGCTGAACTGTACGGAAAAAGAACGGACACATATTTCCCATGATCCCTCACAGCACCTCTTCTTTAGATATGTGGCACTCTTTCCCTTGCTCCTGAGATGGGAAGAAGATAAAGTCGTTCTCTCTGCTCCGTTCTTCCTCTGACAGGTGGACGGTAGGAGACTGAGGGTAGGACGCGTTGCTGGTACTTAGCGCTTCTTCTTGGAGTTTATGTGCTTTTTTCTCTCCTCCATCCCATCCAAACTGATTGAGCAAACTAACAAAAACTGTCTGGGGACCGTAGATGTGGAGAGGGCCTGCGAGAAAGAGAGAATTTGTGAATTTTCATACTTTTTGTGCACTTTGCTTGTTGTTGTTTTTCTCAGTGTGGGTCAGTGACAAATAAGTGTCCTAAAAGGGAAAATCTAGTTAATGGATAAATGTAGTTTAAAACTAAGTTGTTAGAAATGTCTGCATTAGAAATGTTTGTATTCATATTTTCTTAATGATTGTAAAACTGTAATGTGGTGGAACCATAAATTCAAAGGCATGTTATACATTGAACACATGGGAGTGTACACACACGTTGTATTTTCATGTTTTATGGGGACATTCCATAGACAATGATTTTTATACTGTACAAACTGTAAATTCTATCCCCTAACCTTAAACCTACTCATCACAGAAAACTAGGGTTTACCAGGACCACACACACTATTATAATGCATATAATATAATAATAATAATAATATAATATAGTAAACAATTCAGTACAGTACAATAAAATAATATAATAACCAACTGTTCAGATTTTTTATAATATGATATAAAACAAAAGATTAAGAGGAATGGATGATGATCAAACAATATAAAAGCTTGTTTTTTGGAAATATTTCAGTAGAGAAAGGAAATGTTTGTACAGTACAGAACTCTTGGGAAGATGGCAAATTTCAAATATCCAAATGTAGTAAAATTATTTATAAATGACCTCTATAGTGACTCACTTCATTGTAATAAGTGATCAGATTTAAATATTCTCTCTCTCTCTCTCTCTCTCTCTCTCTCTCTCTCTCTCTCTCTCTCTCTCTCTCTCTCTATATATATATATATATATATATATATATATATATATATACATATATATATATTTCAAATATTAATAAGCAGAGAACCAGTTTTGTTAAAAAATAATAATAAAAGAGTATACCAAACTACTTGATAAGGTTTTATTTTCAAGAATTTAATTCATTTTTATTATGGTATGACACACTTTTTTTAAGCTCACACCCCTGACCTCATGCTATAAAGCGGTGTAATTTTAGGTCATATTGTTTAAACAAACTAATAGATCTTAGGGGAAAAATGAGCATCATGTGTTTGACCCTTTTCATGAAAATCACAAAAAGCATCCCTTTATAGTACCTAAATTGCCAGCTGAAGGCACTGTCTGCTCTGAGCTGAATGGCTGGTGAAAAGAGCAGTCTGTGCTGTGATTGGTGGGTGTGCTGGCATGTGACAGCGTCTCCTGTTGGTGGGGCTGTTCATCTGGTTGGCTGGGAGGTGTGGTCACCTTAAGGAATTAAAAGAGAGTAAGTCAGATAATTCATGACCCGTGTGTTAAAATACTGCACAGATGTGCACTGACTCGTTACTTACCTCTATGTTACCCAGAGAGCACTGCCTGACAACTAATGAAGAGAGGAAACAATGAGAGCTAAGATTAACCCAAAAAAAAAAACTCTGAGAAGAAATGTGTGTGTGTTCGTGTTACTCACAATGCTTAAAACATTCCTTCTCTTTCTTTCTGCAGAACCGGAAGAAGAGTGCAAGGATGATGACAGATAGCATTACAGAAAATAACCCCAATAAAATCCACAAATTATTGTCACCTGTGAAATAAGCACAAGGAAGTAAATTAGCATAACTATTTATGTTGAGATTAATAGATTATATGATCGGAAAGCACTTTTCAAGAAACAGTCATTACATAATAGCAAAAGTACTCTAAAATTAAAATACAGATGTCCATATTTAAAAAAAATATCTTATTAAAAATTTGACAATTTGTCATGTTTTATTCTGACACACATAAGTAACATCTGACTTGTGATTATTTAAAATTTTGAAAAAGGTGGTAGCTAAGTGAAACTATAGAGGTTGTCAGAGACATTAAACATCAAGCATTTTCACAAAAAAAAATTCAATATAATTTTATAATTAATTAACTATAAAAATGCTCCCTTGCTCCCTCTAGTGGCAGACTCCTAATCACTTATTAACGTGTATGATAAAACAAAACTGTAAAAGTGTGTTTTATAGGCTAATATCAGATTATAGGGCTATAAATAGCTGAGGGACCTAGTGATCAGAATACACTGTATGGCCCTGTTTACACCTGGTATTAAGATGCGTTTTGGTCGACTGGATCACAAGTGGACGACGTTAAATACAGGTGTAAACGGGTCTAAAACACTTTAAGCTTGTCCACTTTCCACCACTTCCAGAGGTAGTCAAAAACGCATTAGACTGGATTACTTTTGTAGTGTAAACACTGGTTGATTGTGTTCGAACAGTCACGCCTACTCCGCCGACTGAACTAATGCGTACACATTATGGGAAGCGAGCTAGCCAGACGGGATTTAAACTTTGTTAGCTGGAGACCCAAGTCAAAAGTAAGAGTCGACTCTGAGTCAATTAAACGAATAGTTTTTCAAACGAGTCACAAGCCGTTTCATTGTGTCATCATGATGAAACATTAGCATATTGCCTGTCCACTTGGAAACCTTGAACACTGCAGCGGATACTGGATAGCATCATGTCGAGAAGACGCTGTGCTCTACAATGTGTTTATGGTGTGTCATATTGTGTAAGTATCTGGCTAACCGGCTAACTCACATTATTCAGTCTTACTGTAATACTACTGTAAATCAGCTGTGGGCTGCACTATTACCTAAAACGGTGTCTATTAATGCAGATTGCCTGTCACACACATACACACAGGTTTGTTGATGGATGCACACTTGTTAATGCTGACAGTTGAAACATCTCATAATGTACCTCAAACCGAGTATCATTACTGAGAAACGTCCTGCTCAAGGTTCGGGATGAATAAACGGTTCTTCCATTGTTTCATCCTCGATTCGGACTCGCGCTGGGATTTATGTAAAAAAAGCATCATAATTTCTGTCTTTATAGTGTGTGCAATCGCTGAGCTTTAAGCCTCCAGAGCTGGAGTTCAGTTATGGTAATGTGCTGTACATGGTAGACCAATCACAACTAACTGGGCCATCTGACCAATCAGAGGCTCGTGGAAAGGAGGGATTTAGAGAGACTGATTCATCCATCGAATCGGTGAACATTGTGATGATGTGCAATGTATATTATGAGAAAATGAAACCGCTTTTTTTTACCTTGGATGCGGAGTCCTGCAAGGGTCCATTTTTGGAGACCCGCCCCCGCCCGTACCCGCAAAGTTCAGCACCAGATCCAACACGTGACTCGTGAAAATATCAAAATTAAATCCACACCCGCCCAGACCTGTTAATATTTGGCCTGTTACCCGATCCATATCCGCGATAAAAAACACGCGCTAAAATCATTCCAATTAAAATGCTTTATTTTTTATCTTGCACCTCTCTCAACATCATTACAGCGTCATGAATGGGCTAATGAAACAGGCTAAAGTGCTTTTAAAGACTCGTTGTCAACAATTTTATATACTCCACTCACCAACTTTACTTTTACTTCATCCATAGCTACTCCTGCAACGCTCACTCCAGCTGGGCTACGAGAGGCATCAACAAAAGTGGTGGTGACGTGATGGGTCAAATGGCATATCGTTGTTGTGTATGTGTAATGGTAATTTAGACATACAAATATTGAACATATTTTTCATCCGCGCTACTACCAGCCCGCAAGGAGTTAATTATCCGCCCGCATCCCCGCCCGTGAATTTTAGGAATGTCACAATCCACCCGTTATAGCCACTTTTATGACCCGTTGCAGGACTCTACTTTGATGCATGTAAACCTGTTGTTGGAAACCTTTAAAATAGCATAATAGAGGCACATTAATGGTTCTCTGATGTCAGTAATAATAGTATAATAATAATAATTATTATTAGGAGTAGTAGTATTAGTAGTATGTTTTAAGACATAAATATATTACTGTTGTGAATTACTTTGGACTATAAAATAGAAAAGGAATATTTGATAATTCTAATTATAAAAAACTCTGAAACATGCAATGCATCAGACTACAATTATTTAATTAAAATTATCGAACGACTATATCATGATTATTGTGCAGCCCCATTTATTTATTTTCATTTTATATTCAATATAATTATTAGTTTTTCATCAATTCACGAACCCCCTGCAGTTCCCTCACAAAACATCCGTTTGGGAAACCCTGATGTAGAAGAAAACAGCCATGCTTACCCAGCGATTTCTGTGTACTTATGGATGAAGTGGTGGATGAAGTGGTGGATGAAGTGGTGGATAAAGGGACATCAGCGGAGGTGTAGAACGGGCTTGGGGTGGTGATGGGAACACATTCCCGACACTGGCCTGTGTATTCGTCTTCTGTGGTACATCCATAACCCTTCTGACAGCGACAGACCACATCTGATGTGTTCGTACACTCCTCCTTCACCTCCATATAGAAATCTAACGCACACACACAGAGACAAATGTGTTTTCAAAATGAAGCACTTTTTGCCATATTTCCTGTTTTTATTCTCACTTCACCTTGTTTAATATTTTGTGGGCTGGCTAAATTCAGCGGGCATCCAGGCTACTTGTTTATACTATCATGGAAAAATGTAATGAGCTTCATACCAGCTTTGCAGTTCTGGAAGCAGCGGTGGCAACTGGATTCTCTGTTCTTCTCACTAGTGAAGAAACCAGAGGGGCATGGACGACACTCACAGTTTGACTGGAAATATCCTGAGAGATGATGGATGGTCAGGAAGACAGAGACGAACAAAAGGAAATGGAAAGACAAATAAACAAAGTAGGAGAATCAGGTCAAACTCATTAATTAAAACTAACAAGATGTTTTTCATTTTGAAATAAACATTTGATTTGAAGTAACTACATGAGAATGATTAAAAAAGAAGTCCATATTAGAATTTTATTTTCATATCATTAACCATAAGCCTGTCATTGGTCTATAGCTATACAGGTCACAGCAATACATTTTACAGTGTGTCGAGTTTGTCAGTCAGTCTATGGAAAAAAGAGGCTATTAAATTGTTGGTCTAATCTAATGCAAGTACGTATGCGTCAGACGGACGCCTTTGGCCGTTACACCACATCTCACTGTTGACAATTGGCAATTCTTGTTTTTTAATGGAATATTGTAGTATTTATTAAAAAATTATTTATTTATGCGTAATTTTTTTAATTCATGTTCCCATAATCTTTCATCAAAATATCTTCCTATCCCTCTTGCAGCAACATCTCTTCTCTGATGGCGTGTTTACTGGTGTGAGGGCGGGGCAACCTGTCGCTCACATGACATCACAGCAATAGCAAACCACAACCATCCAATCAATTCCTGATGGACAAAATTATTCTTTCTTGTTAGAGAATCCATGTTTAACGTGTATGTATGCTTCTGCTGTCACTAGCTGTACAAAAATCATCCGCTATGCTACTTTATATTGCAAATTGTTATTTGTTCATATTTGTATTTGTGTGTCATATTATTTTAATTTATTATTGTAATCATAAACATATATGCTGTGTCCGAAATCTAATACTTCCTTACTTATAGTATGCAAAAGTACTTATTTAATTCCATTCGAAAGATGTTTATCAATTATTTTTACTTTAATATTAATCGCGATTAAATGCACCAATGTCTGTGCTGTGTATAAATAGTATGTATAAATGAATACACACACGCATGTATATATTTAAGAAATATTTGCATGTATGTACACTATATATAAATATTTGATATATAAATATATTTCTGCGCAGATTTTGCTAATCTCAAACGAGTCTATTGAGAGTAAAGCACTGATTCTGGTTGGTCACATGGCAGTAACAACATGGCAGATGAAGTATGAATTTAATTCACACTTCCTATATTCATACTAAATAGAACAAACTTTTTTAAGATTCGCAAGTAAATTCAAATGTAGTACTCAGACAAAATGTGATTTTGGATGAAGCGACTGACTTGTAGCACAAATAGTTTTAGTTTTACAATTTAAAAGCACTGATTCTTGTAGTTCTTTACCTATAACGGCTAATGAATCAGAAGTCTTACACATTCACAGGAAATAGCTTACTTTAACATCGAAAAATACGGTTTAGGGGTTGCACCGACAAGTCGATTAATGGACTAGTCGACTTAATGCTCTGCCATGGTGCTTTAAGCTTGACGTCGACTAGTCGCTGGTCTATAGAGGGCGCAACAGGATAAGCCATTTCCTGACATGCAGGCTCTGTTTCCAACAGTTAAAAATGATAAATAAATACATACTCAGAGAACTCTACACAAGACATGTTTGATTATGCCATCTGGATGCTCAAAAGTGATCGGGAGAATGCATGCTTATTGTAGGCTACACGTAAGTTAATCACCGTTAATGCGTGCTGCATTGTAACACACACACATAGCTCGCACTCACATTACGCGAAGATCGCGCGCACCTCACACAAAACCATTCAGTTGCGCAGAAATGTATTGTCAACACTGTTCTGTGATTTATCAATCAAATAGCTTAGAAACTGAAAAATTATAGCATATATTTCTGAATAAAGCTCACAGCTTCCCCGTAGAGACGCTGGCAGGTAGAATTAATTCACACGGAAGATTCTCAGACTAATGTATTCATATCTACATTGTGCTACTTTATCTGTATCTGATTCAGAACGAGACGAAATCTGAGAAATATAACGACCCAAAGACAAAAGAACTAACAAAGCTGTTATGTAGAAGAAACCTTATGGGCAGCGCTGTGTCATGTGCCATATGGACTGGAGAGGAATGAAACAGTTTGCGTCTCAGCTCAAGGTTCAGGGTTATTTGTTCATTAACGACGTCATCAGCGACTAGTCGACGTCGACTTTCATCACATAAATGTCGACTTTTTATCGGAAGGAAAAACCCTACAAGAAAAGGAATGTAACGGATAATTTGTTTTATTGCCTTTTTAAATATTTAATCACACTAAATGAATGTTGAATCAACAGCCATATGAAATGTACAGGTGACATGGAGATAGAAAAAAATATGAGATGGGAGGAGAAAATTATATTTCAATGCCTTTGCATTCACTCGCAAAACGTTTGCTTCTTTTTTTTCAAAAATAATGCATTTATTCACCTAAGAAACTTTCCATTAGCTTCTAAACTTTTGCATTCTCTTGCAAAACTATCGTGCTCCCCAGAGAAACTTGCAAAAGCACTAAAATCTCAGTTTTTGCAAGAGCACATGGGGGAAAGAAGGTTTGCATTAGAATACGCATTTCAGAGTGGAAATAGCCCACCTTGTTGGGAACCTTGCCCACCAATGTCTGACCCAGAAAGATTATCACAAAAGATCTGATAAGAGAATAGGTGGTGTGGAGAGTAAAGTGGGAGGTGTTAACTTTTGATGTGACCCAAGATCTGCCATTTTGAAAACTCATTCTTGTCCCTTTTACCATCGCACATCAGTTCGCAGAGGTGTCTATTTTAAATAACAATGAAGAACATATATTTGAAAAGTGGAAATAAAGTACCTAACAGTACTTTGATAGCGGGAATAAAGTGTTTAATACGCATAATTTGGGGTAAGTGTAGGGGAGACTATTAATGTCCTAATAAGGCAGCATCTATTTATGAATTTAATAAATATAGTCCACCCAATAAATAGTTGGTAATTTTCCAAAAAGATGTATGAAATAATTTAATAAGCGATAATAATTATAATAAATGTCTTATCACACTATAACTTTATTTAACATTATTTATTTATTTTAGTTTAAAGAATAATTAAAGCTGCAGTCCGTAAGTTTTGCCTCTTTGTCGCCATCTCTGTCTGAAACCTGCAGTTGCAGTTATTTGCGGAATTATCATCTTTATAGGTTGTGCATCGGCACGGCTCCTCAGTGCGGATGAATCTAATGTTTGGAGGAGTATGTGTGTATACTGTACTTCGGAATCACAGATTCTACGTCTTGGAAGTATGACCAAAATAAGAATGTTCACCAGAAAGTGTCATCTGAACAAGTAACATGACTGCCACTTTTGTTCTGACCAACAGAAGAAAAAAAAACATTACAATAAATTGCGCTACCAATGGGGATTAAATCTAACAATCGCTTAGCTAATAAAACATCAAACCATGCAAATTATTATTATTGTTATACTTAGTTCTCAAATTGTTAATGTTAACAATTCCAGCATTGCGTGACTGCTTGTATTTAGTGTGTAAAACCCTAATTTGAATATATATTTTGATATGTACTTACTGCTGCAAGAAACCAAGCCTTAAAACCGTGCAATTCCCATAACAATAACAGAGACAATTGATTGAGATCATCCCAGTGTTTAACTAGAAGATCTGTCATCTCACAGTATTGCATAATGGCATGCAAGTACAAAAATGTATAGTGTAGCGTTATAGTTAAGGTTCTAAGATTCTAAACATGAATTAATATTGTCGCTGTCATGCAGAAACCTTGTATTTCCAAATGTTTATTTTTTCATAAATCATTACTATTGGTCACCCTTTAAGTCTCGCTGTGGGTTTTGAAATATCTAACCAATGAAAAGTATTAAAAAGAGCTTGTGACCAAATCGCGTAACTCAATTGGCTCTTCAGACTGTCAGTCAAACCTTATAACTCCACATGCCTCTAATCGAGAATAAAGTGCCGCACGCTTGGAGAGAGATCTCTGCTTGTTTACAATATTAGGGTAAATAAAGAACAGTGTTTTCTTTACTCAAGACACACTATATAAAAACTCATGTTTTATGTATGAGGAGCAGAGAAAAGTGTCTTAGTTTGTCATCGAGTCATAGCCAATACTGTCTTAAATAGCCTGTTTGTAACACTTCATCTTTAATAACATGAGATTTTGACCAAACTGAGTGTCCACATAGCTACTGTTAACTTTATAATCTGCAAGTTGATGAAAACGTAATGCACTTACTGCCTAAGGCCCATCCGTTTCAACATTTCCGGCCTCGCCCCTGCACTAAATATGTTATTATTATTGCATATAGTTTTCTACAATACACTGGGGTGCAATTATCTGACACTATTTGCACATGGTATACAAGGCATCTAACTACTATTTACATTTAGTGCAAAGAAAATGCTGCTATGCATCTATGGCTTTTTGCACATTCTCACTTAGTGCAAATAGCCTCTCAATATAATGTTTCTTTTTTTCATGTCCCTTTAGGTGCTCATTACAAAAGGTAATTACACCTAAATTACAAACACCGCGCACACATAACTGACAAACATGAATGCACAGAATAGATGATTATTCTAACATATTTAAAGGCATAATAACTAAATTTGTATTTGACTGTGCAGACAAAAATGTGCTTCAGCTCAAAGGGCACATACTTCTTTAAGGCGGATGTGGGTGCTTGCACACAGACACACTCACGTAGCCTACGTGCACACACTCTTCTATGCAGAGACACAGATACTTGCTGACTGAGGTATCTTAAGGGGAGCGATGAGAAATAGCATCAAAAACAGGACGTTACACAGAAGCTCAAACAGGCAGTGGCATTCTAATGAAGGAAGTGGTTGACGCTTCTGTGTCAGAACGTACCGTTTCCCATCACGAGAGAAAAAGAAAGAGAGGTAAAGGAAGAAGATACAACGACGAAGAAAAACTTAATAAATAACCACTGATTTCTTGAGCAAATTCTTGCTCAGACCACAGTCGTAATACTGGGAAGTGTGGTGACAGAAAACCACGCTCACGCACTCCACACAAACAGGGATCGAATTCAGAGAAAGTGATGCCACATGCCCGACTTAAAAGGCTCTGAGAAATATTAACGCCCCAACATGCATTCTCACCTGCTGGACACAAAGGAGAGCAATTTTCTGAGAGGGCTGGGGGACTTCTCACTTTATCGCCCTGTTCGAATCAAACGACAGCAGAAGAAAATTAGCAACGGATGCGTCCAATACAGTCAAACGGTATCTTTAAAGTGCACATTAGAGTTCGGCTCTGTACATCAGATCACACACTGTGAACACAGATCTCTTCACAACGCGTTAACATAATGTATCATATGCATTATAACGTAGAGAATAATAATTTACCATAGGAAGGCCATATACCAGGTGACCTGTCAGCATCACCATGGCTGCAGATAACACTGTCACAAGCATCTGTAAATAATACAAATATCAGACAACAAGTGATCCACGCACACAACATATCACACACACTCACTGGAGAAAACATACGCAATCAAGTTTCACATCAATGTTCATGTCCAATAAAATAATTTATAACAGCTGAGCTTGCCAAAAAAAGGAAGCCATTTGTGGATCTGATGCAAACTGCAAATACGTGACTGGGTTCTTGTTTAGTTAACTTGTACGTGTTTTTACTAAATCATTTTATATTTCAGTCAGCATCATATAACCAAAAAATATATAGCAAGTGAAAAGCACAATGCAACGATAGCTGCAATATAAGTGAAAATAGTCAGTACCTCACAATTAGTAGAATCCAAAAAGGTCCTCAAATGCTTTCAAACTCAATTTCTGTCTTCTGCCAGTATGTGTTTTGTTCAGCTCATCTCATTGTTTCCTCACCTGATGTGCTGCGTCTTCCTGTCATTCTCCTCCCTCTCTTTCTCACACTGCCCTTCACCTGCTTACAGTTTTGGAGAGAGAGAGAGAGAGAGAGAGAGAGAGAGAGAGAGAGAGAGAGAGAGAGATAGGCAATAGCTTCACGTCCTGTCACGGTTTCATTGATGTTTCATTATTACTGGTTTGATTAAGGCTGGGACACATTCATTATGTGAGTGTATTTCTAATTGGAGTAGTTTTGGAATGCATCATAAAAATATATGCATATGAACACATTCATTCGTTTGCACGGAGCTGCACACAAAATGAAAATAACTCATTTTCTATATTTTATGTAGAACCAACACCCTTTTAATGGTACATACCCAGACTTAAAGCCACCTTCACGAAGCAGTTTAAAGACAAAAGGTCAGACTGTACTATTTTAACTCACACAAACGTCTGTGGCTTTCATCTTAAATGTCTTTTCAATATACTAAAATTAACCTTTTTTTCAAGTATTACCTTATTAAGCAACTGAGTGCGTAACAGACTGACAGATAAACAGACACTTGAGAGGAAAAAATTACCTATAGACAAAAAAACACACTATGACACAAAAACTCCACTCCTTGCGGTGTGTTCAGCAGTAACCTTTATTCTGAAATCTTTTTAAAGCTCCAGTCTTTCTGTACACTTGCAGTAAAGCGAGCAATTCCTGTTCTGCTTTGGGTTACACATACATATTTATATATACATATAGTCCTGTTACTCTTTAAATCAGAGTACACATGTGACATTGCTTCAGTTCCTCCCCTTAGACACCTTAGATGGGTCCTGGGAACAAAACACTCACTGGACAGCATCCGATAGCCACAACCACAGCGGCACATGTGTACATTTAAAGAGAACCCATAAAAGATGAACATTACGATTCCACAGTATGAACAAGTTCAGATTCATTCCTATGAGATGTTACAGAATGACACGGAGATGCTATGAATGACTGAGATCATTCAGGCGTTCTTCCAGACTCTTAATCTTAAATGTTGTAATTCTCTTGTCAAGGTTCAGGACTTGCTTGCATAGCCAGCGTTTGAGCATTGCACGACTCTCGCTTCGCCTCTTCTAGGTTACAGTATCATTGCATTCATACATTTATTGCAGATAAGCATTCTTTCTAAGCACGTTTCTCTTTTTTTATTCAAAATCTGTTATTAGCTTTGTGAAGATATTGTGTGGAATTTACTCATTGTTTGTAGCCACTGCATATCTGAAGAATCTTTAAGAAAAATTCAGTCAGCTCCAATGAGTCATTTTCCTGACTCTATACTATTGTCATTTTCATACAAGACAAGATTTGTGGTTATTGAATTGTTAACGGAATTCTCGTAAAATACGTTAGCTTTAAGGTCATTTAGCAACAAACAAGAAGTAAATTGCTGTAGAAAAGAAACAACCACTTACTCGTTGCAGAAACCTGGAGTGCTCACTCCGTACAGTACATATACACATGCATACATAGTCTTACACACGTAGTTCAGCTCAGTGCTGCAAAACAACAACAAAAACTCAATTAAAAGATTTTCTGTGGACGAACAATTGCTCTGTTGTTTGCAAAATGTCACAAACAATATGACAAGCAATTTCATAGCTCACAGACAAAACCTTTTCCTCAAAATCAAACAAAATAATGTGAAATAACTGAAATATTCAGTCGAATCTGAATGTAACTTCACAGAGGCCAAAAGGGAAAAACCTAAGGCAGATACACTGTGTTGTTCATCAGTCAGTATGCAAAAAATAGAACAAGATAAAAAAAAAAGAAAAACAACCTGAGGATGGTCCATAACATATTGTTCAACTGAATAAATTCTGTTCTGGCTCATCATAGAAAGTGATATGTACTGTGATACGTTTATTAAAGCTTTCACTCTTTGTTTTTGTACAGCGGAAATTTACAAGCTGGATGTACAGCACCATGTTTTTCAAAAGCATGAGGTTTTCATTTTTGCTGTTCGAAGTATCTTTCCTGAATGTTTTATTTCACATTTGGCACTCGAAATGTCTCTGAAAGAGGTTTAGTCTCTATTCTTGCTGTGGTTTACACTCAGACTACAGATATGAATGACCAACAAAGCCAAAAGAATGTGGGTTTGTCAGTTTCTTTGTACTGTATTAATCCCTGTGGGTGTTTGATTAGAACTAGAAAGTGCTCCCCTAAAAGAAGAGCTGATTATTAAAAATCACGTGAGGTTCTTGAGAACGTTAGCCTATAAACAGATTCAACATTCATTTGCATGATATATTGCTCAAGATATATTCTCCAGTAGATCTAACCCAGGGGTGTCCAAACTTGGTCCTGAAGGGAGTTTAGCTCCAACTTACCTCTACACACCTGTCTGAAAGTTTCTAGTATTCCTAGTAAGACCTCGATTAGCTGGTTCAGGTGTGTTGTTGGAGCTGAACTCTGTGGGACAGTGGCCCTCCAAAATTAGGATTGGACACCCCTGCAATAAATCAACCAATCTTAAAGGTGCTGTATGTAATTTTTTGACTGTACTAAAGCATAAAAATGCTTAAATTTGTTTGCAGATATTTAGGAAACATGCTAGCATACTTGTTTCTCTGGTAAACAATGCTACAGCCAGTTAATCTACTTTGAAATGTGCGTTCTGTGTCGGAATGTCCGTTTTTGTTTTGGTCAGTGTGATTCTGCCCACTGCCAATTTACCCAATAGTATTTTGGCACACTGGGTTGCCAGTTGGCGGAAAACACAGCGAATAGCAGCCATGGACGCAAGCACACAAAATGGGTCAGAGATTGCAAATTCTACCCAACTTAAAAAGCCCTAGTGTCCATCTAAATGTCTTTATGAATAGGAGAATTAATACACGGATAAATAAATGAATCATCTTATAAGTGTGTAAGTATCCTCGCCTTTCATTTTCAAGTGCACTGTTCCTGTTGCATGTCCTCAATCTGGCAACCCGCGTGAGTATGGAGTCTGAGGAGGAGGAGCCGGGGGAAAGAACCCTCTCCAATATTTAGAATTTGGATTGCGGTACCCATTTCAACCACTATCTGTCAATATTACATACTGCACCTTTAATTTGCAGGATTTCCAAAATCCCTCAAATATTCCCTATTTCCACCTCAGAGTTCAACATCGAAAAAGATAGTTCAAAATAGAAACAAAGTAGCAATTATGAGAAATAAAGAAGCTTTTGTGAGCTATAAAGTCACCATTACCAGAAACAATCTTGTGAAATATAACGTCGCAATTACTAGAAACAAAGCAGCAATTGTGAGATATGAAGTTGCAATTCTGAAAAGTGGCAATTGTGAGAAACAAAATCACAACTGAGACATAAACTTGCAATTACTAGAAACAAAGTCGCAATTTTGAAATATAAAATCACAATTATGAGAAACAAATGTCGCAATTACTAGAAACAAAGCCATAATTTTGAGATATAACGTTATAATCAATGTTGGGTAAATTACTCTAAAAAATTAATTAATTAGTAGCTACTACTTCACCAGTGTAATTAGATTACTGTACTAATTACTCCTTTTAAAAAGTATTGCAATACTTCTCATTAATTATTTTCTAAATCCCATATGAACCTCGACCAGTTGAACAATACAAGGATAGACATGAGACTACTCTTTTAATTCTTTCAAATAAACAATATAAAAATGCATACATTATTCTTCAACTGACCAAAGTATTTAAATGAAAAAGGTTCAATTAAAAATACACATTTTTACATCCACTAGATGTTAAATTTTAATATTAATTCCACTATTGTTTAATACAAAATTGTTCTATAGTCAATATTTCATGCAATTAAATCAGAAGTAACTGTAATCCCTTACTTTACTTTTTGATTGAGTAATTAAATTACAGTAATTTCACCCAACACTGGTTACTATTTTGAGGAACAATTGTGCGATATGAAGTCATAATTCTAAAAGAAAGTGGCAATTGTGCAAAACTGTGAAATATAAAGTTGCAACCGGCAACTATCTTTTTTGCTTGTTTGTTTTTTTTACTCTGAAGCATTAATGTGTTTCCATAAGATCGCTATGTTAGAAATGGATAGAGAAGAACATTTCGTTTGTTAAACATCTGATGGGATCCTTAAGATCATTCATTAATGAGTTTAACCCAGGGGTGTCCAATCCTGCTCCTGCAGAGTTCAGCTCCAACCCCAATTAAACACATCTAAACCAGCTAATCAATGTCTTACTAGGCATACTAGAAACTTCCAGGCAAGTGTGTGGAGACAAGTTGGAGCTAAACTCTGCAGGGCAGTGGCCCTCCAGGACTGAGTTTGGACACCCCTGGTTTAAACCATCAGGGTCTCTCTCTAACAAGATCAAATGCTCTGACTTAAACTATCATGAACTATCACGAACTATCACCACTAGCATGAAAATAACTCTTTAGGGTCTCGCTCTAAAGGACTTCTCTCTATCACCTTATTCTACAGATTACTCTCCACCCATTTCTAAGTCTGCAGTTCTTAACAGAACAGGTCTGGACTACAAGACTGTTCCCAATGAAAACAACAGGTCAGACAAATGGATAGATCTTTGCATCAACCTCAGCCATCAGAGGCACCAGCAAGGTCTTAAGGACACGAAATAGAAAAACGCCAAGGGTGAACTACACTGGAAGGATTTTACTATCCAAAATAGAAATACTAGATACTTTTATGGACCGAGCAGGTCTCATAACTATAGCAGCGATACATATACAGCATTTTCATGAAATTCTATTTTCGGAAATCTATCTCCACCGGCAGAGAAATCATCAATATCATTTATCTTAAAGACGAAAAATGAGGGGAAAAGTGAAAAGGAAATAACATAGCAGTTGACATGCGTAACACTCTGACATGTACTCAGAGCCATAACATCCTCAAATCTCACTCGTCTGACCTCACCTATCACTCATGTTTTCCACCCGCAAGGGAGGAAGTAAAAGAGTTCATTACTCTAAGAGCGCATACAGCCGAGACTCCAAAGCAGCCTGGCATCAGCACAATACCGTTAGCATGAAATGTCACATATTTCATGTGAATTCGAGCACAGAGATGGGGGACGTGCAGGCTACAGTTACCTCCACCCTTCACTAGCATAAACAGCCCAGTATTTACAACAGCTCAGACAGGAAGCACAACACACCCACTGACCCACGGCTTACAGCGGCACGTAACGGTACAAGCGGCAACAATAAGTGAGCAAATGTCCCCTTAGAGTCTCTAGGAAATGGAAACTTTGTGAAAACATTGTCATTGATTTTCTGCCAGACATACGAAATCAAAAGTGATTGTATTCACTGCTGAAAATATGATGACTCAGACATTAGGGTATGAGATCGGAAAACATGACTGATACTCGCCGGTGGACGAGCTCACTGAAATCAGATAAAAGTAAACGGTCTTGTGAGGACTCTCATCTTTAAAAGGATGTCGGTGTGAAAACAGTACCAGAGGGGAAATGTCAGCGCATGTTCTCTTTTGGGCACAGAGCACACAAAATGTAATTCCATTTACCACCGCTAGAGGCAGTGACTGGATAGTCTGCAAAAACATGAGCAGGGCTGATGTTGGTACTGATTGACAGGTGAAGTGAAGAGATGAGGGGCGCCTTTTCTTCTTCTTGCAAACACCTTCTTCAGATTGTTGTCATCATTATCTTCCTCCTTCCTCGGTTTTATCCCTCTCTGTTTCTCCGTTCGTATCTATACCTCCTCCAGGTATAGATGAAGTGGATTTACTGTAAGGTGGTAAAAAGAATAAGTCATCAAAATAAACTTTCTTGTGCTTTGGAAAATATAACTTTCAGATGCTGTTTAGTTTCAACATCTGTGCAGAACAAAACGGTAAATAGGGATGAAAGACTAGAGTGATGAAGAGTATTATTTTGCAGTATATTTCAGAATACTTCAAAGGATCACCCAAAAAGGACAATTCTGTCATCATTTACTCACCCCTAATGTCATTCCAAATGTATTTATTTATTTCTTCTTCGGGAAATAGAAGATATTTTGGAAAATGATGGTAACCAAACAATTTCGGTGACCTTTGGCTCAAAGTCTTCCGTATGGACATTTCTCAAAATATCTTCTTTTATATTTCACAGAAAAAAAAATCATACAGGTTTGGAACGACATGAGAGTGAGTAAATGATGACAGCATTGTCATTTTTGAGGGAACTGTGAACTATGTGTATGGCCCTGTTTATACCTGTTATAATGATGCGTCTTGGTCGATCGGATCACAAGTTGACACACATTCCTGCTTACACCTGGTGTTTTAATCCGTCTCTTTTGTCCACTTTCAACCACTTCTGTTCTGATTTTTCTATGAGGGGAGGGTCTATGGGTGGGTAAATGTACAGGTTTTTTCTGATCTAATGGACTAAATAAGTTTGCGCAATTTGCATATGAAAGAAGGGAGACGACGGTGAAACATACAGAGCTTTCGTTTCCGCTCTGACAGCCGTAAGACCACAGTGAATGCTATGAGTGTGTGTTAGAAATCAGGAATGGTGAGAGAACATTGTGCTTGGTAGGATTTTCGTCTTCAAACCAAACTTGGGTCTCCAGCTAACAAAATTTAAATCCCGTCTGGATAGCGGAGTTCCCATAATGTGTACTCATAAGGTCAGTAGGCGGAGAGTATGTGGTCTTTTGTGGCTGTCTGAACGCATTGAACCAGATGAGCGTTTACACTACGACAGCAATCCGGTCGAATGCGTTTTCGACTACCTCTGGAAGTGGTCAAAAATGGACAAGCCCAAAACCTTTTAGACCCGTTTACACCTGTATTTAGTGTCATCCACTTGTTATCCGATCAACCAAAAAGCATCTTAATACCAGGTATAAACAGGGCCCATGTTGCTAACCTTTTTATTAATAGTTTGAATTTGTTTATTTTTTTTATATTTGACGTTTTCCTTTTAATTTTAGATCTAGTTTTTTAAATAGGTCTATTAAGTTTTTATTAATTGTATTTAAGTTTGAGTTATTTTAGTACATCAAGTTAAACTAAATGAAAATGGGGATTTTCCTCAGCAATTAACTAAAATAATTAAGTAATTAAATAATTAAATACGTTTTTGTTTTTTTTGGGATTTTATTTTATTTCAGTTAACATTTATTTTATTTCAAGTACATTTTTTTATGGTTTAAGTTGAGTTAACAGTTTTAAAAGCCCATATGTTTGTGGGTATATGCATACTTGTTTCCGCTCTGAGTGATGAGTCTCCTACAGGTTTCCATCTGCACATCCAGTCCTCTCTTCATACTGCACATCTCCATGTACTCGTGAAGATGGCGGTTCATGTCCGACTTAGCTGTGGCAAGTTCCAACTACAGAGAAACAAGACTGAATCAGACCGGGCAGATGGGCTTCTATACTTACATTTATATGTACAATTATTCTCTTGGCACTTTTATCCAACATAATTAACAAGTAAATAGTAGAACAATTACTATTAACAGTGCTTATAAAACATAACATTTGTGACTGTATGACAGCGATAAAGTATTGTATGGTTAGCCATTATCACAAAATAAACCCTGACAGGGTGTTTTTCCAAAACCCCAGAAGGGTTTATTTTGTGATAATAATCGGCTGACTATACATTATCTCAATTAATGTTGCAATTGACCATTCAGAATCAAAAGCTGTGTTATAATCTGATAAAGCATGAAATTAAAAGTAAACTATTCAAACTTCTCACCTCTATCTGGTCTATAGTCTCCTGATATTCTTTCTCCCTGGAATTAAAAAGACATTCAGTGTCCTTAATCACCTTTTCCAAACACTCCTCCTGTTCAGACAGAAAAAGAGAGAGAAATAAATCCCACAGGCACATTATCTCACTGGAGAAGCATAAGCACTCACCAGCAGATGAGATTTTACCAGAGGGTAAATAAAATACTAGATTAATGACCCCGCTGTTGGAAAACTCTAAACACTTTGAGCTTTCCATGAAATGCGACACAATTCCAGGCCGCATCGCATTAACTAATGTCAGTAATGTTTAGTATTGAACCACCCCCTAGCAAACTGGACTGAGTACCCTGACCTAAATATGAGCAGTGTGTGTGTGTTTGCATGTGCCCTATGAGTGAACCCCATGACTGGATGACCAGAAGAATCCTATCCTCCTTTGGACAACCTCTGACACGTCATTCTATGTCATATTTTCTGTGTCAGATTCCACCTGGCTTCTATTAAAGATGCCCACCCTTTGAGATTAACTCAATACTCACCAGTTTACCACAAACATTAAAAAATATGTGAAAAAGAATGTGAGACGGATAGAGAGACAGATACGAGGAGAGGCAGAGAGTGCCTACATATGACTAATATTGTGTTGGTCCCCCTTTTGTTGCCAAAACAGCCCTGACCCATCGAGGCATGGACTCCACTAGACCCCTGAAGGTGTGCTGTTGTATCTGGCACCAATATGTTAGCAGCAGATCCTTTAAGTCCTGTATATTGCGAGGTGGGGCCTCCATGGATTGGACTTGTTTGTTAAGCACATCCACAGATGCTCGATTGGATTGAGATCTGGGGAATTTGGAGGCCAAGTCAACACCTCAAATTCATTGTGCTCCTCAAACCATTCCTGAACCATTTTTTTTTGTGGCAAGGCGCATTATCCTGCTGAAAGAGGCCACAGCCACCAGGGAAAACAATTTTTATGAAAGGGTGTACATGGTCTGCAACAATGCTTATGTAGGCGGTACATGTCAAAGTAACTTCTACATGGATGGCAGGACCCAAGGTTTCCTAGCAGAACATTGCCAAAAGCATCACACTGCCTCTGCCGGCTTGCCTTCTTCCCATAGTGCACTGGTGCCATGTGTTCCCAAGGTAAGTGACGCACACACCCGGTCATCCACATGATGTAAAAGAAAATGTGATTAATCAGACCAGGCCCCCTTCTTCCATTGCTACATGATCCAGTTCTGATGCTCACATGCCCACTGTTGGTGCTTTTGGCGGTGGACAGGGATCAGCATAGACACCCTGAATGTTCTGTGGCTATGCAGCCCCATACACAACCAATTGCAATGCACTGTGTATTCTGACACCTTTCTATCAGAACCAGCATTAACTTCTTGAGCAATCGGAGCTACAGTAGCTTTGCATCGGGCCAGATCACACGGGCCAGCCTTCGCTCCCCGCATGCATAGGTTAAGCCTTGGCCGCCCATGACCCTGTTGCCGGTCCACCACTGTCCTTCCTTGGACTACTTTTGATAGATACTGACCACTGCAGACCGGGAACACCCCACAAGAGCTGCAATTTTGGAGATGCTCTGACTCATCTAGCCATCACAAATTGGTCCTTGTCAAACTTGATTAAATACTTACGCTTGCCCATTTTTCCTGCTTCTAACACATCAACTTTGAGGACAAAATGTTAACTTGCTGCCTAATATATCCCACCCACTAACAGGTGCCATGTGATGAAGAGATAATCAGTGTTTTTCACTTCACCTGTCAGTAGTCATAATGTTATGCTTGACTGGTGTACACACACACACACACATATACATTTACAGTAGTGTGTGTGTGTGAGTGTGTGTGTGTGTTTGTAGGTATATATATATATATATATATATATATATATATATATATATATATATATATATATATATATATATACACACACACACACACACATCATATATATATATATATATATATATATATATATATACACACACACACACACACACACACACACACACACATCATATATAT
This sequence comes from Gobiocypris rarus, assembly GCA_023029165.1. Classification (NCBI taxonomy): domain Eukaryota; kingdom Metazoa; phylum Chordata; class Actinopteri; order Cypriniformes; family Gobionidae; genus Gobiocypris; species Gobiocypris rarus. The sequence continues at coordinate 15,344,146 of CM040926.1, read as the reverse complement.
ATATATATATATATATATATATATATATATATATATATATATATATATATATATACATATATATATATATATATACACAAACATTTATGTAAGATGTGATTAATTGTGATTAGTCGATTTGACAGCACAAAAAATTGGGTTATATATATTTTTTTTAATGCACTAATTCAACAACTTTGAAAATGTAAATGTAACGAAGGCTTTGCGATGAGGCTGTTACTGAAAGATGGGCCAGGGTCAATTATATTAGACCTCCCAGCAAACAATCAGTAAAGCACTGCCACTCATTTCACATGCAAAAGGCTAGCCAATCACATGCGAAGTTCATTTACATAGAACTGATATAGTTACAGTAGCAAAAATAGGCCATTTAACTTTAAGTAGGAAATAATTAGTTTTTTTGTTTTAATTATGTCACATTTTATTGTCTAACATTATAAGTGAGTAAAAAAGATTGAAAAATAAAGGACTGTATATTATATGGACCCTTGAATTCTTGAAAGGCTTTTAATCATGCTAAGTTCCCATGTGCATAAATAAATGAGGAAGTAGTAAGTAGTAATGTGCATTCAAACACAACCACAAATATCAACCACATATAAACCATATGACCCAGAATGCAGTGCACTAACCTCTCCCTGATTAGTGTCCGTTGTTAAAGTGCATCCTGGGAAATCCTCCCACAGAAGGAGCGTTTCCTCTGTCTCTTCCCAAGCCAGAGAATCACAGTCATCCTCAAACTCACACTCACGCCTGGCAAATACACAGGTAAGTCATTACGTTAGTTATAAAAAGACTGTAAAAGAACAAAGCAGTTGATAATTAGGAACTGCAGCTCTGACCAAACATTGCAAGGCATTTTTAATCTCTCACAATTGAGTCAACATTCTCTGCATCTCTTCATTGATCTGGAGGGTTGAAGGGGTGCAGACTTCATCCTCTCGCGCACCACCTCCATCACTTTCAGAGGTGCTGACTGGCTCATCTGTCTCGCTGCCATTGGCAGGCTGCGAGGTTTGTTTACGGGCACGAGAGGTGATGGCATTTTGAGGGCTGGGAACCTGAGATGGCAAGAGAGAGAGAGGGTCAACTCATTAATAACTTTAACCTCAACATTTTTGACCCAACATAGCATTGAAACAAATATTTATAGGTTCAACCACTCCCTATTCTACCCATAATGCAATACACATCAGTTCTCTGTGCCTCAGACACACTATAGCAGGCATCAGCAGAAAATCACAGCAGCTGAGTCAGAGACAGGGAGGGGGCTGGGATGTTGTATGAATTACAAGGGTGCAAGATTACACGATACGTATAAATGACATTCATTGCAGAAAATCATTTTCTTTTGGTTTTCCAGTAAAAAGGTTGAAACTGAAAACCATATCACCTGAAAACAATATGTTTATTTGAGTAGCATCAGGTATTAAAGTGTTCTTGTATTAAGCATAAACCTCACAAAATGATTTGTGCTGAAATCAAGACAAGCAGATAAGATCTCTGCGATAATATAACTTACATTTTGTAATGATAAATCAAGCAGTTGAGATTTGCTATAGCATATATATTGCTTAACGTGTGTGTACTGTATGCACGCTGATAAAGTTGGATTTGGATATACTATAAATTCAACTTTAAAGTATATCCAGTATGGTTTACATTTTGCAATGATACAAGCAATCAAGCAGTTGAGCTTTATAGTATATGCTGCTTTGCTTTATGTATGAGGATAAAGTTGGATATACTAAATGGAAAAAGAAAATGGGATAATTCAAATTACCTTAATTCAAGACATATTCTTTGGAAAACAATTCTTAAAGGGTTAGTTCAGCCAAAAATTCTGCCATTAATTACTCACCCTCATGTCGTTCCAAACCTGTAAGACCTTCGTTCATCTTCGCAACACAAATGAAGATATTTTTTATGAAATCTGAGAGCTCTCTGACCCCACATATATAGCATTGTAATTACCACTTTCAAGGTCCAGAAAGGTAGTCCATGTGACTCCAGTGGTTCAATCTTAATTTTATGAAGAGTCGAAAATACTTTTAGTGCACAAAAATAAAAATATCGACTTTATTAAACAATTTCTTCTAGAGTCAGAATCACACGCATGTCTCGTGGTGCTCACGTGAACAGCATTGGCCAATAGTAAGCCGGCGTAGCTCATACATAACTCTGACGTACTACGTCAACAGCGTAGGAGACTGTCACAGACATAAAGAAATTGTTGAATAAAGTTGTTATTTTTGTTTCTTTTTTTGCACACAAAAAGTATTCTCGTCGCTTCACAAAACTAAGGTTGAACCACTGTAGCCACATGGACTATTTTAACAATGTATTTACTACCTTTCTGGACCTTGAAGTTGGTAATTACATTGCTGTCTATGGAGGGGTCAGAGAGTGTTCGGATTTCATCAAAAATATCTTAAGTGTGTTCCGAAGGTCTTACGGTTTTGACAGAATTTCATTTTTGGGTGAATTATCCCTTTAAGGTGTCTTTGCACTTCACTAGCTTCTACTTAGAATGTTCCTGATTGGAAATCCTACAAAAATCACTTTATGATGCATGTCACCTATACTGTTATTACAACCATTTATGTCTTTAAATTTAAGTTAGCTTACATTTTGCAAGCTAAATGCTCAGTTTAGCTTACCTGCTCATATTCGCAGTGATTTACTGAATAATTATTGTGCATTCTCAAAGCCTTCATAACCACATATTATTAAATTAACATAGGTAATTTTATCTTGTTATAAGGATGTTTAGATATTTTTATTAGAAAATAGCATAAAGAAATTGGTTACAATTTTGCGGCATTCAGACAAAGATCGCCAGTGGAGCTTAAAGGGATAGTTCTCCCAAAAATGTCTCTCTCATCATTTACTTTCTTCAGATAAATACAAACATATATTTTAAGGAAAATAATCAAGCTCTGTGAATCCATACATTGTAGGTGCAGCTAGGTTAACAGTTGAAAAACCACACACAATGATCATGATGGATTTTTTCGCCGTAATACACACAGAATTATGTCAAAATGCCAGGCTTGGTGAGTATTCATGTAAACACAGTTATGTTTTAAGTGAGTGTAAACAGTTGAGAAAGAAGCTGAGTCAGGTCTTAAATTGACAGCAGCCTAATATACCTGCTTAGGATTAGGAGGCTATGATGATGGACAGAGACCAATTGGCAAATTTGGCCAGGATGCAGGGTTACACCCCTTCTCTTTTTGAAGGACATCCTGGGTTTTTTAACCACCACGGAGAGTCAGGACCTTGGTTTAATGTTTCATCTGAAGTACGGTGCTTGTTACAGTGTAGTATCCCCTTCACTGGGGTGTTAGGACCCACCCAGACCACAGGGTGAGCACCCACTGCTGGCCTCACTAACACCTCTTCCAGCAGCTACCTAGCTTTCCCAGGAGGTCTCCCATCCAGGTACTGACCAGACTCAGCCCTGCTTAGCTGGTGGGCAACCAGTCTTAGGCTACAGGGTGATTTTTATTTTTGGGTGAATTGTATTTAAACAATAATGATAGCTTAACATAGAAAAATCAGTAAGTGCAGATGTTTGTTTGAGTGTGTGAATACCTTAAAGATCTTGATTGGATCTTCACAGTTTCTTTGTTGGGCAACATCACACAGCCGAGCTGTGATGTCAATACGTCTGCAGATGTCCATGTCCACTTTCATGGCCTTCTCCTGGATCTTACTGTCCAGCTCCGACAGGTTCTGTATGTGCGGGCAAATGTGTCATTTGAAGCAAGAATAAGATCAAATAATTACTAACTCATTTCTATAAAGTACTCCGTTAAGCATTCACGCCGCTGGAGTTTCAGATGATGTGAAACTGAAACTGCAGTGGCATGTCTATTTTGGCACACAATGAGGAAAACTTTGATGATCGCGTTCATTGGACATCCGGCTAACAGCTAATGTGTGTATTGAACTCATTCTCAAAAACAAGCTTTTTTTAACTCTTTGAACTGTGTGATAAATCTTTTCTGGGAAGAGTATTTGATACAAAGTAGGGTAATGTCTGATTTCAGATAAAACACATCAGAAGATTTAAATAAACAAAGTGCTAATTTTGGAAAGTGGGGAGGTGGGAAAATGTGTTTGTGTGTGAGCGTTTATGTGAACAAAAACACAAAGCTCATATATTTCCCTTAAACATTTCTCCAGAAAATGTGATGACTTTGGTCCGCTCTCAAAATATTTGAGTGCTATGAATACACATGCTGTTCATGAGCTCGCCAGAAACAAACCCATGAGTGTGTGTGTGACTTGTCGATACAAACTCCACATGAACTATGTACTGAAATGGCTGCTATATAAAAACCAGCTTAGACCAACATTAATTCCTGTGCTGGCCCAGGCCGGTTTGTGCTGGTGAGTGCTTCTCTGGTACTAGTCAACCAATGTGTTCTTGATAATTCAGTACCCACTATCCAGTACCCATTCATTGTTATTGCATTGAAAAACAACTTTAGCATTCATTTAAAAAAAGTTGTGCAATGATGACATATTTTTGTAGGCCAAAACCTGGAAATGAGTTAGCACTACTGGAGTTTTATCATTTCCGGTTCCACTATTTGTTTTTCGGTTAAATGCTTGAAATAAGGTCTATGGTGAACACAAGCTCAAGATATTTGCACATTTCATTCTATTATATAAAATACATATGTAATACCCTCTTGTTATTTTTTTTTCCACTTGTCTCATTAAAGGGGAGTTGCTATTGCCTAAATGGGACTACGGAGGTTCTCAGGGGCATTAAATGTCATCAGCCGATCAGTGAACTACTCACTAGTCTGATTTCACAGCCTCAGTGTGTTAATCGGCTCTTGCGAACTATAAAAACTCAAGCCTTTAAGGGGAAAAAAATTCAAGCAAAGACTGAAAGAGCTGTTGGAAGCTTAGTGGTCATGTGACCGTGGTGTAGATTGTTTATAGCCTACGTTTAGCTTTGGACTTCTGCCAATTGTATTTACGCTTCAACATTATTATCACAATGAACAAAACGTATAATAATCATGAGCTTTTGTTAGTCACAAAGCTTGTTTTCTGCAACAAGCCAATGGAAAATATCCTATTTAGTTTTTGTCGAGGGAACCAGAGTAATCTAACTAACTTCTGGGTTGGTCTACAAAAATACGTCATCCCTGCTGCACTCTTTAGAGTAATTATTACGGAAATAATTTACTATAAAGCATATACTTAAGTGCAAACGGAATGTAATGTTTTCAGACAGTTAATTGATTGTTAAAGGATTAGTTCACTTTATAATGCAAATTACTCACTCTCAAGTCATCCTACGTGTATATGACTTTCTTCTTTCCGATGAACACAATTAGAATTATATTAATAAATATCCCAATGTTTCCAAGCTTTATAATGATGGGGTCCATTCATTGAGATTGAAGCTCAAAAAAGTGCCTCCATCCATCATAAATGTACTCCACACGGCTCTGGGGATTAATAAATGCCTTCTGAAGTGAAGCGATGCGTTGTGTAAGAAAAATATCCATATTTAACACGTTATAAAGTACAATATCTAGCTTCCGCCAGACCGCCTTCCGTATTCAATTTACGGAAAAAGCGCAGCTGACGTACAACGCAACTAGCGTAAACGTTTTGTACCGCAAGAGGCGTTACACTTTCTTTGTAAGTTAAATATGGAAGGTGGTCTGGCGGAAGCTAGATGTTTTACTTTATAAAGTTTTAAATATGGATATTTTTCCTTACAAAAATCCATCGCTTCTCAAAAACTTGAGGGTGAGTAAATCACTAAGTAATTTTTATTTTAAAGTGAACTAATCCTTTAACCGGAAATATTGAATTTTTTATAAATTAAATTAGCTGCAATTTAGAGTGTTTTTTGACCCACTTACTGTAGGACTTAAGTACATATTTATATGTAATTTCATAATAACTTCTATTGTCTTCACAATATGGTTAAAGTGTACTGCCGAATGTATTGACAAGCATTTATGGCAAATTAAAATATACTTTAAAGCCAGAAAATTGTTATGATGAAATTGCAATTTAGTACATTTATTAACATTATTTATTTTTTAAATATATACTTTTAAGGTTTTAAATATACTTTTAAGACTTTTAAGTACACTACAAGAGCACATTCAATACACTTATTTTTAACAAGGGAGTTCGACATGAGGTTCAAAATGATATGAGGGTGAGTAAATCATTTAATTTTCATTTTGGGTGATAATGTCCTGTCCTGTTCAGTGTGTTTAGGGCATGTATTTGTTGTTTGCGTGTACTGAGAGTGTGTTTTGCTTCTCACATTGCTCATGAGTCCTTTAAAGAGCACGAGTTCAGCTTTCAGCTGTTGCACCTTGAGGGTCAACTCATCCTGACATTCTTCACTCTCCTGTAGGTCCTACACACATAGACAAATGCATATCCATTATTATTATTATTATTAATAAACAATTCAATTTCTGTACAATTAACACATTTTCTTGGCCAACATCATCACAATGTTACTCATATACTTCCAAAAACCCAACCTAACTTCATATCTAACAGTATGACAATAAACCTACTCACCCACATAGAGCAAAAACGTACATACAATAATTACATAGTGAACAATTATTTAGAAACCGTAACTTATAATTAAGTTAATAAAGAAGAGCACAGACATTTTGACAGAGGATAGTTATTTTATACATATTAAATTCTGGGTTAAAAAATGAAGTTAAGAATAATCAATGCAGCTCTAAAACTGGTTCAGGACTAGGTTTAACCTAATCAATTGCTAGATTTAACACTACATTTCCGATATTAAAGTAACACAGCTATAAACTAAACTCTTCTTGAATTACACAATAATTGATATCATTAAGCATTATCCTGAATATACTGTAGCATTTTTATATAACCTATTACTAAAGTAAAACTGTGTCTAAACACTGCATCTAAGTAAAACATCTATACACTGACTATTTCAATCTTTTGCACACTAAAGAGCTTCTCCTGAATTGAAGTTCATCCAAATAACACTTGATTCCAAAGGTAAAACATGCCAAAAACCTCATAAAAAGGTAAAACTTGATCCCAAAGATAAAACATGCCAAAAACCTCAAACCGCAGACAACATCATTTTCTTGATCTGTTTACTCAGTCTCCAGTGATGTACTGTACACTACTGTTCAAAAGTAAGATTTTTTTGAAAGAAATTAATACTTGATTCAGCAAGGATGCATTCAACTGATTAAAAGTGACAGTATAGACATTTAAAATCTAACATTTGAAAATTCTGTCCTTGTGAACATTCTACTCATCAACGTTTTCTGGAAAAAGTATCACCTATTTCCACAAAAATATTGAGCATCTGCAGCACAATTGTTTTCAACATTGATTATAAGAAATGTTTCTGAAATGCATACATCAGCATATTATATGATGACAGCTTTGTCATCACAGGTATAAATTGCATTTTAAAAATATTAAAATCCACAAAAAAGAAAGAAATCTATAATATATTTCACATTTGTACACTTGATCAAATAAATGCAGCCTTGGTGAGCATTAGACTTCTTTCAAAAACATTGAAAAATCTTACAGATCACAAACTTTTGAATGGTAATTTATTGAAAGACTTTGTTAAACATTATTCTAGAAATAAAAGAGGAATTAAATTAAAAAGTTGTCAGGACAATGAGGTTGGAATGAAGTTAAATGGGATAGACAATAATTAATATCTATAAACAGCACATAGAGAAGTAAAGAGATGGTTTGGCTTGAAAAAGTGTTCCTCACCTCCTGTAGATCATTCATTCTCTGTTCCATGTCCATTCTCATGGTGTATTCCTCTTCCCATCTGAGAGGAGAAAACAAGAACATCAGGACCAACAGCAGAGCACGACACAACAACATGTTCTTTTCGATTTTGCTAGCTAAAAACATGAATATATCACATCAAGAACAAGTAAGATAGTGTATACGACTCGTGCAATGTATTTAAAGCCTTCTAAAGCCGCATATTAGATCAAATTTCAGACATTGTTTATTGAAACTCTTTATACCCTAGCCCTCTCTAGCAATAGCCATCATTTAACTGCAGTTAACTATAGACCCAATATAGCCCGGCTTTGAGTAACCCACTTCTAGCCAAAATAACCTTAAAATTGGTTTAATGTCATTTTTGCCAAAATAACTGCCGAGATGTATGATATTAGGGCTGCACGATTATGAAAAAAATCATAATTGTCGATTATTCCCTTCAAATTGCAATTATTTATTACGATTATCACAATTTACATTGAATGATGTTTTGAATAGCTTTATACCATTGGTTGAAGCAACTGCCATATTTTTATATGAAAATAATATGAAAAAATTCTTCCTGAAAAACTTATTGCTTTTCTATAGCATTAAGCCTCAAATGTCAACTATAAATTGGGTTTGATTTTTATTTTTTCCACGCTAGAGGTTGCTTATTCCAAACGCCTGAGTTTAGACAGCTATTAGACGTCTTTGAAAAGCAAAATTGCTTTGCTGGGTCTGGTGCAATCAAAGCCTATTTTTCAGTGAATCAGGTGATCTGGTCCACAAAACTGGTCTAAATTATTTATTTACAATCTGACTGACTCAATCAATGTATGTTTCACACACAAAAGTATCACATAGCTTTACAAGACTTATAGACATTGAGAATATAGCGCACGCATCTAACATTTATTATACTTTTATGTTGTTTGTAGATCCTTTTTTGGAGAGGGAAAACAAAAAAAATGATTCAAAGTTTCTCCTTTCATGTTTCACATATGAGAACATGTTAAAAATAGCACGAGGGTGAGCAAATTATGGCAAATGTTTCATTTTTGTGTAAACTTTATGCTATTTAAAACACATAACAAAGAAAGACAATGTAATACTACTGGGAAAAAAAACATGTATTGTTCCTGTTATAGAAGGATATTTGTGTGTGTGTGTGTGTGTGTGTGTGTGTGTGTGTGTGTGTGTGTGTGTGTGTGTGTGTGTGTGTGTGTGTGTGTGTGTGTGTGTGTGTGTGTGTGTGTGTGTGTGTGTGTGTGTGTGTGTGTGTGTGTGTGTGTGTGTGTGTGTGTGTGTGTGTGATCTTCATGAGCAAGTGTTTTTGTTTCTGTGAGCATGCTAGATCAATTTAAGTGCATCCATTCAGTCCTTTTAAATGATCCATCAGCCCAGTCAGCTCTACAGTAATTTACTGTGTGGCTGTTCAACAGTAATATTGTCCAGTGCAGTAGTATAGTGCAATGAGGTGGAACCGAACAAGCCCTGTCCTTATGCAAGAGCTACTTGACATTCAGAGCATTGCAGCAGCCTCTACATTTATTAAACATCCTCACTGGACAGCAAGGTTAGTTTAAAGGCTGTGGATTACTGCCAATTCAAGGTGCAAACATACAGTTACTGAGGGGAGCGACAGATAACGTGAGCGACGCGATGAGAGAGGGTGGAGAGAGAGAATGAGAGAGAGAGATTGCTTCTCTGCAGCCTGAGCCCTTGTGTATGTACTGCAATGCAGATATAACAGATCGGAGCTGCTGGATGCCATGGCTGTAATAGAGCGGCTTAGATGAGACCGATTTTACATCTCAGAACATATTTTAGTGAATGCATGTACAAATGGCAAGTGTGCTCAAGAAGAAAAATTTCTTATTATTTTCAATGTTGAAAACAATTGTGCTGCTTAACATTTTTGTGGAAACTGTAATAATTTTGATGAATATAAATTAAGAAGAGCATTTACTTGAAATATACATTTTTGTAACATTTGTCTTTACTGTGAATGTGATCAGTTCTTGCTGAAGGAAAAAAAATATTTCTTAAAAAAAATACAAATCCTACCCCAAACATTTGAGCAAAAGTGTGTCACTTGTCACATGCATAATGTATAATACATTAAGAGAAAAATATTTAATTTAATGTAATAATGAAAAAATACAGTTTGTGAATCAATGAATCGATTCTAATAACTAATTCAATGATTAATTTGCATCACTTATCACTCAAAAATTTTGGTAAAATATATGTTGGTAAATGCTGATGTTTATGTCTGTGTTTTGTTATATATATGGATATGAATCGTGTGCTTTCAGCTGGTCTGAACGCTTTTGGGATGAATGGGAACGCCGACTGTGAGCCAGGCCCCATTACTCAACATCACTGCATGACCTCCCTGATGCTCTTGAGTCTGAATAGAAGCAAATCCCTGCATCCTTGTTTCAACATCTAGTGGAAATCCCTAAAGATCCCTGAAGAGAGGAAGCTGTTATTGCAGCAAAGCAAGGGATTAATGCTTTTGCCACACTTTTAAAATTAAATGTTTAAGAAGACAGAAGAGCATCAGGGAGGTCAGGCTCTGATGTTGAGTGATGGGACCTGGTTTGCAGTTCCAATTCATCCCAAAGTTGTTCAATTAGCGTACTATGTCCCAACAGCTCCATGGTTTGTGCATGGCTAATTTCTGAACTGTTTTGTCACACAGAATTTTCTATAATGTCACTTTTAGATTTGTTCTAGAAAGGGGTGCCCACATATTTTTGGCCATATGCACTACTGTTTAAAAGTTTGGAGTAAGTATTTTTTTAATTAATATTTTTCTTTATTTACTGTACATTTACATTATTCTACTAAGACATTTATAATGTTACAAAAGATTGATCTTTCAAATAAATGCTGTTATTTTGGACTTTCATCAAATAATCCTGAAAGAAAGGTTTCCACAAAAATATTAAGCAGCACTGTTTTCAACATTGATAATAATAATAAATGTTTGTTGAGCAGCAAATCAGAATATTAGAATGATTTCTGAAGAATCATGTGACATTGAAAACTGGAGTAATGATGCTGAACATTTCAATGATCAAATAACTCTTACTGAGACTTATTGAGACTTTCAAACTTTTAACAATCTTACCGAGCCCAAACGTTTGAATGAAAAACCAAAAACCATGTTAAAAACATGCCTTGATTATTTTTAACTAGATTTTCATATTCTATTTTGAATCTGCTTGGTTGAAATTATGGTTATATAAATACTGGTATATATATACAGTATCGATCAAAAGTTTCAAAACATTACTATATTTGAAAGAAGTCACTTATGCTCATCACGCTTGCATTTATGTGATTTAGTTTTTACAATTTAAAATAATGGTTTTCTATTTTAATATATTTTAAAATATCATTGATTTCTGTGATGCAATGCTGAATTTTCATCAGCCATTATTCCAGTCTTGGGACACCCCTCCAAATGATTGAATTCATGTGTTCCAATCACTTCCATGCCCACAGGTGTATAAAATCAAGCACCGAGACATGCAGACGCTTCTACAAACATTTGTGAAAGAATAGGTCGCTCTCAGGAGCTCCGTGAATTAAAACGTGGTATCGTAATAGGTTGCCACCTATGCAATAAATCCATCCGTGACTTATCCTCACTACTTAATATTCCACAGTCAACTGTTAATGGTATTATAACAAAGTGGAAGCATTTGGGAACAACAGCAACTCAGCCACAAAGTGGTAGGCCACGTAAAATCACAGAGTGGGGTCAGAGTATGATGAGACGCACAGTGCAGAGAAGTCGCCAAATTTCTGCAGAGTCAATAGCTACAGACCTCTAAACATTGTGTGGCCTTCAGATTAGCTCAAGAACAGTGCATAGAGAGCTTCATGGAATGGGCTTCTAAGGCCGAGCAGCTGCATCCAAGCCTTACAGCACCAAGTGCAATGCAAAGCGTCGGATGCAGTGATGTAAAGCACGCCGCCACTGGACTCTAAAGCAGTAGAGATGTGTTCTCTGGAGTGACCAATCACGCTTCTCTGTCTGGCAATCCGATGGACGAGTCTGGCTTTGGTGGTTGCCAGGAGAACAGTACTTGCCTGACTGCATTGTGCCATGTGTAAAGTTTGGTGGAGGGGGGATTATGGTGTGGGGTTGTTTTTCAGTGGATGGGCTTGGCCCCTTAATTCCAATGAAAGGAACTTTAATGCCTCAGCATATCAAGACATTTTGGACAATTTCATGCTCCCAACTTTGTGGGAAAAGTTTGCAGATGGCCCCCGTCCTGTTCCAACATGACTGCGCACCAGTGCACAAAGCAAGGTCCATAAAGACATGGATGAGTGAGTTTGGTGTGGAGGATCATGACTGGCCTGCACAGAGTGCTGACCCTTAACCCGATAGAACATCTTAGGGATGAATTTGACTGCGAGCCAGGCCTTCTCATCCAACATCAATGCCTGACCTCACAAATGCATTTCTAGAAGAATGGTCAAAAAGTCCCATAAACACACTCCTAAACCTTGTGGAAAGCCTTCCCAGAAGAGTTGAAGCTGTTATAGCTGCAAAGGCTGTGCCAACTCCATATTTAACCCTATAGATTATGAATGGGATTTTATTAAAGTTAATTTTTTATCACAGATAGAGAGAAAAACACTTTTAAGGATGGGAGCCACAGACACTGAAAGTCTGCTTACTAAATTAGAAAGCCAAAACAGAAAATAAATATAGACAAGAAAGTCTAAAAAGAGCTAAAACCATGACTAGAGCAAATGACAAAGAAGTCAAACAGAGAGACGCTGAACACACGATAACATCTGTTATGAAGCAGGCAGTTTTAAGACAGAGAGCCAAAATGACTTTTGTGCTTCTCAACAGTGTTTTCACCTGTTCTGATGAGTCAACAGACGGTAATGAGTTTGCGAACCGACGGTCCATTCAGTCCTAGATAAAGCTGCTATACGTGACTGACAGCAGGTGGAATGTGGCGTTCTCGCTGCTGCAGGTTTGGACATAAAAAGAGCTGTAGGCCTGACTGAATACCACTGTGTGTTATTTCCCCTACAGCTGATTCTTATCTTCTAAATACTGTACATATGATCTTCCTTCTCATGTTCAACTCTAGCTTGGCAAGTAATAAAAGCCTTTAGTTAAATTCATTTTTAAAGTCCATTTATCTCCACCCATCCTAAACACCACCTCATAACACCTTAACAGATTACTAAGAGTGAATTTATCCCATAGATTTAGCAATACTCCATTCTATAATCTTAGATTGATTAAAATAAATTCACTAAAGATTCTCTCTATATATTAAATTCAATTGTTAAATTTATTTTAGCAATTATAATTAAGGTTTTTAGCTTGTCCCTCAATTTTTGTGTTCACCCTGTAATTTGACTACTTTCCCTTTAAATGTAACTTGGAAAAATGTAATTACATCATATCATAAAGCTGTCATCACTGGGAAAACAACTTGGGGAAGTGAGTGAGATCCTCTATTATTTTAATTGTCTATTTTTTTTTATTTATCTTTCAGATTTGATATGGTCAACCACCATAAATGGAAAAAGTTAGTAGAAGAATCATAGTTTCAAAATTACAATATTAAATACCATGCCATTCTTAATCAGATAAACATTCTATGTGAGCTTCTTTTTGCTCAGACGTGGTGCAGTGGCTGATTTTAGGTCAGAATGTCCACTCTCTTAGTGTCAACCCTATTAAATCAGTGGACACTGAGAGTGTTCATCTTGATGTGAAAGTAATTTATGTTTAAAATTGAAGAAGTAGTGAATTTAAAGTTATTTGGCAATGATTTAAGTAATGTTTCCCATCTAAATCCAGTTCAAACTAAAGTAACTGTTCATATGTGAAAGATAGGAAATCATCCATCCATTCTTTTTACCACTTGTCCACCCTGTTATAGTTTTATCCATTCTGTTATCACTTTGTTCACCCTGTGTGTCCACCCTGTTTTACAATAATTTCATAAAATCAGTAAAAGAACATATTATTAATTCAGTGACAATGAAAATTTACTGGAGTATCAATAATGCAGTACTTTAGAAACTAAAAAACGCAAAAAACTTTTAGGCATTAGTATCTGAAAATGAAAAATGTATAATGATGCGTTTGGGGAGAGAGTATGTACAATTCATGCACAATATTTATATTTTCGGATATTTTATTAACTGATATGCTTTTAAAGGGACAAAGGTACACGAGTTGTCTAAGATAACACAGTGCTCATAAATTAAAATCATAAGCATTTGTCCCTAACAGGGTGGACATTTTTGATCTTCCATTTCATTTATTTTGTTTAATAAATGGTTACAACCCAAGCTTAACCCAAAGTGATTTTTCAAATGTTTTACATCGCCCAACATTACTACATGAAAATTTCTTTTAAAAACTGAGTTTGATTTTCTACATTATATGATGGCCAAAAGCCACTGAAGAGACATGTTTACTTCGTGTCTCTGCACGCCAGCAGAGGATTTATGCTCTATTTTATCTCACAAATGTTGCAGGTCACAACTCTTTCTCTCTCTTTTTTTCTTTACAGATTCCACTTGCAGGATGACTAGTTTTTTTGTGGTCTTAAACACCTGCAGGTTTGAGGCTTTTCAAGTTTGAAAAGTAACCACCTCATGCAGGAAGTGCAAAGTGACTGCAGCCTGCTCTGCATTGAAACAAGGTTCGTTCGTGACAGATGCACAGGTTATCAAAGGTCAATGCGAGTCAGGTCCCCCTCAGCACAAGAAGGGCAGAACATCGGAACATCCTGAAATAGCCCAGTGAACAAGTGTCTTGTCCTCCTGAGATCCAGAAATAAAGTTTTGGATTTGACAAAAAATACAATGGGATACTACTACTGAAAATGCTTCTATTTAGCATTTTCGAATTGAACACATTTTCATCGCAAATTATATTATCAAAAAATTCTAAACTGTAAGAGTCTATTTACACTAAAGGCATGTTTACATGATAGCGATGTACTAAAAACAGACGATCCCCGTTCACATGAATCTGCGAAAATGCCTAAAAAGGCTGTATTATGCATGTCAGGCCAGTGGATGGAGATGTCTGCTTTGTCAAGAAACACCCGGTGAACATGCGTGAACATGTAATACGCATGCGCTTGACGTCATCGTTTTCAGAGATTCACGTTTTGTTGTTTACATGAAGACAAAGGAATCCTTTTCAAAACCTTGCACTTTGAACCCAGTTTTCAAAAGCTTGCGTTTTCAAGTGTAAATGAACTGCTAAAACACAGTTGAAAATGGGATAGTGTAAACATACCCTAAGTGCAAATAGCCTGCCTTGTTGGCGGAGGCTATTTACTCTACTCACACTAGGCGCTCTAAACCGTGCCCGAGTGCAATTGACTCCCAAAGCCCGGTTCTTTTGACAAGTGTGAGCGCTCCGTTCCGTGCTCGGGCGCGGTTCGTTTGGCCGGCCCTGGCCTGCTTGGAAGAGGTGGGCCAGAGCGCGGTTCGGTTGGGCTCAGGCGCGGATCGCATGCAGTGTGAGCGCTAACCGTGCCGGAGCACGGAACAGCTGTGCGCTACTATGCGCTATTATGATAGCAAACACCAAACTATTACAACTTGGATACAGTTTTTGATTTAAAAAAGTATATCTAGGTTTATATAACGGCCCTGTTTCTCACTTTATTGATGAACATGAATAGTTTTTTAGTAAAGCTGCAAATTCCTCCATCAAAGTCTGCCTCCGTAATAATCTTCTGATACGTAAAAATCGCTATTGTGAAAATCGCTTCGCGGCATAAATGATACATTGATTTGGCAGTCTATTAGCGAAAGTGCTTTTCTTCCTGTCTTTTTCAAAACAAAAAGTTGCATCATGAATGACGTAAGCATGCTCCGGCCCGGTTAGTTAAAGGATTAGTTCACTTTTAAATAAACTTTTCACGAGTTCACACTTGCATATAATTTATAGAGTAAATTTAATAGCGTATTTGGCGTGCTGTCCGGGGGGAGGGCTTCGAGCTCGGACTACAGCCCGAACCCAGAGTACCCCCCGTATGTAAGTGGTTTTGAACTTAAAAAGGAAAAAGAGCAAAATGTGGAGAAGGGGTGGTGGAGGGATGCCGAAAATCTGTCAATGCAGTGGAGGTAAGAAGGCTGCGTATATATACCTACTTTGTTGATTAGCTGAGTACTTTCCACCTGTGTCAATTATCTGACATGTTCCTCCCGAACCTCGTTTAGTAAAACAGCATTTGTTGATAATTTACTCACCCCCATGTCATCCAAGATGTCCATGTCTTTCTTTCTTCAGTCGAAAATAAATTAAGGTTTTTGATGCAAACATTCCAGGATTTTTCTCATAGACTCAATGGACCCCAAATGGTTCAAGGTCCAAATGAAAGTTTCAGTGCAGCTTAAAAGGGCTTTAAACGATACCAGATGATACCAGAGGTTGAATAAGGGTCTTATCTAGCGAAACGATCAGTCTTTTTTTTTTTAATTTAAAAGTTTAAGTTTTATAAGCACAAATGTTCACCTTTCTCCGTTCTGTGATATGTGTACATGACGTCACGTAATACGCAATTATGTTGAAAAGCTCACGCTTGTCGTAGGCGGAAGTACCGAGTCGTTGTTGAAACGTGCACATACTAAGTCAAACGCCGTTTATAAAAAAGGGAGTTAAAAGGTAAAACAACGATGTCGGACGATTTTCAATCCTCTTTCCGCTCAATTGAAAACACTGACTTGGTACTTCCGCCTATGACAAGCGTGACCTTTTCAACGTAATTGCTTATTACGTGACGTCACGTACACATATCACAGACCAGAGCAAGGTGAACATTTGTGCATATAAAACTTAAACTTTTAAATTATTTTTAAATGACCGATTGTTTCGTTAGATAAGACCCTTATTCATCGTCTGGTATGGTTAAAGCCCTTTTAAGCTGCACTGAAACTGTCATTTGGACCTTGAACCGTTTGGGGTCCATTGAGTCTATTAGAAGGAGAAAAATCCTGGAATGTTTGCATCAAAAACCTTAATTTATTTTCGACTGAAGAAAGAAAGACATGGACATCTTGGATGACATGGGGGTGAGTAAATTATCAGCAAAAGTTTATTTAAAAGTGAACTAATCCTTTAAGTGCAATGTGAGTGCAGGCCAGCGGGCGAGTGGGGAGGGGGGACAGTTGCGCTCGGGCACAACTACTCCTTTTTCCTATTACATATCAGATCAGAAAGGCATTTATTTTCAATAAAAATGAAGAATATATTTGAAAAGTGGAAATAAAGTGTCTAATAAAGTGTTTAGGGGAAGGTGTAGGGAGGGCTTTATTGTCCCAATAAGCGACATCAATTTAATAATTTTAATAAATATTATAATTTACACTATATTATTGTATAACGTTTAATGTACAACAGCACTGAGGTGCAAAATCTGCCACTATTTATAAGTAGCATCTAACTATAAATCTAAATAGAATCTATTAAGAGTAAATAGCCGCTGCCAAAACTATTTGGTATTTAATGTCAGCAGCACTAAAGCTGAAGAAAGAAAAGAATGTTTCTAGATCCCTGGAGGTCATTCAATCTGGCAATCATGTCTCAAAGCCATCATGACTCATACACCCCCGAAAAGCAGGGAGCTTTGCAGCAGAGATTTGTCATAAGGGCCACACACAGAAACCATTTCTCATAAACAAACATTCAGCCATAATAAGCATCTATATTATCTCTATATTCACCTTCGCTTGTACTCATCCCTCTCCCTTTTGATTTTGGCCAGGACGTTGTAAAGTGCTCTGATCTCTGGGGTGATGGTGTCTATCTGGACACCCACGCCGTCCGGGTGGACCCACGATACTCCGGGACTGGTGACCCGAGTCTCTGACCCGCTTCCCAGTTTACGAGTGTGGTTGTAGGACCAGATAGTGCCCGGGAGGAAGCGAGGAGGAGGGTTGGGAGACGTCCCGATGCCAACGCTGCTCACTTGTGGAGTATTATTAGAGTTGTTAGTGTTGGCCGAGGCGGGTTCGGTGGTGGGTGTTGACAGACTAACCGTGATGGTTGGGTTTCTGTTGGTGTTTGGGTTGGTTGTGGTCTTGTCGTCAACTTTATTGGGCTCAAGATTGAGGACAGTCGTAAGAGAAGGCATAAACAACGTAGTGGGTCTTTTGGCAGAGTTGTTAGTGTTTTGGAAGGACAGAGACCCAGGCCGGACAGCAATAGGCCCAATAAACCCGGTCTGGACACCAATTTCTTTGGTCTTTCCATCTTCCACGCCTCCACCCGCATTATTGCTGTTTAAAGCCTGCTGAAGCTGTAACTCCAATATCTTATTGCGTCTCTCCAGTTCATGCACTTTAGCCAGAAAGCATCGGAACCGCAGATTGAGGGTCTTCAGGACGCTTATATTTGATCCCAGGTCGTTCCTCAATGCCATGGCTGTGGGTGGAGGAGGTTGGGACCAGTGGAGGGATGGACTGAAGTGCAGGTAAGAGGATGCCGTAAGGTCAAGTGCGGTTTGGGGGACGCCAGCAGGGCCGGAATGTTCTCCGAGGAAAAAAGAGGAAGGGTCAGGAGCTCCAAGGACAGCAGCCTCAGGGAGTAAACCGGAGGGAGAATCGGGATGACCGGGTCCTTCTGGATTCTGATGCTGTTGGTGCTGCTGCTGCTGATGATGATGATGGAGGGGAGAATTCATGCTACGGTACGGAAAACTGAAGCGCTGCAGATCTGGCATGAACACCAGCTATGTCTGACTCCAAAAGTCTGACGTAAAAAACAATTAACGGCTTGATTTCAAAGGTCAATAGTGTTTAGCGACCCAGTGACACGGCAATGTCCACATTTAACTCGTTAAAGCCTTATGCAACGAGATAAGAGTATTATAGCTTGCGCGTGAATGCTGAGTAAGGATGAGACGCTGATGGAGATGAAGCGACTCTCACTGCAGCAAACGAGAAAAGCGTCAAATGTAGTAATTAGCCTACAGAAGCATGCAATACAACTACACTAACAAGCAACGTATATTGTAAAAACGTTAACGAAATAGATTTAAAATAGGTCCAAACGAAAGTCTTGCGGCTTCCCTGCCTGGAAACCTGAATACATTTGAGCCTTCGAGTCTCTCTGCAGCGCTTCAGTGCGGATAGCCTAGTACCGTAATATCAGCAGTATCTGTCGCATTGTGTCTGTTTACTTGAATATTTTCGTGCCGGAATATAATGTTTTGTAGATGACATTACGGAAAATTATATTTAAATATAATATATCACTGTTTGAAAACGAACAACAGCTATCTGTGTGCTATTCCCCTTCTGTGTTTGCCGTAGAGGGGCACTTACGGTAACAAACATATTACCTCATGCATCATAATAACAAAGCAACACTGACGTCACAAATCTGCAACAAATATCCATTGTACTTCTTTGGGTCTTATAGGGCTTCTTATTTCAGATTTTCTTTATTATTATTTATTTGCAAGCTACAAAATAAACATATCAAAGTATTTTCATAATTGCACATTTTATTTACATTTCACATTTATTCAGAAATAGTATTTTGCAATACTTTGGACTGGATAGTACTCTCTAAATATGTAAAAACATAAATACATTATGTAAATTCATAAAATATTTGGTTACACAAAAGATTCATAAATAAATAAATACACTGGATTCAATAATAGGCTAAACATACAAAGGATAAAATAAATATGAAAATACGTATGTGAATTTGGGTTGATTGAGACACTTTTCCCAGTCTTCTCAATGGCAAAAACTGTTCCATTCAACCTAAATGGAACATGTGTCAAAGAACCAGTGTAAAACTGAATGGGTGCATTAGTGTGTAAAATCGCACACTGGATGACACTTATAGGAAAATAAACTAATATTTTAACTAAAACAGAGATACTTTAAGCTAATTAACAGCTTTAACTGCTTCTGTCTTAGATATCAGCAAGGCATCCCTCCCGTCAACAAGCTGCTAGAGGTGGATTCTCAAAATCATGTTTTGTCTCTCTCTCCACCTCCTTCCCTCTCTCTCTTTCTAAGTTGACCTGTGTATCTAAGTTTGTAGTATCTAAGGTTGCCCACCCGACTGACGCATTGTCCTGACAGGACCCTCTCTTCCCTCTACTTTTCCGTGAGGAGTTTTTTTTCACGCGCTCCGCAGATGGCTGGCTAGTGGGTGTGCTTCTTCTTCTCCAGCTGTAAATATAAGATAGAGTGACACTTCCACGATGCCCTGCATGTGTGGAAAATACAGAGATAGAAAGAGAAGTGTGAGAAAAATACAGAGAAATTAAAATAAAACAAAAAAAATGATAAAGATAGATAGATAGATAGATAGATAGATAGATAGATAGATAGATAGATAGATAGATAGATTTAGTTCCTGACCATCAGAATCACTTCCATCTGTACTCCTTCCTCTCCTTCTCTCTCCATCTTTTCCTCTCAAGCACAGCAGATCATAGACATCCTCCCTGAAGTCACGATTCATGATCTGGTAGATGAAGGGGTTTATCATGCAGTGGGACTTGGCCAAAAGAGCAGGGATGAGCGAGACCTCTGGCTTCAGGATGGACACAAGATGTGACCGGTGTTCATCCAATCCTGCATGTGCAGAACCCACAGTTGAACTGGATCCATGATGCCCTACTGAATGGGAACGATCTGAAGTCATGTTCCTCCAGGTACCAAAAGCATCTCCGAAGTTTTCTGAAGAGGTCCAATTAACGAGAAAGGGAAACCCAAAGACGTCAGAGAAGCCTCCACCATGGCCGACAGCTGCTCCTGATGTTCCGCCCGGAAGAACCGCTCCACCGTCTTCCCCAAGGTGCTCTTCTCTGGCAGTCAAAGCAGAGTAGAGGGAAACTATCGCATAGGGAGTCCAGGCAATCAGAAATGAGGAACACACCACTGCTGCTATCTGCAATAGAGAGTTTCAGGAACTGTACACTGTTATATCAGAAACAAATGACAAATTGTGTGAATCATGAAAAAGAGAAATTTGGAAAAAAATGTTGAGGTAAAAGCAGGGCCAGAATCAGGGGGGGGGGGCATCTCAAACGGGGACAATAAGGTCCCCTATGAGATCAGCAGGGCTATTTATATATATTTTTTTTATTCACTTTTTTTTTTTAGATGGCATTTTCAATTTTTCCCATTTGTTTAATTTAGTTCCTTTATATCACAGTCATTTATCCATCTATCTTTTTTTGTGTGTGAACAATATCAACCACCACACTTTCATGGCATTTCATAACATTTTGCCGAATTGGTGATGAATTCATAGGAATCCGTACAATGTCATTCGTACATTTTTGTACGGCCTGCTTACACACCACTGAGGGTTAGGTTTAGGGGTGGACCTTCATAATTTTTTTTTTCTCTCAAACATTTTTGTTTTCATACTAATCGAATATACAAATTCTTACAAAATTGCCCACTTGTGAAATAGTTACGTTAAATAGTTATGTCTGAAAAGAGGATCCTTTCCAAATGCATTATGGGTGATCAGTTAGAGCTTGTACCTTTGTCAGCCGAAGATCTTTGCTGTTGTGAGTGACACTGGATGAAGGGATTGAAGCCAATATCCGGCCAGAACGATACACCTGAAATCACACAGTACTATAGCAACCCTTCAATTCACCTTAATGGTTCTTCAGTCAACATTGGGATTAAACTGTCACATAACAATTGATCGTAAAAATCTAATTTTTATATCAGAATGAGGTCAAATGAGCTCGGCATGCTTCCTTATTAATATTGATAATTCTCACCCTAAAGAGGATGGCAAGGTACGAAGCGATGATAGTGAGGGTGGGAACTCCGAAGCAGAGTGACAGGATCAGGAAAATATAGACTTTATCATTGAGTGAAGACTTCATCCTCCACCTGTGGCCACAGGAAGCAATGCATGAACACATCAACACACATTTTCTGTGCTGTGGGCATGTTCCGCTGGTTTGTAGGTAAAATAACTTTAAGCTGCTTAAAAGTGAAAGCCTTCTGAAAGCCCTTGAGAATGCCCTCTGAACACACCAACAAATCACGGGGAAATAGGTTAGCAACCCAGTTTTACTAATGTGTGTGGTTCATTACCAGTTTATGGTGCAGCTGGTTCCAAACGGTTCCGGGCCATAACTACCAAAGCCAAATACAGGAAGTAAGGCCCAGAACAATGTATAGATCCACACTAGAGCGACAGACAGAGAGGCATGTCTTCTTTCAATCCACTGACCTGAGACAAAGGAAAAGGTACATTAGTAAACATCTAAAAGCTTGCTTGATGGCTCCATAGTTGCTGCAAAGGACTAAAATGTATTATTGTATCGATTGTCACAGCCTGAGACTGTTAGCTGAAAGAAAGATGCGCAGTCCATCCGAAATAGAGATCTATGTTTTGAATATGCATTTATGACAACTATAATCTCTGTTTTGATTTTGTGCAATGGCATTCTATACTTTTAAGTAGGGAGGCAAATTGTAATTATGGTAATTGTATTGTAATACATTTCTTCAATCAGCTTAAGTGATCTAATTTTCTCAGCATATGCTCTGTTCTCTCTCTGTCTGAGAAAAATAAGTGCTGTTGAATGATATTTTTCATTGTGGACAAATAAAAGAGGTCTCAGATTATGCTGGGTGATAACACAATTTGTTTTTTTGTACAATAAGGACAACTAAATTCTACTTTCGTCCTGCTGTGGAAAGCAATACCCCTGAACGGTGTGGGCCGCCCTGGCCTCCAGAACTGTGTGTGCCATCCAGGTCTCCTGAACTTCGTGTTCCGCCCTGGTCTGTCCCTCCTGTCCCTCCCGTCCTTCCCTGGTCTGTCCCTATCATCACTCCCTGGTCTGTACCTCCCGTCCCACCGTGGTTTGTTCCTCCCATCCCACCCTGGTCTGTTCCTCCCGTTCCATCCTGTTCTGTCCCTACCGTCCCCCCCAGTCCCCATCCCACTTTCACTCTGCGTTCCTGACCCTCCCCCGTTCCGTCGCCACTTCACCTCCCTCAGGGACTGTTTCTGGAGCGTCTGGAAGCCGCTCCTTTAAGGGGAGAGGGGGTAATGTCAAATCTGTTCTGTGGCTGGCACTCTGTGGGACTTTTATGTTGAAGGTTATCTGTGCAGTGTCTCTGTGTTCTTTTCTGTGTCCTGGTTCCTGTGAAGTTTTTGTAGTTCTTGTAGTTTTTCATGTTGATTAGTCTCCCCAGGTGTTACCCCTTGTTATCTTGTTTAACTGGTTTCCCTGTGTATATATAGACCATGTTTTCTCTGGTTCTCTGTCGGTCGTTGTTTAATGTATGAAGGTGTACGCTGTTCCTTGTTCTCCGTGGTTTTGCTCCTGATTTTTGGTCTTTGTTGTTTTTTTCCCAATATTAAATTCTCCTGCTTTTGGATCCTGCAACACTGCCTGCCGTCTGTTTATTCACGATTCCATGACACACGGCTCCTGGGAGTTAATAAAGGCCTTCTGAAGCAAATTTGCCATTTATAATACTTGAAAGATCCAGGACATTTGATATAACTCAGATTGTATTTGTCAGATTTTTGGGTGAACTATCCCTTTAGCTGTCTCAGTGATGTACAAGAATTCAAAACATAATGTACAAAACTGATGTACAAAATTAAAACAAAATGAGAATTACCATATCGAACGCTACAGATCTTGAAGCAGCGGTCGAGGGAGATAAGGCAGGTGGTGATGAGAGACCCAATACCAAAAACAAAGCCCTGAAGCCCATACCACATACATCCTGTTTCCCCAAAAATCCATGCATGTGACAGACTAAGAGAGACAAATAGGGGAAGAAGAAGGAAAAAAAAAAAACACATTTTAGAGCACTAAAAATCCTGAGCACAGCAAATCTAAAAATATCCTGAAGAACTCTACACAATAAATATGCTCACATTCAGCAGATCTATGTTTATTTTCTCTAAGACTATACTTTATCAGTTTCTTATAAACTGTGGTTCTGGTGTATATAAGTCCACAAGCCAAAAAGTCAAGCATGACGATGATGATTTGAATCCACACACTGTATTGACCCAAGAATGTAGAATTTAGATTTCTCTTCTTTTTTCTTCACAGATGCATTTATCTATCTTCCTTTACCTGAGGGTATGTTTTGGTGGTTTGTGGGAGGAAAAAAATACTTTCAGCTACATAAAAGTGAAACCCTTTTTGGCCCCTTGAGAATCCACTCCAGATTCCAAAGTGCTGGCTCAAAATTTCAGAGGATTTTTGTTTTCTTTCCCTCAAAAATCTAATCCTGTCATTCAGATAAGTATAAAGACATGAATTAAATAAAGCAATACTACAAAATAAAGCAAAACTGATTCGAGATCACATTTAAAGTGTTTTCCCCTGACCAAATGTCCCTTTTTAATCCTCTCTAAAGTCAAATCAGATCAATATTATTCCTTGCGTAGATGTTCTACGTTATGTAATAGCATCATCAATGGCTTATATCTGGACTGTCAATCTTCTTTTTTAACCAACACAATACTTTGCCCTTGACTAACACACACACTCCAGAAACTAATGAGGGATAATAACAAGAGCGAATGATGCATGCCATAGACTAATACAGGCTTTAGCAAAGAGAGCTTTTATACTTGCAATGTACACTATTGCCATGCCAAGCAAACTTATTGAAATCCTTAAAAATATATGTTAAAAATGATGCTCTATGTAAACATCCCATCTAAAATTGCAGCCAGTACAGTGGTGGTACCTTGAGATGATGATACACGGCGCCCCCAGCAGGCTGTAGCCAAAATCACAAACGGCCAGATTGATTGTCATCAGCTCGTGCGCTCTGAGCTTCTTTCTCCTCTGACCGTAAACCACCAAAACTAGCCCATTCCCAAGCACCGACACCACGCCTGGGACAGAAATGCATATCAAAGTGTCAACTGTCATCTATACAAACAAAAGTTCTGTTATATTTAAGGTAATCAAAAAAGCCAGAAATGTCACTATAAATTAAATCGATCATTTTTGTTTAATGGGACAATATATGCAATTTTACAGTAAGGTTTTTAAAAGTAATATATAGGCATGTATGTAGGAAGATACCTTGTAGAAAACCAATTAACCGTTTTTTTAGTATATAGTTACTTTGCATTACTTGTCCAATTTCTTTATTCTATTTATTTTATTTTTTATTGCAGTGAGCTAAAATATATTGTGAGCTAAAAAGCATTGATTGTTAAATGTTTTGTAGCTTTGTGGAATATAAATAATGTGAATAAAATACTTAGCATTACTTGTCCTATAAAATTGTATTTATTTATTTCTTGTGAGCAAAAACTATAGTTAAATTTTTAAATGGTTTGTAACTTTGTTGAATATAAATAATATGAATTTAAAAATATATATAGGCTAACTAAACAAAACATGATATATGTCAAGTATTACCATCTATTGATACACATATTTGAAAGTGCCCCTATTATGATTTTTTTGTATTATTTTGCATAATTTCCAGCCCATGGTCTTTAATGACTGCCCCTTTTTAATAGTGGTTTTGCTAAATTTGCTAAACCTTGCTTAATTAAACAATAATAATATTCAAGATACACTATATTGCCAATATTATTGGGACACCCCTCCGAATCATTGAATTCATGTGTTCCAATCACTTCCATGGCCACAGGTGTATAAAATCAAGCACCTAGACAGTCAGACGCTTCTACAAACATTTGTGAAAGAATGGGTCGCTCTCAGGAGCTCCGTGAATTCAAGCGTGATACCGTGATAGGTTGCCATCTGTGCAATAAGTCCATTCGTGAAATTTCTTCACTACTAAATATTCCACGGTCAACTGTTAATGGAATTATAACAAAGTGGAAGCAATTGGGAACAACAGCAACTCAGCCATGAAGTGGTAGGCCACGTAAAAGAGAGCTTCATGGAATGGGTTTCCATGGCTGAGCAGCTGCATCCAACCAATAATCTTCCAGTGAAAGGAACTCTTAATGATTGAGCATACCAAGACATTTTAGACAATTTCATGCTCCCAAATTTGTGGGAACAGTTTTGGGATGGCCCTTTCCTGTTCCAACATGGCTGCGCACCAGTGCACAAAGCAAGGTCCATAAAGACATAGATGAGCGAGTTTGGTGTGGAGGAACTTGACTGGCCTGCACAGAGTCCTGAACTCAACCCAATAGAACATCTTAGGGATGAATTAGAGCGGAGATTGCGAGCCAGGCCTTCTCATCCGACTATCAGTGCCTGACCTCACAAATGCGCTTCTAGAAGATTGGTCAAAAATTCCCATAAACACACTCCTTAACCTTGTGGAAACCCTTCCCAGAAGAGTTAAAGCTGTTATAGCTGCAAAGGGTGGGCCAACTCCATATTAAACACTACGGATTAAGAATGGGATGTCATTAAAGTTCATGTGCATGTAAAGGCAGATGTCCCAAAACTTTTGGCAATATAATGTATCTTCAAAAATAATAATGAAGCATTAATAATGATATAAAAACAGATAACTGACCCGTGATGATGAGGAAGATGGCTATGCTGAGGTCAGTGGATGAAGAGAGTTGTGAGCGGAAGGCATGAGGGATGGAGGATGGGACAGAGACAGACCCCATCCATGAGCCATTCACTCTCTTAGACATGAACTATTAACAGAGACATAGAAAGGAAAAGACAGAAACATAATAAGATGCTGCTCTGCCTTACTAACATGCTGGAAAATCAAACAAATCTGGAAAAAGTAAAGTTGCATATTCAAACATAAGTATTAAAGCTCATGTTCTGTTAACAGTGCCTTCACTGGTTGTATGTTTGGGACCTTCAGACCAAAAGGATTTTTGTGTAAAAATAATGGTATTTAAAATGAACCTGTTTTTCGCTTTCAATTCATTTAAATATTGTATAATACATGACAAATATTGACAAATTATCGAAGCATTAACCCATGACCTATGTGTGGGTCAAATATGGACAAACCCAACCGTTGGTTTTAAATTAACCTATAGGTTTAAAGGTCATATTTGTGTTTGTCCATATTTGACACAAACACGCATTTTCTATGTTTTTATGTTATCAAATTATTCGAAAAACTGACAACCTAAAATGTTATACTTCAATGTTAGAGATGAAACAAAAGCATAAGGTTTAAATAACCAAGAAAATCTAACTCAATGAAAAATACTCAATTTAAAACGGTAGCATTTTACAGTAATTTTTTATGACATTAGATAATTCATTAGATATCATAAACTAATTAACTAACAAGTAGCAATATTTTTTTTGTTAGATATTATATTAAAATATTTTATTTATAATTATACTTTTGATCACTGTTAGTTCATAGTACACAACTTTTCATTTTAAAAATGTCTTATTAATATTAGAATTGAATATTAACTGATAAGCTGTAAACGTACTGTTCATTGTTAATGTTAACTATTGCAATAAATAGTGTTGGTGTATAGCTTTTTGTATACTGTTACCAAAATCATTCTCACTTAGAAAATATTCATGGAGGAAAACAGGGGGAACATATGAACAAGAAGGAAACAAACAGGAATGATAAAAAATATAACAAATTGTGTTAGTGTTATTTCACTGAAGCTTTCTGTCCAACATAACTCAGCTTTAAAATGTCAAATAAACTATGGTTACTAACAGAGGCACATCTGAGCAAAGAAGGTGAACAAGTTTTTTACTCACCTTTCTCTTTGTCAGTCCACCTCTTCTGTGTTTATCTCTCTGTCTTTTCCAGTCTGCCACTCTCAGTTAATCTCAAAGTGAAATGCTCGCTTTTCAGTCTTAAGCCTCTTTTTGTTTCTGTTGCTCTCTGTTTATACGGGAGGAGCGAATCAATTTCGCTGTGGTCAATCTGGCAGAGGACCATCAGGATTCAACAGTAACCCTCCCATCCTTTTGAACACCCCCCGCCTCCCTCTTCATGCGCACCTCTACCTTCCTCTCATCCCTCTTTCACACTTTACCTCTATGATT
Source organism: Gobiocypris rarus (assembly GCA_023029165.1). Taxonomy (NCBI): domain Eukaryota; kingdom Metazoa; phylum Chordata; class Actinopteri; order Cypriniformes; family Gobionidae; genus Gobiocypris; species Gobiocypris rarus. The sequence goes on along the minus strand of CM040926.1, from coordinate 15,316,340 downwards.
AGAGAATACCACAGATGGAAGTTAGTTTTTATAGACAACGAGAGCCATGAATGATGTTTTAGTGAGATGAAATAACATCACAGCAGACACGGCACTTGTTGGTGCTATAAGATTAATAGAGCAGTGGCATAATCTGTGTATGTGAGCGAGAGAGAGAGAGATAGAGAGAGGGGGAGGAATTGCATATGGAAGAGTAAATGTGCAAGTATTACAGCCATCTGAACTATAAGCAACTAAAGTATATTAATCCTCTGTCTGCATTCCTATCAAAAGAATTGGACAGCTTTAAAGTGCATAGGCCTACACGCATGCACGCGCACACTCACACACAAATGCACAAGGATGAGCAGCACCATAAATCCCACAATCCTAGAATGTCTTAAGGGTAAATCATGAGTCATATGCAACTACATCAATACAATATTAATTTTGTCATACGATGATTGTTTGGACATAGCATTGTAAACAACTATTTGAAATTGCATTATTTTCGAAAATGTCAACTCTAATATGATGCATGGTTAATAATGTTATGCACTCTTGAGTGATAAAGTCTAAAGCTGTTGTTTTTTTCCCCCCTACAGCTCCATGCTCATCATGGTAAATATGTGCCATGCTAATACAATGCATTAATGTTGAAACGTCTATTGGTCTTCTGACTCCCACATCAATAACTTTGATAGACATATTTCATAAAGGTCCATCGGGTGAAATAATGGCATGTCTATGTCAGGGTGCATTATTCATGGAAAACTACCCCCAATGCACAAATGGACAGAGTATTGAACTAATGGAGTGTGTCAGGGAGAAAAAGAGAATGCAACAGAGTGCTTGAATGAGTGCATGAGAGCAGGGAAATTGTATTTATGTAAAAACAGAAAGCGGTTAGAATATTTTAAAATCATTAACCATCAGACCAGGTCTAATAAAACTTACCTGCATAGATCTCATGAATGATGAAGCCATTTTAAAATGGACTAAATCATGAGCATTTCACTGGGGTTAACAGTGAAAGTTAATCTTTTTTTAGTATTATTATTATTTTTTTCTCATGTTCTACATGTATAAACCTTGGTAAATGTTGTAATTTACGGTGTCCATATTGACTGGACGAATGGAACACGTGACCAGGAGGTTTGGGCTTGTATTTTCAATCATACCAGGAGAGATAAGTAGCTATTACAATAACTTTTCTTTTTTTTTAATAAGCACGCCCTGTATTTAAAGGGGTGATGAACTGAGAAATCAACTTTCCCTTGAGCCTTTGATATATTTTGATATATATCATGGTAATATAGGAATTTCCTGTAATTTTCAATACTTCCTTGTTAGCCAAAAAAAAGCTTTTATTGACACCAGGCCCAGCAAATGACAGCTCTCAAATATACAGGTCCTTCTCAAAAAAATAGCATATTGTGATAAAAGTTCATTATTTTCCATAATGTAATGATAAAAAATAAACTTTCATATATTTTAGATTCATTGCACACCAACTGAAATATTTCAGGTCTTTAATTGTTTTAATACTGATGATTTTGGCATACAGTTCATGAAAACCTCAAATCTAAAAAAATTAGCATATCATGAAAAGGTTCTCTAAACGAGCTATTAACCTAATCATCTGAATCAACTAATTAACTCTAAACACCTGCAAAAGATTCCTGAGGCTTTTAAAAACTCCCAGCCTGGTTCATTACTCAAAACCACAATCATGGGTAAGACTGCTGACCTGACTGCTGTCCAGAAGGCCATCATTGACACCCTCAAGCGAGAGGGTAAGACACAGAAAGAAATTCCTGAACGAATAGGCTGTTCCCAGAGTGCTGTATCAAGACACCTCAGTGGGAAGGAAAAAGTGTGGCAAAAAACGCTGCACAACGAGAAGAGGTGATTTTGCATGTCATTCGGAAATCAAGGTGCCAGTGTCTGGAGGAAGACTGGGGAGAAGGAAATGCCAAAATGCCTGAAGTCCAGTGTCAAGTACCCACAGTCAGTGATGGTCTGGGGTGCCATGTCAGCTGCTGGAGTTGGTCCACTGTGTTTTATCAAGGGCAGGGTCAATGCAGCTAGCTATCAGGAGATTTGGGAGCACTTCATGCTTCCATCTGCTGAAACGCTTTATGGAGAGGAAGATTTCGTTTTTCAGCACAACCTGGCACCTGCTCACAGTGCCAAAACCACTGGTAAATGGTTTACTGACCATGGTATTACAGTGGTCAATTGGCCTGCCAACTCTCCTGACCTGAACCCCATAGAGAATCTGTGGGATATTGTCAAGAGAAAGTTGAGAGACGCAAGACCCAACACTCTGGATGAGCTTAAGGCCGCTATCGAAGCATCCTGGGCCTCCATAACACCTCAGCAGTGCCACAGGCTGATTGCCTCCATGCCACGCCGCATTGAAGCAGTCATTTCTGCAAAAGGATTCCCCACCAAATATTGTGTGCATAACTGAACATAATTATTTGAAGGTTGACTTTTTTTGTATTAAAAACACTTTTCTTTTATTGGTCGGATGAAATATGCAAATTTTTTTGAGATAGGAATTCTGGGTTTTCATGAGCTGTATGCCAAAATCATCAGTATTAAAACAATAAAAGACCTGAAATATTTCAGTTGGTGTGCAATGAATCTAAAATATATGAAAGTTTATTTTTTATCATTACATTATGGAAAATAATGAACTTTTATCACAATATGCTATTTTTTTGAGAAGGACCTGTATTCTGATCAATGACGTAATAGAAGGGGGAAACACCGCCGCAGGTCAAGACGCAGGTCGATACTGGATTTGCAGACATATTGAGATTAAAACACAATGCTGTGCCTTCTATATTGGATCCGACAGGAATGGTGCAATACACTGGAGTAAAACATGTTTTTATATGTGATAGTATTGCATTGTTACAGATCGTTATGATTATGTGTACGTGTCTAGCAGAACATACCTTAGCACGCTGTCACAGGCTGGAGAATACTTTATTCGTTTGTTCATTGCGATTCGGGATCAGACTCGGACATGTATGGACCAGGGCTCGCAAAGCCCAATGTCCTGGGGCTATATGTTTCCCAGACATGCTACCCCCGTCGGCCTATAAGCCCGTCTGCAGGCCGGTGAATTTTTTATAGTGAAAACATTAATTTCTTGGTTTGCGTTGTTCACTCTCTTGACTTGATATTTGAAGAGCGTGCGCCCTCGCGTGTGTATGCGGTTCACGCCTATATCCACCGATTGGGCGGGCCAAGTAATAACAAAATAAATCAATCGCGGGCGGATGAGAGATAAATCATTGTGTTTGTTTGATAAACACGGAGCCCTGTGAGAGAATCTTTCCGGTTGCCGCTTTCAAAACAATCTCTCAAGTGAACTGACAGGGGAGTAGAAGCTCATTAAATATGCAAATCTTATCCAATCCTAGCCGTGGGCGTTTACTTCCAAGTCTTCAGTGCGGCACGCCCATCGAAACCCAGCGTTTCTTGAGAGAGCCTCAAAACCATTGTAGAAAGCAGCCTATTACTTATTCATTATGATGTTTATGAATGTAAAAACCATGCGAACGTCATAAGCTGACCTCAGACAACAGTATCAATATTTTTTTTAAAAAAAAAGCCAGTTCATGACAACTTGCAATTTTGCCTTTTTTCATTAATGAGTAAATTAATTGAGTTCATTAATTAGTCAGGTAGTTTCTGATCGGTGCTCATTGTTATTGTTAATCAACAAAAAGAAGAAAAAAAATTGGATTCCAACAATATTGTTCCTCTGTGTTATCTCCTGGTTTGAATGGCCCTTGGGAATAAATAAAAAAACAAATCTCAAATGACTTCCCTATTCGGAAGCTTGTTTTCACCATGGAATACAAAAGGTAATTGTGACTTTTTCTCTGAATTGTGAAAAAGAAAAAAAAAGGAAATTGCAAGTTTCCCTGCAAGCAATTTTGTGTTTAAAGGACGTCTAATAGCCGTCCAAACACAGCCCTGACGTCTAGGCTGAAACGAGGCAAAATTTGGTCTGTCAGTGAAAACTGATGTCTAACCCATATAGCCCAAGAATAGAAGAAATGTAAAATAAATGAAACCAAACACCTTGTGATCACTGTGGACTTTGCTTACATGATGGAATATTATACATCTTGCAAGTTGGTTTGGCAAAAACATGTAACCAAGTTCAAGGTTATTTTGGCTATAAGTGGGTTACTCTTAGCCATAGTTAACCGAAACTGTAAAATAACGGCTATTGCTTGCCTTGTGAGGGAAAAAAAACAAGGAAATGGTCAATTACCTTTTTTTCCAGAGGTCAAGCTTCCATACAAAAGCTAAACAGCACGTGATTTTTCAGAAATTGTAGAAAGTGTATGAATATTTATTCAGGCAAGCGTTGGTCAGTTTACAATGGACCTTTTCACCGGAATTCTTAGAAGCAGAAGTCATAGTTGGGTGAATTTCTAGTGAACAAACTAAATATTTTTGCGTTCCCACTTATCATTAATAAATTCCATGATAGTTTTTATAACTTTCCACAAAAACTGAGAAATTAAGTTGGTCAGAAGAGATGTCTACCAAACAGTACAGTATGCAAGTTTTCCGTTTCCATTGGCAAAAGTTGTGAAAGTTACACTGATTCTGTACCATACCATTTTGACACCTTTCTGTTGGGGTACCTATAGCACCGTAGTCCAGTACTAAAGGGTGGAGCTAGACTCACTGCAGAACATTGATTAGTTGACAGAATCATCACTAGCACATGCTTAGCAGCTGTGTTTTTCGTTGCAGCCTTGGCTCAGTGTCTTTAGACAACAGCCACATGCCAAGCAGTAAACAAGCCGGATCAGAGTAAATGAAGACTACACGCCTACAGTGTCACAGCACACTTGCTCCAAATGTACATGCAGTCACCATTTTAAGATTCATATTGTGTAGGCCTATAAACAGACAATAATGGTATTGTCAGTTATTGTACTTTGAAACCATTTTTCAAAAGTCTGCATTTAAGTCAACCAAAATGTCATTAGCCAGATTAATAGCCAAAAACAAAGTTGTTTCATTGAAAACTGTTGTATAAAGGGTCAGTAAGGCAGTAGTGTTACCCAAATTTAATGCCAAGGCAGCTTTGTTTGGATATCCCACAGAGTGTAGACATTGGTTTAACCTTCCCAACCTGTGCTTACATGAGTTTTAAAAGGAGTCTCCTGTGACCACTTGCTTGGATTATGTGGAGGGAGAGATGGGGGTGTGAATGAGTTGGGGTGGAATGTTGCATGGAATTGTGAATAGTCTTGAACTTAATTTTGGTTTGATTATATAAAAATCAAAATCCCTTGGGCCATGACAAAGGTCTCCAGGAAAACCAATTAAAAGGCTGGTTTTCTTGAAAATAAACAGTGACAAATTTTAGAATGAGTGCTGACCCAAACGAGTCACTAGATCTATGAAAAGACAACAGCGTCCATCCATTTCTCACAAACAGGACTTTATTCCGTCACAGGTTTTCAGCAGACAGAAAAGCCTTTTTGAAGTCAATATCCATTTTTATACCTCACACAAAACAGAACAGAGCGTTTTCATATAAAAACATTGGTCTTCAAAGCAAGCATGTAATTTCTTTCCAGGCATGTGGAGCGAACATCCAACCAGATGAGAAAAGGTGGGTCACGTATCAAAAAGGGCAGAAAGGTCACATCTATTCCTTGGAGGACATGTGTGCCATCAGGTCACAAACACGGTTGCTGTACCCAAACTCATTGTCATACCTATGGAAGGAAGAGAATGGATTAGTCCCACTCAAGTACACAAGAAAAGGGTTTCCAAAAGCAGTTTCTTGTGCCTTTCAAGTGGAATCAAATACCTGAATTATGAGTTCACAGGACATGACTAAGTGAAGCTGTATTTATGCATTTAAGTGATAAAACTAAATTCCACATGATACAAGTTGCAGAGTTGGGTTACTGAAACGGGCTTGTTGATTTGAAATAGTGCAAAGGCACTGCTATAGAATATAGATCTCATAAGGGATCATGTACCTCTAGATTAGATCAAAATAAAACATGAATCAAAGCTGCTACTTGACAAATAATTGGACAATTTTGATTTGTGCACAAGACGAACACTTTAGGGATGTGTAGTCATACCACTAATTACACTGGTTTTCAACAATTACGGGAACATTAAATACTGATTGCAAAAACACTTAAAACTACCCATTTAACTTAGCATCTTTTATTGTACAAGACCTCCTGGAATTATGAATATGGTTTAAAAAAAAAAAAAAAAAAAGTAATTTTATTTTTTTAAATATGCACAACAGCATTTGTATGAAATGAGAGTCTGCTGATACCTAGAGGAGTGGTCCATTATACAGAACTGCTATTTACAGTCATTATTGGTGAATAGACCTTGCAGTGACACCCCAATCAGAATCAAGCACTTTAGAGAACAGCATAAAGGCCTAGCAATTCAAAGCAAGTCTGCATTGAATGAATGATTTTACATGCTGCATTTTATTCCTATGTAGTTATTTGGGTTCGGTCGAGATGTAAAAATTACTTATAGAGTCTAGAATTCATCACCACATGTCAGTAACGTATTCTAGATGCAGTTGAAGGTTGTATCTTACCATGTGACCAACTTGACAAAGTGATCGTTGAGGGCAATCCCAGCACCGGCATCAAAGATAGAGGAGCGACAATCCCCATTGAAGTCAGTGGACACAACCTGCACAGAAGTCAGTCAATATGCTGAAGACTTCAAAACCTTGACAACTTGACATGCATACCTGGTCCTCTGTGTATCCCAGGATGCCTTTCATGGGTCCATCAGCTGCAGCCTTGACCACTTTCTTGATGTCGTCATACTTGGCCTGTAGTCAGCAGGAGACATGAAAAGCCAACAGGTGTCAACTTGAGGTCATTTATCTTAAGCCATTTTAAGGTTTGGAAATAAACTCACAGGTTTCTCAAGGCGGACGGTCAGATCCACCACGGACACATTGGGGGTGGGAACACGGAAGGCCATGCCAGTAAGCTTGCTGAAACAGGAAGTAACAAACATCAGAATTGTCGCAGAAAGGGGAAGCAAAACCAAAAGCACAAATACCTAAACTTCCCCCAAACAGAACACTCCACTTTTGAGTAAATAAAATCACAAGACCTTTCTATGTACTGTAGATCAGTCAACTCTGACCTTTAAAAGTGTGGGCATGCAGATTGCGTTTGTGGAAGTGGGGTTTTAAAGTAAATTTGGGAAACAAATGAAATTGCAGTCTAAAAGATTTAAACGTCTCAGTCATGGGAAGGTGGCACTGACCCATTGAGCTCAGGAATGACTTTGCCCACAGCCTTCGCAGCCCCAGTGGAGGCTGGGATAATGTTCTGACCAGCACCACGGCCATCCCTCCACAGTTTCCCAGAGGGCCCGTCAACAGTTTTCTGTGTGGCTGTGATAGCATGAACAGTGCTCTGAAAGAAAAGTGGGAGAGTTACCGTTCTGGGAAACGATTATAAAGCTTATATTATAAGCTTTACTGGCATCCCATTTGTCAACAGATGCATTTTGATAAGAGCCAAATTAAGGAAAAGTGGAACAGCACAAATTGTCAGACGCAGCACAGCAGGTCTCAATCACTTAGGTCAAAAGGCTCTTTGGTGAGATTGAAAAGGCCATTTAATCTTACCATAAGACCTTCAACGATGACAAAGTTATCATTGATGACCTTGGCCAAGGGAGCCAGACAGTTGGTGGTGCAGGAGGCATTGCTAGAAAGAAAAAAAAAGACAGGTGGAATCAGTCACAAAGGACTTGAATCATTTAATGAAGTGCAGGGATTTTATCCATGTGAAAAGTTTGATCATGCTCAAGCTAAACTTTGTTTTAGTAGGCCCCCTACAGGATATATCCATGACTGCAGCACTCTGGCATAGCTCTGCCAGAAAAAAAAATCTAACTTGGGTGTTCTGTAATACACAGTTTAAACAATTGACAATCAAACATTAAATAAAAGAAAAAGCCAAGCAAGTTAAGACAAACAGGCACATTACATAACTTATCTTAAAAAAGCAAATTGGTACATGCATTTTATTTATAACTACTTTACTTTCTGGTCACTCAAAACAAAAAACTAAAGTTAGGAGTTTTTAATCCAACTGTATTTCCTTACCTGACAACTTTAAGGGAATTATCATATTTCTCATGGTTGACACCCATGACAAACATAGGGGCATCTGCACTGGGGGCAGAGATGATGACTCTCTTGGCACCACCCTTAAGGTGAGCCTAGCAGGAGAGAGAGAGAGAGCAAAGGTTCAGATACAGGAAGTGCACAGTAGCGTTGATAGCTGACGTAATGACTACATACAGAAGCCTTCTCAATGGTTGTGAAGACACCGGTAGACTCCACAACATATGTAGCACCTGCATCACCCCATTTAATGTTGGCTGGGTCCCTCCTGCATGGATACAGATGGACAGATCATGAGTGTTCAGCACTGAGTGCAGCATGTAATGTTTGTAGGGATAGCACTCACTCGCTGAAGACTGTGATAGCCTGACCATCAATAACCAACTTGCCGCCTTCTGCCTTAACCTCACCCTTGAACTTGCCATGGGTGGAGTCATACTTGAACATGTAAACCTGCAAAGAGAAGGGAATCATTTTGATTCCTTCAAAAGGTGCATGAAAGCCATAAGTCAAATTCCAGGAGAAGCCAAAGTTCAAAACTTACCATGTAATCAAGGTCAATGAATGGGTCATTGATGGCCACAATTTCTACTTTCTTGGACTGGACAGCAGCACGGGTCACCAGACGCCCAATGCGGCCGAATCTGAGACACAAGAGGAAATAAAGATCATTTTGAACGGTTTTCTGCAAAATATAAATCTCTATAGACTACAGTTCAAAACTTTATAATAAACACGATTTGTTTCCTTTTAAAGAACAGACCAGTAAAGAGGCAGTCAAATGATCAAAAGAGACGCTTTAAATTGTACTTTTAAGCTCTCTATTCAAAGTGTATTACCACAAAGTACAGCAAGCAGTAAATCAGATTTCAACAAGTATAAGAAATGTTGAGCACCGAAGCAGCATATTAGAAGGATTTCTGAAGGACCATGTGGCACTATAAATTCAGCTTTGCAAGGAGTAAAATTACATGTTGAAAAAGCATTTTGAATTTTAATTTTACATTGCATTTGATTAAATGAAGTGCAGCCTTGGTGAGCAAAAACAATAATCCAAAAACCAAATGTGTCAAAGGTAGTGAATTTTAAAAAGCCTAAGTTAAGACTTTCAATATAAAAAAAGTTGAAATTTACACAAAACGAGCTCTGAGTTTCCAAAATTGCAGGAGAGAGCACATATCTCCTAGAATAATTCTGCATCTTATCACTAGATGGCACACATGTCCCATTTCTGAGTAGATACAAAACCCATTTCCTGTCCTCATGAGTCCTGTGATTGGACCCTCTTGTATCCCACAAGTCAAAAGATAGCCAGTGAACAGCTCCACCTTTTACCATATATAGAACGTGTCCTAACCTTCAAACCATTCAATGTGCTAACAAAGCTAAAACCTGTAGAACGGTTTAGTAGCGTTTAGATAAACGATCCTACCAAAGCATTAGAGACAGTTTGGCAGAGCATCATAAAGCTTGACTTTGATAAAGAATTTCTGTAGGCCTCCAGCTGTCATTGTGAGCTATTTTGGTACTCATAATAAACACCAAAGCAGAAGACAGATAAGGACTGACTGCATGAAGACCCACAAGAAATCCTTTCATTGCAAAGCTTTTAGCTGTCCATTAAATCAATACATAGGCCAAAAAAAAAAAGAGTGATCACAGTACATACTGCTTTGCACTGATAAGACCTACTGATATGGTGAAGGTACAACTTCAAAACATTTGCATGAAGTCTGTAAAGATTGAGAAACAGGCCAAAGGTATAAAGTCCTGTAGGTACAATGCTCTTGGTCAACTGTTTGATCAGTGGGGTTACATTTAAAAGCAAAGCTTGCAAGAGGCCTGTTGTAGGGGTCTATAAAAAGTGAAAACAAAAACCTTTAGAAAAAGAAGCCTATATTTTACCATACAGTACATTAAGTAACTCACTTGTGTTAATATTTACAATCAAAGGTTGACAGTTAAGACACTGCATGAACTAACATTAGTGAACATTAAGCTCGAGCTAAACTTTTCAGGACAGTGGATCAAGTCCTTCATAACCACTAAAGATGTGAAATTTGGGTGTACGTGCGCATGCATGAACATTGTACGTGCCCTATGCATGTCACTTAATGATCACATGTCCTGTTGCATAACTCTATAAGCCTTGGAAAGGTCACAGCTGGTGCTGGGGTCTCCCATTGCAGAAACACATCAGCAGGCCAGTCAGAGACTTGAACGGAGTTGAATAGTTGGATACTGCATTGTGGCAGGTTTATGAACCGCTATGAAAAGACGCAAAGCGAACTCTGACCCTGGAGTGAAAAGTGAGGCAAAAGGGCAAGTACACATAAACGTGGCATTATTTGACGTCGCGATGACGTAACAACGCATACACAGCTATGGCACAATCCCAACACAGCCGCGCGACTGGCCCGCACAGCCGACGCCCCCGCCAATCATTCATCGAAATCAATAAGCAGGCCAGTAAGGATATTGAAATCTTTTTTCAAAGGGTTTGTATATTTGGGGACTTTCTTCGATTTATAAGCATCGTTACAGTTATACTAGAGCCAAAAGTATTCTAGCTTTACACGTCAAAACATCACTACATTATAAATAAAAATTAAGCGTTTTAAACATTTACAAGTAACCAATGTTGATATTTGGACAATAAAGGAGTTCTTACCCGTTGATGCCAACTTTAACCATGATGACTGATTTGGTCGTGTCCTCTGGAAAAGGGAAAAAAGAAAACTCAGTTAATTGAATAGCTGCATTCATTGCGTCAGTCGAAGCACAAAGTGCAGGTTGTGAACTTGAAAGGAAGTCTACAGACATGCAGAGTGAGTGTAAACTTTACTGTCACTTTAAGCTTAATTTTATAGTATAACGCATTATTTTCAAACATTTCCCTTAAGCCTAAAACTTTGTGCTCATGGAGAAGTCATTTTGATTTGGGCCTGAACAACTGGTTTTCATGCAACACTGTCGCAATCTCTCCCAAACTTTTAACTGTGTTTCATGCATAAGCGAGGTAAATATTTAATTTATAACCTCAATAAGGATTTTCTACTGCTGCATAGCCTAATAAAACAGTCAAATCATTACATGACCTAGAATAACGTGCATGTCAAGCTGGTATGAATGTTAATTTACCGTTTGTGAGAAGCCTCTGTTCGTCCTGACACTTGGTGTGAGTGGACTGATCAAACCGCATGAGGTTAATTTATACCTGCTGCGATAGCGGTGGCCACGCCTCCTTGGACTTTGAGCCATAATTGCCACGCCCCCTTAGAATGTCAAGGTCGTATTGAGGTGAAAGTCGGATGAAACAACGGCATCTCTTAAATAATCATAACAAATTAAATTAAGCTTACAGAAAGTGTTTGCATATAATATTAAATATATAATAAAAACTGCTGACATTTTTGGAAATGTAGCATTGAAGAAGATCAAGTTTAATTTCTTCAGTAGCCTATAATAGGCCAGGCCGTTTCCCTGTAACTTCTTTAGTAGTAAATAGTGCATTTGAATAGGCTTTTAAAATAAAATAATCTTTTGGCATGGATGAAAAGGCTCTGTGTAAAGTCCCTACAAAACAAGAAATTTAGGATCAAATGTGTGTGCTAATGGTATTCTCTTAGAGAAAATAACTTTTAGATTTGAGCATGTCTGTCCATCCTGACCTTCTAACAGTAACTGTCCCAGACTGAGAGTGAGCTGAAGCAGGGGATCAAATCACCCTCATCGTGAGTGTGTGACATTTATAGGAAAGACCATGACCCTTCCCTTTTACCCAGCCATTTCTGACATCGGTAGGAAATCCAATGCCTTTGTACCTGCAGAATCTCTAACCAGTGCATACACCTTCACATGTAGGCCTATACATCTGCAAGTGGTAAAACCAAGAAAAACTGAAAAATGAACAGATCATCAAAAGGATTTCCTGTTTAAAACAAGAACAGTCTTTCAGAGAGTGACAGGGTGCATTAATAGCTTGGTTTATAAATTTGCATAGTGATGTTTTTCACAAATTACATTTGATTAATCACATTATAATCTTTCTGTTATCCGTGAAAATTTTGCGTTGGTGTCAATTATTTTAAATGTCGTTGACTCTTTGTCTCTTCTCTGCAATTAATCACAGGGTTATACTAGCAATTAACACTGACATGATCATGGAGATTAGGTGCTCCATCATTGTGCGTGGACAGATTGGGGAAAAAATAGATTCATGCTTTATAACAATTAGCTGTCATAGTGCAATGTTCCACAGTAAATCTGCACCTTTGTTGGAAGATATGATCTATAACTTTGCAAAACTACAGAATTGTCATTTGTTACTTTGAATTAAAGTAGTCTTGTCCTCTCCATGGTGTAAAGTATCATCACTGAAGAGTTGTGACTGCTGCTGTGGCTATTTGGCTTCTTTCGATAGTTCAGAGGTCACAGAGATGAAGAGGCCAACTGAGTTTGTCACTGGATATTAAAGAGGGGTGTGACTGTTTTAAAATTGCATTCTCACCCTTTAATCATCACAACGTCCTTATTAATCGGTGTAGCTGTAATGTATATACTTCTATAAGTAGGCCTACATATAATATTCATTTTTAAGTCATTCATCTCATGAAATCAGGTTGAGAGCGCTCAGCAACTGCCCCTCAGAATAGTGTATGCATATCCCTGCTATCTGCTCCCCAGCCACCAGAGAGAATGTGCTGGACTGTCGCCAGGGTCAGGCTAAAAATACACAAACACTCGAAGGCTGACCCCGCACCCTTTTCACTGCAGCTATCTTGTGCTCCTGTGGAGTGACCTGCACGATCCACTTCACTCTGTGTCGACTGACAAACATGATTCAGACAGAATCAGAGAAGCTTCTGAAAGTAACCCTAACTGACACAAACAGCACGTCTGTCACGTCATGTTGCCAAGTTCACCCCAGACAGCTCAGACTCTTCAGCTTATTGAACTCTGGTGACGAGTAGATGTTTGTTTAAATGCTGTCCTCCAGTGTGGATCATTCTTTGCTAGCTCTGTGCGTTGGTATGTGAGGGTGTTATACATTAACAACTAACCATAAAGTGGCATGTTTGAGCTCAGAGTCCAGGATCTGATCTGTCGGGACAAGTCTAGTGTCTAAAGATTCATGATATAGTGCTATCTTGTGGTCAAAAAATACATTTAAGACGGTCTGAGCTGATTTTCATCATTTAAAATGTACTTATACAAATGTGTTACTATGAGCAAATATATGGATGTTAATAATATAAAATGTTGGCAGAATGTTGGGTGGTGAAGATTGAAGTTAGATTTTAGGAAAATGTCACTTTAACTTCCAATTTGGCCTCAGGATTACTTAAATTGATTTAGATTAACTTAATATAATGCCTATTTCATTGCAAAATGCATTTATAATTATTACAAACTATTTTTATTATTAAAGAATATACAGTCTTCTGGAATCACAAAATCAAGTTTTTAATGTTGTTTATATACAGTATGTTGTGTCTATGTGGTGTTTTTAATATGCTTTAAGGAAAAGCATGTACAAATTCACATCAACACCATATTGCTGAGTATTTTCTCCTTAAAAGTCCACTGAATCAAAGGCAGTTTGAAATTGCGTATGAGCATAACGCCATGGAATTATAAGGTTCTATCTGCATTCTGAGCAGTTTTGAGATATTGAGCTTCAAAGATTTTGCATATAGCAAAAATGATATGGGGAACAAGTCTCGTTCATACATGAAAAATACCTGTTTTCTAAATGTTCAATATCAAAATTCTCTCAAATTTGTAAATGGGGATTTTTGGAACAGGCCAAGTGCAGATAGAACCTTCTAATTCTAAAAAAAAATCCCTTTCTGCTTGGAAGGCTCTATGCAAAACATGAAATAACTTTTCAAGTTTTCAAGAAAACTTTTTAGCATTTTGTTGGTCAATTTTGTTTTTAAATTATGTAAAATTTGAAAAAAAAAAAACTGTGAAGTCATGCGCATGCATATTTTGTGTTCAGTCTATAGGCGTGTAGTGTTTCTTTACAAAGTTACATCACCAACTACTGGCCACGGGGGTATTCCAGAAAGCAGGTTATGTGAAATACCCGGGTATGTTTAAGAGTAAATAAGCGGAAAACCTCAACTTTCGGTTCCAAAACGGAGGTAACTTTCAGGGTATCTAAGTAGCCATAGCAACTCACTCTCTGAACATAACCTGCACCTTAGCAGGTTATGTTCTATGGTTAGTTTGCCTAAGAGGTATTTCGATGCATGTTATATAATTAATATAACTAAATGTGTTATATAGTTACAGTTATATAATATACAATATTATGTATTAATTCTAAAGCACTATTACAACAAGGTAATGTTTAAATGTTAATTAAATTCAAATATATTTATTATTTATTTTATTGTCATCTCACACATGGATCTGCATTCAATTAATTGACATCAAACAAAAAACATAATCCTTATTCTAAGTGAATAAAGATTATTTATTAAACGAAAAGGTCAGAAAAAAAAATATTGCACAACCATCAGATAGGTGGCGATGTGCATTAAGAAGGTTATGTATATCACCATTAAACAAAAGAAAAAGAAGCAAATAGAATGGCATGCTTTAGCTGTGTTCCAAATGACGCACTTTAGGCCTTATTCAGAGCAGCGCCATGACAGGTATGAAAGCGAGGCTGTGAGGGTAAGACTTAACGTGTTTTCAATGGCATCCACTGTAAAAAGCTGTATAAAGCTCATAAATCACTTATCATTTTCCACAGCTCATGTTATCTGGAGTTTTTTGTCTATTAAAACTTCTTGGAAAGATATTTTTGCAGTGTTTCATCAGCAAAACAATCCAAATAACGCATTAAATAACAGTACAAACCACTGAAGAGATGTATCTATCCCTCACAGCCTCGCTTTCATTCTCGTTAAAAAGATGGCGCTGCTGTGAATAAGGCCTATACACTATGCACTTATACACATGGGGTAAAAGGCTCACCAGCATGGGGCAAAAGGCACACAGTATTATTAAAAAATACTTTCGCTAAAATAGTATGTTCTTAAAGGAACACTCCACCATTTTTAGAAATAGGGCTTACTCAACTTCTTTCCTACATTTAGATATGTGGGCAAATGCATTTTTGTCTCAGTGCATGCATTTTTTTAGTTTGGCAGGGTCGCCGCTAGCTTAGCTTAGCATAATGAATGGAATCCTTTGTTGCCAGCTATCATATCCCGAGTAAAAGTGATCCAAAAAAAAAAAAAAACACCTTGCGTGATATCTCTGCGCCCATGTAGCAGTGTTTCGCCTGTGCTTCCCCATAATATAGTCCCAAGTTAATATCTGCCTAGGAAATCGCCTAGCCTTAATCTGCATCGCTATTTGTACTCGTTGTGAATATCTAAATGTAGGAAATATGTTGAATAAGCCCTATTTCTAAAAACAGTGGAGTGTTCCTTTAATAATGTAAATACTTGTTCAAAGCAATCACTTTACCGAAGTTTGAACTATTTTCTGTTTATTTTGATGAATAAAAGAATTCATTTTTGATCAATAAATATGCTGTAATTAAAATATGTTAATATAAAAATATATCTGAAAAATATAGAAACAAAATCATTTTAAAAATGTAAAGATTCTAAAAGCGTTGAAGGAGATCCCATAATAATTTAATATAGATTTACTGTAGTAACAATAAATTATATTTTATTATATGATATGATTAATATCACATATATGATGGTTTCATTATAAATGTGGTGATTATCTCTAAGGTGGACACCAAAATTAATATATGATACTTACAATCTGAATCTATCCATGTCATGCCAACAAATGTTAAAGTCAGCGGCTGTTTATTATCATGTTAAATATGGTGCCTTTTGCCCCAAATACCATACTTTAACATATTCTTCCGTTAATTACCTTGAACAAAACTGACAAACATTAACAAGACCTTTGTTTCAAAATATATTCAATAATTTTTATGATTCTTATTTGTTACTTAAATCTACAAAATTTTAAAAAACATAAAATATTAGATTAAACTCAACTTTGCGCTGCTGCCTGTAATCACATCAAAGATCAGACAAATTTCCACATGCATTTTGAAAAGCAGATGTTTTGAAAAGTGCAGAGGCAAGTTTTTGTGCCATCTAGAGGTTTAGAGTAAAATAAAATCAAAGGAGGCTTTTTTCCCCGTGGAGCCTTTAGCCCCGTTGTACCCTATAGTTAACAAAGTTTTAAATATGGATATTTTTCTTACAAAAACCCATCGCTTCACTCCAGAAGGCCTTTAATAACCCTCTGGAGCCATATGGATCACACTTTTTTGGATTTCAAATGTGTGACCCCCATTCACTACCATTATAAAGCTTGGAAGAGCCAGAACATTTTTAAATATGTCTCCAATTGTGTTTGTCTGAAAGAAGATATACACCTAGGATGACTTGAGGGAGAGCAAATCATGGGATCATTTTTATTTTTGTGTGAACTAACCCTTTACGTTTTTTGGGCTGCGTTCATTTTGCTTCATTATTCTCAGTTATGATGCCCCAATCACATTCATTGTATTGCAAAAAGTAGCCTGGACATTTTGCATAATCCAGCAACATTCTGCATAACATCTTTTGTGTTCCACTAACTTTGGGTTGGTTTAAAAAATTTAAGAGTAAATTAAAAGCAAATAACTTTTATATTAAATCATATACTGTCAAAATAGTGGGCAGAGCAGAGGACAAAGATCATCATAACAGACCAATTCACCAACTTATTTGTAATATGTCTTAATATGACTGACATAAAACACTATTCAGTTCTTAAAAAGAGAATTGATTCCTATACTTATAAAATATGCAGCTCAAGTTAAGATTTTATGGCTAAACATAGTAAGGATTTTTTTTCCGTACAAGCTAATCCTAACACCCACACATACATTTCACAGGCTGATTTAGTGAATTGAAGGGATTTTTCATGCAGTTCCCAAATGATTTAATGGTTGTGCATGTATGTGAGAATACCAATTGCTTCTCAGCATTAGAAGAGGAAAACATTCTGCTTCGGAAAAATGAAGAGCAGTACTGTTTAAATCCATTTACAGTAATGATTAATGTTACATCACATTGTGCAATACATTGTTTCCATGTGTAATTATTAAGTTCTTTAATTAAAACTAAACAGCTTGCACCTCGCATAGCCACCACTAAACCCTACTGCCCACTCCTCATCAAAGAAGGATGTGGATGTGTGTCAGCCTGCGTGTCCTTGTACAATGGGAGCTGATTAAGACTGTGAAAATCCTGACACATTCTTCCAATTTGCATATTTGCAGCCCATAAGAAAAAAAGTATGCAGAAACAGGTGGGACTCCTTGATTTGCTGTGTGTGGGAGAACACATTGAGTATAACCTGGGTTTAGAAGAGCATAATAACAACACTTTGTTATCAGGGAGCGCAATTAAGATCCATGCAAAAAGAAACATGATGAGAGAACTTTTATTCATGGAAAAAGTACAGAACGTGGGCAGTATATGTTTGCGTTCTATAAATCATGCATTTGTGAGACTATCTGAGACACTTTAAAACCTTTGTTCACTAGTAAACTACTAGCAGAATATCAAAAATGAAGGACACTGTAGCTCATCTACATCTCAAGGAACACGTAAAACACCTTCATTAAGAAATAAATATACAAATACAGCTAGACAACATGTCACTTTAAATCCAATGTAAAAATAAGTATATTGAAAGACACAATTTAATGAATTTGTCCACCTAACTTTGTACAGCTCTTTTTCACAGGGTCCCAGACAAGAGTTTGGTAATGACCTCTACCTAAAACTAAGCAGGACAACAGTCATCTCATCATCTCGGTCCATCTCTCAGTTCATTATTAGCAGCCGAGGCCACTCATAGAGCCGATCCGATCCAGTTTCAGGCCAAAACAGCCTCGGTTCCAACCCCTCCTCAACCGGTCCGGTGGAGCTCGCTTCTGATTGGCCAAAGCACCCTTCAAGAGGCGGAGCCAGGCATTCTCGCTCTGCACAGGTATGTCAATCCATTTGGGATATTCTGCAACCTTTAGCCCAGAGCTGAAGGTCTGCACGGGCTCTTCCTCACTCGTGAGGTTCTCAAGATCATCAAGGGTCAAAAGGTCATTGTAGCGCTCAAGGAACTGCTCAATAACCTACATTGAAGAGATAGGAAATATGCTTCAATGACTGTTTATGACTTTAAAAATATATGTATAGAAGTGAGGAAGCCCACCTGCATGGCTTTGTCAGGGGTGTGCAGGGCTCGGGTGTGGCCCGGCATCGGATTGGCCAGAAGGACTAGAAGCACCACAAATACAGAGGAGCACAGCATGGTGCAAATGATATTGGCCCCGGATACACCACTAATGCGAGTCAAGA
This sequence comes from Gobiocypris rarus, assembly GCA_023029165.1. Classification (NCBI taxonomy): domain Eukaryota; kingdom Metazoa; phylum Chordata; class Actinopteri; order Cypriniformes; family Gobionidae; genus Gobiocypris; species Gobiocypris rarus. The sequence continues at coordinate 15,297,764 of CM040926.1, read as the reverse complement.
TTTAGATGAACAGATTTAGATGAATACACTCAAACACAGATAAAAAAGAGAGACGCATGGGAAGACAAACAAAAAAACATTCTGCACAAAATACTACAGTACGTACAAAGAAACACAAAAAACAGAAAGAGGTTAGTTTGTGTTAATGTCATGCTTGAACAAATTCAGATACACAGATATTTTTCAGATTATAAAACAAAATTATAATCTGTATAATTTTATAATCTCAATTTTTATAAATAAAATAATAGACAAATCCAGGTCACACAGCACACCCATATGAATATATGAAATTAAGTCATTGTAGGATTATTATTTTTTTACTTTCATGTAAATACATTTCCCTTCTCAAATTCTGTCTGGACTTTTTAGAGTTGTTTTCTCTTTTTTTGCATGTGTTTTTTTTTTCATTACAGAAATGATTCTCATTAGATTAGTTTAATTCAGTACACTAAAAATTGCAATGATTTTCTATTTAAATCAGCATAAAGACAGTACAACAAATTCTAGTACTATGATGGATAAAATCTCATATGTCATTAACTTTACACATTACAAAAAAGCATTTATTTTGCATTACGGTAATGAGAATTTGGGGGAGTGCTAAATAACAATGATATATTATGATTAACACTGCAAAAGAGTTCCTCAAAGATAAAAAATAAAAAAAACCTTCATTTTCTATAATATTATTTTTATTTGGGGGTGGAATATGACCCTGGATATGTTCTTGGCAGATTTTATGATTCAACCATATGCTGTGCAGAAGAAAAAAATTGCTTGCAAAAATGCCATAATGATTATTTTATATTTACATTTAGTCTTAATGATATATATATAAAAATATATTTATAATTAATAAGTTATACAAACAAATAATAGTATTTAGTCAAATTCATAGTAAAAATCTGTTTAACATGGTCCCACAATTTTCACATGAAAATAAGAAGATAAAGTTTTGTTTTACTCACCAATAATAGTTCGAGGATCTTCTAAAACCTGACTGAATGCTTTAGTCCTGCTCCATCCCTCCCTCTCTCTCTTTCTCTCTCGTCTCAGTTTTTGGCACCTGCTAAGAGCATCCCTGTCTTTCCCTTTCCTCTCTCTTCCTTCCTCTGAGTGCAGGAATGTGATTTAATGCAAGTGGTGTTTGTATGTCAGTGTGTGTTTGTGTGAGCTTGGTGAGTATGTTAATAGTAAGGATGAGGTGTCTATATATGCTTTACTCGTCCCCCCTTCCACTCATACAACACACACCTCTTTCCCTCCTTTTCTCTCTCTCTCTCTCTCTCTCTCTCTCTCTCTCTCTCTCTCTCTCTCTCCTTATCTTAATGTCTCCGGGGTGATGTCAGAGGTATAGGGGGTGTTTGATGTTGTCGGGGTGATCACGCATGGGGATGCCACCTTCTGCCTGGAATATGACATCATATGCACGCACATCACAAAAGAAGTCGTGACACAAAAGCAGGGCACCACAACCAGGTGTTGCGCTCCTCCGCCCTCTACTTTAAATGATCTCATCCTTCCTTTTTTCATTCCTCATCCATCCATCTCTTGTCCCCTCGCATCCTTCTGTTTGCAAGGTGCGACTTTGGCTGCCAAAAGCACCATGGGCTGGCAGAATATTGTGTCTGTTGAGAGGATGCCAACACTTTTTTGGTGGACTTAACTCAAGGAGATATATAGAGCTTTCAATGTGTGTTTGGATAAGAAAGAGACATTTCTTGCTGTTTCTGTGTCATACGCACAAGAAAAGCAAATGCTTGAGTCCTAAACTCATGGTCGATGTCCATCATCAGAGTTGCATGAAAATAAAACAATTTTTTTAAGTGCACTTGCATTATAAGTAATTTATTGAACATGATTTTTCCCCATTAATCCGCTCTTGTGGGTCACTGTGAGAAATGTCTTTGTGTCTTTCCTTTTCTTTTTTTTCTCTGCGAGTGCCATCACAGACTGCCAGTGCCATCTGCTTACCGCTCCCCCCGGCCTCAAGAACATGATACAAGAGCATGATAGCAAGAACATGATACACACACACACACACACACACACACACACACACACACACACACACACACACACACACACACACACACACACACACACACACACACACACACACACACACCCCTTACTGTAGCATGTTGCAGTTTACTGTGTCATAACATAAACATACATTAATGCATCAATGAAGTCTTAGCAATCAACATATGCGTTAAGATATTTAAAAAGTAACTGTGCTTTGCATAATTTACACATCATGTAATCTGTCACAACATACACTATATTGCCAAAAGTTTTGGGACGCTGCCTTTACATGCACATGCACTTTAATGACATCCCGTTCTTAATCCGTAGGGTTTAATATGGAGTTGGCCCACCATTTGCAGCTATAACAGCTTCAGCTCTTCTGGGAATGCTTTCCACAAGGTTTAGGAGTGTGTTTATGGGAATTTTTGACCATTCTTCTAGAAGCTAATTTGTGAGGTCAGGCACTGATATTGGACGAGAAGGCCTGGCTCGCAGTCTCCACTCTAATTCATCCCAAAGGTGTCCTATTGGGTTGAGTTCAGGACTCTGTGTAGGCCAGTCAAGATCCTCCACACCAAACTCACTCATCCATGTCTTTATTGACCTTGCTTTGGGCACTGGTGCGCAGTCATGTTGGAACAAGAAGGTGCCATCCCTAAACTGTTCCCACAAAGTTGTCCAAAATGTATTGGTATGCTAAAGCATTAGAGTTCCTTTCACTGGAACTAAGGGCCCAAACCCAACCCCTGAAAAACAACCCCACACCATAATCCCCCCTCCACCATGCTTTATCCTTGGCACAATGCAGTCAGGTACCAAGTACCGTTCTCCTAGCAACCGGCAAACCCAGACTCGTTCACCTGATTGCCAGACAGAGAAGCATGATTTGTCACTCCAGGGAACATGTCTCCACTGCTCTAGAGTCCAGTGGCGGTGTGCTTTACACCACTGCATCCGACGCTTTGCATTGCACTTGGTGATGTAAGGCTTGGATGCATCCCATGAAAACCCATTCCATGAAGCTCTCTATGCATTGCTCTTTAGCTAATCTGAAGGCCACACAAAGTTTGGAGGTCTGTATCTATTGACTCTGCAGAAAGTTGGCGACTTCTGCATACTGTGCATCTCAGCATGATCTGACTTTGCTCTGTGAATTTACGTGGCCTACCATTTCGTGGCTGAGTTGCTGTTGTTCCCAATTGCTTCCACTTTGTTATAATACCACTAACAGTTGACCGTGGAATATTTAGTAGTGAGGAAATTTCTTAAATGGACTTATTGCACAGGTGGCAACCTATCACGGTACAACGCTTAAACTCACCGAGCTCCTGAGAGCGACCCATTCTTTCACAAATGTTTGTAGAAGCGTCTGACTGCCTAGGTACCTGTGGCCATGGAAGTATTTGGAACACCTGAATTCAATGATTTGGAGGAGGTGTCCTAATACTTTTGACAATATAGTGTACATATATGTGGTCCATTTTTGGAAATTGTTATAGAATGCATACTGTATATAGAAAGCATAATAATTATTGATGATTATTGTAATTTTATATATATAGGCCTATCTTAATTTCAATAAAATAAAATATAGGACTTTTAAGTATTGTAGGTGTATTGTAGGTAGGTAGGTAGAACCTGAGATTAGTGAGATGCCACCATTTCCTGAGAATGACCCATACACAAATATTCAGTTCACAGTGTTAACAGTATAAATTATTTAATTCAATATTTAATTCAATGTTCCTCAGTCACGGCCCGAGGCCCGTCCAAGAGGGCCACAAGATGATTTACAATAAGATTAAACAAGCTTTGAAATAAGCTAAAACAAATTAAAAAATAATAAATCAACAACTGGTTGTTTCCGCTGAAGAAGCAGGATTCCTAGTATTGAAAAATCTAGATGTATGAGGTATTGACTTTAGAAGTGCAATTTCATGCCATATTTTATCCTGTTCAAATTGTGAGGGAATATTTGTCCTGCTTAATACTTTATGCTTAATCCGAACCCATTAAATCACAAATGATTGTAAGAGTCATGTAAATTAATTTGTTAAAACGAGTGGGATCATTTCACTTTACCACAGCACAAGCACAATATACAATTCATTTATGATCCAACTCTCATCATACAGACACAACAGTGGTATAACACAGTAATAGTCTGACAAGAACACTTCTAGAAAACCACACACACACACAAACACACTGAGGTATCCCTGGCTTCATAAAGGCATCAGTGTCCAGAGAGGGGCTTTTGTGTTTGATCAGGTTGAAGCCAGTGTTTTTACGGTTGTGTACCCTGTCTGAGTTTCCCACACTGTGAAGGATCGCAGGTTTATCCGGCCAGCTGCTGCCACTAGCAACCAATTAAGCAGGAACCTAGCAACAGAGCCATTTACAAGATTTAATTACTTTATTTACATTACAGTGCTTATTTGATCTAATTACTGATATCAGTCAAATTAAAATGTATCATATATAATATACAAGTTGTCAAAAACTCAAGGTTTTTCTATTAAAAAAGTGGTAATTTAGTATTTGACCACTTTCAGTCATAATTATTTATTTATTTTTGCCGTTTTACCTTTACTTTGCATATTCACAAATTAAATGAGTAACAGCACTATGACCATTAAAAAAACAATCCACACACTGCAGCGTATCACATCATTGTGAAATTTGGACTGAAATGATCAGGGATCTCTAGTTGCTTACTTCTAACACTGGGATCCTTCAGAAGGAAAGGAGAGTAGTAGGTGCTACACACAGCCCGGCCGATAGAGGTAACTACATGTTTGGTGAAGATGTGGGATTGTGAGAACTAGGTGGAGTTTGTATGTGGAACACAATGGTGAAACCGGAGGGAAGGAGAAGTCTGGTGGAGCCAGAGGAGTGGAGGTTCAAGGCACAGGTGAAGACTTGGAAGTCTGATGCAGAGCCAGAGCAACAGTAGACCAAAATGGAGCAAAAGGGACAAGGGAGACCGGCAGAGCATGAGGGATGACAGACCATGGTGGATCCAAGCTGGAGCCAATGGGTTGTAGGGTCATGGTGGAATCTGGGGCCAGAGGCTTGTGGAGGAGCTGAGGGATTCTCAGGCCAGGGTGGAGCTAATTACTGGAAAGTCCCAATCAGATCAGAGTAGCTGGGTGGAACCACAGAAGGAGGAGCGTAGGGGCTGAAGGGTGAGGTAGAGGAACTGGATGGCTTAGGCCAGGGGTGTTCAATCCTGCTCCTGGAAGGCCACTGTTCTGCAGAGTTCAGCTCCAACCCAATTAAACAAACCTGAACCAGCTAATCAAGGAGTTACTAGGCATACTAGAAACGTTTAGGCAGGGGTATTGAAGCAAGTTGGACCTAAACTCTGCAGGATGTTTGCCCTCATGGGAGCAGGTTTGGACACCAATAACTTAGGCAGAGGTGGAAGCAGAGGGAACCTGGGCGCAACCATCTGTGACGAAGGAGACTTGGAGCTGGGCAATGAAGACTTAAGGCTAGCCTGGACCAACGGCAACGAAGACGATTTAGGAATGGGTTTAACCAGCAGAGACAAGGATGCCTTAGGACTGACCTTAACTTGCAAAGACTTGGAGAAGACTTGGGACTTGGGACTGGGTTATCCAGTAGCATTTTCGCCAAGACACCGGCTCACACACCTTAACAGACTCTGCAATGGCCTCGGGCTCCGGGATGAACGTGGCCTCTGGCAATGGCTCGGTTTTCATGGTGGGCCAGGCTCAGAGTCAACAGTGGGCTCTGGCTTGTCATCCGTGGCAGGCTTGGCTGAAGGCTGGCTGAGCTCTGGGTCTGGAGTGGGGCTGGCGTTGTCCTTAACAGGAACTTGCCAGATGGGGAGTCATTTTCGACCAGCACCCACTCAAAATAATGGGTGAGGCATGCCAGATCTAAGAAGTGTGATCTTCAGGAGTAGCCTGACAAGCCATACCCACATCAAGTTGTTGGGTCTGGAAACTCACCATTGACAGGGCTCAATCCGAGGGGCGGGATAAACAGTTTTCTTTCAAAATCCCTCTGCATGCAATTGGATAGCGCAATGAGCGCCATAACCAACCAGAGCGAAGAAGAAGGTGAAGCCGAACTAACGTTAGTTGATAGACTTTCACTGTATCCGGTCGGTAAAACTCTGAACACATCATCTTTTCTTAAGAATGACTTCAGTGCCGTTCTTTGTTCTTTTCTCAAAGAAAAGCTTAACTCCAAGTCTTCCAGAGTCGCGGCCAAAGCCGATTCAAAAGACCGCTGTTCGTCGTCTTCTTTGTTTACGAATAGCACGCAGAACCTCCGCAACTCTGCCGTGATGTATCGTCATTATGTTAAGCCCGCCCACGCTGTGATTGGCCTGACCAGAGTTTGGTTTTTAACAGTTTTTGGTTTTTATGTGCGCCTGTTTTAAGGTGATTTGATTTGAGGGCTTTGGCAGCCCTCAAAGTTTAAGTGTTTGTATTTTTTGCCATTCTTTGATCTTCTCTCTTTCTTTCTTTGCTTTTCGTTATTCTGTATATATTTTCTTTGCTTAAGTTTAGCTGTATATATCCGTAGTTACATTTATTACAATTAATCATATCCACACTGATCGTATCTGCTCACAGATCACTTTAACGTTTGATTTTGCTACATGCTTTTGTACTTTTGAGCTAATTAGTTTCATCGCTAATGGTTAAGTGTAGTATACTCCAACAACGAGAGAAATGTGTGATGCAGAATGACAATGAAATAAGAGTTTAATCCATACAAAGAGCAAGAACACTACACATATACCATATACTTTAACCATGAAGCCTCCTGTGGACCCCTTAGTGACACTTTGAAAACCCAATAGAACATAATTAGTGCGCAAAACATCAGCTTTTATAAGGCCTCTTTCAAATCTAAACACATTCAGTGAAATATTATAGGTGAATCGAAAAGTTTAACCGAGTAGTGGGACACGAATGCAGACTCGCAGACTCACACACAGAAGTAGAGATGTCTGCCTCTTGCAGACAGCAGAAGGTGCTCTTATTTTATATAACAAACTCACCAAAACAGCAGAAGAGTAATTGGCCTCTACAGTCCTCTCTGACTGTCACTCAAGAGACAGAGAAAGAGCCAAAACGAGACAGAGAGAGAACGCTAGAACGAGAGAGAAGGTGTGTAGGAGGACGGGTGGGCGAAAAGAGAGGGATGAGACAAGGATGAAAAACGAGGGTATGGTAGGATACGGCTAGAGCCCACCAGCGTGTCACCTCTGAGTGAGAGAGAGGCGAAGGTGGTACGTGTGTTTTCTGTAGTTCTGTAGGCAGGGAATCTAGCTGTGTGTGTGTGTGTGTGTGTGTGTGTGTGTGTGTGTGTGTGTGTGTGTGTGTGTGTGTGTGTGTGTGTGTGTGTGTGTGTGTGTGTGTGTGTGTGTGTGTGTGTGTGTGTGTGTGTGTGTGTGCATGGATGGTGAGAAATAAGAGTGGGCAGATTCATCTGTGTAGGCGTGTGGGTGGGTGAGAGGACAACAGACCCTGAGAAGAGCACTACATTTCAAAATAAAGGTTTTCGAGTTCAGAAAGTTTGGAGTGAGATGGAGAGAAAAAAAGAGTTTGTGAAGGCCTAGTGATTCTGTCAGAGCCAACTGTGACTGACAGACCTCAATGCTTCCTTGTGTGCAAAAAAAAAATTGAGCAGAGACAGATCATGAAACTGTGCTGTGGCTACATTTTAAGGGCTGCAGAGAATTTTTTTTAATATTTTTTTTTTAAAAGATTCTCTGAAAAGAGCCTTTAATTCCCAAATCTGACATCACTTGTTTGGATTCTAAACAGCCAACGGACTGGACAGTATGTGTATTTACTGCTGAAATATTGTCAAGAAAAGGATTGGAGCCAAACTCTGCAGGACAGCGGCTCTTTAGGAAGAACTTGCCTTCTCCTGAGCATGTACATTCTGTGCCTGCATGAGACAAAATAACTTTCCATACCAGCAGGTGTCAGTAGTTTCTATTTGTCCTCTGCGGATATACACTATATTGCCAAAATAATTTGGATACCCCTCCAAATGATTGAATTCAGGTGTTCCAATCACTTCCATGGCCACAGGTGTATAAAATCAAGCACCTAGGCAGTCCGACTGCCTCTACAGACATTTGTAAAAGAATGGGACGCTCTCAGGAGCTCCGTGAATTCAAGTGATACGCACTGTTCTTCAGATTAGCTAAAGAACAGTGCATAGAGAGCTTCACGGAATGGGTTTCCATGACCGAGTAGCTGCATCCAAGCCTTACATCACCAAGAGCAATGCAAAGCGTCGGATGTAGTGGTGTAAAGCAGTGGTTTTCAAACCTGTCCTGGAGGACCACCAGCCCTGTACATTTAGTGTGTCTCCCTCATCTATCACACCTGCTTCAACTCATCAGCTCATTACTAGAGACTGCAAGACCTGAAATGGGTGTGTCTGATATAGGCAGACATACAAAATGTGCAGGGCTGGTGGTCCTCCAGGACAGGTTTGAAAACCACTGGTGTAAAGCACGCCGCCACTGGACTCTAAAGCAGTGGAGACGTGTTCTCTGGAGTGACAAATCATGCTTCTCTGTCTGGCAATCCGATGAAAAGACTGGGTTTGGAGGTTTTTCACCAAGACACCAGTTTGCACTGGCCGAACAGTACTTGCCTGACAGCATTGTGCCAAGTGTAAACTTTGGTGGAGGGGGGATTATGGTGTGGGGTTGTTTTTCAGGGGTTGGGCGTAGTTCCAGTGAAAGGAACTCTTAATGCTTCAGTATACCAAGACATTTTTTGACAATTTCATGCTCCCAACTTTCTAGGAACAGTTTGGAGATGGCTTCTTCGTGTTCCAACATGACTGCGCACCAGTGGACAAATCAAGGTCCATAAAGGCATGGGTGAGTGAGTTTGGTGTGGAGGATCTTGACTGGCCTGCACAGAGTCCTGACCTCAATCCAATAGAACATCTTAGGGATGAATTAGAGCGGAGATTGCGAGCCAGGCCTTCTCGTCCAACATCAGTGCCTGACCTCACAAATACCCTTCTAGAAGAATGGTCAAAAATTCCCATAAACACACTCCTAAATCTTGTGGAAAGTCTTCCCAAAAGACTTGAAGCTGTTATAGCTGCAAAGGGTGGGCCAACTCCATATTAAACCCTACGGATTAAGAATGGGATGTCACTAAATTTCATGTGCATGTAAAGGCAGACATTTGCTGAACAGCCAGTGATATCTCTCACCGATGGCTTCAATGCCAATTCAACCTGCTTAATCTGCCAAAAACTCATCAACAGTGATCCAACACTTTATAGTTAAGGGGCCAATTCTCACTATTAACTAGATGCTCATTAGCATGTACATTGCTAGGATATTGGCTGTTTATTAGCACTTATAAAGCTCATATAATTGCCTTATTCTGCATGACCATATTCTACATCCCTAATCCTTCCCAATATCTAAATTTAACAAATTACTTATTATTAATATGCAGTAATTAGGAATTTATTGAGACAAAAGTCGTAGTTAATAGTTAGTTAATAGTGAGAACTGGACCCTAATCTAAAGTGTGACCGATCCAATAGTGCCAATGGTATGGAACACACCACAAACACTGGGCCAATAGACTCTCAACGACAGCCCGACATTGGCCTGATGGCTGACCGTCGGCTTGGTGTCTCACAGCCTTTAAAGGGCCTTTCACACAGCATGTGATTTCACAGCAGGGTAATGGAATGAAAAACAAAATGGAATACATTTTTAAAATGAGCGACACAAGATGCAAACTGTCAAACATGTCCGTCTATTAAAGCATTTCCGTTGATTACAAAAACACATTCTTTAAGAACAGTATTTTTGCTCTTAGAAATATGAAACAGAGTTGGAAGGGGGAAAAAACCCTGCAGGGTCTAGAGTCATGTTTTTTTTTTTTAATTTACATTTCTTCTAATTCAAGTGCTGCTATTTTTAGAGAATTGTGTCAAGCACAAGACACTGAAAAAGACAAGATGCAAATGCAATGGGCAAACAAATGAAGAAATCTGATGACATTTTGGATGAAATATGAGTTTTCTTTCCCTCTGTTGACATCAATGCAACTACCACTTTGACACTTGAAAAGTTCATTAAGAGATCATTAAACCTACAATGTTCTTCATACACCCTGTATATTCTGCCTTAAATAATCAAATTAAATAAAAGTTTTTCTAAAAATGGTGAGCAAGGAATGGTAGATTTTTCTTTTTTTTTTTGTTGGCAGAACTATTCCCTGGCTGAAGCGGTAAGGTTTAGTTGGGTTTGACAGCTGCGTCTCCCAGGTACAGACTTCAGCGAAGGCCTACACGTTTCTGCAGTCATTCCTGATATAGGTAGCTGGAGGATATAATGAAGACTCTGGCACATTTCCCAGCTGTGAAAGGATTAACTACACGGTGAAATTGTGCAGTCACGACAAGACACAAACATGCTCATATATGCTCTACTGAGCTCTCTAGGCTGAGGCAATGAGAAATGTAGCGGAACACAAATTAAAGGGGCGGATGGGATGGCACATTTACATATAGGTTACACCCCCATGCACCATGGAAATGCTGTTATGTTTCATGTGCTAAATTGTTTTCCTGCTACTGTTTTTATTTCCATATTCACAATGCTAAGGTGTTTTGGTGACTGCCAGGGTGTTGATATGCCAAGGTCTTTGAGTTGTTGTTAGCACATTGCTATGCTAGGGCTTTAACGGGTGGTTGCTTGCTGGTGTAGTGAGAAATCTGGCCCATCCTCGAAATGGGGCAAAGTCTCTTTCAAGGAAAGTCTTCTCCTCTTGAAACCAGGGGCCTATTGCACAAAACTAGGATAAGGAATTAAGCCGGGATATCTTGGTGATCCTGGCTCAATTTATCCGCTAATATACAGTTATCTTTCGTTATCTTTCTTGGTGTGAGTGTGCCTTCAGGGTAAGTTTACACGACAGCGGTGTACTAAATTTTGCATAAAGATGACAAGATCATAAAGATCTCCCGGCTTAATCCCTCATCCTGGTTTTGTGCAATAGGGCCCAGGTCTCCCCTAATTGTCATTTAATGATTATCCTAAGAAATTATATTATATTAATTTAAAAAGGCATTGCTTACTATATAATGTGTACATTATAGTACATAATAAACCAATGGGACCTATAGGACCTCCCTTGGGGTCCTATAGGAGACCTGATTCTGTGGGGTGGGATCCAATTTGTCGCTACACCCTCAGTCTGAAGGTCTGGCTATGGGACACCAAGCTTGGTTTAAATGACCTTAAATAGGTAGTTTTTAGCGCCTGATTACAATTCCTACAAAATCATGTTATGATGAATGATGTTTGAACTATGTTATAGTGACCATTAAAGTCTGTATTAGTTAGGTTATGTACTAGCATAGCACGCAGAAGCCCGATTAGCCTGATAGCAGTTTATAAACGCATTTGCACTTGTCCTATGTGTTGATTTAAGTGGTTTTCAAACCTGTCCTGGAGGACCACCAGCCCTGCACATTTTGTATGTCTCCTATATCAGACACACCCATTTCAGGTCTTGCAGTCTCTAGTAATGAGCTGATGAGTTGAAGCAGGTGTGATAGATGAGGGAGACACACAAAATGTGCAGGGCTGGTGGTCCTCCAGGACAGGTTTGAAAACCACTGGTCTATTGGATGTACACGAGTCTCAATGGTAATAGGTCATCCAGGTACTTTGCCTACTGTTCTTTACATTTTATGAATTAAGGATGTGATGTGTATTGTTTACGGTAATATAATTGCCACTGCATGTCAAGTGCAACTCCCCAAAAATCCACAACTAACCTGAAAATATTAGCATGAAAATACTGGTGATACACAATAAGTTAAAACTCATCTGAACAGTACAAAATGGCAGAAGTAGTTTTTATCAAAGATAGACTGGATGCTCCAGCCCCTGTAATCACATGTGCAGGTGATCATGATAATTACCCCTCTACAATACCACTTAATCAGTGGGGTGTCAAACTAGCCTGATCTAAACCCGCTTTACCCATGGGGCTGCTGAATAGCTTCGTTTACCCCTCAGGCACAACCTTAAATTATCTCCTTGTATGTAATCACTGCAATGTGATTAAAATAAACACTATGCCTACACATGCATTGCATTTCAACGGAATTAACAGCTTTGGGAGGAACAAGAGCTGATAATTGTGGTGTTTTGGGCCATCTTTTGGAGACAGAAGGATTTCATGCAAGCACAGAAAACATTGCAGTTCAGAGGTTACAAGCTCAGGTCCTTGCGATGCACAATACGATAAGTGCATCACCATGGCTACACAGGCACTGAGCCAAAAGGGTGGGAGGAAAGTTCGCACATAGCTGAAGTTCATCTACTGAGCGTTTTAGCCATTTGAACCTGAAGAAAACTTTTTGCGTGTTGCTAATGTTCTGTGGCTGGAGCCAAGCGATGTGAAAAGTGAAGTCAATAGGTTCTGCTGTATAGCAGTCGTGATGCACTCAGGCTCAAAGGAAAATATCACTTCTACCTCAACAGTTTTTGATCTGATTTCTGAGGTGATGTTATGAAAGGCTTAAAAGGAAAGGTCTGGTTATGACAAGCAGTGAAAATTTCATGCACTCTCTTCCCAGGGAAGGCGATAACCAAAGTACATTATGGTTTCAGACTTCACTTTTTCAGACACCATACCTCTTTTTAGAAAGTTGCTTTTTAATAGGCATGAGGGGAGGGGAGGAAACAGACCACATACTCACATTCCTTTGCAACATTTCAGTTAAATGTCTTTTCAAAACAAAATCCATTAAAACGGACAATATACATTTATAACACTTAACCACAAGGTTGAAGAAAACCTCTCAGTATAGCAATAAGGTTGACAAAAGTATTGAGAAGCAATATAAATACACAAAATCATTGTGTACATTTCTAAAGGATGATCTTTGAGTCCCCAAGAGCAGGCTGGGAATGGTTTAACTTCCTGTCTTTGTGTCAAACCACTGATGGATCCCAGTCCTGAGCATACAGGTCCATATCATTTCATAGCAATGAATCTCACTGGCCACTTTCTTGTCCAAGCATCTGTTTTAACTTATTAAATTTGTTTTTCCCTATTCTGCTCTTCCTTTTCATCATGTTTTTCTTCTTCTTAAACTGGCTTCCCTTTTTCTTCTCCTTTACTAGCTCTTTTGTTGAATCTCCATTCAGTTCCTTTACCTTCTGCTTTTTGGCAGGTTTCTCTATCTTTTTGGATGCTTCACCATCCAACTTGGCAATTTTGGCTTTTTTGGGACCATCAGATTTTTTATTCTCAGATTTCACTCCAGCTTTCTTTGTGATGATGGGCGGCTGAGATTTGTTGCGTTTTAACGTCTGCTTCTTGATCGTGTTGCTTTTCGCTGGAGATGCAGCAGGCTTCTGTTCCTTCGATTCTGGCTTTTGGATCTGCTCCGATGAGGCTGCCGTCTCCATTTCCGTAGATTCTACTTTATTTTCTGTAAAGTAAATTAAAAACAATAAAAATCAGATGTAGTTGCAAGCAGCGATTATCAGGGCCAAGCACAAAGAACAAGACAAGTCATGCCAACATGTCTGGCAGCATCTGACCAACTGCAACAATGAGCAATTAAAAGACATTTTAAGATGATTTTAGGCACAAAAAAAAAAATAGTCACTGGTAAAATTGTTTAATGGTTTATGATTTTCGACCAATAAGTGGTGCTGTGACCAAATTGATGTAATTAAAACACAAGGTGGCACTGCCCCGAAATTTTTTAGTACCTTCAGGGCATGGTGCCTGAGACACATAGAGTTTCGTAATGATACGTGCGTTCGTGACATGCGTTCGTTAAACAAACTTTGATTTTGTCAAAAATGCTGACATCATTCGGCATGCTGCACCAGTTGTGAGATTCTTGGCCAAACCATCCAGAAGTTATAAGCAACAGAGCCACTTTTCATATCTCCTGACCTCTAAGTGACACTGCGCCCAAAACTACGCAGGAGCCTCGGGTCATGGTTGTCTTAACCAAGCGGCAACCTCCCCAAGTTTCTCTTGAAGCCAATACGGAAGTGACTTAACCTGCAGTTCATCGACTGGCCGCTAGGGACAGGCTCCAGAAGGGAGCAGAATCTCACTGAGCCCCGAGTTTTACAGTAGAAAAAAAAAACGTTTACAGCCCTTGAACAAATTGTGGTTTTGGTCTAGATATCTAATTTTGCACTTCATGAAAACTGAGAGTGGGGTGAATTTTTTTTAGAACTCATTAGTTTACATTATATAAAGCCTTAAAGTTCTGCATAATTAGGGGCGGGGCCACTTTGAGTGACAGGTGGATAGCCGTGTGTCTGCTGTCTGTTAGTAATCACGTCACCTCAGCTCCAGCCACGTCCCGCCTCTTCGCCCATTTTCTGTAATCCGGGAGTGACGTGCTGGCAAGATGGCCACGGCCAGCTCGACCCTACTTTACGCTTCAGAACGGCTCTTTAGAATACTATGGGTGATGTCACGGACACTACGTCCATATTTTTTTACAGTCTATGGTCTTGACACACGCCAAGTATGGTAAGTATACGCTAAAGCGTTGCAGAGATATACGTTTATTTTGGCATGTTCTTTATCAAATTTGTTCAAAAGAACGGTTTGACGAATCAACTTGAATTCCATAACTTTTTGCCGGCATGGTCTGAAGATGATCTTCAATTTTCATGAAAACGGGAGCAACAGCCTTGGAAGAGTTAAAAAAAAGTTGTTTTTTCCAGAAAATTGCTGGAAAAATACGAAGATTGACTGAGACTACAAAATTGCTATGGTGACAGGATGTCCTCTATATGTGTGCCAAATTTCATAACTTTCCTGCAAGTGGCTCTATGGGCTGCCATAGACTCCCAGAGCGGAAGAAGAAGAAGAAGAATGCCCCTAATGATCAAGGACATGGGAAATAAGCACGCACCTGTTTCTTTTGCCGCAGTAGGGATTGTGTTCGACAGCTTCTTTAGTTTGGCCACAAAAAATCCATCCATGTTGTGGGAGTGAGGGTAGAATCGGCGTGACAGTTTGAGAGAGGGATGGAAACGTCTCTCTTTGAATCTGTGGAAAAAGAGATCTTATTTTCTAAGTGCACTTCATAATTTATAACACTTTCTCGGGCAAACTCGCTCGTGCAACTTTCATTACTGTAGGTGGATCTCAAATAAGACCTCATTACCTGGTGAAGCCCTCCTTGCCAAAGTCCAGTCCAGTGGGGACCAGCTTAACATTTCTCTTCTTCAGAGCGTAGTCCACCACCCACTCATTCTCCTCCACCTATGGGGAAGACAAATCAAATCTTCATAAGAAATGCACTTCAAATAATGAGCATACTGAGGACATTAAGTGCAATCATCCAGAAATTTCAGTAGGTTTTCAGACAAAGATTCATACAATTACTCTCCATCCATCTCGTCCACCTTTTATTAGCACTGGTTTAAAATGCAATCTGTGTCAGTCCATGTCAAATCAGACAATTAAAAAAGGTTTTGCTGCACTCAGATTTACTTCATATGTTTGCTTTTGTTGTTGGTGACCTAAAATTAAGGTCTGTAAAATATTTATTTTAGATTCTAACACTTCAGACTTCATTATTTCCAGGCCAAATAATGTCTCATGTGGAAAGCCATGTTCAGGGTATGACACTAAGGAATTGGGCATTCGTTCTAGTCAAGCACAAATGGTCTCCTCTGAGACACAAATATATTCATAAAACGTGAGATATTAACATTTGGAGTACATAAATTAGTGTTTAAAAGTTTGGGGCCCATATACATTTATTTTTTTAAACAATTGTACATTTTTATTCAGCAAGAATGCAGTAAATTGATCAAGTGTGACAGTAAAGACATTTATAATGTTTATATTTCAAATAAACGCTGTTCATTTGAACTTTCTATTCAATCCATCCTGAAAACGTTAACAGCACAATTGTTTTCAACATTGATAAGATGCATCATGTGACACTGAAGACAAGAGCAATAGCTGTTAAAATCATTTAAAAAAGAATTATTTAGAACTGCATTTTTACTGTTTTTTTGCTCCAGTATATGCAACCTTGGTGAGCATAATTACAGAAAGACATTAGGGGTGGCACGGTTCACAAAAGCCACGGTTCTCGGTTCTGTACGGTTCTTGTTTTTTCTTTTAATCGTTAACACTCCAAAAAATTACTTCAGCATATGATATATAGCTTGATTATCCACAATTTAGGATACAGTATTAAAAAAAAAAGTTATATCATGAAGAAGTTGTTTCCTAACTGGCTGTCTTCTGCTTACGCTGTCTACCAAGTCCATTATTCATGTTAATCATGTCAAGGCTTTAATTCAGCGTGAGCAGCTTTTTGCCCAAACTTCAAAGGCCTGTTTAAATTATTAAAACTAAAGTTAAAGCTGCAGTCCGCAGCTTTTTTGGGTTAAAATTTATCCAAAATCTATTTTTGAGCAAGTACATAACCTTCCAGTGTTCAAAACTATCTGCTTACATTAGCTCGATTTACAACGGTAAGCTTGTAATAATGTTTTTAATTCCAGTGGTACTTGTGGATTTCTGCGGGAGATTCGAGCATATCTTTGCGTCATTGCGTCAATACACATTAATAAGAAGTCCCGTCTAGTAGGCTATATTGCGTGTGAGGATGTTGGAGGTGGAGATTTAGTCTTTTCTCACAGTGCTTGATATAATTAAAGTTATCAATTTGATAGCGGATCCAGAAAGGTTGAAACCTCAATCAGTGACAGTGACATCTGGAGATTCGCCCGTTGTAAAATGCAAAAGACTTCGGACTTTCGGAATGGCTACAGAAAAAAGAGAGACTTCAACCGAGCCAAACCAAGGATAAAAAGGGCTTTTGAAAGGTGGCGTTAACTCCGTGCTTTGAAGGGGTTCAAAACGGATGCAGAGACAGTTTTTTTCTGCTGAACAGGTCAGACATTTCAATGGTTATTATGTAACAGTAGCACAATTCGCTTAATTCATACAGTAAAAGTTACAGAGTTTTCTTTGTTTGTGCTTTGTGATGCTTTTCCCACATAGGCCTAGTTGGTCAGCACAAAAGTGGATGTTAGCTGCTTACTTGTCCAGATGATATTCTTATGTTGGTCTCCTCAAAACATTGTATTCATACGCGCTGTGTGGTGCCGAGGCACAGCTCACGTAGAGTTGATCATTCCGCGAAGATATGGCGACAAAGAGGAAAAACTACGGACTGCAGCTTTAAGATATACTTCTAATGTTAAATTTATCATGTGAACTACTTACAACATGTTATATGCATGTGTGTTTGGGCCAGCGGGGAACATGGTTGCATTTGCAGCAGATAAGCACGAGACAGACAGGGGTCATAGGAGAACAGCATAAAATATGACAGAATGGACAATATTCGTCTGTATTTGCAATTCACGAGCCGCGTTCAGCTGCACGAGACAAACGCAGCCAGTGTGAAATAAACAACAGGCGTGCGCGCCTCCCTTCTGCCCTGCTAATACACTCCTTGCATCATCTGTATTGGTCAACTCACCATAATAGAGCATGTGCAGTAAACCAGGTATCCGCCAGTTGAAGAATCAGCATTGACAGAGTCGATAGCAGACAGGATGAGCTCCTTCTGCAGGTGAGCCGAGCGAAGAATATCAGCCTCATCCTGAGAGAGAGAGAAATACTTTAGTTTTTGCACATTCTCCATTCAGAATTCTAAACAAATCCTTCAGAGTAAAGGCTGAAGAAAGTCTTTAAAAACTTTAACATCAAATGCAAAAAGGATGAAAACGGTGACTTTCAGAACAGAATTACCTTGCTGGTTTTAACAGCTGGATCTTTGGAAATGACTCCTGTGCCGGAGCAAGGAGCATCCAAAAGCACTCTGTCGAAACCTCCCATCACCTACAACTCAAAACACCTCAGATTAGACACTGCTTATGGGAATGATACCAAAAACAAAACAGAAAAAAAGCCTAAATGACAACATGGTTAACTGGAAACAAAATATTTTAATACAGAAAATGAAAAAGGACAATGCTGACCTTTGGGAATTGTCTGCCGTCATAGTTGCAGATGACAGCATTAGTGATGCCGAGACGATGGATGTTTCCCACCACGCTTTTCAGTCTGTCTGCATTTGCATCATTAGCCACAATCATGCCCGTGTTCCTCATGAGCTGAGCTGCATCACACAAATGATACACTAATGAGACTCCAAAATCATTTCATAATGCTTATTTTAACATAGTGTAGAAAGGCAATTGTGCATTATTTGCACATTACTTTTATTCTTGGGTGCCAACTGTGCCAATACAACAACAAAAAAGACTGAGATTAGCAACTTTACAAAAACACAGCAGTTGGTGCGACTGCCGTGGAGAAGCATATGCTCACCCATATATGTGGTCTTGCCTCCTGGAGCGGAACTCATGTCTAACACGGACTCCCCCTCCTGGGGAGCCAGCGCCATTACAGGAAGAAATGATGACGCACCTTGCAGCATGTACTGGCCTGCCAAATACTCTGGAGTTGCTCCTGTACGATAGAGAGAAATTCAAATTAACATTAACAATCACCAGTAATTAAGAACAAAGAAAAACAACAAAGAAAAACAATGTTATTTTGAAAAGACACTGGAACTGACCTATGGGAACAGAGGAGTCATAGATAACCAGCCCCACTTTGGACCATTTTCCCAATGGATCCAGGTTTACTCCTCGGTTGATCAAAGCCTGTGTTCAAGAACAAGTCATTAGAACCAGAAGCCATTTGTGGACCAGGCTGACATGCGTTAATGGCATTTTGGCTGTGTTTACACCAGTCATTAAATTCCGTTTCAAGTGTTCCACTCAGAAGTGGTCAGACGTGATGCTTGGTATGTTCTTATAAATAAAGGTTCCAAAGGTTTGCAGTGATACCATAGAACCACCATTTTTTGTTTCCCCAAAGAATCTTTCTGTGAACAGGTCTTAAAAGAACTTTGTTCTACTATAAAGAACATTTTGTGGAAGAGAAAAGTTATTTATGAAACCATAAATGCTAATAAATAACCTTTATTTTTAAGTCTCAGTGCATCTTATGTGACCACTTGTCTCTGATTGACTGTGTACAGTACTCTAAATGGGAGTTAAAGAAAATGAAAGTTAATGAGCATTCACTATTTTGCAAGTGCATAGATCTATAGTGAACGATTCATCTAGCATGCTTAATTGGCTTTTAGATCTTGTAATTTTAAATGAAAATGTCATAACTGGATCTTCCAGTGAAAATGAAAAACTTCTCTGTGGTGACGTATCATTCATTTAGTCCGCTTAAACCCGCCCCCCTCTCAATTAACTGCAAAATTACATTGAACGTAGGGCTGGGCGATATCTAAAAAAAAATTATATCTCGATATTGTCAACATTTTTACGATATTCGTTATATATCTCGATATGTTCGCAATTGCTTTTAAATAAAAAATATATATATATATTTTGTCCCCATTAAAAACAACAAACTATTTAGCTAGAATCAAATCAAATACAAAATGTTTACGTTTACTGAACAGGTTGGGATGACCAAAATCTTAAATCATGATACGAGTAATTTAATATATTTTTAAATGTACTTTTATAATTACAATATAGATTTTTAATTTTATCTTTTTTTTTAAAATAGGCAAAACATGCAAATTACAAACAATATGACAAAAACAGTGCTTTATTTTCAGCTACAGTGGGTCTATTTAACAGTAGCAAGTCAAGAAACAAATCAAAAATCAAATATATATTAAAAAAAAAGTCTTAATTAACTTTACACTGATTCTTAATAAATATATTAAAGTTGTTTAGCCAAGCATGGGGTGGTTTTCTATTTAAGAGCTCCACGGACCAAATTCATTGTAACACACGATTTCTCACTCAACTCTGTGTACGTTCACTAAAGACATACACTACTGTGTTTATCTGAATACTCGCCAGGACATGCATTTTTACATTTGTTTGAACATTTAAACCCAATAATACATGAAAGAACTGAATCGCAATTGAATGTTGTCTGAAAGGCGTGTGCGCGCGCTTCAGTCCGGCAGCACGAGCACGTCCCGCGCTGCGCTATTACTTCTCTCATGCACGCATGTTTCTGTTGATTTCTTTGTCATGCGCTGTGCGTATATATTTAACTCTTCTGCTTCCAATGTTTAGTGAACGGTGGAAGCAGACCTCTGCGTTATCTGGTAATGTTTTTTTGGGGAAAGTATGCATGTTGAATTTGAAATAGTCCATATTCACGATATTTTCAAATTTGACATCGTTGTCAAAATTATTGCGATATTATCACTAATATTCGATATATTGCCAAGCCCTAATTGAATGTTCGCGTCTCAAAATCAAATCTACAACTGACGCATATAACCGTCCACGCCCCCTACATTATTTTCTTTTTCAATAATCCATTACATTACAATAATCCAAATTTAAAACTTTTTTAATTAAAGTTCGGGCCAATCGCCTTCCGTGGAAAAGTGTTGAAGGTGCCTCTCTGAGTTCAAGATGCGTACGCGACGTCTGACGAGCGTACCTGGTAGCGTAAGCCTTTGAACTGCAATGGCACTTTCAACACTTTTTCCACAAACTAAATACGGAAGACGATCGGCCAAAACTTGACTTAATAAAGTTTTAAATATGGATATTTTTCTTACACAAACGCATCAATTCACTTCCAAAAGCATTTATTAACCTCCTGGAGCCGTGTGGCGCAGTTATTTGACGGACCGATGCTCTTTTATGGACTTCAAAAACAAATCAACAGTCAATGCCATTATAAAGCTTGGAAGAGCCAGGACTTTTTTTAATATATATAACTCAACTGTATTCGTCTGAAAGAAGAATGTCATATACACCTAGGATTACTTGAGGGTAGTGTTGTCACGATACCAAAATTATGACTTCGATACGATACCAGACTAAAATACCCGATACTTAATCGATACCACGGTCAAAATACCACCCAGTAAAAGTAATTGAATAATATGACAACAGAGCTTATTAATCATAGTCTTATTCAATTTTTAAACTAAAAACTCTCTTGGCCAGCATGTTCCTGCCCTGGTTTTTAACAACTTCTTCTAATTGCAATTTTTTTATTTTATCTTTGTTTTTAAAAATAAGCTAAAAATGCAAATTACAAACAATATGACAAAAACAGTGCTTTATTTTTCAGCTATAGGTCTATTTAACAGTATAGCAAGTCAAGAAAGAAATAAAAAAACTGCTTAGTCTTCACTCAATAAATTAACTATACACTGATTCTTAATGAATATATTAAAATTATTTAGCCAGTCATGGGGTGTTTTTCTTTTTTTCATTGTTGTTTGGTTAACATTAATCACACAGAATGTTAGATCCGGCTTAACACCGATCCAGTTACCTCAACTGTACACGTTCACTAAAGACACCCCCGACTGTGTTTACCTGAATACTCACAGGATGTGCATTGTTACATATTTTTGACCATTGAAATCCATAATCCGAAAGAACTGAATCGCGATCGCATGTTGTCTGAAAGGCGTGTGCGCGCGCTTCAGGTCAGAGTCCGGCAGCGCGAGCACATCCCGCGCCGTGCTATATTTTCTCATGCGCGCATGTTTCTGTTGCTTTCTTTGTCATGCGCTGCGCGTGTATATTTAACTCTTCTGCTTCCGATGTTTAGTGAACGGTGGAGAGCTCTGCATACACATCCTGACTCCTGCTGTCACTCATCGACACAAATAAATACAGCTCTTATTAACGCGCGGTCCTTCTTAAAGTACCGGTACTAATAAAATTCCATATCGTACCGTTTGTAATAGCAGGGTATCGCAATACTTTTCTAGTACCGGTATATCGTGCAACGCTACTTGAAGGTGAGTAAATCATTTTTAAATCAGCTAATTTTCATTTTTGGGTGAACTATCCCTCTAAAAAGGGCCGAACCACCAGCAGCCTAATATTATTATCAGCCTAATATATTATCTTCTTATATGTCTAAGGATTTAAGTCTGCGAGGTAAAGCATGCTTATTGATGAAATTCAATTCATATGTTATCTTATTCTAACCGCTACTCCTGTTGGGTTGCTTCTGTAAATATTTATCAAAATTAAATATTTTCCAACTAGGTTTAACTGGTGCAAAGCACCAAAATATAAGTAACAGCGCATGTTTACCAGAAAACTAGCTAGTACCACCGGCTTCTAGGTATTTACCTTATGGACATTAACTTTTCGATGTCCAGGTCCATCAGAATGCAGTAGCGTTTAACAAATACGATGTGGTAGCGTGTTTTCGACTAGCTCTAATGAGGTTTTAATAATTGGACCATGTTTTGGAAAAAAAAGAAGACTTTCCAGACCTGAGCCAAATCTCTCCTTCTGGTTTTCAGGGTGTTGGTTCTGATGGTGACTGGCCTGTGAATTTCATTGGCCTCAAGGAAATCAATCAGCTGAAACAGAAAATTGTATTTGGAAAGGTTTTGTATGCGTTGATTGATATACAAAGTTTTACAAAGAATTGTGTTCTGATATAGATGTCCTGCCAATTCATATAGAGGTGATGGTGTGGCCATCCACCCCTTCAGATCTCGACAGACAGTTGCTTTATCCTGTTAGCATAGCCACACACCTTGTGAGGAAGCAGATGGGTGGTACTACAACAGGAAGCTTCTGTACTTCAGCAATAGAAGCGGTCATTACAGACTAAAAAGCAGGAGCACATATAAAAACACACACCTCAGAGAGAGAGAAAAGGTCCATGAGTTTGCTGATGAGGAATTGGTTGTAGCTGTAATAGGTGCAGAGGTCAGAGCGCAGCAGAGAGAGATACTCCGATCTTTCCTTGCCCTCCTCTCTCTTCTCACTGAAGTGAGACAGCACATCCACATTATCTTTGATCCTCTGATGGATGGTCTGCAAGTCCATCAGTAAAAGACCTACAGACAAACAAGATGGAGGGCGGCGTAGGCGAGTTAAAATACCACTCTAGATCAGATCAAATCTGGGAGGTCGTGGAAATCTGTCATTTGATAAAGTTAACTCACCCTCCTTGGCTCTATCCGCTGCAGCAGGCAGTTTGAATTGCTCCGTCTCGTCAATATTTGCCTGCACCGTATCCTCTTCCTCCTCATCTTCCTTTTCCTCTTCTTCCTCATCATCTTCATCATCATCCTCGTCATCACTCTCTGGTTTCATGCTTGTTTGTTTTTTCTGTTTTCTTGCAGCTCTCTCTATTGGCAGAAGCTGTCACGACAAAGGATGATTTTGTAATTTGTGCTCCAAACTTCACATTTATAAGTAGTAGTAGGACATGCGGACGTTCAAATGGAGAAATTTTACCTATTGCGCCCAAAAGTAGTACGCTACTGACATTTGACATACAAATATTTGTTTTATACCTCTTCTCCATCACTGTCTTGTTCAACCCCTTCATCAGCACCATAGTCATCCACCATATCTTCGTCATCATCGTCCTCCATTCCCTTGTGATCTAAGCCCTCTACTACATCATCTTCATCTTCCCACTGGCTGTCGCTGTCCTCATCTTCCTCACATTGTTCAATCTTGCGTTTCTTCTGTGCTGGTTTGAGCCATTCACTATTCTCATCTGAGAATCCTGCAATAAATATGAATTGGTTACAAATTATATGTTGTATTAACATTGTTATTCCATTTTAGTTTCATTTTTTTTAAACCTTTATGTACCTTTTTTGGGCTTTTCCACTTGTTTGGGTTCTTTGGTCACTTGAGTTCTCTTTACAGCTCTTAAAATAATAATAATAATAATAGTTATTGACAAGTTATCACAGAGCTAACGAAAAAAAAGGCTTCCTAATCAAAATAATTTTACCGTTTTCTTCCTCTGCTTGAAAGTTTTTTGGGCTCGTCATCTGTGAACAGAAGATAACCATTGTTATAACGTATATAAAACAGTGTATATAAATAATGAATGAATAATAACACAAAGGCCAATATGTGTGAATTACCATCAACCAAAAACTTGGACAGCTCAGTTTCTGCTCCCTTCTGTTTCCTCGACTTGCGTCCAGGTCCTCTTTTCACCCTAATTGTGGGATCCAACCTTCTGCCCATGATTGACACCTACAAAGTTGTCCTGGAGCAACAGTACAAGTAATCAATAAAACAGATTTGATCAGAAGTAAAAACGTGCTCATTATATATAAGTGTCTGAAAGAAAGAAACTTGCGAGTTGCCATGTCCCATGTGGCTTTCACACACTGTACAATATCACTCATGTAAACATACTCATATACACAATTCACAGATTTCACTGTATTAAAATATGTCTGATTTGTAATCGTGACAAATACAATTTACTTGCATAATTGGCTGTTTAATGGTCAGACCGGAGCGTGATGCTGCTTCCACGCTTTAACAGTTCATGCTAATAAAGGTTAATACATTTCAGACCCATTATGCTTATATTACTGCAGTCAATTCAATACCATGTTTAGATAAAACATATTAGTTTGTATTTTGCGCACCATTTACTAGCACGCTGCAAACTACGAGACTAGCTTACTGAACCGATTAGGACACATAAATAGTAACGTTAGCTGTAAACCCTACAGATACTTACAGTTTAACACAAACAAGTTCTTGCAATTATCCCGATCTTCTCTAAAACACTCAACACAGACGTTTTAATTTACGAAAGTTGCCAGTGTACATGTGTCTCTCTTGCCGTGAACAAGCGCACGTGTGACTTCAGCACACGTTGGGTATCCGGAAGTTGTTAGCGATTCATTCTTTGGAGTCGGATCTTTTCTAAATCCGTTGATCTTTTTTCTCTCTCACTATTTTTCAGGTAAATCGGGGAATACGAAATCACACACAAACATACACGTATTTTTATTTATTTAAATATGCAACAAAAAAAATTCTAGACAAAATACGTAAATGAATTTAAGTACTGACTAAAGTAAATAAGTATTAAGGTTCTGTGAACAAGCTGAATTATGGTTGCACTGAATTGGGACACATGGAATTACTTAAAAAAAAAACTGGCGGTTTTGACGTAAAATATGTAACGTTTTTGATCCGGCTCTTTACACAGAACTGTTCAAAAGAACCGATTCTCCTAAATGAATCAGACGACAATGAATAAGTGTGCGGTTTTAGAGGGTGCAGCGTGGAGAAACTGCGGGTGGAAACGCGGAGTGCATAGCAATTTAAATAGCTTGTATTAATTGTATTAAGCATACAAGTTGTTGAAATAAAAGAATCGGATGGGGAAATTAAGGAAAAGAAAAAGAGGAGGTTGGATCAGAAACAAGAGTTAGAATTGACGAAATAGAGATGGAAGAAGGAAATGATGAGATGGGTTGGACACAAGTGGAAGGGGGGAGAATAAAACGGGTTGAAAAGGCAAATAGTAAGAGGAAAAAAGATAATGAAGAGGAGTTAGTAAGTACAGATGAGGATAGTGAAAGGGAAGTAATAAGTGAAAGGAGAGAAGAAATAAAAATGATTGTACGATTTAAAGAGGGACAAGGAGTAAAAGGGGTAAACCCAATAGAGTTAACAAATGAGTTGAGGAAACAATTAGGAGAGATTAGAGGTGCAAGAGTGCTACAGGATGGAGCATTAATGGTGATATGTGATAATGAGGAGCAGAGGGATAAGGTGATGAAAATGAAGGCTGTGTGTAAACAAGTGGTTTCAAGTTGTAGTCAGACAGGTGAAAAATCATGGTTATGTGGAGTAGTTACAGGGGTAGCATTGGAGGTCACTATGATAGAGCTGATGAGGAATATTAAAGGAGGAAATGTAATTGAAGCAAAACGACTGCAAAGGAATAGGGAAGGTAATAAGGAAGAAAGTCTTTCTGTAATGTTGCGTTTTGAGAGTGGTGGTGGTGGAGTGATACCAAGTAGAGTGATGATTGGATATGTTAGCTGGGTGAGGGAATATGTGCGGGCTCTGCTGAGATGCTATAATTGCCAGAGATATGGTCATATTGCAAGTGTATGCAGAGCCAAAAAAAGATGTGCACACTGTGGGGAAGAACATGAGTACGGAAATTGTGGAAAAGGTGTGGAAGCGAAATGTTGTAATTGTGGAGGGGCCCATAATGTGGCATATGGAGGGTGTGAAGTGAGAAAGAGAGCAGTAGAAATTCAGAAGGAAAGAGCTGGAAATAAGTTGTCATATGCGAAGCAGTTAAAAAAGTGGACTCAAGGGAAAAGAAAGAAAGTGAGGAGAAGGAGACGTGGAAAGATCAAACCAGAAATGAAGAAAAGGAAAGCAAAATATCGGATGATAAAATGATAGTAAGTAAAAAGAGTTTTGTGTTATTCATGGCAGAGGTCATAAATTGTTCAGCGCAGACTGAAAGAAGAACAGAAAAGATACAGATAATAGTGAGAGCAGCAGAGAGGTTCCTGGATATCAAAGGGCTAACATGGGAAATGGTTAGAGATGGTCTAACTTTAGAAATACAGCCTAGTCAAGAATCATGGGATGGACAATAATCTTGATGTTGTTAATTTTACAATGGAATGCTAGGAGTTTGGTGGCTAATGGACTGGAATTTAAGGGTTATCTAAATAAGATGGAGGAAAAGCCAGATGTGATATGTGTACAAGAGTCTTGGCTGAAACCTAAATTTGATTTTGTAATTAAAGGGTATGTTTCGGTGAGAAGAGATCGGGAAGAGGGAAATGGTGGTGGGTGTGTTACTTTCATTAAGTCTGAAGTACAGTATAGAATGGTGGGAAAAGGTAGTGAGATGGAATATGTGGTGGTGGAGGTATGGAAGGATGATAAGAGTGTTGTAATAATAAATTTTTATAATCCATGTAGGCAAATGATATTGGAAGATATGCTGAAGATAGAAGGGCAAAGTAGAGAGAGGGTGATATGGTGTGGGGATTTCAATGCCCATAGTAGTATGTGGGGAGGAAGTGTAACTGACAGAAATGGGAAGGTGGTTGAAGAATTAATGGATGAGATGAATTTGATCTGTCTGAATGATAGGGGAGGTACACGAGTAGATATGAGAACAGGTCAAGAAGCGGTGTTGGATTTAACTCTTGCAAAAAGCAGGTTAGGGGGAATAATTAACTGGAAGATATTAAGGAAATGTACTATAGGGAGTGATCACTTTCCTGTGTGGATTGAAATGTGTATGAGTAA
Organism: Gobiocypris rarus; assembly: GCA_023029165.1. Classification (NCBI taxonomy): domain Eukaryota; kingdom Metazoa; phylum Chordata; class Actinopteri; order Cypriniformes; family Gobionidae; genus Gobiocypris; species Gobiocypris rarus. The sequence continues at coordinate 15,270,550 of CM040926.1, read as the reverse complement.
TAGGGTAGAAAGAAGTGAGAGTAGAGAAGGGAGATGGAATTATAAAAAAGCTAACTGGACTGAATATGTGAAAATGGTGGAGGAGGGCTTAGACATAAATGAAGTAAGAAGTGTAGATGACATAGAAGCTATAAATGAGAAAATTATAGGAGTTATGAAGAATGCAGCAGTAAGTAATATTCCTAAGAGTAAAGGTAGAAGAAAGACAAAAATGGTACCATGGTGGAATAAGGAGTGTGATGAAGCTATTAGAAGGAAAAGGAGAGCATACAAGAAGGTAAGAAGAATGCATAATTATTCAGATTTAATTGAATATAAGAGAGAACAAGCAAAAGTTAAAGAGGTGATAAGAAGAGCTAAAAGACAACATTGGAGAGAGTTCTGTGATAGAATAGGGAGAAGTACACCAATAGGAGAGGTATGGAGTATGATCAGAAAGATGAATGGAATAAGGAAGGATATGGAATATCCTGTTTTAAATGAAGGAGAAATTATAGCAATAGAAAACTGTGAGAAAGCAGAAATGTTTTGTAATACATTCGTAAAAGTAAATAGTACGGAAAATCTGACTGAAGAGTTTAAGAGGGAGAGGGAGGAAATGTTACGAGAACATCCTCATTTATTGGGAAAGAGACAGGAAAGAGATAATATAATGGATGTCCCGTTTGGAATGGCGGAACTAAAGCGAGCATTGAGGAGAATGAGAGAAACTACTCCAGGGCAAGACGAAATCAGCTATTATATGATCAAGCAGTTAAGTGAGGAATCGTTGAGAGTAATGTTAGAGTTCTATAATAGAGTGTGGGAAATGGGGGTGCTACCGCAAAGTTGGAAAGAAGCATTGATATTGCCAATAATGAAATCAGGGAAGGATCCAAGTAAGTCGGCTAGTTACAGGCCAATAGCCCTTACATCACATGTAGGGAAAGTGATGGAGAGAATGATAACGGATAGATTAGTATATTTTTTGGAAAAAGAAGGGAAATTAACACCATATCAAAGTGGATTTAGGGTAGGAAGAGGTACTATGGATTCGGTTATGTGTTTGGAAGGAAATAAAGAAAGCTCTGTCAAATAAAGAATCAGTAATTGCTGTGTTTCTTGATATTGAAAAAGCCTATGATATGTTATGGAGGGAGGGTTTGATGATTAAGTTGGAAGAGATGGGGGTAGGGGGAAGAATGTTTAATTGGATTAATGACTTCCTTAAGCAAAGAGTAATAAGAGTGAGAGTAGGAGATGCTATATCATCTCAAGGAATAATTGAAAATGGTACTCCTCAGGGAAGTGTAATAAGTCCAGTGCTTTTATAGTAATGATAAATGATATATTTAGTAAGGTGGAAAGGAGTGTTGGTAGATCACTGTTTGCAGATGATGGAGCTTTGTGGTTTAGAGGAAGAAACAATAAGTTCATTATGGGGAAAATGCAGAAGGCTGTGGATGAGGTAGTTAAATGGTCATATAAGTGGGGATTTAAGTTATCTGTGGAGAAGTCACAAGTTATTATATTTTCCAATAAGAAAGTAGATAATGAATGTAAGTTAAGGATATATAACAAGGAAATGGATCGAGTAACATCAGTTAGATTTTTGGGAATGTGGCTAGATAGGAAACTGACATGGAAAGTACATATTGATAAAATAGTGAATAGGTGTAAAAGAGTTTTAAATGTAATGAAATGTATGGCAGGACATGAGTGGGGAGCAGATAGACGGCTCTTCAAACAGTATATATAGCAATGATAAGATCGGTACTAGATTATGGAAGTATAGCATATGGGTTAAGGCAAAATCACAGTTAGAGAAATTGGATAGAATTCAAGCACGGGCATTGAGAATTTGCAGTGGAGCATATCCTACAACACCTATAGCAGCAATGCAAGTTGAGATAAATGAAATGCCCCTTAATATTAGAAGACAACAGTTAATGGCTGTGTATTGGACAAATATTAATAGTCAGAATGAGATGCATCCAACAAGGAAAATATTAGGAGTATGTTGGGAACAAGGAATTAATAAACATAAGAGTTTTGGGTGGGTGGTAGAAGAAGATATTAAGGAGATGGGGATAAACAATTATAGCTGTGTACCAAGAGTAATATATCCGCATACTCCTATATGGATTGTTCCTCAGCCAATAGTAGATTTAACATTACTGGAGATAAGACAAAGGGAAGGACATCATGAGATGGAAGTAAGGAGAGTAATTGAGTATTTAAGAATTACATATGGAGATAATATTCAGATATACACAGATGCTTCCAAAAAAGGAAGGAGAGTAGGAGTGGCAGTCAATGTACCTAAGTTAATGGTGAAGAAAAAAGCTAGAATTAGTGACCAATTGTCAGTATATACAGGTGAACTGATGGCTATTTTGTTAGCAGTGCAAATAATTAAGGAAAGGAAAATTAAAAATGCAGTCATATGTTCAGATTCACAATCAGCAATAGTTAGTATCGATAATCAAAAATCAGAATCTAGACCAGATTTAATCATGGAAATACTTCAAAATCTTTTTGAGTTGAAGCAAAGTAATATAGAAGTACAGTTTGTATGGGTCCCAGCCCATGTGGGAATTAAAGGCAATGAAGAAGCAGATAAATTAGCAAAACAAGCAGTAGATGAAGAGATGGTAGAAATTGAGATGTCATATAGTATAAAAGAAATAAAATCAGTAATAAAAGAGGAAGTGATTAAAAAGTGGCAACAATGTTGGGATAATGAGAGTAAGGGAGACATTTATATGCAATACAAGAGAAAGTGGGAAAAGGTAGAAGAGGGAGAAATAGAAGGGAGGAAAGTATAATTACAAGATTAAGGGTGGGACATACCGGTTTGAATAAAACATTACATTTAATAGCTAAGCATCCAACGGGTTTATGTGAGAAATGTGGACAGAGTGAAACTGTAGAACATGTGTTTTTTAATTGTGATGGTTATGAGGAAGAAAGAGAAGTGCTAAGAGAAGAATTATGGAACAGTGAAGGGAAAGAGTTAACATTAAAGAATATATTAGATTCAGATATAGGAAATATGGTTAATGTGTTGTTTCAGTTTTTGAATAATACTGGTTTAATAAAGAGAATTTAAGATTAATAGATATATAGGATTATAGACAGTGGGAGAAGATGTGGATGAAGTATTGGTGAGAGGAAGTAAATCTGGAGGTAAGTAAGGGTAAGGATAGGAAGCGGGAGTTAAAGGGAAGTGGGGTGGAAACTGGAGGAGCTGAACACGCAGCGCCAGTGTTTTTTTTTTTTTTTTTTTGTGAGAAATTAATGAGAAATGCTTTCTGATTCAAGCTACCAGATGATGGCAGTAATGCACTGTTAAGTGCGGTTGCCAATAAAATGAAAGAAGAAGAAGAAGAAGAATGAATCAGACACTCGATTACTACTTCCGTCGCGCACATTCTGCGAAAGCGTTTCGCTTCTTGAAGTTGTCGGAGACTTTACCAAAGTGTTGCATGAATACAACTGCCTCTTCAACCACTGCCATGGAGGACGAATGGGAGGAGGAGGAGCAGTTGGTTGTGGCGGAACTGTCTGGAATGATCAGCTCTGATTTACTCTCCAGTAGGCAGAGCACCTGTAAGATAGTGGACATTGACAGCGAGCAGCCCATGATGCAGGTGGGTCGGTATCTGTTCGCTGGTGAATACGAAGACGCCATCGGAACGTGTGTGATTTTTGAAGAAGATGGTGCAGACTCTGATCCAGCCCTGAAATACAAATGTCACACAATGAAGAAATTGATGCTGCAGCGGACGTTTCTGTCAGAGAGGAAGGAGGACGAGCCCGTCTCTAACCGCATAGAGGTGCTGGCTCTCCACGACGAAGAGTCGTTCGGCCGCAAGAGCGCAGTTTGTCACTACCTGGACCCGATAGACACGGATAAATCGGTGCTAGACGAGCCTAAAGATTGCGATGATCCTGAGATGAGCGACGAATCAGCGGGTGAACTGGAGGAGACCGAGGCGGGAGCCGCGCTTCTGGAGAACTCCACCGAGGAGACGATGAACGCCAGCAGCTCTTCTGCACTGGCGGCTGTACAAGGGGACGATGGCTCCTGAAAGACTGATTTCTGACAATGTGCATTCTGTAAATATAAGCTTTCTGGTTAATAAAAGTTTTGTATTTTGTAGCCTAGGATATGGATGTCTGTCCTATTGGCTTCCTAAATAATTTACATAAAGAGTTCTATGCGCAACATATCTATCAATCTATCAGCTGTATATCAATCCATCATCTGTCTATCTATACATCTATCAATGTGTGTCTATCAATCTATCTATCGCATGTCTATCCATCAATTTCTCATCGGTCTATATCTGTATACATTGGTACAATAGCAACTTGCCAAAACCTACAGATGGCCAACATAATGAGGCAGGAACTCAAATAGTCAAATGCACTGAAAACAACTGAGGGAGTCTGAGACCTGTTAGGAAAGGTGCCAACTGTGGAAAGAACAAACAAACCCAGTAGGGAGAACCAACATCAATCCTAGACAGAAAAAAACTGAGTAACATGCGGATAAAGGAAGCTAAAGGGACCGGAGAGACTGTTTTTGAAGCTGTCTAGACTCATAGTGAGAACGGAGAACATAAGGATAAAGCTGGAGTACAGGATGCTTTTAAAAGAGAATTTTAAACATCTCTCAATAGTGCTGAATAAAATCAAGTTCTTATTGTTTATTGCAAGTAGGAAAAGGGAAAAGAGTTGTTTTACATATCAGGAATCCATTTAAGTGTTTATTATTAAATGTGTAAACCTATGCAAAAAGACATTTAGGTTTACTACCCCACATTTTAAAGAGTATAACTGTTTGCTTCAGTGTGTGTTAAAATTTCTTTGTGGCGTCACATAACACAATTTTTGCTCAAAGGAATGAAACACACACAGAACGTAGTCCAAAGGTCAGTTCCTTTCAGGCAGAAACATGACAGTTCATATCAGTTTGGTTTTGTCATAACACTCCCCAGACCTCCTCAAACGCTGAACACATCTTGGCACAGGTCAGAGCTGCAGATAAAGGGTAGTTACTGATGGACACTGTCTTCTCCGTGTAGTCGGCATTCACCTACATTAGGATGGAGAAACCGAGTTTAGTATGCTGATTTACTTGACCAGTGATGACAATTCATGTTTATGAAATCATTTTCTATGCATGGAGAGTATATTTTAGACTCACAGTTCCATGTGCGAATGCTCCTATGACAATAGCGGCAGGTCCATCTTTAGGGACGATCGTTCTGGGACATTCAGCATCTCCTGCTTTGAACGATGTGGAAAATCGTGGGCATCCAGGTGGCAGGTGGTCCGACACTGGATTTTTAATCAGCCTCAACAAACGCTGAGGGCCGTCTGCTGCTCTCACACTCATCTTGTGCAGGAGCTGGACTATAGGATGACAAATAGTAGGAAGCATTACAAGTTAATACTATTTTAACATTACTTCACATTACTATAGTAATAACAGTAAATTAGGCACACCCCTGGGCAAAATGGCTAAACACCAAGCTTGTAATTGCCTTAACCACAAATTATTGGTTTATTACCGAAATGTAAGCATATGTACTACTTAAAAAGACATTGCTGTATCAGCAAAACATCAAAAGACAGAATGAAGTTTTTGGCAGAATATGTGTGTGGAGTGATGAATCTCAATGAAACATAAGTTGCATGGTGACGCTCCAGAGCATCAGGTTCATGTTTTGGCCTGTTCAGAGTCCAGATTTGAACCGTATAGTGAATATTTGGTCTCACATTAAACTCAACTGAACTGGGAGACATTCTTCAACTCATGAACAACACTGAATCTTCTTCCTATAAAAAGCTGCCTGCAAGTGGGTGAAAGCTACGTTACTTATTTTCAGTATTCTTGCTAATTTCCTGACCAGTGATATGTCATTAAAATAATTAAGGGATTGTATTCCAGTGACATTGGCAATCCGAATTCTGAATCGATTCACTGATTCATAACTTTGTTCGCGGCAGAGTATGTGAGTGGAGCGGAGCAGCAGCAATTTCCCCTCCGCGCTCTAAGCATTCAATAATCTCTCCGCTCCAGCTCCGCGTTCACCATTTACCCCTCCCCGCTCCACTCCTCGCTCACTGATATCAGAAACACCGCTCCGTCTTCGCTCCGAGGAAGATTTGCGGCGGAAGTATTTAAGTAAGCTCTGCAATATCACAAAAGTTTGGTTTATAACATACATTCAATTAAAACAAAAAAATCAATAGGAGATAGTTTCTATGACATGCCAAGCTTATTAGGCTTTATAAGCATTACAAGTTAAACATAATTGCTGGTTTTGCAGTGCATTTTGTTTGGAAAGATGAAAATAGTATGTTTTCATCGGTTATATTATCTACGTGTCACATTACAGATTTCTGCAAATGTAAAATCCGACACAGATAACTGTAAGCAGATGCACTGTAAGATTACATTTGTTTGACTGCATTAGAGAGAACGTTTGCATGTGCAAATAAGTGCTACCTGTTTAAAATGTGCTTTCACCCGATCATATTCAGTATGTAGAAGGTACAAAAAAAACTATAACATCCCGCTCATGTCCATTGCCGTCATCATAAACCTGTACATTCTTCCTGATTTGAGTGATCCATCTGAATCAAGCTAGTTAATAGTTAGTGTTTAATGTGTGAGTTTTGACTAAAAAATACTGTTATATTGTAGGCCGTTGGTATGAATTTTACTCGTGATGGAGCGGTAGTGGAGTGCTCTCGGAGCGCATGAAAACCACGACACTCCGACTTTTAAAAACTCCGCTCCTCACTCCATTCAAAATCACCTCGCTCCACTCCTCGCTCCGCTTCCACTCCACTCCGCTCACATACTCTGGTTCGCGGATTGAAAACAAACAACGTTTGAAGAAGACAATGCTGAATAAAGTCATAGTTTTTGTTATTTTTGGACCAAAATGTATTTTTGATGCTTCAAGAGATTCTAACTAACCCACTAATGTCACATGGACTACTGATGATGTTTTTATTACCTTTCTGGAAAGGGACAGTATACCGTGCATACATTCAATGGAGGACCAGAAAGCTCTCGGACTAAATATAAAATATCTTAAACTGTTTTCCGAAGATGAACGAAGGTCTTACGGGTTTGGAACGACATTAGGGTTAGTCATTAATGACATAAATAAAATTTTGTGTGAAGTAACCCTTTACTATTACTCAGTACTTAAATGTATAGTTACAATGAAACATTGACACCTTAAAATAAAGTATAGCCTTCCGTGCTAATTTGTGTAGTTAAATTGTAACAACATTAGAGTCAATATGCAAATGGTGCCTAAATGTAAGTTTACCCATGAGTCCACAAAATCGGGCAAAGGTGCGAGGAATTCTTGTCTGTGGGTTGATCTCGATCAGAACATTCTTCTCTGTGTGAATGTACACTTGCAGCAGTCCAGCTCTATTCAAAGGACTGTCCAGTAACATCAGCAGACACTGTGGGAAAGCAGACGTGACATTCAGAGGCCAGACACGGGACAAATAAAAATCTCATTGTCAAAATCATCAGAATATCCTCACAAGATGGCTTGTGTTCTTCATTTAACCTCCATAATGCTTTCCAAACCTGCATGCCATTTGGACCCAGTGGAATGTAAGCATATAAAACAGTCATAACATTGTATTTTTCAACTAAAACCTGATCAATAACTTCTTATTAATGAGTAAATGTGAAAAATGTCATTGTTTTGACTGTTAGCATGATATTACCTAACCATATTATTAAATTTGCCCACCTTTTAAAATTCTTTACAATTTTAAAAGTTACCTTAACTACAATAACGCAAAAAAAAAATGTCATCCATATACAAAGGAACGCATATGAAATTTACAAGACCATATAATCTAAGAATTAACAGTATTTTAGAATTTGATGTTAATCAACACAAGTCCCAGTGTGTGAGAAATTTGGAATATTTTGAGACAAAATCAAACTCGTAGATGTAAAAAAAGTCTGCATAACTGACATAATTTGTAAAGCCTCAGTTGATGCCAAATCAACTGGACCTCAACACAAAATATGTAAATTTACTAAAATAATCTTAAAATGACCTTTAAAGCCATGCTTTACTAAAACTATACAATTTGTATGCATCTCTACAAAATCTGCAAATACGAACCCCAATGCATTATGAGGGTTAATATGGGCATGGGTATATTGACATTGTTTAGATGTTGATCATTTCAAACACTGATTTAGATGAGAGCTTTACCTGATGTGTGATATCAGGCCGAATCTTCCCTGGGTCTCTTCCATTCTTCAAAATCACACTCTTATGCTGATCACAGTTCAGCAACTCAAATGTCTTTCCAACCTGCACAGAAACACGTTCCCATGTAACGTAAATGCAGAAACATACGGTTATGAGAAATGTTATTTATAATGCTCTAGTGGCAATCCAGTGAACACCACCTGATCCAATACTTTAAAGTTTCTATCTTTACCGAGCCTCGTGGTCTTTTACCTTTACGGTTTCAAGTGTCGCTCCTTCTAACACAATAACAAGACGCTTCTCCGTCATCTGATCGTGCAGACTTCTTTGCTGTTTTGCCTGTTTAGGTTCATATTCATCTAAATGCTCAAGACCACGCTTGTCTCCAGCGCGTGCAGCCATGTTGACACAGAACTACGACACATCAAATGTACGTCACAAAAACACGTTTGTTTAGAGCGGCGCACGCTGATGACGCTAATGACACTTTCTGCTGCTGCATAATAAAAAAAATGTAGGCCCTGTAGTAAAATGCTACACCCGGCTACCTTTTAAAGGGTTAGTTCAACCAAAAATGAAAATTATGTCATTAATTACTTACCCTCGTGTCGTTCGACACCCGTAAGACCCCCGTTCATCTTTGGAACACAAATTAAGATATTTTTGTTGAAATCCGATGGGTCAGAAAGGCTTCCATTGACAGTAATGTAATTTCCTCTTTCAAGACCCATACAAGGTACTAAAAATGTCTTACAAAGACCATCTCACTACTTACAGGTCCTTCTAAAAAAATTAGCATATTGTGATAAAAGTTCATTATTTTCCATAATGTAATGATAAAAATTAAACTTTCATATATTTTAGATTCATTGCACACCAACTGAAATATTTCAGGTATTTTATTGTTTTAATACTGATGATTTTGGCATACAGCTCATGAAAACCCCAATTCCTATCTCAAAAAATTAGCATATCATGAAAAGGTTCTCTAAACGAGCTATTAACCTAATCATCTGAATCAACTAATTAACTCTAAACACCTGCAAAAGATTCCTGAGGCTTTTAAAAACTCCCAGCCTGGTTCATTACTCAAAACCGCAATCATGGGTAAGACTGCCGACCTGACTGCTGTCCAGAAGGCCATCATTGACACCCTCAAGCGAGAGGGTAAGACACAGAAAGAAATTTCTGAACGAATAGGCTGTTCCCAGAGTGCTGTATCAAGGCACCTCAGTGAGAAGTCTGTGGGAAGGAAAAAGTGTGGCAAAAAACGCTGCACAACGAGAAGAGGTGACCGGACCCTGAGGAAGATTCTGGAGAAGGACCGATTCCAGACCTTGGGGGACCTGCGGAAGCAGTGGACTGAGTCTGGAGTAGAAACATCCAGAGCCACCGTGCACAGGCGTGTGCAGGAAATGGGCTACAGGTGCCGCATTCCCCAGATCAAGACACTTTTGAACTAGAAACAGCGGCAGAAGCGCCTGACCTGGGCTACAGAGAAGCAGCACTGGACTGTCGCTCAAATTTTTCATATCATTCGGAAATCAAGGTGCCAGAGTCTGGAGGAAGACTGGGGAGAAGGAAATGCCAAAATGCCTGAAGTCCAGTGTCAAGTACCCACAGTCAGTGATGGTCTGGGGTGCCATGTCAGCTGCTGGTGTTGGTCCACTGTGTTTTATCAAGGGCAGGGTCAATGCAGCTAGCTATCAGGAAATTTTGGAGCACTTCATGCTTCCATCTGCTGAAACGCTTTATGGAGAGGAAGGTTTTGTTTTTCAGCACGACCTGGCACCTGCTCACAGTGCCAAAACCACTGGTAAATGGTTTACTGACCATGTTATTACAGTGCTCAATTGGCCTGCCAACTCTCCTGACCTGAACCCCATAGAGAATCTGTGGGATATTGTCAAGAGAAAGTTGAGAGACGCAAGACCCAACACTCTGGATGAGCTTAAGGCCGCTATCGAAGCATCCTGGGCCTCCATAACACCTCAGCAGTGCCACAGGCTGATTGCCTCCATGCCACGCCGCATTGAAGCAGTCATTTCTGCAAAAGGATTCCCCACCAAGTATTGAGTGCATAACTGAACATAATTATTTGAAGGTTGACTTTTTTTGTATTAAAAACACTTTTCTTTTATTGGTCGGATGAAATATGATAATTTTTTGAGATAGGAATGGGTTTTCATGAGCTGTATGCCAAAATCATCAGTATTAAAACCATAAAAGACCTGACATATTTCAGTTGGTGTGCAATTAATCTAAAATATATGAAAGTTTAATTTTTATCATTACACTATGGAAAATAATGAACTTTTATCACACTATGCTAATTTTTTTAGAAGGACCTGTATTTAGTGATGGGCCGATTTCAAAACACAGCTTCACGAAGCTTCGGAGCTTAATGAATCAGCGTATCGATTCGTGAATCAAGTGACTTTGGCGATCCGAACCACTGATTCGATACGCTGATTCATAAAGTTCCCGAAGCTTGGTGAAGCCGAGTTTAGAAAAAGACCCATCAATAAGTCGTTATGTAGTTTTTTTTTAGCCGTCGCTTCATAAAATTATTTTAGAACCACTGTAGTGAGATGGACTTTGTAACGATGTCTTCAGTACCTTTTATGGGTCTTGAGAGAGGAAATGACATTGCTGCCAATGGAGGACTTTCCGAACCATCGAATTTCAACAAAAATATCTTAATTTGTGTTCTGAAGATGAAGAGAGGTCTTACAGGTGTCGAACGACATGAGGGTAACGTTAAGTAATAAGTGACATCATTTTAATTTTTGGGTGAACTAACCCTTTAAATTACATTCATTGTTATTATGAAAACAATAATTCACCCTTTTAAGTACCAAAAATGCTTGATTTGTTGTTAGTGTTATAATCAAAACAAACCCTGAACTTTCATGATGGCTCCACACCAGAAAAGAACACATACAAAACACACTTCTACAGGTTTTTTCCCCCCAAATATAAGAGTGAGTGACATTTATGATACATTCAGACTTCAGACCTCAAACTGTATTTACACTAGAGAGAATAGAGTACACTTATTCATCATTAATTAGCAGAGGTACATTTATATGTACTTTATCAGTGTTCTTTTTTCTTGAAAACCTTTTTTAACCTTTAATCCTTAATTGCATTAAAATTTAGTTATTTCTTGTACTCAAGTAAACATTTAATTACTTTTACTTGAGTAAAAGTAAGAAAGTACAATTTATATATATATAATTAAGTATTAAATAATATTCAATATGAAATGTAGTGCAGTAAAAAGTACAATATTATGCTTTGGAATGCAGTGAAGTAAACATTTTCCAGTGATAAAAGATAAAAGTACATAAACTTGAAAAATGTATTTGAGTAGAAAGGTAAAATACTTCACTACTATCTGCCTCTGTTAATGAGTTATAACTGGAATTGCTTTTACAAGGTGAAATGCTCTCCTTCCTTGCTAAAACTTAACATAATTCTTGTATAACGTTGGTATTTATAAAAAGACCAGAGTTAGCACAAATGAAACCAGTGTAACTTTGTATCCAAACTAGGAAATACTGCCATAGGTGTTACAAATTAATGAAATTTCCTCCCTCCCATAATATATTATTTTGCATTCATCTACAACATTTCCCCCAAAATTCTGTAAAAGCATACTATATATTTCCAATGCGTTGTGAGATCATATCCACCAAGCAGCGTTTAACTGTTCATCATACTGTACATCACTTATCAAATGTGATAATATTGCCTAAATGTGACATGTCTAAACCCATTACTTATCCAGTAAATATAAAAAGGCTTATGATCTCTGGAATGACTTTCTCCTATTTTTACTAAACATTGAGCAGCTCCAATGGTTCAATAGTCCCAAACCAGCTCCAAACAGTCTCAGTGGAGATGTGCTCCTCCCAGATTCAGTGCATTGTCCGACTCTGACACGTCTCGTGAGGAGAACTCTGAGATTTATTCAGGCAGGTCAGCGGTTTGGGGCAGAAGCCCGAGTTCGAACAGAGGACCGTCACCAGGAAGGAAGGTTCAAAGGGCATGAACTCACGGTAGGAGTCAGCTTCACATGTTACCTGTAACATTTGATTTGAATGTTCGATTAGCACACATTCTTGAGTGCCTATGTAATTCTCTTTGAGATGTTCTCTGTACCTTAGTAAAGGATGAGAGGAACAGGTGAATGTAAGAGAGGCCTGATAGAGATGAGTCCCTCGGATGCCTTGTGAAACTCATCTTATAAGCCTGTAAGGAACAAATATGGAATATAAATATTTTGAAAGGATTTTTTTAAATCATAAAATTTTGGATTTAAATAAATTAAAATTAGATTAAAATAAATGAATAAATAATACATCTAACACTACAGTATTATAATGAGTAGAAAAACAACAATACTTAAAACCCAGCAAACAAAATTATATTCAAAGAACGTTTTTCTAGCATTCTTATTCAATTATGAAAGTCCAGTATTTTTATAGTTTTAAATCCTTTTTGGTTACGTGAACATTTAAGGAACATTCCATTTGGGAATTTTGCAGAAATTATAATTGCAGAAGTTACTTTTGAACGTTCTCTAAAAATTCCGAAACAAGCAGTAACATTTAAAAAAACCATTAGATGAATCTAGCTACTGTTAGTTGCTAGTTGTACAGCAATTGAGCTGATGTTTCTGGTCGCAAGTGAAACTTTGTCCAGATACATTGTATTTATCTAACAACTATTCTATAGATGCTCTTCTCTCATTCACACCTCTGGATGGCAATAAAATATGGCCTGCCATTTAAAGAACAGATGAATTTAAAGGGTTACTTCAGCGATTAGCATAAAGCTTTGTATCAATAGAAACCCAGGAGTATATTCAAATTATCGTACTTTCCCCCTGAGACGAGAGAATTATATATTTTATTTCTGGAAAAATTCCTCCGATGATGCAAATATCGTCATTTTGCGTCATCGGAGGAGTTTACAACCAGAGGCTGAAGACTACAGCCAGCAGAGGGCGCTATTTACACATGTTTTCAACATCACACTCACAGCACTCGGCTCGCGGAGCTGCGGAGATTCATGTAAACGGAGTGGTGGAGACCAAAGTGAGTGTTTCAACTTTTCAAATTAATTCCTATGAAAGTTAAGCTTCCAAAGACATGAACTGAAAATGCGCCAGAATCCCGCGATTACCTCAGCTCATGCGATGAATGTAATCCGATCCTGCTGCGTTTGTGCCGTGACGCTCAATCGGCTCACTCGCATTATATCGAACAGACACGTTCAGTTTTTGTAGTGTCTCTAACTGAACTGATTTTATGAAAACGAACGCGGTGGGCAAGTGATCCAGTAATCCAGTAGCCGTGCCTAGCACAGGGCAGCGAAGTGTATTCTGGGAATTGTTGTCTTTCATCCCCATGAGACAAAAATAAATTTTCTGTGTCTAGAAGGCACCAAATTCAAAAATAATTTCATATTTCTACTACATTAATGACCAAGTATAAATACAGATTCATCTTCCCAGCGCTGAAGTAGCCCTTTAAGCAAAAGTTACTGGACTTTTATTCATACATTTGAGAGAACCTTGCCAGAACGTTAGCCAAGGTTCCTAAACAGAACGTTCCCTGATGTAGAAACGAAAAAAACAAGAAACTATATGAGATGCCTGTTAAATGTTAGTATGGGGTGATCATATTTTTGGGGTCTGTGGCGTCTAAAAGATTGAAAACCCGTAGACTACAGTGAGTTAACTTACATCCAGTGCCACCTGTAGAGCAGAGTACTGCACCCAAACCTCCTGCTGTTTAGGGGGAGGAAGGGAAAATGTGCCAGCCTGTCCTGGACCTTTGGTCACACTCAGATAATGAGACCACACGCACATACCCTCTGACTCTGGATTGTTGGCCTGTGTGTGGACTAGCGATTGATGAGAAACATAGAAGGGGATTAAAAACACTCAAAAACACATCACACATGCATATTCAAATTGAAATCCATATTGACTTACTATCAGGAAGCAGAAGGTGGAGAAGATCTTTAGCCATCAGAGATCCCAGTGTCCCATAGTTCAGTGCCCTAGAGAATATTATAATTTATACCATGGTCTATCTGATACTCTATTCTGATTGGCTGGAAGGTGTGCAATAAAACAGTTTAATGCACAGGTAGTTCCAAGTCAGTTTAATCATCGCTCTATGTTAATGTTCTGCTTTCAGTGAAGCGGACACACACACCTCACATGGAAACAGGAGCACAGAATTTTGTTGTCAATATCGCTGATTTTGAGAAACACTGCACAGACGCAGGCACTTCTCTAGCAGTCGCTCATTCGCACTCTCTCTCGCTCACACTCTCTTGATAGGTTCATTAATTCAAATAAATTTTATAATTCAATGTTCAAAAGGTCCTTTGCCCCCACGTCCTGCATGAAAATCATTTAGAGCACAGCTAGCGGTGGATTATTCCTTTACCTTACTTTCATGCATTCATATTCATGCATCAAACATCTTCAGCATATAATAACTAGAAAAGTGGATTCAAAGAATGAGGAATAATCATAGTAACATTACACAATAACATTTTACTAACAGCGGTGCAAAGTATATTAGGATATAACTGCGTTAATATTATTACCATTTAATGAATATTCTGTGTTTATGTTGTAATAAGATACCTGGGATATGAGGAATGGAAGAAGGGCGAAACAAACATTCCAACAGGGATGATGATGTCATTACCAGAGATGGATGGAGTGATAGACAAACTAGGAAGAGGAAAGACAGAAATGTAAAATGGATGATGACTTAAAATCGGTCCTGAGCCCTTTTTTTGATAATCCGTTTCACTTGTATTCTTTGGTTCTTGCAGAAGCTCAAAAGTGCTGTGTAACACGAGAATGAACCTCATTGGTTCTTGAGGAAGCTCAAACGTGCTGCGTAACACATGAGAATGAACCTCATTGGTTCTTGAGGAAGCTCAAACGTGCTGCGTAACACATGAGAATGAACCTCATTGGTTCTTGAGGAAGCTCAAATGTGCTGTGTAACACGAGAATGAACCTCATTGGTTCTTGAGGAAGATCAAACGTGCTGCCTAACACACAGGAATGAACCTCATTGGTTCTTGAGGAAGCTCAAACGTGCTGCGTAACACACAGGAATGAACCTCATTGGTTCTTGAGGAAGCTCAAACGTGCTGCGTAACACACAGGAATGAACCTCATTGGTTCTTGAGGAAGCTCAAAGCGTGCTGCGTAACACACAGGAATGAACCTCATTGGTTCTTGAGGAAGCTCAAAGCGTGCTGCGTAACACACAGGAATGAACCTCATTGGTTCTTGAGGAAGCTCAAACGTGCTGCGTAACACACAGGAATGAACCTCATTGGTTCTTGAGGAAGCTCAAACGTGCTGCCTAACACACAGGAATGAACCTCATTGGTTCTTGAGGAAGCTCAAACATGCTGCGTAACACACAGGAATGAACCTCAATGGTTCTCACACGTCAATCGAACATGCCTGAGCTTTCATTTACCACAGCTGATGTGTGAGTTAATGAATGTTTATGTAAGGGATAATGTACATCCAGCCGGTTGTTTTCACACAATAAACATTAGTTTACATTAGTAGATGGATGTACATTATCCTGTTTATTACACGGCTACTTGTCTTAAGTAAATTAGACACTAAATATTATAGTTTAAATTTAGTTTAAATATTGTATTAGCTCTTACCCAAAGCTTCCGTGAAGAAAAAGTTCCAAGCAGCTAATCCTTTATCTATTGCTGAAGATTTGTTTTAACATATATGTTGAAATGAATGCTGAAAGGGTTAGTTCACCCAAAAAATGAAAATTAGCCCATGATTTACTCACCCTCAAGTCATCCTAGGTGTATATGACATTCTTCTTCCAGACGAATACAATCAGAGTTATATTTAAAAAGTCCTGTCTAATCCATGCAGTAGTTGTAGGTGTATTTGAAATCCATAAAAAATGCAGCTATCCGTCAAATAACGTGCTGTACACGGCTCCGATGGGTTAATAGAGGCCTTCTGATTCAAATCGATGCATTTGTGTAAGAAAAACATCCATATTTAAAACTTTATAAAGTAAGTTTAAACCCTTGAAGTCTTCCAACTCAACTGTGTTCAAGCCACAAGATGGCGCCAGACAGTCAACGACAGCGTTAAGCATAGTAGTACCGGTCAAGATAACTCGTAGTACCCGGATGAGCGGTGTGTTATTCATTTTGGCGGTTGTTATCTGGGAATAACATACTGCTGGAATGCGCGATGGACCAATCAGAATCAAGTATTCCACAGAGCTGTTTAATAAGTGTGAATAAAGAAACTGCTCAATTCATTTGGATTAGTTTACCATCTCTTTATCAACTTTTTGAAGCAGTGTCAGTTGCATGGATTGTCAACGGAGGGGGCAGAAAGCTCTCGGATTTCATCAAAAAGATCTTCATTTGTGTTCTGAAGATGAACTAACATCTTATGGGTTTAGAACAACATGATGGTGAGTAATTAATGACAATTTTTGGGTGAACTATCCCTTTAAGAAATAAAAGTAAAACCTTTGTATAAATATATGTAAATGATAAAATATTATAAATACATATTTCAATAAATAAAAAATAATT
Organism: Gobiocypris rarus; assembly: GCA_023029165.1. Classification (NCBI taxonomy): domain Eukaryota; kingdom Metazoa; phylum Chordata; class Actinopteri; order Cypriniformes; family Gobionidae; genus Gobiocypris; species Gobiocypris rarus. The sequence continues at coordinate 15,253,649 of CM040926.1, read as the reverse complement.
ATATTTATATTACTGTAATAAACTATGCATATAATACTATGAATATAACAAAAAACGATTACTGTGAAACAATAGAAAAATCCAAAGAATATTTTTCTCATTGTGACAAAACATAACCTTAAATTTCATTGCTAATATGCGAGAAACTCACCCTTGAGTCCGTGTGCCGTGTGAGAGCAGTCTGCTCCTGCTCTTCTGCTCCAGCACCAGCATCTGCAGGTAGTTGGAGAAAAAATCCTCCTCTTTCAAAACCACCTATAGTGCAAGGAGGAAGAGAAACAGCGAATGAAGAATATTTCATTCACTCACCCGACTACACAGATTGTTCATTTATTTATCTTCAAATGAAGCTACCTCTGCATAGAGATGGTTGAGTTCTGCAAGATTCAGGTTATATCTTTTAGTGGAGAGTCTTGGTTTAAGAGTTTTTATCTGAAAAAGACACAAGATTATCAGAACAATATCCATACGCGGTTTCATTTGGATATGGTTTTTGGATATGGTTTTACCTTATTCAAAATGAAGCCTGATGATTTGTTGTCCCTCCAGCTCAGATCTGTTAGTTTCTTCTTGAGGGATGAATAAACATCATGAATCAACTCTTCAGCCTGGCAGGAAGAGAAAAACACTTGTGTCATTGCTCTATTAAATACATATTTATGCATAAGCAATCCTTTATTTCTTTATGAGGTCCAAACCAAAATGTACCTCTTTCTGTGCATGTCGTTCTCTAATCGCATGACTGAGTAAGGCATCAAATCCTCGCTCTGTCTGCTGAACACATCGCCACCAGCGTGGCATCTCCTAAAATCGCAGACCGTATAAGCGAATGAAATATATAATGCAGTCTGAACTGCTTCACGTCACACAAATAGACTTTGTGGGGAATTAATTCAATGCCGACCCACCTCCTGTGTGTCTCCGGTCGCAATGGAATAGTTTCTCATTGTTTGGAAGAACCTCGAGTCCAGCGCAGGTATGAGAGTTTGCAAAAGACTAAAGATCATGTATGTGTGAAGAGGGCCGCTGCAGATTTATACACAGGCACATATGGAGAAACAAAACATTTGTATCATATATCAAGATCTATCAAATTTTAAGAAAGCATGGCAAAAAGTGACTTACGTGCCCATCATCTCATGCTGGACTTGCCATTGGCTGATTGTCTGGGACATGTTGATAATGTACGGGAGATTGTGGACTAAAACAACGTCTGATTGGCTGATAGGAAGAGGCTGAAATATGGCTTGTAGGCAAGAAAGCCAATCAATGGCTGAAGCCAGAGTCTGTGAGGGACAGGAGACATGATAATCATTTATTTTGATTTTGCTTATCTATTAATCTACAAAAAAATGCAATTGATTCACACAATAACTTGAATACACATCTTCTATGATGAGCATATTTTTAATTTCTGAAATAGAATTCACATATTTTGAAATTTTGGGGGAAAATTGAAAGAATTGAATTGCCTAATTAAAAGATTGAAATTCTTGAAAGGAAAACCTTATTAAGTAGTTTGGCATAAACATGTATTATTATTTCTTAGATTTTTTTAAAATCAAAACTTCACTGCTTAATAATATTTATATATTTGTATTTGTAATATTTGTATTCATATTTAATAAAAATGTATGAAAGCTATAAAATGTTATTTAAAATTATAATAATAATAAAATAAAAATGACGAAGGCATTATTTTTTTAAATTAAAACTGAAATTTAAAAAATAAATGCCAATTCAAAATTTTAATAAATAGTATTTAAATAATAGTAAAATGACATTTTTATATCACATGTTATAAAACATCACATGATTTGACCTTTTTATGACAAGGTTAGTTGTACTGTAACATAGCGTTACTGCAAAAAATGGTTAATTAATAAAAGTAAATAATTTATAATTGTAAAAAATTTTTTTTTCAATAATTATTTAAAGGCATTTTTGAAAATAAGACTTACATGTATTCAAGTTGTAAAGAAAATGTATATCACATGACATTATGAGTCATTCAATTTAAGCTTTTCTTGAAAAAAGGAATAAAAGTTTTTCCAAAACCATATGAAACAAATATGAGTACAGATAGACCATTTCTTAGAGTGTGGCACATAGACTGTTAACTGTCAGTGTAGTGGGACACAAGCCGTGCCTTTTATTGCTTTTTCCCCATATGACATATTATAGTAATCATCATAAATGAGTATTATTCAAAAGCATAAACACTCAAAATTCATGAAATTGGACATTGTATTGCAATGGAAACGGTTCTTCAAATCCTTTTAGCAGGCTCAGTTTTTGGGATATCAACTTCAAGTTTGGGATACAACTTGGTTAGACATATGGCTTTGATTTTCTAGCGATTTTAAAATATCGAATTTAAAATATTCAGTACACATTGCTTTCACTTCTGCAAAAATCTGCTGAGTGTCTTCTTTAAAATGAGACCAACCTCCATACGTCCATTTAACTTCAGATCTATGCTCAAAAAAGGAGGGGGTGACAGTTACCAGGTAAACTAGATATATTTTTATATTTTCACTTTGGTGGACACTCTTATTTGTTATTGATCCGTTTATTTACGTCTGTCAGACAGGAAATCCAATGTCCACACAAACACACAGACCTGTAGCTCTTGAATGGTAATTCTGTGGTAGAGTAACTTCTGACTGAGGCGGTAGCGAAGAGGGGACGTGGCCACGGCGAGAGTTGTGGACAGAGATATGTAAAGACCACAGTGCTGAGTGGTTCCGTCGGCGGGAACACCCAAGAGAGCCAAATACTGACCGCAGGACAAATAGAATGGACGCAAATACTGAGAAAGAGGAACAGAAACAGACAACAATAGAGATGTTACTAAAATACCAAAGAACCCAGCAGCATTAGCCACACTAGTTATGTGTAAAAGCTGGTGCTGAGCTGAACAGAAAATACCTACCCGGGTACTAGCTTTGGATTTATGTGTCTTGCTATTCCAGTCGATAGGGAATTGAAAATGAGGCTCATCAATCTATAGAAATGTAAAGAGACATTTTTAACCATGGAGGAACGTCACAACACTCAAAAGCAGCATTTGCATTCACATTTGAATTTATACAGTACTTTTTTGTAGAAATGTGTTACATGTAAACTAAAAACATTTAACAGAGTTGCTTGTTGTGGTAGAGCAATCGGAAGATATGCAAGAATGTGTGGTGGTATTAAGAGAAGACATAATAGCAGAGGTGGAAAGTAACGAATTACATTTACTCGCGTTACTGTAATTGAGTAGTTTTTCTGTGTACTTCTACTTTTTTAAGTAGTTTTAAAAAGCTGTAATTTTACTTTTACTTAAGTACATTTTGATTGAAGTATTGTACTTCGCTACATTTTAAACCACATCCGTTACTGAGTAAAAATAAATCATTAATGCAAAGGGGAGGAAAAAAACGCGATCCGGAAACGACTATATTGAATAGAGGCGCGGACGCGAAGAGAACAAGCGCGCAAATATCAGATGGAGACAAAGGTAGATAAAGGTATGTTTATACCTTAAGGCCGAATGATTTCTGTGACGCAGAGGGAATCCCGGTATCCAGTCATGAACATTACCTTTACATTATAATGTAGGATTCACGTCATATACACAAACTGATGGATGAACGAATAACTCGAAAGAATAAATCAAATCGCTACATGGTCTGTAAATATTAAAGCACAAAACATTGCTATATGAATATATGATCTGCTTGTGCTGTCTCTGTGAATGAGCTGCTCCGTCTACAACATACAGGACTCTATTATTCTTAAACATTTTAATGAATTAATTATAAAATTAAGTTGTTAATCTAATTCATAATCATTTATTTAATTTAGTTTATAGGACATGTTTATTGAATTTTTAATAAACAAAACAAACAAATGGTTTTAAGTTTGTTATGATAAAGCATTTGTTCAACCAAAAAAAAAAGTCCAATCATCTTCATTCATTTAACATCATTTTAACTAACCATAATTTAATAATAGGTACAGTTTATTTATAAAATAATTGTTTAATACAGAGAGTCCCCAACCCCCACTGTTAAAAAAAGTAACTAAGTAACTTTTACTCTGAGTACATTTTAAATGAGCTACTTTTTACTTTACTAGAGTAAATTTTTAGACCAGTAATTTTACTTGAACTTAAGTAAAATTTCATTGAAGTAACAGTACTTTTACTTGAGTAGAATATTTTGCTACTCTTTCCACCTCAGCATAATAGTGTGTGTAAAAATAAACTTTTGTATAGTATAGAAAGCAGTCAAAACAACAACAACAAAAACATGACCTTTTATATAGCAAATATTTTCATGGTGAAAAAAACATCTAAAGATTTTGAAATGTGTGGCTCACGCATGACAAAAACACGTTTTATTTTGGTGGCATTGGCCAATTTACTGACACAAACATTGGTTTTGAAGCATGAATTAAATGTTTTGGGTGAGTAACTGCATTTTGCAGACATGCAACAGAGTTCCAGCAAACAGGTGTGACACTTGCACTCACAGTTTTTAGAGATGTTAAAAATGTGCCAGAGCGATTTTATAAAATGCTCGCTAGAATGAAATATCTTAAAATATATGTGATCAAATGAAGTGCATAAAAACAGGAAAGTGCCTGTCAAAACCATGTCACGCAGTCTTGACAGTTTTACACACGTTTCTCAATACTTAGGTCTCTTTTTCAAAACTATTCAGTTTTTCACACAGCACCAACTTTCTGCTCGGCACAGCAATACATTTCACATCCAAAATGTGCTAAAACTACAAAATACATATCTCAAATCAAGTCACTGTCCCATAACACTAGCATAGGTTGACACCCAACAAACACACTTAAACAATTACCTAAAAATTCTGACAAGAGGAAGCTTTTGTCACAAAACAAAATGTTTTGAATTCACTAAAATATGTTGCATGACCCATTTTTTCATTACAGTACAAATCAATTCCTAAATTAATTACTTAATTCCAGTTCCTAAATTGTCCTATTTTGTATAGACGGTAATGCAATTGAAAGACTAACACTTGTGCAAGCGTTCAGCTACATCTAATTCTTTTGATTTCATTTCATTTTTTAGATTTGGAATATATTTCAACATGCTATTAGTGTAGAAATGTCTTCAGTTTAGTATTACGTAAAAATGTTCCTTCCTTTTGCCATGTAAGAGGTCATTGTCCTATAAAACATCCAGTTGAAATAAAGAGATAACTGGATTCATGTACTCAACAGACATGACTGTCATCCGCTACAATGCTCATCACTGCAACATTTCATGCCACGGGAACAGATCTAAATATAATGCTATAATCAACACTTTTCACGATTCATTAAATGGTTACTTCAGCGATTAGCATTAAGCTTTGTATCAGTAGAAACCCGGGAGTATATTCAAATTATCGTACTTTCCCCCCTCATATGACCCTGAGACGAGAGAATTATGTATTTTATTTCTGGAAAAATTCCTCCGATGATGCAAATATCGTCATTTTGCGTCATCGGAGGAGTTTTTGGCCAGAGGCTGAAGACTACAGCCAGCAGAGGGCGCTATTTCCACATGTTTTCAACATCGCACTCACAGCACTCACAGCACTCGGCTCGCGGAGCTGCGGAGATTCAGGTAAATGGAGCGGTGGAGAGCAAAGTGAGGGTTTTAACTTTTAAAATGAACTTCCTATGAAAGTTAAGCTTCCAAAGACATGAGCTGAAAATACGCCAGACTGATCACGTGCTGTGAATGCAGCTGTGAATCCCGCGATTACCTCAGCTCATGTGGTGAATGTAATCCGATCCTGCTGCGTTTGTGCCGTGACGCTCAAACGGCTCACTCGCATTATATTGAACAGACACGTTCAGTTTTTAATTGTAGTGTCTCTAACTGAACTGATTTTCTGAAAATGAACGTGTTAGGTATGTGATCCAGTGATCCAGTAGCCGACTAGCCGTGCCTAGAGTAGGGCAGTGAAGCAGTGCGTTCTGGGAATTGTTGTCTTTGATCCCCATGAGACAAAAATACATTTTCTGTGTTTTCTCAGTCTAGAAGCCAAATTCAAAAATAATTTCACATTTCTACTACATTAATGACCCAGTTTAAATACAGATTCATCTTCCCAGCGCTGAAGTACCCCTTTAATATCGACAGCTGTTATAGTAAAAACGTAGTAAAATTTTCTTGAGAGAGTTCCACATACTATATTTCATTTTCAAAGATTTTATCCGATCACAGCAGTGGGCGTTTACACTGAAGTCTCACAGCAGACACGCTCCTTAAAACAGAGGCTTCAAATCAGAGAAGGAAATAACAATTTGTAACATAATAACTAAATTATGACAATTTTTGATGTAAAAAGTATACTAACATTATAAGTTAATCACAGGAAATGCTTTGAAAAAAGTATGTTAGAGATGCGCCGGTCGACCAGCCATAAATAAGAATCGGCAACTGGTTTTCCATTTTATTTTTTGTCATTCTTTTCCGGACTTGAGCACAAATTGCATTACAATCATTTCCCAAAAGGTCATCTGTGTGGAAATATTACGAAGTCTGTAAACAGGATGTTAACACAGTCTGCTGCTTTTATAATTTTAACAAAGACCTTTCTGTTTTTGCTTTAAATCTTAAAATTATACAATCTACTACAATCTATGTGTGTATCATCCTTGTTTGGGCCGTGATTAAATTCAGTGGTTTCCTCTAATTTTGTTTTTCATTTAAGGTCAGTTTGGTCTGAGCTAATGAACAACAAATCAATTTGCTTAAAACAAAGAAGAAAACAAAATTGGCAGTCGGAATCAGACCATTTGCTTGTAAGAAAAAATCAGAATCGGCAATGAGAAAAATCAAGATTGTGCATCACTAGAGTAGGTAAACGTGCAAATTGGCCTGTAGGTACATATCATTTTGGTGGCGGAAGATGAGTCATTGAAATAATTTTATGCCAAAATTTTATGCCAAATAATTTTAACCTAACCTAACCCTAACCCAATGATCCACAGTTTAGCCTACAAACACTGCTGTTTTGCTCACCGTGTGAAGAAGAGTGACCTAAGCATTGAGAAAAGGGTCCTAGCGATTATATGTAAATTAGTGATCACCTGTATGTAGTGTTGACTGGAAGAATTTTGCTCTTCGCCAGTGTCTGGCCCTACATACACACTGAAGAAAGGAAATGTGGAGTACTGGCTCATCAGCAGGGCGAGGGTGGAGTTAAAATCGTTCTGATTCCATCTACCTGATACTGCCCAGCCACCTAACTACACACACACACACACACACGCACACCCAGAGAATAAAAAACAAAGCAAAATACATGATGCAACACAAGTGTACTTTTTTGTACTTTCTCTAATCCTAAAAAGTGTGTGTACCTGCTGGAGTAGTGTGAGGAAGGGTTCTGAACCCACTTTCTCTGGAGATTCTGCATCCATGCAGGTCTTGAAGAATTTCTTTGCTTTCTGTTCTGCCGCCTCATAGAAACACCCTCCTCAGGAGACTCTGATCACACAGAGATCATACAGATTAAAAACGGCCAATTCGTAGGGACATTATGTCATGTTGATCAAAATATATGATATAGGTTCAAATATTCTTAGCCCCCTAAAACATCTAGACCAGGGGTTCTCAACTCTGGCACCCAAGATCCACTTTCCTGCAGAGTTTAGCTCCAACCCTAACCAAACACACCTGAACCAGCTAATCAAGGCCTTCAGGATTACTAGAAAGTTACAGGCAGGACAGTTTGATCAAGGTTTGAGCTAAAATCCACAGGAAAGGGGACACTGAGGACCAGAGCCAAGAACCCCTGATCTAGACATTCATTCATTGCGTAACTCAGTGGTGTATTTCAAATCGCCCCCATACTCTTAAATAGGAGCCTCACTATTTGAAGGGACAGCCATTTGTAATGGTCCGAAACCATATAGTGGACGTTATCAAATGCACTCATTCAATCCTACAATGCACCGCAATAACAAGTGTACAACTGATGGAGAAGTTGCGCATTTAATGAATTCCCGCACCTCGCTAAAAGATCAATTCTAGCTAAATCATCCATCCATCCATTTTCCAAACCACACATCCAATGTGGCTAGGGCTACAGCATAATATCATACAGATATACAATCATTTTTAAATGGCTATTAAAATTGTTTAATTAAGGTTTATACATGCTAGTTTCCATGACAGAGTTATTTTCATTACTACTGGAGCTGCCAGTTTGCTATATTCAAATGATTATTAAACAGCAAGCACAAACTGCAAAAGCGACAGCCCTTCCGGTGCACCCAGTGTCCGAATTCACTCACTCATTTTCATTCACACCTTTAAGTGGACTATATTAGTGGAGGAATGTAGGGAATAGTGAACTAGGGTATAGGGGGCGATTTTAGAACACAGCACCAGTCTTCAGGACTACTAGAAACTACCAGGCAGGAGTTTTGGAGGTGGTTGGAGCTAAACTCTGCATGACAGTGGCCCTGCAGGGGTGGAGTTTGACACATGTCTTGTTAAAAGTAAAACAGTTGTCATAGTCTGTAAAGTGTCCTGAATTGATGAATTGCTCTCAGGTGAATCTTGTCTTTCACCATTGAAGGGGAATGTTTGAAGTGCTATGTTCTTTCCACACTGCATTGCAACGTAAAAGATACCCAATGTGGATGAGAATCTGTGACCCGACAGACCGAGACATCAGTAGGTGTAGAAAGACTGCACTGTAATTCTGCATATAGTGATGCATGTACAGTACAGTTCTGTCTAAGGGGCATTTTCCCTGTCTCATTGTGTATTGCTGTACTCTCAAATACATTGTACTGCAATGTGTTGACAAACAAACAGTAAAAGCATAAATGTGAATCATGTCCAGTCTCTTGCAATCAATATTCAACGTACAGTATGCATAGTACAGTATCTAGTCAAGCCTTGGACAGAGAGAATGATACAACTAACAATAGAATGATAGACACAATGCATTGCATTCACTGAATGACATTGGATGGATGGATGGATGGATGGATGGATGGATAGATGATAGATAGAAATTCACCCTATTTATTTTCTAAAATGCATCTTATTAATATTGACTGATTCAGTCACCTGTGCAGGTTTTTCATTTTTTATTTGTGCTATTATTTTTTTTAATCAAAATGTTATCACTCTAACTTCCTTTGAAATGACAGTGCCTCCATCCAATCAATAACCAATGTATAGATCCAAGTCAAGCTAGACCAGCAAACCAGCTCTCAGGAAGATAGACAGAAGCAGACATGAAAACTGAAGACACTTTGAATGAAACCATGTCATTGGTTCTGTTTTAGGTACAAAAGACATAGTGGAATTTCACTCACCTAGTATTTCTTTAATGGCTTTTAGTAAAGCAGTCTGTCTGTCTGGAAATTTATCTAGCCGCCCATCACTTTTTCCTTGAACATCCTCCTCTCTTCTCATCCTCACTTCACTTTTTTTGTCCAGTTCTCCGTTGTATTCATTGGAGGACCCCGTGACACTCTGTCTCCCCTTGTTGGTGGAAGACCCATCTGCTCCACAGGCAAATAGGAAGTAGTCACAAGGGCGAGAAAAGGGATCCATTGCAACAGAAAAATGCTCTGATGTTTTTAGACAGGCGGGAGAAAGGCAAGGAGGAGCAGCTGAAAGACAAGAGATAGAAATCACAACCACTGTTATCAATGAAATGAAGCTATACCAGAATGAGGCCTAGGTTTGTACCTGATTTCCATTGTGATTCTTTTTGCAGGTGGGAATAGATGCCCAAACCTAACGTAGTTCCGAAGAGAGAGAAGGCAAAGAGAACTAATAAGCGCCTGCGGTACTTGTTGCATCCCAATGGATTTTGCTCATCAGAACGAGTCTGTTCCTCTGGCGTTGTGACCATTTCCTATATTGAGATGAACGTGTTGTACAAAAATGTCAATTTAAAAGCACATTTGGGAAAAGTTGGAATGCATTACTCATAGATTTTATTATGGATTGAAATTACATTGGCATCCATTGACATCCAACCACAATGAGAGCAAGTCCAATGTTCAAGAACAATGAAAATGAATAGAATTGTCTCATTAAACTTCAAAGGAGTACTGAACACTGTGGACATAGCCTACAGCTAATAATTATATAGACATTAAATATTGATTTGAGTTATTTGAATAATCTTTCCTGTATAATCACTCTACTCATAGAACTATGTTTGTGTGTGTGTTCGTTCTATCCCGGTAGGGACTTCAACCTGAATGCCGCACCTGAAAACCTAAATTGAGGTCCCCATGAGGAAACAAGCTTTTAAATCATACATAAATAATTATTTTTGTTGTTTGTTTTGTTGAAAATGTGAAAATGCATAAAGTTTTCTGTGATGGGTAGGTTTAGGGGTTAGTGTAAGAGCGAGGAAAATATAACATACTTTAGTATAAAAACCATGAGAGTCCCCACAATTTATTGCACCAGACGTGTGTGTGTGTCCATTTTAAAATGAACACAATCGGCAAAGCAATAAGACAAAATCGACAACAATATAAAAATTTCCGAGGTATTTCTCAGTGCAATAAACGGCGAAGACTACGCGCGTGTCACATTAGCGAAAATTCGTCGAGATTTTGCTGGGGGGGGTACATTTGTAATATGTCAATAGTAGATATATGAAACACATCTCACATAGAAGTCACGTTCAAAACAATCCGCTTTGTGTTGGTGAATGCCGGTTTCAGTTACCTGAGTGAGCGAAAAGCGATGGACGACGGTGTGAAATAACTCTCAGCCTAATGTTGCGATTGACCAATCAGAATCAAGTATTCCAGTGAGTCGTGAAATAGAACACCATCACAAACTTCCCCAGGTTAAAGTACCTTGCGCAAGGCCATAATGTTGGTGGCGGACAGTGAACCAGGAGTCTTAACTACACCACGCCATTCATCCATTACGTTGGCCTAGACTAGAGACCTTTCTGATTCAAATCAAAACTTCATAATTTAGGCAACATGCAAGCATATAAGTATACAGCATACAAGTGCACGGTGGTGCTTATATGGGTGACTAGAGTTTCCTGGTTCATTCATGGCATTCCCTGATCCCAGCCCACCTTCTTCTGTCATTTCCTGTGACTATCACTGTCATATTAACACAACTGGAAAAAGCCCCAAAAGAAACAATTGTGTATCTTGATAGCCTCACCTGATGAACAGCTGGGTTCACATCCATCTTGTTCTTCTTTCTTCTTTTGTGGCTGTTTGATCAGGATTCTTCCTACATATTGGTCTTCCAGCGAAGCTTTCTATTCCGTCACACTGTTCCTCTTTCTATCTCTTCCTCCGTCAACACAAGTCATCCAACTACTATCTTCTCTCATCACACTCTCTGTTCACCCTTTCACTGACTGATAAACATGCAATGAACTGGCTTCCCACAAGACCCCTCTCTTTTACTTATACATAAATAGGGCATTTATGGACGTGTTTCCTGAACTTCACCATTTCTTACATTTATTAGGGCCAGAAGATATGCTCTAAAATCCATCATTTGGATCAAGTCAACAAAGTTACACATGGGAAAACAAACACTAAATGGGGAAAAAAGGCAGCAAATTATTTTTTTTAAAGCTTTATCAGTGCAGGAAGTGGCATAGTTAATATTCATAAATATTCAAATTTTTACATACTCAGACGTCGACACTGGACACTCTTGACTATCAGTGATGTGTGTGAAGCTGGTGCGGGCTGATAAGAATTGAGGGGCGTGAGAGGAGCAAAACCACAAAAGAGCACGTCACACATTGCGTGGGAACGAACATGTTTGGATGCCGTCACACGGCGAAGACGTAAACACATACGGACCAACAAAAACACACATTACTATATGAAAATGAAACTGAAAAAGATGGGGAACATTTTCTATTAAATCCAATGAAACAAAACAAAAACATTTGTCAATTTTATAGTTTTATTAGTTCAGAATACAGTACAAATGTGGAAGAAAAACAATGATAGCAAAACAACACATTGGCATACTTTCAACCGTAAACATACACACATTCACATATTAAGAGAGGAAATTAGATGTTGAGTTTACAAAAAAAGTAATGTTAAATGGTAAATACATGGAGGCTAACCAAATGGTCCATAATGCCTTACTGAATTCAGCAGTATTGTGAAACCAGCATGAAAATGAGGCAACCGTGAAACATGACGTATAAAAACACTGTAATAACAATAACAACAAATCATGCATAACATGTTTAATTTGGTCATGTATTTTTTTTTTTTTTTTTGGAGCCATTGTTTTATTCAACTGCATCAAATACTAGAATTTCTTGGACATAATCGAGGGAAAAGGCCAAGAAGAGAAACGCATATAGAGGTGCATAGATAAATAAAATTAATGTTTATGAGCTATGTAAAACAGATGCAATTTGATATCAGCGCTATCTTAAAGCCAAAATGAGTTGTCTTAGCAAGAAAGTAGTTGCTATTGTAAACAACAAAACAAATTAACTAAAATGGCAATGTTGGAAAACTGGAATTCTGTGCATTAATTGCTGTTAAAAATGAAATATTTCTGAGAAACATTTAAGAGTTCAGTTTGATCAGAATCCTGTTAGTTTGTCTACAGTAACACTGTTGCTTTTACCAAAAATTGGAAGAATGAACTCAACAGTTTTGTGATGTTAAATCGTACTGTATATAACCAGAAGGCTCTAGTTAAAGATATTCTAAAGCTTTTGTGTAGATAATACCATCTCATCCATAATCCAGATGTTTTAAAAAAAAACTTTAGCTACAATGTCATAGACTTATCACAGCATGTCTATGTAAATTTTACAAGAGGCTCAGTGATTGATGTGCTTTTCTTTGGAAATACTTAAATCGCTAACCTATTTAATTGTTCAACTGCTAAATACCTCTGGCAATATATGGAATGAAAAGCAGTGAACTGATACTGGCATGATAATCGATGCAAACGTACTACTTACATGTTTTGTTCGACAAAAATGAATGTGCTTTTTAAAATATTTGTTCATTTGCAGGTAAACAGTTCTATAACTGAAGCATGCATGACAAATCGCATCTCTCCTTGCTTTAATTTTTGCTTATTTTACATTTGTTGTGACTACAATTTCACAAAGAGCCCTTCTCATCAACTACAATGTATGTTTCGGGAAAAAACTTCTTGAAAGTGCATGGATGACTGTGGATATACAAACTATACATCTTGCCTCAGTAGTCAGCTGTGGTACAATTTATGGATTTTTCATGCTGGGAGTTGTACGGCTGTGCAGTTTAAACGGCAGTGCAGTACATTACCTCTGCACAGAGTCAGCTACTACAGTAAAAATTCAAGCCACAACATGTCCTAAAATCACTACTCTGACACATATCAAACAGTCTACGGGTAAAAATTGTGTCGTATGTAACATTCAACATGGAGGCACTAACATTGCGCTCGCACACATCAGGTCCTAGCAGAAAGACGCCAGGCCAAACAGGGCAAGCTATGGGCTGGGCTCCGGATAAGGCCATTCAGAAAAAGCAGCAGAGCTTTGTCGAGAAAAGGCTAAAGTCGAGAAAAGGCTAAACTGACATTGAGCAAATATGAAGAAAATGAGAATGTAAAACGGAAGAGAGAACTACAACACGTACATTTTCAAAGCTGAGCCAATTATGTCTTAAATTTGGTTACGGTGTGCGTAAGTTTCCACCAATCACTGTTTGGCCTGCTTGGCACGTTGGGTGTGGCATTTCATGCACAGAATTCTGCCATCCAATGGGTAGCAGCCATCGGCGTCTGCCTCGATGGAAAGGTGACGGGCACAATCCTGCAATGAAAGAGCAACTTCTTATTTTAAAACATGTTTCTTTTAATTTGAGGCTAGAACAAATAGTTGAAGATGACAAAAACGGAAGAGCCTTCGTACCTCACATCGGTAGCACTTCAGGTGAAAGTTCTTCTCTAAAGCAACAACCCTGATGGTCTCTTCACTTCCAGGGTCGGGAACAATCGGCTCATTGCAGCTCACGCAAAGTGGAGAGAAACGGCTGAGAATCAGAAAAAGGAGGAGAGGGGTTAATATAAAACATTTTGGTAACACTATGGTTTCATCGGTTAACATTTACAGTATTTTTCAAACTTTGTTAATGTTAGTTAATAAAAATACAGTACTTAACGGTGCATTAACAGCTTTTAATTTTAATATTGTATCAGCAAATGTTGAAATTAATATTAAAGGGATAGTTCACCCAAAAATTAAAAATCTTCACTCACCCTCAAGTTGTTCTAAACCTGTATGAATTTCTTTCTTCTGCTGAACAGTTGACGAGCCCCATTGACTTCCATAGGAAGTTTTTTCCATACTATGGAAGTCAATGGGGTCCCATCAACTTTTTGGTTACCGACATTCCTCAAAATATCTTTCAAAATAGTTCATACAGGTTTGGAACGACTTGGGTGAGTAAATGACAGTCGAAGGGATGGTTCAACAAAAAAATACAAATACTAAGACTAATAAATGCTGTAGATGTATTGTTCATTTTTAGATCTTATTAATTAAAGTAGTTAACTAATAAACCTTTAGTGCTACCAATATTTTTTAATATTATATAAGTTTATTCAACCTTCATGTTTCAAGTATTAATTTCTATTACAATATAAGACACTATTAAAGTACTATCAAACTAATTTGTTTGTGTATAAATTTAGTTTTTGTCCTAGTCTCTTGTCCTAGTCAGACTTTCAATATTAAAATATGAAAATACATCATGACTAAAACCCATGAAAACTTTTATACAAATTACAACGATGCCCAAGTTGTGAAGTCCACTACAATAAAATAAATAAAGTACAAAATGTGATGTGTGAAGAAAAAAAACTAAAGGTAATATTGCTTGTGTACAAAATTTTCTAATGTTGTAATTAAAAGTGTGAAAATACTATTTCATTGTGTGTATTTAGGTTACATAAAAAGTTAACCAAGAACTGCCTTAGCAAGACAAAAGTGTCTTCAGTTAATATTCTAAAATGAATCCCAAATTAGACAAATTAACTTGTCTTGTAAGGCAGTTTCGTTAAAAACGTTAAAAGTGTCCCTTAGTTGAAGAAACCCCATATAAAATATCACTGTTTTGTTCATTACACTGGTAACTGATTGAATGGGATAATTAGTGAAAATGCTATACCAGTGAGTGCTTTGATTGGTCTGTGATTAGTGTGATGGCTCACCGATGGTAATCTTTGACACAGTAGGGGTTGTTGTCATCATCGGTGATGAATGGAGCGCCCTCCAGGGTGCAGCTACAGGTAGTGCAGCGGAAACAGTGGGCATGGAAACACTGGCCCACTGCCTTCAGGACACGGTCTTTGATCCGCTCCCCACAGAGGGAACACACAGACAGAGATTTCTGGAAAGACACAATCAAACCCAAAGACAAACAATAAGAAAATGCAACTCTTTAAGGAAAAACAATGGCATGTGGTATTTGTCTGATACCAAAAAAGGCTAAATGTGTCAATTAAAAATGAAAACTGAATATGAAATTTCACGTGTCTAAACGGGGTTTGTCTCACCATGTAGCAGTCCTCACACTGAGGAGTCCCGTCGTGGTCGTAGAACTGCATGCCCTGCAGGGGGCGCTGGCAGGTCATGCAGCAGAAACAATGGGAGTGGAAGAGTTTCTCCATCGCTCTTACTGCTGGCTGAGATCTAGACAGAGCTTCTCCACATTTACCACACACTTCTGAAAAGAAAAATGTGTTTATATTAGAAAAGAAAAATAGAGCTTGGGGATAATAAGAGATTTATGAGGTAAAGAAAAGTTCATTTTGGAGCAGCAAACAGAGATTAGTCTCCAGGGCGATCATTGGGTGACTGAAGAGGTTGTACTAAAGTACTATTGTACTCTAGAGGTCTCAGGCCCTGTTCACAACTGGTATTAAGATGCGTTTATGTCAATTAGATCACAAGTAGATGAGGGAGACACATTCCCGTTTACACCTGGTATTTTACATTTCTTTTATCCACTTTTAACCACTTCTGTCCTGATTTCTTCAAGGGGAGGATCAAGGGGCGGGAAAATGTATGGGCTTTTTACGCGATCTTTCGATCTAATGGAAAAAACAAGCTTGTGTAATTTACATATTAACGTGCCCGGTGACTAAGGAAATGGTCTTGCTCTGACAGTCGCAAGATAACTCCGAACATTGTGCTTGGTACGTTTTTTTCCATCTTCAAACCAAACTTGGGTTTCCAGCAAAAAAAGTTTAAATCCTATATGGCTAGCACGCTTCCCATAATGTCAGTAGGCGGAGAGTAGGCGAGCTTTTGTGGGTATTCGAACACATTCGACCAAAGGAGAGTTTACACTACGAAAGCAATCTGGTCAAATGCGTTTTCGACTACCTCTGGAAGTGGCGGATAGTGGATATGCTCAAAACGTTTTAGACCAGTTTACACCGGAATTTAGCGTCGTCCACTTGTGATCCGATCGATCAAAACCCATCTTAATACCAGGTGCAAATAAGGCCTCAGTTCAACAGCACAGCCCCACCTTAAAAGCATTCCTGATCAATCTTACATAGCAACTGTTGCCATTCTCCATATAGAGTGCTACAACTGGGTTATAGAAGTAAAAATCCCATTTAAAGAGAGGAACTAACTTTTACACCCTTTCATGCATGGGGTCCACATTTGTGGACAGTTAATGTAATTTAATTTAGGGTTAATTTATCATGGAAAATTTTCTCCAAACCACTTGGGGGCAGTGTCAGTAGATTCACAGCAATATTGTAACAGTAGCTACTGTCTTGTATTCCAAATAATCATTGCTTGATGACATCATTAATCCAAGATGGCTGACAGGATAGCCATGTGCCAAATGCCTCAGGCATATATGTGAAAAACTTTTATACAAGGAGGTCAATTGAGCAAAAAAAAAAATCTGACAGTGGAGTCAGATTGCATAAAGTCTGATTTCTGTAACCTGCTAGTATATCTGTCTATTTTTGCAAATATGTTTTGAATTGTCTTATATTGTAATAAAACAGAAATTTAACAAGTAACTACATTACTTTTGATGTCATTTGATGCAACATTTATCAACATAAATAACCATTCAAAATGACATATTACGGCATTAAATGGCAATTTTACACATACATACTGAGACAAATTTTGCCTTCCAAACAGGGACCGCATAGGTCAAGCACACACTACAGAATAATAGAGAATATCCCAGAGGACAGTGGAAGTGACAGCATTGATGAGGAGTATGTGCAAGCAAAGTCCAGCCTATATTGATACTAGGTTTCCACATATACTGTATGTAACTACCGTTATAGATCCTACAATATGCGCTTTGTCATTGTTATATTGTAATATTAATGTTTTTAATAACAGAGCTGATATACATAGCATAACATGACACAATAAAAACACTATGTTCCATATTGTTATCTGTGACTTTTTGTCCCATTTTATGCCTTTGTTGCATAGTGTTCAGTTGGACAGTTAAATAAATTCTAAATAAAACAGAATTTTGTAAAAATGAAACTAGATTTTCAATTTCAATATTAAAGAAATAAGAATCTTTAAAAAAATCTAGATGGTTTCCATAATCCATGCATGAAAGGGCTGACCTATGAGCTACAAGGTTAATTGATGCTATATGCTTTTGTTGAAGCATATAGCCAGCCAGCATTATAACATTTTTAAAACAATCATCTTTAACAGTGGAATTATTGGTAAAAGACTACATAACCCATGATTCTACAAAAAAAAATCTCTGCCAATCAGAGAATCGCAACAAGCAAATCTCACCAAAACTCCCAGTGCCACTCCCAATGAGCGCTGTGGATGAGTCAATCTCCCTAAGCTCTCAAAATACTTATATATGCATACAGTACTTGTCAAAAGTTTGGAAACATTACAATTTATTTCATGAAGTTTCTTATGCTCACCAAGGCTGCATTCATTTAATCAAAAATACAGTAAAACAGTAATATTGTGAAATATTATTCAATTTAATGTATGAAATTTATTACTGTGATAAAGCTGAACTGTCATCTTAGCAAACAACAAGGCGGGCAATAAAGAACTAGAATCAGAATCAGAATCAGAATCAGAATCAGAAAGAGCTTTATTGCCAAGTGTGCTTTCACACACAAGGAATTTTTTTTGGTGCTGAAGCTTCCAGTGCACATATACAATACAAATACAACAGTAATAAATAAAAATTCTAAGAATAAAAATATAAACAGTATAAGGTCACGTTACGTTTAGTCAGAAAAGACATAGATTATGAATATTTACAGTATTTGGAGAGTAAGAATAAATATAAATAATATGAATAATCACCTGAGTTTAGGAGATATTGCACTAAGCAGTGGAGTAATTGCACTTACAGGCATTTGCCTTGGGGGTGGGTGGTTGGGGGGTTAACTGTTCAAGAGGGAAATGGCCTGTGGGAAGAAACTGTTCCTGTGCCTAGATGTCCTAGTGGCCAGTGATCGGAGTCGCCGTCCTGAGGGTAACAGTTCAAACAGGTGGTGTCCAGGGTGAGTGGAGTCTGTGGTGATTTTACCTGCTCTCTTCCTCACTCTGGAAGAGTACAGGTCCTGGAGGGTTGGCAGGTGGGCACCAATAATCCTCTCTGCAGTCCGGATGGTACGTTGCAGTCTCCTGATGTCTGATCTGGTAGCTGAACCAAACCAGACAGTGATGGAGGTGCATAAGACCGACTCAATGACAGCCGAGTAGAACTGAATCAGCAGCTCCTGTGGTAGGTTGAACTTCCGCAGCTGACGGAAGTACAGTCTCTGCTGGGCCTTTTTCACAATGGAGTCGATGTGATTGTCCCACTTCAGGTCCTGAGAGATGGTAGTGCCCAGGAACCTGAAAGACTCCACTGCGTCCACAGTGCTGTTCATGAGGGTGAGTGGGGAGTGATGGGCTGTTCCTTCCTGAAGTCCACTATCATCTCCACTGTTTTGAGCGCTGCTCAGCTCAGGTTGTTATAACTGCACCAGACAGCCAGCTGTTCAACCTCCAGTCTGTAAGCAGACTCGTCACCGTTCTGGATAAGGCCGATGACAGTGGTGTCGCCTGCAAATTTCAGGAGCTTGACAGAGGGTCTTTAGAAGTGCAGTCATTGGTGTACAGGGAGAAGAGCAGTGGGAGAGAACGCACCTGGGGCGCCAGTGCTGATTGTGAGAGATCTGGATGTAAGTTTACCCAGTCTCACCCGCTGCTGCCTGTCTGTCAGGAAGCTGGAGATCCACTGACAGATTGAGGATGGCATGGAGAGCTGGGTCAGTTTGGCTGTGAGGAGCTCAGGCATGATGGTATTGAAGGCGAACTGAAGTCCACAAATAAGATCCTTGCGTAAGTCCCGGTCTGTCGAGATGTTGCAGGATATAGTGCAGTCCAATGTTGACTGCATCATCCACAGACCTGTTTGCTCTATAGGCAAATTGGAGAGGATCCAGCAAGGGTCCAGTGATGTCCTTCAGGTGGGCCAACACCAGTCTTTCAAATGACTTCATGACCACAGACGTGAGAGCGACAGGTCTGTAGTCATTTAGTCCAGTGATTTTGGGTTTTTTGGGGACGGGAATGATAGTGGAGCGTTTGAAGCAGCAGGGAACTTCACACTGCTCCAATGATCTGTTGAAGATCTGCGTGAAGACTGAGGGCAGTTGGTCAGCGCAGGCTTTCAAACAAGCAGATGAGATGCCGTCTGGGCCTGAAGCTTTCTTAGTCTTCTGTTTTTGAAGACTCGGCTCACGCCCTCCACACAGACCTTAAGCTCGGGTTGGATGGCAGGAGGGGGGAGGAGAGGGGGTGAAGTGCAGATTAGAGCGGGTGAGTGGTGTGAGACTGGGCTTTTCAAACCTGCAGTAGAATGCATTCAGATCGTCAGCCAGTTGTGGATTCTCTACAGATCGGGGGGAGGGTGACTTGTAATTGGTGATGTTCCTCAGGCCTTTCCAGACTGATGCCGGGTCGTTGGCTGAAAACTGTTTTTTCAGCTTTTCAGAGTAGCTTCTTTTAGCAACTCTGATCTCCTTTGTCAGTCTGTTTCTGGCCTGGTTATACAAGATTTTATCCCCACTTCTGTAAGCTTCCTCTTTGGCATGACGAAGCTGTTTGAGTTTCCCAGTAAACCATGGTTTATCATTAGTGAATGATAAGAATGACCTGGTAGGAATGCATGTATCCTCACAGAAACTGATGTATGATGTTACAGTATCTGTGAGCTCATCCAGATCGGTGGTAGCAGCTTCAAAAACAGTCCAATCAGTGCAATCGAAGCAGGCTTGTAAGACCCGCTCTGCTTCATTAGTCCATCTTTTTACTGTCCTTATTACAGGTTTAGCTGATTTCAGTTTCTGCCTGTAGGTCGGTATAAGATGAACCACACAGTGATCAGACAGCCCCAAAGCTGCCCGTGGACGGAGTGATATGCATTCTTTATTGTGGTGTAACAGTGGTCCAGTATATTACTGTCTCTGGTGGGACATGTAACGTGCTGTCTGTATTTTGGCAGTTCACGGAGAGATTTGCTTTGTTAAAATCTCCAAGAATGATTAAAAGAGAGTCAGGTACCTTTGTTCCGTTTTCAGCTATTTGTTCAGCCAGCTGTTGCAGCGCCGTGCTCACACACGCGTCTGGAGGGATGTAAACATTCACGAGAACGACCGAGGAAAACTCTCGTGGCGAGTAGAAAGGTTTACAGTTTATGAAGAGCGCCTCTAAATTAGGAGAGCACATCTTCTTAAGCGTTGTTACATCTGAACACCAACTTTCGTTAATGTAGAAACACAATCCACCACCTCTCGTTTTCCCTGTTAGTTCCGCGATGCGATCCGCTCTGAACAGCTGGAAGCCCGGCAGATGTAGTCCGTTGTCCGGAATGGCTTCACTCAGCCAGGTTTCAGTGAAGCACAGTGCAGCAGAGTTATAAAAGTCCCTGTTAATGCGGGAGAGGATAAGAAGTTCGTCCGTTTTGTTCGGAAGGGATCGGAGATTCGCAAGATGAATACTGGGAGTGCAGTGCGGAGGCCCGCGCGCGAGTTTAACCAGCGCACCGGCTCGCTTCCGCGTTTGCGTCTGACCGCGCGTTTTAAAAACACAGCTGCCCCTCCAACGAGAATGTCCAGCAAAACGTCCGAGTAATCAAAAAATGTAGAAATGTTGTCTGGTGTGTGTTTCCTAATGTCCAGTAGTTCGTCTTTGGTAAAACGGATCGGGAAATAATGACAAAACGCAGAACAAACAAACAAAAGCAACACAATAACTGAGGAGCTCCACACCGAGGCGGCCATCCGCGGCGCCATCATGAAATGATCTTATTTTTAAGTCTGATATATTCTTGCTATGAGCAAGAATATATCAGACTTAAAAATAAACCATAAAACACAGAACATGAATACACAAATAAAACTTTACTTCAGTTGTGTGTGAAAGTAGGTTGATCAAAACAAAACTAAAAATACTCTGATCAGTTTTTCACCTGCACTAAGCTACTAAGAAACCTAAAAAAACACAGTGCTGACGAAGACAGAGTGAGATCATTACAACACTAATCCAGAGAGATCCAGACACGGGAGAGGTGAACCGCTGTGGTGTTTAGACACTGATAATGAAGTAATAAACTGAGATAGAGAAGCTACATCAAGCTAAACACCTACACAGACAGATAAAGAGAGAGGGAGACGGAAAAAGAGCAAGAGAAGCCTGGCACCATCGCACAGTCAATGTTTATCGCAGCTTGTCTGCCGTGTGTTAAACACGAGCCATATGGATGTCTGAGACTGAAGCTTAAATGAACACCAAAACCACGAAATCACTGAAATTAGAACAAACGGAAGAGACTAACCAAATCTTAAGGGTGTGGGTGTGTACACAAGGTGAGGTGTACCTGAAGCTGGAGAGGTGATTACAGGAGGATGTTTGTCCATGTCTTTGATAAAGTCCTTAGTCATTTTCTCCAGCTCTTCTACTTCCCTCATAGTGAGAGGAGCGCCACCAGAACCAGACACCTAAAAATAAAAAACATTTTTCAGACATTTTAGTTTTATGCGAGTCATTTTTTTTCCTATCTTTATACACTTTAAGCAATGCTAACATCTTCCATTGATTTAACCTGGCTACATTTTAAATACTAAACCTTCATCAATCTCCATGAATCACTGTAATATTTGCAAATGAACAGCAATTGGCTTTTTTCTTGCATCTATTTGCATACTGAAATGTGACTGGTCTTTTCTTACATTTACAGTTACCTTTACTCTTCATAGATAATGTTTCATTATGTCGATTGATTATTGTCAATTTCATTTATGCAGAATATATGCATATACAAAAACTACAACCTAAGCGGTCCCAAAACACTATACATCAATATAAGCCTTATGTGTGCTTTATTTTTATTTATGATCTTATTTATCCTATGACTTACGGTGCCATTCAAAAGTTAGGGGTCGGTAATATTTTTAAAATGTTTTTGAAATAAGTCTATTATCTTCACCAAGCAGAATATACAGTACAAAAAAAACAAACAAAAAAAGCAACAATATTGTGAAATATTACTACAAATTTAAATAATGTTTTCTATTTTAATAATATTACAATAATATATTAAAATGTAATTTATTCCTGTGATAGCAAAGCTGAATTTTCAGCATTATTACTTCAGTCTTCAGTGTTACATCATTCTAATATTGAGACTAAAGAAACATTCCTTATCAATGCTTTTTTTTATTTCAATAATAAAAAAATAAAAAAAATATATATTTTTTTTCAGAAACGTCTTTTCAGAATAAATATTACTTTTAGAACTTGTGTACATTGACAAAATGTTTGCCATGTTTTCTGTTTCTGACATAAAACATCATGCGCTGTGATTGTCATGGCAAACAATTTTTTGTGTTTAAAAACAAAAATTTAAGACAGCATTTCATTTATCAAACTAAAGCCTTACACTTAAGCGTACAAAAACTGTAAAACTAGTCTTAATTCAGGAAATATACATTTATTTGAAGTTATTAGCATTCATTTGAAGATTTTTTTCTTGCCGTAATCTAACCTTACAGTAGCTTTATTTAAATTACTGCATAATGTTACAATCTAAGGCACACCCACCTTTGGTGAAACAGTGTTTCCTGCTGGTCTGCTGAACGATGAGACGGGTGATTTCATAGGTGCAGCAGGAGAGGGTGGAGCAAAGCTTTGCTGGTTGCCAATTGGTGACTTTTTAGGTGCAAAGCTTTGCTGACTGCCAATGGGTGAATTTTTAAGTGCAACATGAGTGGGCGGAGCAAAGCTTTGCTGGCTGCCAATGGGTGACTTCTTGGGTGCAACAGGAGAGGGCGGAGAAAAGCTTTTCTGACTGCCAATGGGAGATGTTTCTGAGTGATTGAAAGAAGGTGTGGGGGCGGGAAAATTCACTGGAGGAGCAACAGGGGCAGGAGGAGCGGCAGGAGGAGGAGGTGGGAAAGAGCTTTGGGCGGGGGTTTTAACGGCATGGTTAAACCCTCTTGCGCCTCCAGAAGGTGCAGGACTAACTGTTTTGGAACCAAAATTTGAATTCAGCTGACTGGGAGGGAAATTGGATTTTGGAGCAACACTTGGGCCTTTAGCCAATGACTGTACAGGAGCAGGGGCAGAGGCTGTGCTCTGATTGGCCGGTCGTGTTCGGGCACGTAGCTCCTCAGCCCAAGGGGCGGGGGGAGGACGATCCTGCAGCTCAGGAGGGGGCAGAAAGGAGAGGGCGGGCTTAGGGGCGGTTGGTGGCGGTGCTACTGGCTTTGGCGCTGGTGCTGATGAAAACTGGCTAGGCAACTGAGCAAACAAACAAATACAGAAATATATGTCAAACATCAGACGGGGAAAAAGGAACTTACAAAATCTCTAAATTGTGGCATCAGAATGTTGCAAGATTAAGATTGTGAAAAAATAATTGTTCTTCATTATCATTAGTCATGGGAACTTAAAACAAAATACTTAGTTTAAGGGTTCATTCACCCAAAAGATTAGTGGATTATTAATATTTATTTTTACTCCTTTATTTAATATTTGCTTTATTTGTGAAAAATACTATAATAGGATTACAGAATCAAGGAGGACGACTGCATTAAGTTCAAATTATTTGTTTTCAAGTTGATTAATTTTCAGTTTTTTATGAATTTAGTAAATACTATGTAAAATAAATATTAATTTTATGACAATATGTGCTATTTACTTTTTTTAGTGTGATATTATATAAAATATTGCCATCAAAATTCCATATCTGTTGACCTCTATTAAAAAACAATAGAAGAGCAGCATGGACATTCTTTAAAACATCTCCTTTTGTGTTCTTCTACAGAAAAAAAGCCTTGGAATGGCATTAGGTCGAGTAAATATTAACAACTGTAATTTCGTGGTGAACTATTCCATTAAGGTTGAAAAATTAAAGGGAAATAAACTGAATCCTGAAGGTAAAGATTAGAATGTCAGAGGTTAAAGGTGGTGCATTTACCTTGGGGTTGAAAGGCCCGCTTGTCTCCATCTCTGATAACATATCGGTCAAAGAGCCCAGCTGCCTGTCAAAACTCGTCTGTTTCTCGAACAGCCTCTATGGACAACAAACGAGAGACAATATGGGAGAGAGAAATTAAGGGGGAAAAGATGAGACAAGATGAATGTGGGGTGTAGGAGAGGTTGGAGAGGATGTGGTTTAGGAGAGGAGAAGGATAAAGGGTGAATCAGCCATGAAATCAGACGTAGTGTTGAAAGAGTGCAAGAGTATATAAATGTGAGGCAATAAAAGGGTGGGATAGAGTACAAAGCAATAAAAAGGAATACGTGAACAGAAAACGACAGGGTCAGAGCTGAAAAACAATCCAAAGAACATTAAACGTGTGAAAGAACAGATATAAAAAAAAACTTGAGAAGTCTTCCTAGATTATATAGATGTCTAGTTAAAGTCATTTGATCAAAGCATATGAGAAAATAAAAGGGCGGAATGTGCGTGTGAATCCGCACTGACAATTAAATGAATCCACAAAGCTCTTAGAAATTTGGAAGAGCTGAGAAAGACACAAACAAATTACAGCCTTGCTCTTAGAAAACCACAGCCCTGTTCAATCACTACACATCTTCAATGAAGAAACATGCACTTTCTATAGCTGTTTCCATCCAAAGTTGTACATTTAACAAAATTGGAATATCACATACAAAATGCAAATAAAGCACCTTTTCCATCCCATGTGATCAAGAGAATAAAATTACTACTTTCTGGGAAAATGGCACAAATGATCTGTAATAAAAAAAGAAGCCACTGGGGCTCTTTTTTCATACATCAAATTGCTTGTGCCTTAGAGCGTGCAGAAGAAATGCAACAAACGCTGTCATGTTACTGACGCCAGGGTTAGTCCAATTATCCAATCACGTCATCTGTTTAGGCAAAGTTCATTGTTGCACATCAAGGGATTTATTCGGTAAATGTGTTTGTCATAGTCAATAAGAAGACGTGCATAAACTAAAACAATTGTGCGCCTCAATTGAGTGTATCAAACATTAAATTTAGAAAACATTTGGGATCAGGCATTATTGCCAACTAGTTTAGGTAGCAACCAATTAGTTAGAGTGATGTCTTCAGTCATAGCAAAACAACGTGTCCTGTTTTTTTGTGCTTCTTGCAACATGAAATCACATTTTTGCAATGTGTCAAGTTAATATTAGGGATGCACACTATATCAGTACCGTATCAGTTATTTTAGGGATATTTGGGCAGCACTTTATTTTACAGTCCTGTTCCCCATGTATATACTATGTACTTATTATAATAATTAGAATAACTGGGTAATAACTATACAGTAACCATTAACCTAAACCTAAACCTAACCTTAAAGGTCCACTATGTAGTATTTTTGCAGGAAAATATCCAAAAACCACTAGGCCAGTGTTATATATATTGTTCAATTGAGTACTTACAATATCCCAAATGTTTCCAACTATTTGTAAATCGTGAGAAAATCGCTATTTTAACCAAGGAGCCGGGACGTGTGAGGGAGTCGCCCGTCAATTGCATCATATCTGTGTTACCCTCGGTTTCCGGTTTTATTTGGCAGAAACACTTTACTCTTAGTAGTGTGCAACAAGTGTCTCAGTAACCGCTGAGTGAACGCACAGAGTAACGCCATAACATAATTTTCAACACACTCAGATGTATCTAATATGATAAGCAGAGCTACGTTACCTCATACTTATGACCGGAAAAGCGGAAATAGCGCTGGGGCCCGGCGACTGTGTCCCGTCATAATAAAAGTCCCGCTGCTCGCAAGGCTCGTGTTGTTCATCTTATTAACAATCGCTCTAGCGGCCTTGCTCAGCTCCCACAACACTCGGTCCTGCTCTGCTTTCATACTACAGTAACGTTAATAACCGCATCTATGAACATGATTTCTGCCAAGTCCTGTCCTGATTCTTTTCCACCGGCTGTGAGGTGAAGACCACATGTCCCAAGATGCTGCGCTCAAACTTGGCGTCATCAAACTGCACCTTTGTTTTGAACAGGCGCCCTCTAGTGGACGGAAAAGTTACACAGTGCACCTTTAACCCATGTAGATACCTTGTATTAACCAGCAGTACTTTCTTAGGCAAGTACACTGTAAATACACGCAAGTGCACGTTCTGTAAAGCCTGGGACACACCAAGAACTCAAAGAACAAGCTGCGTCGAAAACCGACCGTGTTGATGCTTCACATCACCACTGTCTGGATTAAAACTGAACTTGAAAGCACAGCACAGACTACAGCCGACTGCAAACTAGCACATGCATTCTGCGCCTGCATGTAAGGAATTAACTGTCTATATCAGCAGGTATCAATAGTCTGATAATTGATATTTAAAAAGAGAAACTGAAACAAGGACATCACAGATAGCGTTTGCTTACCATTTTAAATATCAGTTAACTTTATTCATTTTAAGCAGCTCATGTTGTTATGAAAATATTCACATTTGGAATACTCTGATAGGTTAACATAACATTAGATCAGCCTTCTGTCTGTGCCATCTCGACTTGCTCCCTTCCATCTCTTTCGCTTGAATCGTTGTGCACTGACCCGTTTGCTATACTGAACATCCGATCAGAATTCCTACTCTCACCGACGGCCCAGATGGCGATTCAACATGTTGAATCGAGCAAACTGCCACCGACGTGAGCCCGACGAGAGCCTAGGTGTGGAACAACATGCTCTGTCCAGCTGTTTTGGAACACAAGAACATGTCCTCGGGTGACCACAAAGACAAATGAGTTACAGTTTTTAGGAATGGACAGAAATCACTGATCTTTTGTCTGAACAACAAGTTTATTATAGCAAGGAAATGTTTCAAGAAAAACGTTGGATTTGCACTGTAGTTTCATTTCCGTCAGTAGCAACAGCGGGTCGGTTTGATGAAACGAGGCCCTGTGAGAGTGATGATGTAGCCCAATTACATCGCACTCACCACAACAACACATCCATAAATAGAGCCAGGGCTTATATGGACAAGTCAGCAGACAGCACACTTAACTGTGTCTCACAGGACAGCAGAGTTTACTGCAGCAAACTGCTCAACGTTCCCATCTTCTCCATTTACAAAAAGACAGTCACTACAGAAGACTGTAAAATGCACTGTAATCTGGAATGCCGTATCAGGCCATAAAGAGTGAGAATTAAAGATGCACCAAAGTTAAGGAAACCGTAAATTTCCATCAGAAAAAATAAATAATTCAAACAATACAGTGATGTTTTGGGGCTCTTTAATGTGGCATGACAGATCGCTGCAGCCAACTCAGTCCAAGCAGCAAAACATATGTGCAATAACTATCTTTACTACTAGTTACAGCACAAAATAAACACAAATAAATATCAGAATATCATGCTGAAAGAAACAGTACTACTGAAATGTTTCATGTCATCGCTCAATTAGTGCTTCAACCGTGGAAATATGTGTTAATACTTATTGCATTAACCTCAGTTTACATTCATTCAATGTTCAAAAAAAAAAAAACAACTCTAGATAGCATTTTGTAAAAAAACAAAAACAAACAAAAAAAAAATTATATATATACATCATATTTTTACTTAACCTTACTTAAAGGGTTCATAACATAAACATACTTATAGGGTTAGATCACACAAAAATGTAAATTCTGTCATTAATTACTCACTCTCAAGTCGTTCCAAACCCGTAAGACCTTCATTCATCTTCAGAACACGAATTAAGATATTTTTGATTAAATAAAATATGTAGAACCTGGAAACGCTGTACTGTTTTTACTAAGTGAATAGCGTAGGAGAATGCCATGGAAGAGAAGAAATTGTTAAATAAAAGTAATTATTTTTGTTTTTTGTGCACAAAAAATATTCTTGTCGCTTCATAACATTAAGGTTGAAGCACTGTAGTCACATGGACTATTTTAACAATGACTACCTTTCTGGGCCTTGAAAGTTGCAACGACGTTGCTGCCTATGGGTGGTTCAGAAACCTCTCGGATTTCATCAGAAATATCTTCATTTGTGTTCCGAATATGAACTGATGTCTTACGGGTTTGGAACGACATGAGGATGAGTAATTAATGAAAGAATTTCATTTTTAGGTGAAAGAAAGAAAGTTTTTATTATAGCCAATGGTTAAATTATTTCAAAAGGAATAGAAAGAAATCATAACATTAACAAATATTGATTAAACAAGCAAACTTCCTACTGTTCAAGTTAAATGTTTGTATATTAAACAAATTGATTTTCAAAACTTTATTTTCGGTTTTGGTAAACAAATAAAATAATTGGTGCATTGTTAGTCAGAATGGAGTTGTCCAGGCTTAAAAATGGATACAATTGTGATCAGTATAAGGTTAAAGCTTTTTTAATCTTAACCAGAAATGAGAAAGTCATACTGGCTGGGAATGACATGAGGGCATGTAAAGACTTGTTAAGATTAAAATCAAATCGGAATTCAAATCAAATATTTGGAAACCTACCTGAGAGTTGACATCTGCACTGGTCTCGGGAAGAGGAGGAGGAGGAGGTGGTGGTGGGGGGTGGGGGAAGGAGGCAGAAGGTACAGAGATTATCTCCTCGGGAGGTGCAGGGAGGTGGAGGTCTTCTGCAACTGGGGGCGGGGCTGGGAATGCAGGAGGAAGGGCATCAGATGCAGGGGGTGTGATTTGGCATTCTGGAGGAGGGGCTGGGAGCTCGACATCATCCAGCGGAGGAGGAGGAGGGGGCGGGAAGTCTAATGAACGAAGTGAATTCCATTACACTCGCACCAATTTACAATGATAAAATCCTTTTCTGCATTGTTCTTACACCTCAAGGATAGCATAGTGTATCTACATACTGCATGAACATTAGCATAACATTTTTTGGAAAAACAACTCTTTAGATCATCAGAACTGTCATTTTAATATGCCACACATCCGTAAAGACAGAAATGCAATTCAGCTCATATTCAGCAGTTTATCTACAAAATGCTTTCAACACTTGGCTCAAAAGTGAATTCTTTAACAGACATGTCTGAAAATGCACTCTGTTGCCAAGCGCAGATGTTGTAATTCTAGCGAGGAGAGAATTATTCCATTTGCAACAATTACTAC
Organism: Gobiocypris rarus; assembly: GCA_023029165.1. Classification (NCBI taxonomy): domain Eukaryota; kingdom Metazoa; phylum Chordata; class Actinopteri; order Cypriniformes; family Gobionidae; genus Gobiocypris; species Gobiocypris rarus. The sequence continues at coordinate 15,224,018 of CM040926.1, read as the reverse complement.
AACAAGTAGAGTGAGCTTTCTTAAAAGCACCTCATGTTCGATGTATAATAAAGGATCAATGCCCCACTAGTGAGGTGATATAATGAAGAATAAAGGCTCAAAAAATATTTTGAGAAAACTTAAATAGTACATTTATATATATATATATATATATATATATATATATATATATATATATATATATATATATATATATATATATATATATATATATATATATATATATATATATATATATATATATAACAAAACACATGAAACAGAAAATTATATCAAAAAGAAAACCCCTGTAGACCCTCATGATGGTGAGTCAAGGTCAATAATTCTCTTAAAATAGCGAATAATTTGACATTTTTATGATAAGGCTAGGTTAGTTTACAAAGTAAAATCACATGTGGTTCAACTCCCTGAAAACGTAAAATATGTATGAATATTTACGAATAAGTTAAAAAAACCCTGAAAAAAATATTTAAAATCTTATTTTGTAAATAATGAATAAGATGTGTACACTCACATCATGTATTAAAAGTGTAAGGAAAATTACTTGATGTCTACACTACATGACAATTTTAAGGATATTAAAATAAAACTGTAAATGTTTTTCAAAACAATATTTGTGCAAAGAGTACATTTCTAAGAATTCTCCACATTTGTTCTAAACTAGATTTTTAAAAACTTTTCTTGTTCTTTATCACAGATTGGTCTTCTATTAGAAATGACACACTTCATCTTTCATGAAAATTGCCTTACCCTCACAAACAGCTGAAGGGTGTGGGGGCATCTCTCCAACTCGCCCAATTACACCAGTGCTTACAAATGGAGAGGGCTGTGAGGGGGCCATCTGTACTTTGGGGCGTGGAGGAGCGACGGATGCAAACTTTTTGGGCTGGTTGTAGAAAGAAGGGGCGGTCACTTTGAGGGAGACGGAGGAAGTTACCACAATGGGCTTGCCGCTACTTGAGTCAGACATCTTGATCTGAAAAATACAACAACATGCATGTAGTTAAAGAAGTGTTACAGTTCAGATTACTATTTCTGCACAAAATCTTCCAATGCAAACTAATTGGTTAAATAGTTTGGCAAAAAAGCATATGGAAAATCTTAACGTTTAACAAGTGGTCTGTAGCTTTGATGCCTGAAACTGTTATGTTCACCCAGAATTGATCCTCAAGAGAGCCGCCCACCTGTACTTAGGTTAGTCAACCATCTGGGTTAAATTTGAAAGACCTCTCCTACATGTCTCCAGATTTGAAACACCCTGAACATGAGCAGGACATTTCTCTTTAATATTTTTAGCATTACAGATTTGGCTGGTATACGTTTAAAATCACCATCGAGTGAACTGTGGTGAGCATCTCAGTAATTACAGGGAAGTAAATACATCATGGAGAACAATGTTTTCTCCTGTTTTATCATCTGTTTTATCATATATGATCTTAAGAGAAGTTTAACTTCTGTAAACTAACATGAAAAAGCTACAAACGGTGCACAGTCCAACCAGAAACAAAAGTTGTGTACCTTACTTTCCTCAACAGTTTTGTATAACTTGGGTGAGGTATAACAAGGAAATCCTTCACCAAAATATTGGAAGAGGGAATTTCATGAATTAGGTGCCAAGCATTTCACTTCCTGTTAGGTAAATCTCAGGTACTTCTGTGTGTTGTCTATGTTTTGACATGTTTCATATCCTCTCTCTGTTTAACTTGGTTTCATATCCACAGAAGTGTCACATTTTTAGAAATCAGATTTTTAAACAGTTCATTTCTTAAAAGGGATCACACAACATTTGCCTCATCCTTCAATAACAGCAGTATAGGGTCTTTCACACCAGGAACTGGTACCCCCGAGAGCTAAATGTTCCCCTAGGACCATTTCCCAGGCTGCATTCGCACCACCAGTTGGAACTTTGAAGAGATGCAAGCCATCACTAATGTCCTGTCGCTGAGAGCCTGACACAGTGCTCCCATTCTCCGTCTTCATTAGTTTACGATCTGTTTAACAGTCCTATCTTATCTGTTATTATTAGACAGAACTGTTAAACAAAGAAAGTAAATGGTATACAAAAAAAGTATTATAGCGTTTGCCGTGTGGTTGATGCCCAATGTCACTTGCGGAGCAGAAATACATAATCATGTTTCGCTTAGTCCCTTCAAAGTCACGTTGGATTTTCTCCTTAGTGTAAAGGTTGTCTGTAAAAGTGCTTGGACTTCCGCGTTGTTCCATCTATCACGTTTTTATAATAAGCCTATAAATTGTGTTTGCACAGCTTTTTAAAAATGCAGAGTGCCAGTGTTTTGCATGCTTTTGGCCAATCAACCTACACTTACGTCACTAGTAGTTTCTACTGTGCAGGGTTAGACCATATACTCTGAAGTAGGAGCTAATTTAGTTCCCCCAAAAGGTGTTCCTAGAACTAAAATATTTCCTGCTGTGCCAACACGTCAAAAAGCAAGTACTTCCACAATTAGTTATAGGAACTACGAAAAGGTTCCTACAGTGCGAAAGCCCCTTTGTTTATGATCAGACCACAATTAACAGGAACCTTGTAAAAACAAATCGCTCACTCATTCCGACCATTTGCTGTGGATCCTTCAGAAGGATATACACACAACCAGTAATAGCACAAAGCACTAATGAAGTAAAATGTGTCATCGTATCTATCCTAGTGCTGTCAAAATACTGTACTTCGGTAACAAGTTAATAAAAAACAATACTAGCCTTTCTGAAGTACCGGTAGTACTGAGTAGTAATTCTGTACCCGCTGACAGATGCTGCTTTCAAACGTGTATTTGTGTGAGCGCTCTGTGAAGAGCGTCAGAGGTTTTTATTTACAATGTGTTTTTTGAAGGGTTGAGCTTTGTAGTCAAATCAGACATGTCTGTTGATCACTTGAACGCAATGGCCAACCAGAGTTTTCGATCAGCTGATCACGCTCATAAACCCTTTCATTATAACCAACAAAGTGTAAAAGTGTTTAGGATATATATGAGAGTCTTTGCATGGTGTTTTTTGTTATTATTTAATTAATATCTAAAGTTAATGCTAACTTTGGCAGCCCTAAAATCTAAATTTTGCACACACAAAAAATAAAAATAAATATTGCATTCAGTCGATTTGCCTTCAATCAATGGACAAAACCATTTCTTTTTTGATAATCCATTTCGCTCATATGTACATCGCAATATGAAAGAAAGGATCTGACACTACTTCTGATTCATTGTGACTTTAAACCAAATGTTCTTTGTGTAGCGTTTTACATTATAGCGTGTTTTTGCAAAAGCGCAGCACTCAGGTATGAGAATTGGTACAGAAAACCATGAAATTTTACTGGTATTTGTACAGCCTACTGAAATTGTATTATTGTGACAACACTACATCCTGCGAGAGTCAAGTTTCGGATGACAAAATAGGTATCACTCATATGAACCTTGAATCGCTCATGCATTCATCAGTGAGACATTACAAAACTGTGAAGTGAGAATGAGCCATTTTTGCAGGGCTTAGTTTCAAAAGATGCTCTTTTGGGAATAGAACGTTTTGAGTTCTGAAAGTTCTGATATGTTTTCATAGTACAAGAAGTTCCTTTATGTTAAAAGATCAAGGAAAAGACTATTTGTCATGATATGGAACCCTTACAAAGATGTACTAACAGGACACAGATGATCAGAAACACAGTACAAATACACATGGTTCACTTGTTGGAGGATATCATTTCTGTTTTGATTTTGTGTGCTCACAAAAGCAAGCTCTCCAAGCCGAGGTTATCAGGGCTGAAGTCATACCATGACTTTCCCATTACTAGGCCTCAGGGTACGGTCAACTGAGCTTCATCTAGAAACAGTTAAAAGTGCTTGAGACATGTGGATGTGATATATCGCAGAAGTGCTCTCATGGCATGAGCTATGTGCAAATATTTACCTCAAGCATGTTTGCCATTAAAAGCGACGGCATTACCTCATTCCCCTCCTCCTGCTGCTGCAGCAGAGCCAAGTCTCATTTGACCCTATGACTAAGTCATAACATTTTTTTTCCTCTATAGTTCTCGTAATACAGCCAGTGAACCATAAGACTCCTACTTTGAAAGTATGAATTAAGGATGATGGCAAACACTTTAAAGGCATCAAATGTAGCCTGGTCTGTCCTACCCAATTATCTCTCTCTACTTCAACCCAGCCTTCTCAGGAAGATGATGTATACATGGATTTCATGACAAAAGAAAGTCTTTCATTTCTAGCTTTACTAATTGGAGCCACATTTTTGTTATTCTATCCTAATTACCGTATTCTGTCCAGTTAAATCATATAATACTAAGTCAGCTAGGAAAGAAACATGCAATGCACGGCAGTCCTCTCATGCACATTGTTTCGGTTCAGCATCTCAAAATTAACTGACACAGGGCTCGACATTCCCGCTTGTCCGGGACAAGTGGATTTTTTGAAGGGGCAAGTGAAAGATAATTTTATTTGCCCGACGGACAAGTAGTTGATTAAAATGTCAATAACAAAAATAACTAGGGAATCACCAAAATGCAAGAATGATTCTGCATTAATTTAGTGTAAGTGTCGAGCGATAGTGGATAATATAAAACGAACTGACGGTAAGGTTGCGCTGTTGACGCTCGCGCAGCCTCTCGAGGAGAAATCATAAATGTAGAGTGACCAAACGTCCTGTTTTCCAAGGACATGTCCTGTTTTCAAGTACTGTCTGATTTTTTGAAAGTGATGAAAATGTCCTGGTTTTCATAATTTTCCATTGGGCCATTAAATTGACCGACAGTCGAGTATTAGTTGCAGTGTCGGCGCTCCTACCACATGCATGATGCATTTGATTTGCATTAGAAGGAGAAGGAGAAGGAAGAGACAACTCAATTGATTATTTGTATGATGCCTTTATGACATTTTTTGGATCTTTTAAGTTTGAGAGGAATGGACTTTAAATGGAGGTACAGAAATCTTTCTCTGGTTTCTTGAAAATATCTTAATTTGTGTTTTGAAGTTAAATGAAAATCTTATAAGTTTGAAAAGTACATGATGACAGAATTTAAATTTTTGAGGGAATTATACCTTATACAGTAAGCTGAGTCTTGGATAAAACTAACTCTATATCGCAAATCATATCGTTTACCGCAACAATACATATCGTCACATTTTTATATCGCGATATCTCAATGTACGATGTATTTTTTTATCCTTCGTTTGTACCGAAGGTCTCTCTCATTAGCAATCGCTCCAGCGGCCTCATTGCATTTTCGCGGCTCTCGGCCCGCCCGGCTTCAAACCACAGTAACATTCATAAAAATAATACATAAGCTCATTCATGAACATGATTTCTACCCAAATCCGTCGGATTCCTTTCCATCAACGACAACTCCCATGATTCCACGCTCATTCACGGCGTCCTCAAGCTACGCCTTTGTTTTGAATAAGTGACATCTAGTGGTGGAAATTACACATGAGCCTTTAATGCCAAGGATCCCAAAATATGATGATCTAACACAGTATAAATGAGTCTGCATAATGTATAAATAGAAAAATATGAAATATGACATCTTAAAGACATGTTATTTCTAAATGTATAAAAATATATAATTATAAATAAATAATAATGATTAATATCATGATTTTCCATCCTGCCTTGAATGATTTAAACAAAAACAATAACAAATTTATAGTCAATCAAATTACCTCATTAAACATTCAATTATTTTTTTTAATTAACGATAACTGGCAAATCTAATCTGCATTCTGTTGATCTGCCTCATACATACTATGTGGTTAACTTAAGTCAAGTTACTTAACTTGTGACTTATTTACCAGAGTTACTTCCTGTGTTTTTACAACTGAGGATGGTGTTTGGATGAACACAGAAACATCTTGTCAACTTGTTTTTATGTAGTCCAGTGACTCCAGGTTTGCTATGCAAACAGTGGCAGATAATGATCTGCTCACATGTAAGAACGCAGTGACACGCTTCACTCTTAAAACACGCAGCGCATATATTTAATTAAATCCCAGCCGTCGCTATTTGATAAAAATCACACTTTAAGCCATATCCCAATACCATAACAATATAAATATAATATAAGCCATATAAATTTTCAATTAAAAATACATGAGCCACATTCAAAGCCATTGTCAAATTGTTGATATACATCAATTGAATGCTACATTACTGAGCCATGATGGCACATTTCTTAGCATCCATAAATAAGTCTTCACACTTCATGTTGTGCCACCAAACAAACAAACACCCCTTAATAGCACGTTCCGCTTCACCTTGTTTGGGCCACGTCCAACTCAATTTCTTTGTCACACACAAGTATAAATACTGCAAAGCAGTCCAGTCCAATGACAGCCATACAAATCTACATCGGTGAATGATTTTTATCACGAGAAGTAATTGTGAACCGTTTAGCAGTTGAGTCCCACACAAAACCATAACCACAAACTCCAGCGTTCTGGCATGAGCAGGAGAGCTCTAGTTCACACACATATTCCCTAAACGTCTGACAAGAGTTAATGATCCCTTCTGCCCTACCTTCACCTATTTAAGATGCTAAGAGTTAAAGATGCTTTGATGTGGTCCACCAAACCATCTCAAAATCTGAGAAGCTCCTAACGGAGTCTGCATAACCATAAGTGGAAGCACAATTTAAGGCCAAAAAAGGCTAAGTATTTTTAGTCTCCAGTTCTGAGTGTGCCATGAGAGGCAGTGACATGTAAAGTGCAAATTCTTCACCTTTCTCCCCTGGTTCAGATGTAGAGTTTAATAATGCAGAGGTGCATGCTCTGATGAAATATTCACAAAGGACAGAAAACAAGCCATAAATCCTGAGGTTCAAAAGATGATTTATTCTCCTCATGGCATCCATTTCCATCTCCAGATCAATATAAGCTTGCGGGTACTAACAATGAGCTGTTCCAGTAACCGATCCAAAGCAGAACACACGTGACATTGAGGCTCAAAACAAACAGCAATGACTTATTTTTGAGAGTGTCCTCTGCCACAGAATGGAAAGGATGATCACATCCTTAATTCTGTTCCCTTTCAAGTGAACCAAAAACAAGAGACCATACAACCATCCATCCTTCTTTGACAAGCAATGCGGGTCAGGGGAAAGAAGAATACCTTCAAATTAGTTCACTGTTCAAGGTAAACTAACATACATATAACATATTTTAAGACTTTTCAAAAGACTATATATAGAGAAAATTATTTTCCACACCATTTTCACTAAGTGGACAAAGAAAGTATATTTATTTCATTATAAAACATTATTATTTATAATATAATTTTGAATTTATTTTATTTTCATTCCATATAAATACACTTAACATACAATATTTATACAGTATTTTTAGTAAAATATAATAATATATTCTAATTATCTAAATGTATTAATTATTCAAAAAATACAGGCCTATGACTTCTGTGAAATTGCTTGAGTAATTTTGTGCATTTTGACACTATTAAACTACAGTAAATAAATAATTATTAAATAAGTACTACATATTGTAATACATATTAAATGTTACAATGATTAAAAAAAGAAAGATTAATTGTATGTTTATAATTATCAGGGACAATACACATTAACATCATATTAATTGTGATTTTGCTACTGAAGTTTAAATCAGAGACTATACTATTTTTTTTCCAGCAGATGAATGATAAAAACATCGACAGCCTATCAGAAACCACACGTGCTTGAGCATTTAAAGCGGCAGATGACTTAAATGCAGCACATGCTTATAATAAAAAACTTTATTTTACAGTGTCCTTGATAAATGTTACATGTACTTACTTTAGTAATAACAGTAAATTACGCATAATTACATGCGACTAACCCTCAACCAACCCATAATCCCACCATAACCCTATAGTAACATGTTAATTAATATTACTCAGTACTTAAATATATATACTTACACTGTAGCACAAACACCCTAAAATAAAGTGTAACCAACAAAACTTTATTGTGCATTGGTGTGGACGCTGATTCTTAGTTATCTTTATAGTTATCGTTCTTGGTGTGAACTATCGTTTTATTTTTCTGTGCCTTAAAGGGTAACTAAACCCCTGTTCACAGCCTAACTCCACCCTGGCAATATTTGAAAAATGCTGGAAAAGTGGGCAGAGCCCAGCGGAGACAGAGGGGTCGAGCCGAGGGCTGGGCTGAGCGGGGCGTGCACCTGAGACCCGCAGTGACGGATTGATTGACAGCTGTCAGGCTCGCAAAGATGGAGAATGACTGGAGTGACGGCAGTAGTTTTGCAACAGATCGGTCATTTGAAGTAGAGGACTTTTCTCCCCCACCTTCACCTGAAGTAGAGGAGGGTGAATTGTCTGTAGACACAGGGTCAGAGCGCTATCAATTCCAGCCACTGGCTCAAATTGCGTTAACTCCCGATGCCAAGGGCGTGGTATGCCCGCGCTATAGGGCATGGTGAGCTAGCACCAGGGGCGTGGTAGTGAGCCGTTGGAAGAACCATCATACGTCACGATGACCTACAACATCCAATAGGAAATTCAACTGCAGTAGCCATCATTCAACCTTAAGAGGGCAGCACTAAGACGTTTTTACACCATATATTAAAACACTTTATACTCAAATGTCAAAACATTTACTCGAATCAATGAACAGCACTAAAAAAGCCCCAGTCTTGCAGCTCATTAACTAAAAAAAGTTAAGGGTTTAGTTACCCTTTAAAGATACTTAATGGTCAAATAAAATGCACATTATAAAACCCTCCCAATATTCATCAAGTTGCCTAATTTTATCACGCCAGCAAAACCACTGCAAATATATATAATAAACCGCCCAGCCCTAGTTCAAACTAGGACGTTTGCTTTGTTGAGATCACCAGCTGCCAGTTTGGCTGGTGTGTTTGGTCTTCATGGGTACTGTAATGCTCTGGATACACTGCTAGACACTCTGATAATGTGAAGGCAGACAATTCATTTGTGAGAGAAGATCCATCATGCAAAACAACAGTCTAACTGTAACACAACAGTACAAAAACCAGTTTAAACATGATCCAGGGAAAAAAACTCTGTGACTTGCATTACCCGCTATATGGAGTTCCAGCAAAGAATTAGATCTGATCGAACTAGGACCTTCTCACAGTGTGTGCGCGCCATGGAAAGAGAAACAGCTGCAATATAAAGATTCCACTGGCCTTACGTATGTGTCTGCATTTCATCACTTGATCAGAATGACTGTGATATAGGGAGTCTGGCTCTTTTTTGTGGAAAGGAGAAGCAGCTGATCTGGCTCCATGAGACCTCCTCGATGGATACTGCGGCCTGTAAACGTTACGTTACCCTCAGAGGAAAACAATGGGAACTATTTAAGGATCACTGCATGATGAGATATGCAAATTCTTCAACATTTTGTTTGCCACAGACATTAAGAAATAACAGGATGTGTTGAAATTACAGTGAGCAATGTTCTACTGTGACTGCATATGGGCAAATAGCTCTTTATAAGAAGTCAATCACATCAACCATAGACCAAAGCAAATGTGTCATAGTACCTCTGCAAAGTATTTTTTCTGCATTGCCGTTTTTTGGCATCCTCTACAGATTTGATCTCAGGTCCAACAAGCCACAGAGTAGCTGCTACTAACAGTATGTAGATAAGAGTTCACAACTATATTAAGACTGGTTGTGTGCTTGAAAAGTACATTGATCTTGATAACTTGTAGTTTAGGGAAGTGAAACAGCTCTTGACAAACAGTGAGCTGTCAATTTACCACAAAGTATGACATCACAAAGGCAGCGTGTTTCAAAAGATAATGTCACCTATGACATCACATCACTAACCATAAACGAATCCCATCACAATGCTTGTCTACGGTGACTAATATGAGTAATTTCCTTTCCCAAATCCAGTTTAAACATGCACAAAGACACTCGGTTGGAATTTGGTACAGACAACTCCCGAAGCAGCGGGATTCCATTCTTTTGGGTGACTGGTGAAAAGCATATGTCACACCCACAATCCGTCTGGGTTACGCTGGGCTCGCATACAGCTCAGACTGATCGCATAATTACATCATGGGGGATGCGTATGATGTGGGTCATTACATCATACAATCTGTCGATTGCATGCTTGCTTTCTGATGCATAAAAACATATTCTTGAAGAGTTAGTTCACCTTAAATTTACTTGCTCTTATGTCGTTCCAAACCCATAAGACGTTCGTTCATCTTTTCGGAATACAAATCTTTGATGAAACCTGAGAGCTTTCTGTCCCTCCATAGACAATTACGCAACTACCAATTTGACGCTTCAAAGAGTTTATCAAGAGATCGTAAGACTAATTCATATAAATCGAACTGTATGGTCCAGATTTTCTGAAGAGACTCAATCACTTTATAAAATGTACAGATTTAGGATTTTATTCACATATAAACATTGATCAGCAGACATAAACAGAAGATCAACCGAAACTGCTTAATGCCCAAGAACACCAAAACACACTTGTAGCCAATCAGCGGTAAGGGGCGTATACACTCATGATGGGGAAAGTGCCTGTGTTGCATAGTGTTTCGTGAATTTGGAGGCAGAGCTATCAATATAGGGATCCTTTTTGGAAGGTGCGTGTTAGTTTTGAATATGTGCACTATATTTAGAGTCAGGTTTTCTCAGAAATCGCTAACTGCACCAAAGCAAATTCACTGTGCTGAACAACAGAAAACTGCTTGGTTTGAAAGTGACTTCTGTGTGAGCAGTGTTTCATACACTTCCAGGGGCCCTCCTATGGTTTCTTGGGCCCCCCCTGGACTGTTTATTGCCTGAGGCTCCTGTTGAACTCATGTTGCCTGGTGGGGGCCCTTCGGGGCCTCTGGAATTGTCTTAATCATTACACCCTATACGTTGCTACACTATTGAAATTTTGTGTGCAAAATTTTTTGCAGCAAAATCACTTATGTGTCAACACCTTTACAGCTGTTTGGCAAATTTTCAAGGGTGAAATCCAGTCATTTCATTCAGAATCCACACGATCAGGAATTTCATGTGAGGGCTAAAAGTCCCCACTTATTCCCCACGAAAGCTGCTTGTTTTAAAAATGATATAAATAATATAGTTCACTATCCTAACAGTAGGGGGGTTGGCAATGTATTAAAGGTAGGGTAGAAAGGCTTCAGAAAGGCTTAGCAATAGCAGGCCTCAATGAACACGCTGGTGACGAATGCAATGATTGGACGAAACATTTTTTTAGTCTTGAGACTTCCACAGAAGATGATTTTTTATTCATATTTAGACCGCTTCTATTATTGATTGCTATCAGGATGTGAACCTGTAAAAATGTGAACCAGGAGTTTCAACCTGTAAAAAGTGTTTATATTTTTTTTTAAAAAATCGACTACCCTACCTTTAACTGCTGCTCAACATAAATGCTGCTGCAGAAATGTCCTACTTCCCTCTTCTGAAGTCGTGATTACGAGCTCATCGCATTCAAATTTTGACTTGAGAGGGCGGTCATGTCCACATTTTTATTTACGATATTATCACCTGAAAGCACCATAACACCAACAAGGCTGCCTGCACTCCTCATTACAAACTATTGCATTGAATATTACTATTTTATGTTTAACTATATCGGTAGAGAAATAGCTTTAATAACATGATCAGAGCATTTTGGAACATTTGGATGTATCATGTTCTTATGAAATATCTATCATTCCACTGCGACGGCCGCACTCAGCACATTCTTGTTGAAGAGAATATCCGTACTCTAGAGTCGCCTACGGCCAGTAAACCTTATTGTCATCTTTAGGGACCCCACCCAGGGAAATCCTGCGCTCATTCATTACGAAAGTCTCGCCTAAATACTGAATTGACATGACATGTAATTGGGGTCTCTTTCTTCAGACGCAGAAAAGTTTGTGTAGCTGTTCCTGATAGTCGCTTATCAGACGCAAGAGCAGTACGAGCTAAAACAAGTTGCTTTAACCTTATATGGACAGAAAACCAAGACAGTAACAAAGAGATAAAGCTCCCACTGATTATAATACAAGTTATGAACACAGTCCCACTTGACAAACTCCAGCCCTGAATCTTTAAGTTGGGTGCACATTAGTAAGATTTAGTTAACATTGTATACATGCGCCACACCCCTCACTTTACATGGTTAGGTTATATCATAAAAAAAAATCTTCACTGAGGACTTAATCGTTTACAAAGCGACTATTAGAGATTTTCAGATTCAAAATACTTAAAGTCATTCTACAAAACATTAATATGTTATTTCAATCTACCACAATGCATTCTTTGTGGTTTTGATGCGAATACAGATAACAGTTACCAGATTACTGCGTGACAAACTTCTGTCATTACAGTTAGACGTTATAGAAAGCATTAAATAACGGCACTTACTGTTCGGTTTCCTCTGGAAAGGTACGGTTATGCCAAAAACAGTACTGGGACGTAGGCAGGCAGACACCGCGTCTAATTTAAATCCCTATACAGTCTTGTGGATAAATATCGCCCTTTATGAGTATCCTTTCTTACTGTATAACGTTATGGTGCTGTGTTGGCGTTAGGCACCATTCTGCTAGTAGCCTACTGACAAGCTCTCGTGGGGATGATCATCAGCGAATCTGATCTGCAAGCATGAACTTTTTCCAAATGTACCGACTCTAGTCACACTTCCGGTTCACGCTTCCGCATTCTCCTGACCGCTGGAGGTGGGACAAAATCTGTGGCCAATGATGACTGCACAGCTGTTAAGAGATCTGCACAGTATTTATTCATTTAGTAGATTATATATATATATATATATATATATATATATATATATATATATATATATATATATATATATATATATATATATATATATATATATATATATATATAACTATTTCAAATACTGTGACAAATTCATTTTAGCAGAAATAATAGGCTATAGTCTATCTTATCAAGTAGCCATAGGGTCATAAAATAACATGCCTAGCAGCAGGACATTTCTACAAGGAACGTAGAAATAAACGTTTCACAACATGTTTGTTGGGTTTTGTTATAAAATATAAAATGATACTATAAAAAAAACATTGGAAAATTGGACTTCAATCCTTTAAGCAGCTGAACACAAAAAAGCCTCTCCAAATAACTTCCATTTTTTTTATACCCCCTTAAGTGTAAATACTACAATTTGCTTTTATTTATTTCAGTATTTATTATTTTGTGTGTGTGTGTGTGTGTGTGTGTGTGTGTGTGTGTGTGTGTGTGTGTGTGTGTGTGTGTGTGTGTGTGTGTCACACACACACACACATATATATATATATATATATATATATATATATATATATATATAGATTGGATTTGTTGTTTTTCTTTAACAATGCAATGCCTGTTTATTAGGTACACAGAAAAAGGTTGTCAAAATTGTACCTTTAGGGGTACAAAGGGGCACTGGGGCAGTACCCTTAAAAGGACATATTTGTACCTTTTTTACCACAACAAGGTTCCTAGTAGTACCTTAAGGTACGTATTTGTACTCTAGGATACTAATATGCAGTAAAAAAAGGTACAAAGGTGTCCTTTTAAGGGTACTGCCCCAGTGCCCCTTTTGTACCCCTAAAGGTACAATTTTGACAACCTTTTTTTCCGTGTGTAGCCTATATGAAGAGATTTAATAAAGGTAAAACAAAAAAAAAGTGAATTGGTTTACCTCACCAGTTATGCACATAAGCCATTTGACAGTTATTAAATAAAATGGTCAAACAAGCTATAGTCTTATGTCGAAAACAGCTTTGACTTACTTATTTGCCTGTCTCCTTCTCCTTTTCTTCTTGTTTCTCTCTCCGTAAGGCTGAAAAACTATGTTTTTTCAATGATAACTTTTTCTGCAGTCTCTACTCCTGTTTCTTACAGCTGTTGAACCCTCCCCCTACATGTCTCTTAAAGGAATGACACCATCTCTCCGTCTAAACAAGTTCTTTCTCGTTTGTCTTTCGTACAGGTCATGCGTATCACAATCCAAACACCTCTCTCTGTCTCTCTCTCCTAGTCTCGCCCCCCTTTGGATTCTTTAAACATTCTTCAATCTATGACATCAACCCTGCCTGCCTTTCCTTGTAAGGGCAGAGTGGGTGAGTAACTGAGAAAGAAAGAGAAAGGGAGGGAAAGAGAGAGAGATAAAGGAGGTTGGGGGTTTATTAGATACAGACACATGGAATGGTTGGCAGGACACAGAAGGAAAGAGACGAGAACACGCAGTGCTCAGTCAGGCGATCAAACTGACACAAAACCTTGAGCTTCGCTCAAAAACAACACTTACAAATTCAAGTTAGTTTTAACAGTGGTAGTCAACTACTATTGCTGCACTATTTTCCACTATTATTTTCCACTGCAGGTTCCAGTTTAATTCAAAGCAAAGTTCACCTTAAAAAAAGTGAACATTTAATCATTATTTATTTAAGCTAATGTCATTCAAAACTATCTTTCTTCCATACAACACAAAAGGAGAAATTTAGCACAATGTGAGAGCTGCTCTCTTGTCTTGTCAATCTCCAAAAGGGAAAGCACGATAAAGAATCATAATAGTAGTCCGTACAATATGTGCACTATATTAATCTATGTCTGAAGCCATTATAGCTTTAACTGACATCCATGGTCCCACTGTGAAATAGAAGTGTGCTTAATTGTATTGAGTGTGCTTTCTTGACTGCTTCCCTCTTAACACACTGAAGTACAACATAAAAAGTACTTTGTAATCATGTAGAATTAAAAGTTTTACTTTAAAATATATTTTAAACTATTTTAATAATCTGATAATGCACATAATGCTTAGGTACAATTATTATGATGTGTTGTATAACATACTAAAGCTTGATTATTATTTTAAGTATATGGGTGATTCTTATTTCATGATATGATACATTTTATTTCACGATAACGATATTTCACGAGTTCACACTTACATATAATTTATAGAGAGTAAATTTGGCCCGCGAACGGGGAGCAGCTGTAATTTGGAATGACCAGTCGGGAGGGATCGCACCGTTTCTTGATGCGCAGTTTGCGGCCTCATACGGGGTAGACCACCTGAAAGAGAAAACAGGAAAAGAGAAACATGAGTACTTGACCAGTAGATTTGTGGAAATTTTCCCAAAGTTTTTATTTTATTTTATTTTCCTCACTGCGTGGAAACTTTCCACTTCCTCGCTGCATGGAAACTTTCCACTTTCTCTCTGTGTGGAAACTTTCCACTTCTCACTGAAACACTGAGAACCTGAAAGAGGGAGATTGGGAGATTTCTCACTGCGTCCGCTGGGAGACCAATGCTTGCTGGATGGAAAGAAAAAAACCCCGGTGGACGACCCTGAGGGTTTTAATTGCGTCATCTTTGCACGCGCCAGACGTATCCTGACTAACCGTGCAATTTTTAAATAGTTTGTCCAGAGATTGCGTGTTATTTACTATTATGGCAACTCGGAAGAATACGCTGTGGTCAAATGAGGAGGTGCAGACTTTCCTTTGTTTGGTTGCCGAAGAGAGGATCCAGCGAGAGCTTGATGAAACAATGTTTGACTTTTTTCTGTGGGAAACAGCCACATCCCGAGGATCAAAAACAGCATACACTTGATATCCTCCATTGTCCTGTGTGAGTGGGTAGCGAGTATTTGTCGCGTAGAAGATCACATCATGGCAGTTTCCTGCGGCGTTGCTATGACGACCAGATACTATTGTGGAGGTACTATCTGTAATGGCAAACTGTCTCGCTGCGTGGAAACTTTCCACTGTCTCGCTGAAACACTGAGAACATGAAAGGGAAAGCATGAGTGCTTGACCGGGAGATTTCTCACTGCATGCGCTGGGAGATCAATGCTTGCTGGATGGAAAGAAAAAAACCCCGGTGGATCACCCTGAGGGTTTTAATCAATGAGGGTTTGGTGGGCTTTTTTGATGTGGAACCGGTTGGTCCTGATATAGATTCTGAGGACCATCGCCCGAGAGCTTGGATCTGCTGTTGGGAGAGGCCTTTTTGAGCTGCTGTGGTTGCTATATGGAAAGAGTAGCTTGAGAAATTCTTTGCTGGGACGCCTGACTGTTGGAGAACAGGTGAGGTGTTTCTGGAACCAAAAGCGTCACAGGTTTGTTGGATTCATGTGTTTACAGAGGTTCCAGGGGAGATTTGGCCTAAGAACTTCTCCATTGAAGATATGCCAAAACTAAGTAGTATGGTTGGATTGGCAATGAGAGGTTACCTTTTTTGGTTTGGTGAGTCTTACTTTGCTTAATCAAATATGAGAATGGTTCCGCATCTAGTACTGATAAGTCTGAGATGGTGGGGTGGATTTTTTTGAGTCGAATTTGGAAGTAAGAGTGAGTTCCGAGCATCTAAGAACACCAAAAAAGGCTAGGATAAACATGGCGTTGAGTGTTTGGGAGGTATTGAGGGGCTGGTAGCCTGTGCGGAGGGCGTGAATACATTTGGTAAGGATGTCTAGCGTTATAGGTTGTCTGGTGTCGGACAGGTGGGCTGGGATCTTTGAATCCCTTTGATCAGGAGGGAGGTTTGTGAATTGTTTATCTCGGGGGAGGGAGCGCAGTACATCAATTTGTGGAAAAACTGAATGCCGCTCAAGTAACCTTCGATGGACCCAACTTGGAGACCCTTAACGGTATTAAGGTAGGAAATAAATGAGGTGAATGAAAGGAGACCCATGGTTTTCTCCTGTGCTATAGGAATTCCAGGTTCAAATTTTTTTGAACTGTTAGGATATGTGCGGCTGGGATGGCATCAGGAGTTATTTACAGGAAATAAGTTAATAATAAGTAGATAAGTTATTTTTTTATTCACATATTTCTACACTGGACAGAAAATACAAATGTGCATGAACCGGCAGTGCTTCAAAAGAGGAGACTCTCCTTTCTAACCCTGATTTGCGCTGGCAATTGCTGCACATGGCACATAACTGGTGGGTCTAGCTGTGTTTGTTTCCGCGCAGGGTAGAGAGGAGGGGTTAACCTGCCCCAGTGGAATCTGGGGCGTGGCCCAGGTTCGCTGAAATCCTGTTGCTGTGGCTCGATGGGCGAAGCAAGCCGAATCTTGTGCGGGAAGACGAAAGTGGTGTCTGGCGAGGCGAACTTTGAGCGCTGCGGGCTTTGCTCTGCCTGTGGGCCGTTTTGGGAGCTGGTGTGGACTTTGGAGAGAGGTTGGCTGATTGTAGTGAAACAAAGATCATACAGTTCCGCTTTATTCTTTTTCCGCAAAGCCTGTATGTCTGAATTACCCAGAAATTGCCTCAATCAAGCTACTATCCACTTCCCGATAGGTGTGATCGTCAGGGCGGTCAAACGGTAGGAGGAGGCCAGGGTGGCCTCCTCCAAGATGGAAGTCTTGGCGGGGGCAGCGAATACTGGCCTCAATGTCTTGGCGATTGCAAGCCTGTTCGGGCAGGCGTGCGGATACGCAAAGAAGCCTGGGGCTTGGGTGCGATGTCCTGCATAGGATGGATGGTCCGGGGGCTGTTGGAATGTGACTTTGGCGTTGTGACATGGTAGCAAATGGCGAGCCAAGATGCTGATAAACTGTCAACAAACGAAGGTAAGACTGCTGTGTATATACCTCTTATTGTTGATTAGCCTGAGTGCTCTCCACTTGTGTCAATTATCTGAACGTGCTCCTCCCGAACCTTGTCAATAAAACATCATATATCACAATATAGATAGTTTGTGGTTTTTTTTAATCTGTTCAATGTTAAAAAAATGTAATTAAGCACAAAAAATAGTGAAAAAGGAACTCAATGCACAGAAAGCCATGTCTCTCAGCATGCAATCGTAAATTCAGTTCTCTTTCGCGTCTTGTTGCACTTGAATGGTCGAATACAAACACAATCATGTCAAAATGCCCATTGTGTGGCATATTCACGTAAACACTATGTGAAGGTAAACTGTTGGGTGTAAACCGGATGTCTATTAGTATAATAGATCTGTGTGCTTGGTCTTAAAGTGACAGCAACCTAATATACGAAGTTGGTGGGATGAGTTATAGTGGAGGCAGGAGCAGAAGGATCCAGATGGTGACCAGATGGAGAAGGAGCCAGTGGAGAGGGAGCGCTGTCTGAGCCATAGCGACGACCCCTGAGGTGGAAGCAAACAGGAGCAGGAGGATCCAGATGGTGACCCAGAGTCCAGCCAGAATGATGCCACATGGCGGAGTTGAGGGAGGGTGATTTCCTCAACAGTGCCACCAAGATGATGGATGGAGACAGAGCCATAGCGACGACCCCCCTGAGGTGCATGCAGCCTACCGGAGGGCTGAGGTGGAGCTAGAGCATCTATGAGGAGGAGGTGGGAGAGGGAGTTTAGGAGGGAAATCTGGAAACACACAAGACTAAGTGCTGGCACTGAAGATTTTATGCTGGGTGGGAGCCACGGGGACGGGAGAAATAGGGAAACTTCCTGATACAAATTCTCAAACCATCCACCAAATTTAATAACAGCTTACCCTCAGCGGTGGGTGTGTGAGTGGGCTTTTCCTCCATTCCCTTGTACTTGAGCACTTCAACAGTGGTACACAGTGTTGCAGGCTCATACACCTGGTCAGACGTCTGTCAAGGCTCAGGCTCCGGGGCGATGTTTGTCCTATTAGTAGGCTCCAGCTCATTAATCCCGTCAGACTCCTCTGTCTGCGGTGGGCTCTGCCGTTGCATCCGTGCAGTGGGATGGTGACTGGCTGTTCTCTGGATTGAGGGCTGTAAAGGAAATTCTTCCATTCTGGAGCATCCAGCCCAAATACTCCAATAGTGGTCTTTGCTCATGAAATAGGCGGAGACACACAGCTGGTGAGTCCATGTTTTAAGTTTTTAAATATACTCAATATGTGGGTCATGTATTCTGTAACGGTCAGGCTGTATAGATCGCACAACACAGTTGATTCAGAGGAATACACAGTCTTTAATGATAAATCCAAAGGGAAACTCAGGAGAAAACAAGTCAAGTCACCTTTATTTAAATAGCGCTTTGTTCAATGCCGATTGTTTCAAAGCAGCTTCACAGTGTCAAACAGGAAAATAATGCAACAGAATTTGGGTCGGCTGTGCACCCGCCCTGGAGAAAATGGTGATGTTATCCAGCTCATTTCAGTTATCATAGTGACAATGCAAGCAGATCAGTAATTTAGCTGAAAATTATAATGTCCCCAACTGAGCAAGCCAAGCCAAAGGCAAGGAACCAAATCTCCATCAGGTGGCATAATGGAGAAAAAAACCTTGGGAGAAACCAGGCTCAGTCAGGGTGCCAGTTCTCCTCTGGCCAGGCTCAGGAGAAAACAACCAAACAAATATTGACAATACAGGACAAAGAACTAGCGAGAACTCAGGGCTTAGACAGGTGATGATTAACATAACATGCTCAATGAATTACCTTGGAAACAAACTAGCAAACGGAACAGTCAAAACAGGAACAGAACACAGAGACAAAACAAAACCAAAATAGAACTATTGTTACGGAACAGACTCACAACAAGGATGATTTTAAAACTATAAGAGTTTATTAGACAGCTGAAGAATACGACAGGGTGGTGAGTATATCTGAGGATATGTTAAGCAGATGAATGAAGAATAGGAATATTGACAGTCTTTCTCTCTGAAGATGGATGAGATTGTGGATGGCGAACAAGATGGAAGCTGGAGTACACACCTCGGCGAAGGAACTGATGACTGGAAGGGGACTTGGAAATGGAGATGAACTGCAGACACGGAGGACCAGGAAGACGATGGAGACACGGAGAATCAGGAAATACCCTGGAGACGGGTAACATTTGCTTAAATCAGGTAAGTGGAACCAGGAAGGTGAGTCCTTACTCGAAACGAGGCTATGTGAGGTGTGATTGGGTGATGGAGCCTGGCTGATCTCTGACAACTACATGTGACAGTACTTAAGTGGGACAAAGAAGCATTCTAACGTTAAGCTAATTGCATTTTAATCTAAATTTAAACTATAATAATTACAATTTAAGTATCTAAAAACAGCACTGTAAAAAAATCAGTAGAAATAAATGCAATTTCCTTTAATCCTAAAAAAACACGACGCAATGCAATGCACAATTCAAAATACGGGTATAACATATATTAAAGTCACTGTTGTTGTCCTCTGTTAACCCTGATGAAAACAATGGTTGAATTAGTGAACCAGTATAGCCATACTGTTTAAAAATAAAAAAAAATAAAAATAAAATTATTTCTGCTGGAGCTGGTTACGCTATAGTTAAAAGACTGGTAGGAACACCACATTAGCATCCCCTCCTAAACACAACATATGCTGTTTACTATAGCAATACTGACCATTTTAACTGAGAATTTGTTTAGTATAGGCTACAAAAGGTTCATTATAGAGAATACCACTCATGAAAGGTTTGTGGCTGTTCTTTGACCACTCTTCAGGAAGGCAATTCCACCCATCCTGCACATCTGTTTTAATCTCTCTCTCTTGCTCTCTCTTTCAATCTCTTTCTCTCTAACACTCTTTATCCTCCTGAGGCCTATTAATGATTCAGGTGCATTATGTTTTTTTCTTTTTTCACACAGTGGCCTGGAAAATATCTGCTGCTCATTCTGACGGCCCAACTCTCCATCGCAGGCTCTCTTTAGCTTAGACACTGAAGGAACTATCAGGGGAACATATGGCCGTCATTGAAAATCAGCGTTCCAAAACAACAACAGGATTTTGTTACTATGGAAAAAGCGGTCATTAAACACAGTGCTTGTTTTGATACTTCAACACAGATCCAAATCCCAGTCAACATCCGGAGTGGTTGCTTGGTTATGGAGGTATGACAGTAAAATAACTGTTTAAGCCATTTTAAGACTGAGTTTTAAAACAAAGACAACACGCGTAATGTCTGTAGATTATGCGGTTGGGAGAGGTAAACGCGCTGGCTGCTTTCTGCAAGCTTTCGGATCTCTCAGTGTGAAGGTGAGTTCGCACAGAAGGAGACCCTCTGGCATCAAAGTGGAGCCTGGAGTTTAGCCAAGACTTAGCGTGGAACAATCCCTTTCTCCCTCCCTTGTATGAGTCAGTGTGGGCGCACTGTACAGCAAAACTTTAGCATGCACGTTCAGTGAGTCTAATTTACTGGAAACAGAAGAGTCATATTACTCTTCAGCCTCATTGCGCTGCCTTTTCTTCTAGGAAGAGAGTTTTTTGTGTTCTTTCATAGAGATGTACAACATACACTTAAATACAAATCCCATCATTCATTAAGTAGACAAAAACATGCTTCACACATCCAAAATTTACAACTACCAACATTTACACTTTTGTTTTGCATGTCATTGCAAGCATCACTGTTACTATTGTTCACAGTTAGGGGAATTCCAATCCCCTAATCATAAGTATTAAACTGCATAACCCATCCCACACTTTTGTGTTATGAACATAAACGATGCCTAAAATCCTGCAGCATGTTGAGGAGCAACATGCTATAACTTTTCTAACGTACACTGTAAACAAATCATCCCGTTAAATTAACTTTTTAAAAAAGGGAGCTGTAGCTGCCATAAGTTCACCATTAAATACGACAATGTTTCAGGTATTACGGGTATATTTCAGCTTATAGCGTATATTTAAATGTTATTTGCAGGTCTACTTGAACAACTAAAATCAGATGTTTACCTTAAAATACTGATAACCACTATAATAACACAGGTAGTAAAATGAAGTGTTACAAATGTTCATCCTATGTTTCCTGTCCAAACATGACCAATACTTATACAGACAGTGCCCATGGTCACACACAAAAACAAAACACCATCAGGGTAGCATGACACTAAAATAATGCAATAAGCAATATCTAAATAACAGAAATTGGAACACACGACTTATCATATAGGCTATGTGATGTCACACAGGGACCTTTTATTGTTTTTCACCATAAATGATATGGTAATTCATAGTTTTTACTTGCAAAACCCATACATTTGACAGTATTTTATAGTAAAATTACCTACACTGACAAAAGGTTCAAGGGTTTTAGAACCCTGGGTTCTTGACTCAATTTTAAAAAACACTTTGTGCCAAAAAGGAGAAATGTCTTAAACTTTCATGTGTTTAATAGTTTTTTTTCTTCTAATAATAACATATGTGTACGAGCTGCTTAATTTATAAAATGCAATTAAAAATGTATAAAAGCAAAATTAATTCAATTAAATCCATAAAACATTCCATGATGGAAACCCCTAAAAGGTTATATATAAACTTTTCTTAAGAGTGTAGACTTACAGTTAACCAGTTACCTAGTTTTTACAGAAAAAAAAATTCTGTCAAATTTATAAACATCTTACAGTTATACTTTTTGCAGGTGATTTATCCAAAGAACAAATTGCATATAGAGTATTTTTATTGGTAGGGATGTTGCCTGGGAATCAAACTCATAACCTTCTGTTGCTAGCACATGCTCAGATAGTTAAAATAGGAAAAAATAATTTGATGTCAATTGAATTAATGATTTTCGTCAGATGAACAATAAAAAAATATAATAACAACACAGGCTTAAATTGAGAGACATACCCAAGTCATATACCAAAATATCATAGAGACTTGGCCACTTACAGGGCACCTTAGAATCAGAATCAGAAAGAGCTTTATTGCCAAGTGTGCTTTCACACACAAGGAATTTTTTTTGGTGCTGAAGCTTCCAGTGCACATATACAATACAAATACAACAGTAATAAATAAAAAATTCTAAGAATAAAAAATATAAACAGTATAAGGTCACAGTTACGTTTAGTCAGAAAAGACATAGATTATGAATATTTACAGTATTTGGAGAGTAAGAATAAATATAAATAATATGAATAATCACCTGAGTTTAGGAGATATTGCACTAAGCAGTGGGAGAAATTGCACTTACAGGCATTTGCCTTGGGGGTGGGTGGTTGGGGGGTTAACTGTTCAAGAGGGAAATGGCCTGTGGGAAGAAACTGTTCCTGTGCCTAGATGTTCTAGTGGCCAGTGATCGAGTCGCCGTCCTGACGGTAACAGTTCAAACAGGTGGTGTCCGGGGTGAGTGGAGTCTGTGATGATTTTACCTGCTCTCTTCCTCACTCTGGAAGAGTACAGGTCCTGGAGGGTTGGCAGGTGGGCACCAATAATCCTCTCTGCAGTCCGGATGGTACGTTGCAGTCTCCTGATGTCTGATCTGGTAGCTGAACCAAACCAGACAGTGATGGAGGTGCATAAGACAGACTTAGCAACATAGTATCGTGCTATAAAACACTTTGACAGCAACTGGTGAATGGAATTTTACCAAGTACAATCTGGAACAACATTCCAGTCAACTAATCAGATTTTAGGGACACGTTTACAGTTTATGTCAAGTTTAGGCTTAAAACCAGGGTTAGGTGTTTCTACATCATCCACATATCCTTTCCCTCTGATGTTAGGGATAGGTTATGGGTCGGGTCAGGTTTAGAGGTAGGGATAGGTTTAGGACTACTTTTTCAGACAGGAATTTTCAACAAAATATGTTGATCCAGGAACCTCATTGTAAAATCATGCTGACCTAACGACCGCCTACAATGCCCTACCATTGTGGCAGCACTCAGAAAACATTAAAACAAAAGTCAGGTTCAGGGATAGATGGTTCAGCCTGCAGCCATAATGAAACCATTATGCTGGTAAAACACTGGTTTCTCCATTGACAACCAATCAAAAGTGGATGTGAATACCTTTTTGCATGTTTTTTTAAATGTTGAATGCAATTTGTAAATATTTCTTTACAGTATAATTGATGTTTTAGAGCTTGAGACTGTATGTGCTTGTGTTGCCACCAGCCAATCAGCATATGAATGTCATTTTCTTTCAGTTCCAGTGTCATTAGTCACATGGCATTTAAGATTCCGCTGACGGATAACAGATACGGATAGCTCTCTACGGTATAATAGACCTCCTTGAGTTGACCTATTCCGGCTTTAAATCATAATTAAACATGGTTGTATTACCATCCCTCTCCACCAGATGCCAGCACACAGTCTATACTTAAAGTTCAGTTTTTTTTCACTAGGACAAGAAGAAACAGAAAAGAAAGCTGTAAAGTAGTTTTGCCATAGGGGCAGTTGGTGTTTAGTTAAAACAGATACACCACAGGAAATGTTTGATGGACAACAACGTTTTGTGTATGGACAGTTGACAAGTCTTATACATGAAGTAGTTCGGACAGATACATGGAAGAGATGATGATGAACAGATGGACAGGAGACTAGACAAGATGAAAGGGAATGTAGGTTAACTTGAGAGAGGAAACATCTAAATTATAGAGGAGGGATGGGAGCTCCTTAAGCCTTCCAAGTTAGTGACACAGAGACACCAATTTAAAATAAGTTTCAAAAAGACTACCTTTGAATAAGACATCACCATTAAGTCAATTAATGAATCTGTAGGGTTGGGTCCTGAATCCATCAAAATCTTGTTTCAAACACAAGATCTTACCTTTAGATTCATCCATGTATGGGGATTGCTTTGCGTGCACGTGCATTTGAATGTTTACATGTGCATGAGTTTGATAATCATCATATAGTGTACATCGTGCTAATCACAGCTTGTGCTTCAGAAGGGTGTGTTATCCACAGCTGTGTGCTTGTGTGTGAGGATCAGTAAGCCCACCGTTAAATATATAAATCAGTGCCATAATTGCAATGTATCAAACCTGTTCAATTTCAAATTAGAATTGAATGAGCACTGTTGGAGAGAGCCTTCAAAAATACAACAAAATAACAAATGCTGATACAGGCACCCCTTTTCATTTGCCTTTGTGTGTGCACATGTTCGTGAGAAAGAAAATTGAGGTTTTAGGGTTCAGGGTTCAGAGTCTTACATTACCCGCAAAGGTGTGCGTACATGTGAGAGAGATGACAGGTGGGCCTAATTATCTCAGTCTCATTATACAGCCACATTTGTGTTTAGACCCAGGTACAGTAGAGTTCACAGAAAGATCTTTCACAGGGCAGCAACACTCCACGCTGAAGTAATGACCACCCAGTTGTGTCTTCCACATCCTGGCCTAATTAAGGGACATTCAGTTTGTTATAAAATTGCTTGTCATATTCAAGAGCTCGGAATACTCAACCATGCGGTTTGTTTTCGATCTTGGAATGCCGTGAACTGAACACACACAGTGAACTCTGCATGTGAGAGCATCATCCTGGCTTTGTTTTTCAGTTGTGACTGAATAAATGGGATTGTTAAAGTTGGCATGAAATGAAAATTCACCCCAACCTTCCACATGAAAAAATACTTTAGTATATTATAGTGTACTATAGTAAAATTACAGTAAAATTACTCTAGTAAATACTATAGTGTTTTTGAACCATACTATAGTAAATATACTACAGTAAATTGTAGTATATTATAGTATTTACTACACTTTGTTAATTTATTGTAGTATATTTACTATAGAATGGTTCAAAAACACTATAGTATTTACTAGAGTAATTTTACTATAGTATACTATAGTATTTTTCATGTGGGCTGTTTTGTAAATGCATGTTATAGATCTTATTGTGAATGATTCATGCATGTATATTTGCATCTTCATTTGTTCAGCTAAATAACTCTATATTGCCATGACACAACAGATCTCTCTCTGGTAACGTATGCCAGACTTCATTTAGTACACAATAAACCCTAAATTGACTGCAAGCTTGCATTAAAGGAACACTCCGCAGTTTTAAGAAATAGGGCTTATTCAACATCTTTCCTACATTTAGATATGTGGGCAAATGCATTTTTGTCATTTTTGTGCATGCATTGTTTTAGTTTTGCAGGGTCGCCGCTAGCTTAGCTTAGCATAATGAATGGAATCCTATGTTGCCAGCTAGCATTTCCAGAGTAAAAGTGATCCAAAAAAAAACAAAAAACCCACCTAATTACTTCTTGTGGCCTGCATATTCACAATGAGTACAAATAGCGATGCAGATTAAGACTAGGTGATTTCCTAGGCAGATATTAACTTGGGACTATATTATGGGGAAGCACAGGCGAAGCACTGCTACTTGGGCGCAGAGATATCACACAACACATGAAAAGTAAGTTGTGGGATTTCATGTGTTGCGTGATATCTCTGCGCCCTTCACATGCGCTGTCACATATCTAAATGTATGAAAGAAGTTGAATAAGCCCTATTTCTAAAAACAATGGAGTGTTCCTTTAAGATCAGCTTACATCCAGTCAACAAACAATGAATTGAAACAAGTCCCCGCCCTATGTTTCACTTGGATGTTCTTTGTAATATGGAATAAATTATCTGTCGCCACTTCCGCAGTAACATCACTTTAAAAGGTTAACTGTAATATAGAATATCAAAAAAGGATCATATGAATAACATTTTTTCAACTACTTTTCATGTTGGTGCCAGTTCATGAAGACTAGGCCATGTAAGGTTTAATATCATGAGGCCATATATAATTGAGTACACTAATTTTGAACCTGGTTCCCTGAGAGCCACCAGCTCAGTGGAAAAAAAAACCACTGCAGTACTCTGACTCTCTTTTTTTTAAAAAAACAAGACATTTATTTGCAAGACATTTTTAAGGGAATATACACTTACATACACATACTCATATTCAAGACCTGTCATATGATACAAACCAACTTAAGCAATGGTGGTGTTGTGTGACTGCCTTTTTTTTTGGTGGTGGTGGGGTGGGGTGGGGGTTAGGGACTTTTCCATTTATTCAATGTCCGGTGCTTTTATCCAAAGTGATTTGGAAGACAGCATACCGTAAGTGATTCATCCAAAAGAGGCAGTAACATGAGATGTGCTGCTATACAAATACTTAAGTCAGAGAAGTACAGACTAGAGTACAGATGGAAGTGAAACATTAAATTGAAAGAGGGTTTTATGGGTTTAAAGCAAGACAAAGAGAGGTGTAACATGCACTCTTGTTGGCTCATTGAAGACCAATTGCCCCTCTGTGCTCTGCATCATTTGCTGAGGTTTGATTCTGCATGAAGGAAGGCTAGTTAGAAGTACACTGCAGTTACCCAGTCTAGAGATTGCACGACCCTAGACATAGGAATGGCCAGATCTTCCTGTTGTTGAACAATGCAAATCTGCAATGACATGGCTGTCTTCACAGTATGCTCTGTAAAGTTCAGTCCTGCATGGCGTTATTGAACATGAGCCTAGCTGAATGGTGAAACTGTATTGCATTGCTGAACTGACTGATAAGAGTACTCTGTCTTTGCTAAATTGAGTTGGGCATATTTTTCAATCATTTAGGCCAAATTGTCTAACAGACAGGCTGAGATCCATGCAGTTACTGTGGGGTTGTCAGCCTGGAATGATAAGTCCCAGCGATGCTGTGAGCGCAGAGATGAAGTCATGGGAGTACACCCAGCAGTCATATCACTGTAGTCCAAGATTGGTTGCCCACTGAAGCTAAGCAGGGTTGAGCCTGGTTAGTACCTGGATGGGAGACCTCCTGGGAAAACTAGTTTCTTGCTGGAAGAGGTGTTAGTGAAGTCAGCAGTGGGTGCTCACCCTATGGTCTGTGTGGGTCCTAACACCCCAGTATAGTAACGGGGACACTATACTGTAACAAGCACCGTCCTTCGGATGAGACGTTAAACCGAGGTCCTGTCTGTCTGTAGTCAATAAAAATTCCATGGAACTTAGGGGTGTAAAAAGTAGGGGTGTAACCCCGGTGTCCTGGCCAAATTCTCTCTATTGGCCCTTACCAATCATGGCCTCCTAATTATCCCCATCCATTGAATTGGCTTTATCACTTTCTCTCCTCTACACCTATAGCTGGTGTGAGGTGAGCGCACTGGCGCCGTTGTACTGTGGCTGCCGTCACATCATTCAAAAAGTGGATTCTGCACACTGGTGGTGGTTGAGGAGAGACCCATGATTGTAGGTTGCTTTGGGTGTACAGTAGTACATATGAAAGCGCAATATAAATGCCTTATTAATTCATTAATTTAACCCTGGGGTACTCTGGTTACAGGTTGATGTGACTTAGATGCTACTCACCTCCAAGATACCCAAATCAACACTATATGGTCAAAATGACACACCCTTTCCAAATAGGTTTTGCAATTCCAGTCATTTCAGTGAATCTTGATCAAATGCCATTCTAGATAACTGAATGCTTTTAAAATGAAATGACTGCATCAGTTTGTGGTGGGCCTTTTGTGCAACTGGGTCCATTAAAATAAATTGTTTACTATGTCTGATGTGTAAAATCGTAACTGGCCGGCAAAAACTCTGTATTGAAGATCTTAGGGAAGAACTGGAACAGCCAACTTTACTGACTTCACTGATGCCCGTGTCTTGTTGAACATTTAATTTCAAAAGCGTGGCGAAAAGCATTAAACCATCCCTTTCGCTGCTATAACAGCTTCCACTCCTCTGGGAAGGCTTTCTACTAGATGTTGGAACATGGGGATTTGCTCCCATTCAAACACGAGAGCATGAGGGAGGTCAGGCACTATAGTTGAGCGATGCGGCTTGGCTCGCAGTCAGCGTTAAAATTCATTCCATAGGAGTCCAACGGATGTCAGGTCAAGTTCTTCCACATTGGACTCAGTAAACCAATTCAATGTGGACCTCACTTGTGAATTAAAAGGACTGTAGGTGGAGAGGAGAGAGTGATAGAGCCATTTCATTTGGACCTACTCTTTATGAAAAGAACTGGAGCATTAGGACCCACATAGACAACTAGTTGAGCACTCCTGTTGGCCTCACTAACACCAGCAGCAACATGCTTTTCCCAAGAGGTCTCCCATCCAGGTACTGACCAGGCTCAACTCTGCTTAGCTTCAGTGGGGTTAAATGTGAGAGAGAGTGAGAGCGCATACTGGATTTGAAATTATTTTCTCCTGCTGTATCTCTATAACCATAATTTTTAGATACAAAAATGGTATTACATATTCTAAGCATATATGCAAAACACACATTTGTCACTTTTCATAGAATTTGTTATACTGAGCTATTTTTTTTTTACACCCGAACCTAATGCTTGCAGAAACCCTTATTCATTATCATTAATACATTATTCCTAATGGGGACTGCTGGCTAGATCCCACAATGAATGTCATTTTTTTTTGCTATCCTTGAGGCCTTTAAGGTAAGTGTGCACTCTGTGGTGGAGGTTGTAAATCTGTGTAGTGTTAACATTTCCCTTTTTATGAGTGTCATTCACAGTGTCAAGCGCACATGCACTACACAACACAACTCAAGTGAAACACACGTTTGTGGGTCTGTCATGGTGGGGACTTCCCATTGACTTGGCTATATATTTTACATTTTTTTTCCAACACTTTACAATACATTTTCTAGTGTTAAAGGCTTTATGAACTATCAATGAACAATACTTTTACAGCATTTATTATTCTTTAATTTCACATATATTTCAAGCTGCATAAATTAGTACATACTGTGAACAAAATCAAATTAACAACAAAAACAATATTTATTTTGTATATTTATTAATTGCATTTATCGTTATCTTGTTAATAGTGTTTTGTAATATTAACATTTACCTAGATTAACAAATGCTGTAAACATTTGTTTATTGTTAGTTCAATACTAATGTTTGCAATTTGAAGCTACTGTAAAATGTTACAGATTAAGAAATTATTTTACATTTCAGATATTTTTAATTTTTTAGATTTATAGATATGTTTATTAATTTGTTTTCTTATTTTTGAGGGTGCATTTGGAGAGAGGGAGGTCGAAAAGAGATCCTGCTTTCACAGTCTAGCAATTAACATATATTATTATCTACAGATCAAAATTCTAATGAATTCGATCAGGACAAATTCATTGTCTCATACAATAGGGCATGCCACTTTACAAAGCCATACTGAATCACATTAGAACACACACACAGATCTGAGAGATGATAATCTATAAATAGCCAGGGCACAGTAGGACTCTCCAGGATTGGGTAGATTACAGCTGGACTGCTGCGTCTAGTCGTCTTTTTGTGTACATACAGAATTAACCATCCCCCTCCCTCCATCTCTCTCTCTCTCCCTCTCTCTGCCTAAATTTCCTCTTATGCCACATCTCCCTCCCCCACCTCTCATTCTCTCCTCCTTTGCCTCTTTCTTTTACACTCTTCCACTTTCAATCTCATTTTTTTCACTTTAAATACTAATTTACTCATCTCATCGTTAAACAGTCCTGTTTGAAAACCTCAATCCCTCCATCTCTCTCTGTCTGAACTCAAGGAGAAACGGATTGACCCTGCCTCTTTTATACACAGTCTGCATCACTGAGCTTATGACAAATACATAAATACAGAAACAGCCCAGTGCATGTATTATACATGAGAAAGAGAGAGAAGCAAAGATAAAGACATCACCTCATGATAATTAAACGAATATGCAGGTCAGGATGGAAAGAAGGACAGGAAAAAGCAGAGAGAAACAGATAGAGTGGGCGGCAATGATCTCCAGATAACAAAGCCACTCCTCCTGTGTGTGTTTTTGCTACCAAGACAGAGGGAGGGACCCGAATAAACAGAATGACAGGAGCTTTCAAGTTTTGAGAGCCTCACAGGAATATCTTGTGGCGAGATCTCGTGATTTTCCAGTATTGCGGTAATGAGTGTTTGTGTGAGTTTGGTTCAGTGGTCAGGGCAGAGAGAGCGAGAGAGAGAGCGAGAGACACCTGCGTTGTGAGAGCTCTTGATACGGGCCGAGAGAATCCCATCCACGCAGGAGCTCGCGCACAGATGCGGCAATATTAACAAAGCAACCTGTGCGACACACACGCATATAATATCTACTTTCTTCACATTTCCAGTTTTCTGCGAGGTTATATTAAGATTTTATACAGTCATCTATTACAATGCAAAGTTATAAATGAAACAAAGATCATGACTACGTTTTAGAAGAAAATAATATTCCTGTCTTTCTACATTCAATGATTCTCATTAATTGTGAAATACTAAAAAAAATTAATGCTTACACTTTTTTTTTTAAACCTAATTAATTGCATAAAATGATTTTAATAACAAATAATAGGCCTAAGTAATGTTGTTAATTTCCGACACATTGACTTTCAGGCTTAATGGTAAAACTGCACAGAGAGTGAGAATGAGGGGTGAATGAGAGAGAGAGAGAGAGAGAGAGAGAGAGAGAGAGAGGGAGGGAGCAGCATGAGTGGAGAGAATCAGTAGCCAGAAAAGAGAAAGGAGAGAGGAGGAGAGAATGTATGGTGAAAGGCTTGCGCTTCCTTGCTTGTATCCAGGGCCTTTGTGAATAAACCATGGGATGTATCGGCTCCCGAACCCTCAGTAAGACCCTCTTCTTTTCTTCTACTTTCTGGCAGGGTGCACGTGATCGGGTGTATTAAGTGTGAGGGGTAATTATCGTGCCGGGAAGGGGGTTGCTGGTGTGTGGCTGCTGAATTTCGCTGCACGTTTGAGATGTGTGAAACGAATTTGGCTGGTGGAGGGAAACATTGAACATCCGAGCTGTCACATTGTGCGTTCGCTGGCGTGTGCGGGCTTGCATGCGTGTGTGTGTGTGTGTGTGTGTGTGTGTGTGTGTGTGTGTGTGTGTGTGTGAGAGTGTGTGTGTTTGTGAGGATTCTAACCCACGTCTCATGATTTATGCTACTGCAAGGTCTCTGTGAGTGGGAGGCAGAGATGATGGAGCGATGAAACGCAGTGATAGGGCTTGTTTACGGCGATTACAGAGAGTGAACCATTTCTATTGTTGGAGATGCTCTCGTGGTATCGTGTTGCACATTGAAATCAGAAGGAAAGTGAGAGGGAGAGACAGGAAACATGCTGAATTTCATTGCAGTGAGAGGGAGATGGAGAGAGGGGTGGAGGGAGGGGTGATACATGCAGGAGAACTGAGGGAAATGTGTGAGGGAGAAGAGGGAATCAGGTTGGGACCATCCTGAATCCACTTGATGAGTAAATCAGAATTAGCTGGATTGGTGGTAGCCAACATTAAAGGGGTCGTTTACAATGAGATTAAAATGCTGTCATCATTTAACCCTTATGTCGACCCATAACACCAAAAAAGGTATTTTGAGAAATATCTTAATAGTCTATACTATAATAGGTTCATTGTTCACTCAATGGATGTCAACTGTAACCAAAATAGTTTGGCTTCAAAATATCTTCTTTTGTGTTCTGCAGAAGAAAGAAAGTCATAAAGGTTTTGAACAACATGAGGCAGTGACAGAATTTGACAGAATTTTCATTTTTGGGTGAACTACCACTTTAAATACACTTTAAAGGCAAGTATAATCTGATTTAGAAGAAATTAAGTACTTTAAAAATACGTCAGGGCATTCCTGAGGAGAATGGTTGGTAAATGGAGGTTTGACATTAATAGAATCATTTATTTTCCACTTAGTATTTCATATAGACTGCAATAAATATGCTTTTAAACCAGATCACATCATTGATTTGGTGCCTTTCCTTAAAAGGTTTGTGGCATCAGATTCTATTGGTCTGATAGAAAATGTTTAAACAGCAACCATTCTTTTTTTGCTATTCTAGAAATATGATCTAATATATGCAGATGACCTCAACTTTAATTCTTGTTATGTAGAGTTTTTACTAATACTTTTACCTGGTCAGATTTATTGATGAGAGACAGTAAGCAATATAGACAGCTAAATTATTCCTAAATTTGTCCAAAGTTAACATTAGAGGACATTAGACAATATTTAAAAATATTATAAAGATAAATATATTAATTATTGTTTGTTATGTAATTTATTGCATTCATTACTTTTTCAGGTTCCTTTTAATGTGGGTACAGGCAAGAAGATACTCATAACTATGTTGTTTATTAATAAATTGTATATTAATATTATTGTATAAAATTAATTGGTTATAAAGGATAATAATTAATGATATCCATATAAGAGGACTTAAATGCAACATATTTCTTATTAAGTGTTGATGATGGGGCACTTAAACCTAGGAACAAATCTGTGGTTGGGAAACACTGCTTTAGATACTTTTTGAAACCGTTTAAGTTTCAGATGCATTGTATCATGAGAAGTGGTGCAGAACAAACTGACTTTGTCCCAGAACAGTCACGCACACATTCAACATCAGCACTACAGTACATTAAACCTCAGATCCAGAAACTGTGCCAAACTTCTCTTGCTGGGCCACCTGCCTCACATCCACACCGAGAGAAGGAAAGAGAGCGAGAGAGAGGCACGGGGGAGGAACGGAAGAGAGGAGGGAGGGTTTGATAAATAGTGTTTGTAACTCAGCGCAGCACTAAAATGGAGGTCAACACGCTGTGCGGGAACGGTACACATTTTGTTTTCAGGTACATAATCAAGAGCCGGAATCAATTCAGGCAAACTATTCATGACATACTGTGAACCTCATTTAAATAAGTGGTTCTGTACTTTTACATAAAAGTGCTTCTTCCACAAGCATAAATGGGTCTAAGGTTGCAAGAGAGGCTTCTCCATTCAACGTCACTAAAACAAACACAGTATACACACAGTTATGTCACAATGCCTTGCTGAGTAGTCGGTTGTGTCTTAAATAAACTTAAATAGTTGGGAGAAAAACAGATGTGCATCAATATATTGGATCCATGGTTCTTAAAGTGTTAATGTCAATTAAACAACAAAAGACAAAGAGAAATTCACTTCGCGACTTTAAAACAAAATGATCAATAAGTGTTTTATTTTACTTTATAAAACATTTAATTACAGTCCTTGATTCTGATTGGTCAATAGCTGTGTTTTATAGAGGGTATACATGTGACGTCACCATCGGCCGGCACCAGAGGGGGGGTTGGGGAGTCTTTCCAATGTGTTTTCGATTCGGTGAGTAATGTAGCCAATCACAGACATGTTAGTTGGTTTCTTGAACAAAATGACCAATCACAGGTGTTGAAGTTAGAATCCACTTACCGCTCGAGTTTTTGGCCTGTTCTGCATGTGCGCAAATCCTCTCTAACTAAGTATAGACATTATGTAAATGTTCCACTCTTGACAAGCGGCCACATGCTTCAATATATACCCATCCGCATATAAATGCGGAATTTACTTTGTGATTGTGATGACTGATAGTGATAAATATCCTGGCTGCATGTCAATATCCATGGATCACTGGATCTTTGGTAAGTTGTAATAAACACTATATCATGTCCAACCTTTAGTTTAAACTGGTAACCGCTTATTTTACTCGCATTTTCCCCTATTAAATCCAGTCATTCAGCAGCTCTTCTGCCACTCAGTCCCAGCGGGAAAGTGACGTTGATACATACCCTTTATTCACATTAAAACACGACTATGACTGCTTCACCCAGTGGTTTTGTGTATCAATGCACAACACCCTTAGCAATGCAAACATATGTGACCCGTGCCAAAGTTCCTTTAAGACAGGTCATTTCACTCGGCAGCCATCTTTGAAACACCACTCTGGCATGCAAGTGCAGCTCCTATCTCTTTGAATTGGGAAACATCAAATTGTCCAAAACTGTTCGCCAAGCTTACGATAAAATTTCCTATTTGAAATCATTAATTAAATCTGATAACAATGGTCTCATAAATTGTGATTCTAAATGCTAAAATCATGACAAAAATAATAAATGTTTCAACCTGGACAAAGCTAATTCGCATGCACAATCCTAAACGTGGTCTCAGAACACTGCCTGTTTCTATAGCAACCTGAGCTTCTAACAGCAGCTGCAGTGACGCGATGACTTTACTAATCAAAGATTGGCTCTTTCATTTAGAAGACGGGGCGTATTCGCCATATTGGCTGTTGCACTTTCTCCCATTCATTAGTAATCAAAGTGCACCGTCTTCCTGTGTATAAAGTGTTTGCCCGTGCCGGAAAAAGTAGTCGGAATGCGCACAGGCTAGTTACGAGCTACAGAAAAAACAAGTTAAAATGTCGGGTTTGGTCGAATTTGAGCTTTCCACAAAGATTAGTTAATAGCAACTCCAAATAGCAATTCAACATCTAAAAGTATCTTCATTTGTTCGTTTTCTGAAAGGAGTACCTTTCCTTTGTCCATGAAAAATGCAGTTTTTCTCAGCTCACTTCTCAAAGACTGGCACTGCGCATCCCCTCAGCACAAGTTTGGTATCGTTTTACAGCCCAGCATTCCAACTTTGTGAATATTGATAGTGAAATCTGGATGGCCTTTATCTGAACCATTGAAATGTGTTTTTCAAACTCATGCTGATAAACTCTAGCTGACTGACAGATCCGAAGCAGGCACACAAAGACACCTCAAACATTGCACACACACAGAATTACAGCGATATACAAATACACAGATTTACAGTATTTCAAAGTATCTGTCTTGGCAAGGATTCACGCAAACATTATTTATGTAATGTCGACTTAAGGGAACGTTTGGTGAACTGTTGGAGAAAAACATCTGACGTGTAACATATTAGATCGGTGCATTACAGTAGGTCTTATATAGGCTGTCTGTTTCATTAATGTGAATCAAACAATTGTGGTATCATGGAAAAATATATATGGGTTGTGACTTAGTGTCTGCCATTTTTGGCGTTAATATTTTTGGTAACTGTTTTGTAAAAGCAATAAGGTACTCCAGGCTAGGGCTGAAGGGGTTGTGGAGTGCATTCACGATACAGCACAGCCTCAAGTACCTTATTGCTTACTTTGATTTTTCAATTGTATTTGTACTAAACATACTATACTTAAAACACCTAAAATGTTTTGTGATTTTTAAGTAGATTGAAGTAAATGTGTGTATGTCAATTAAAGGCTAAGTATGTCATTATTTCACTGTTAAAATACTTTATCCCAGCTTAATATGCAAATTTACATTAACTAGTCTGGCACAAAAACATTGGTGCATGAACCCTGTGGGGGACAAGAGCACGCGGTAAGGGAACAAACACCAAAACTATAGTGTGCTCACAACAAAAAAGACAAAACATGGAGCATGAGTATCCAGATCTCGACACTGAACCGAAACCGAACTGGACAGCAGTGTCGGGATCCAGACACCATTCCCCAAAGACACACCACATGGACGAGAGATCGCACGGCCCGAAAACCACTCAAAGCTGCACACACACACACAAGACAGTAGAATGCATGATTGTCAGGTTCCTGTCACCAAACGAATCAAGACCAACCAAAGTGACAGGACCCTGACAATAAGTAGTAAACATCCTTGAGTGGTAAAAACTCTTTGAGTGGTACAATTGTTTAAAAACAACAATGTGATTTATTGTAGATATATAAGTATTTTCTTTTTGGGAAATATTTTGGGAATTTTAGTTGTGTACAGGATTAGATCTTCATACAGAGGCATTGAGTACAATTTTAAGATATCTACATGAATGTTTACACAGGTACTTTAGTAATAGTGAGGTAAAAACAACAACAGAGTGGCTCTTCATACACTATTACTGGGTAGAGTAAAGCAGACAGTATAGTATGAGACATCATCATCTATATCAGTGTGTGCAGTGTAGGATTCTGGGTGTTTACCACTTTCTCTGCCCAGCTCTGTAGCCCAATATCGATTTGTAAATTGAAGCCTTGTGATATGAAGCCAGTGGACGCCATAAAAGACTGGACACACTCTCATCCTGGATCCTGCTGAGATCAATGTAGTAAATGATTCAAAACAAACAAAGCACATACAGCTTAGTACTGCAATTCTGCAAGTAAAGCTTCACAGTTTTGTTGCAGTAACAGATTTGGTGCAGAAATGTGTGGGCTTATGAGATCCCTTTAAAAGAAATGCATTTTTTGCATCCATTATCACAGTCTCAACACAAATGCTCAAAAGCAGCAATCACTATTCATCATGGTACCAATAAATTCCATTTTCATACATTTATAAGATACGTGATCACAATTTTTTTTGGTCCTGGGTGCTTATTGATTTCATAATTTAATGGCACAGCATTTCAAACATGCAATTATCCTTTTAACAGAGAGCAATAACTTTTCATTACTTGGGAAGCTTGTTCAATGGCCTTTTTGCATTCGTTTTTGCATCATCTTTGGCTCTAGTTTATTATTATGCCTAAAATCCCTTGACGGTATGTCTGTGTCACGGTTACTTTAGTTTCTGTGTGTTTTAGTTTGGCTTTCCCCATTTTGCCTGAGTTATTATTCCTTGTTTGTTTCTGATCCAACATGGTCTGCCTAGAGCAGGAGCAGTGTAACCTTAGGACCACACAGGGCCTTCAAACACCTGGAATGCCTCACCGACAACCCAGATCACTCAAAGGCAGTTTTGCCATGTTTGTTGTGTAGATTCTGGTGAACAACAGATCTCTATTCACCATATGCCCTGCTGAGGAAGACATCACTATGTATTGAAAGTTCACCATGGCATTTTAGTTGAGTTTGAGAGCATGGGATTGAGCCCCACCCATACTCCTGCCTCTAAGGATGAGATGCATCTGGCCTCTGGGAATTATTTTGAGGTTTTGGAAGAGGATCTCCCTTAAGTCTTCCGTCTCCACTAGTTCTGCCCAGCTCCAAATCTCCTGTGTCTCTGCTGGTCCCGTCCAGCTCCAAGTCTCCTCCCTCTCTCACCTCCTCTACCAAAGACAGCCAGTCCTTCGGCCTGGCTCCGCTGGCTCCCTTTAATCCCTTAGCTCCCCTCTGCTGCATTGATCTGCTTTGGGTCTTTGGGTCTTCATCTCTGCTTTGGCAAGGGGATAGCGTGGCTCCACCTCCAGCCACCGAGTTCATCACTACACCTCTGCCCGTTGACCAGTTGGCTCCACTTTGACTCCTTCCTCCCTTGGCTCTACCGAGGACCATCATCCTCACGACTCCACCTTGGTCAATAGTCGCTCTGTCTGTGCCACGGACTTCCAGGCCTTCAACTGCACTTTGTCCCTCCACCCCTTCAGCTCTGTCTTCCCTCCGGCCCCACTTTTATTCTCAGCCCCTCCGGCTTCACAATAGTCCTCTAGCATTATGGCTCCACCGCATATGCTAATCGCTGTGGCCTCTTGATCCAGCTGTGTTGCTTGGTCTCATCGGCTCCACCTGGGTCACCACCTCCATCAGCTCCGTCTCAGTCTGTCGTCCCCCTGGTTCCGTCTGCCAAGTCTCCACCATGCCTCCTCCCTCCCTTGACTCTGCTGTGGACCTTCATCATGGCTGTCTTTTGGGTCACATGCATCCTCCCTCTGTCATCAACTCCCTGGCTCCTCCCTCCATCATCTCCACCATGACATTTCTCTCTGCCACCCTCTCCATTGTCCATTGAATCTCCATTGTCGTGTTCTCATTACTACAATTATTCCGACAAATCCGTGTTCTGACTGTTCCGATGATTTGTGCTACCCGCTCAGATTATGCTACCAGTAATGTGGTTTGAGGATTTATTAATGTCCAAACCTACCACAAACCCTTACCCTACCCTTTAAGGAACACTCCACCGTTTTTAGAAATAGGGCTTATTCAACTTCTTTCCTACATTTAGATATGTGGGCAAATGCATTTTTGTCGTTTTTGTGCATGCATTGTTTTAGTTTGGCAGGGTCGACCCTAGCTTAGCTTAACATAATGAATGGAATCCTATGTTGCCAGCTAGCATGTCCTGAGTAAAAGTGATACATTTAAAAAAAAAAACCCACCTTATTACTTCTTGTGGCCTGCGTATTCACAATGAGTACAAATAGCGATGCAGATTAAGACTAGGCAATATTAACTTGGGACTATATTATGGGGAAGCACAGGTGAAGCACTGCTACTTGGGCACAGAGATATCATGCAACACATGAAATCCCACAACTTACATTTCATGTGTTGTATGATATCGCTGCACCAAACTAAAACAATGCATGCACTGAGACAAAAATGCATTTGCCCACATATCTAAATGTAGGAAAGATGTTGAATAAGCCCTATTTCTAAAAACGGTGGAGTGTTCCTTTAAAACAACACTAGTATAGTGTTGTTAGCACAATCTGATATACAGAGCACAAAGACATATCATAAACTACAGGAAAGTTGCTGAACATACTGCACTACAGGATAGTGACGGATCAAATGCGCTCAACTGACTTCACTACTATTGGCTGTGGCTCCTTAAAGTCGCTTATCATTTGCATAAAGTTAAACATATTTTAACTTTGTTGCGTCGGCTGACACACCGACATTTTGTCTCCAACGGTCACTGTCACTTATAACGGCGGAAATCGCCAGCTCTTTATTGAAATGAATGGAATCATTTAGCTTTATCGCTGCTTGACGCTGGTAGTGTGAACTGGGCTTTAATCTCAGGGGTTTCTAGTGTTCTGTGACAGATCCACTTACAGAATTAGTGCAAGTAAACGAGAAACATCATATGCAACCAATTTAACTTCTGTAATGTGGAGTGCAATGGGGTATTTAGCAAGGATTTATTCATGAGGAATTGATTCAGAATCAATTCAGAGTTAGAATGTGGGTTTGATAAAAGCAGTGATTTGGCTAAAAGTTTAAGTAATAGTTCAGTCAAAAATGAAAATTCTGTCATCATTTACAAACCCTCAGGTCATCACAAATCTGGAATCTTCTTTAAAAAAAAAGAACAAACAAGATTGGAACCCATTGACTCATTTTTAAACAAGTATGTGTGCAACAGAAGTCATAAAAGTTTAGAATAACATGAGGGCGAGTAAATTGCGATTTTTTTAACACAATCTATAGCTGTACAAATGACATCAGATGAAAATTTAAGTTATTTCAGAGGAAGATGTATCAATGAATCACACAATAATATAAAGAAAATAAATAGTGACATTTTTTATTTAATGTTAACCATATTAAACATGCACAAAAACGACGTATATCAAAGCATGGAAACAATTAGCTACAATAACAAAAGTACCTTTATACATTACCAGTTTAAACAACAGAAGCCTGTACAGAATTTGTTTGAACCACATTAGATACCTGAGACTTTAATGTATGGATGAGCAGGGCTGAGTGAGTGAGGGCTGTTGTGCATCTGGCATGTACGCTCAGCAGTTTCTGAACTAGAGCAGCATGCCGTAAGCTTTGGCAAGAGTCCGCAGCGAGAGCTTCATAATGATCCCCTTGCTGCTGTGTCTCCAGCTGCCTGACTCAGCAAATAATAAGGCAAATAACACACGCACACATTCAAAACCCAAACTGAGAATACGCTTTGTGTTAAAATGTTCACTAGCAAATAAGTGAATGAGTGCATGGCGCATTTGTTACTGGCCATGTAATGTCATACTAAACATGCAGAGTGTGGTTTATTCCCAGGACTAAACTCTCTGCAAGAGTGGCATTGTTCCTCAGGGAGTGTTTTGACTCCTGACTGGGTTTGCATGTGTGTCGAGCAGGTTTTTATTTTAACCTTGTGAAGTCTGCCAGTAGTTAGAAAAGTCAGAATGGTCCGATTTTTTTCTTCTTCACATATGTAAAAAGTTATATATGTTTGTTGTTGAGAATTATTTTAGATACATCAGGCTTTTATGGCTCATATAGTGAAAATATGGACCTCATTCTCAGGGAGGAAAAAACAGCTACATTTTATTCAGAGGACCAAACTGATCAAAAATATGCAATTTGGTGCAAATGCAATTTTCCAATAATATGTCTTAGTAAGATGATATTTAAATGCTTAGTCAAAGCTCTGTAGTATTTATTGTGGGGGCAAAATAATGCAAAGCAATACAATACAATGGTGATTGAGATGTACAAATAAATGCTCCTCAAAAGTCTGCTGTATTATATCTGATACTCACATTTTAAGAGGATTTTTTCCCAAAAAATATAAAAAATGTATGGTTAGTTGCTTTATTCCATTAAGTTTTCATCTTGAAATATTATTAACAATATAAAAGTTAATCTTGTTATACTTTATGAGGTGGACATTTTTACAATTATACTAAAAGGCCTTTTACTTGCAAAAAAAAAAAAAGTATAAACTTTCAATCAGAGGACAGAAGGCATGTAATGTCATGTTTCGGCGAAGTTTGGAGCATATTGATTTATTGAATCTAGAGACCTTAAAACATTTTTTGTTTGAAATACGATACAGTAGGCTTTATAGGGTTCATTATTTTTTAGGAGCTTTCTAAGCCATTAAATATAATTAATTAATCATATTTGACCTGTTTTTGATATTGCTGATTTCTTCACTTTATGGTAACATATACTTTAGAGGCATTCTACAGTTGTGAGTGCATGTCAGGAAATTAAATAATTTATGTCATGTCCTG
The DNA here is from genome assembly GCA_023029165.1 of Gobiocypris rarus. Classification (NCBI taxonomy): domain Eukaryota; kingdom Metazoa; phylum Chordata; class Actinopteri; order Cypriniformes; family Gobionidae; genus Gobiocypris; species Gobiocypris rarus. The sequence continues at coordinate 15,182,851 of CM040926.1, read as the reverse complement.
ATGAAGACATGAAAAGTTAACATGAAATGCCCTTCACAGCTTAATTAGCTTCTGCCATGTGGATTTTCAAGTAGAAAAAAAAAACATATTGGGCAGAACTTTTATCCATTGAGAACTGATGGGATTATGAAAAGTGAACAATGCATGAATGGAGCCAGGTGTCTGGAGGGGAGGGGGTGGAAAATAAGAGGGATTCTTATGTCATCCGAACAGAAGAAATGAACTTGTTTTTATATATTTGAATAAATTCATGATTCTAAAGATTTTTTTGTCGTCTCATTCCCAGTGCTGATTGCCTGCACAATGCTGAAACAAATACTAACCCCTAACCCTGACTTACACCATAACCTTGACATTAGTAGAGTTGGTTGCACATCCTGATAAAAAGTTTAATAATTTTTCACCATCCATAATTTTCCTGAACTGAATCCATGAAGTCTGACCTTTTCTTGACAGATGACTGCTTGATTTAGTTGACCAATAAAATCTGCTGTGGGGGGTATTCGCTTAACTGCTTTGGGGGAATCACGCTCAATAAATTAAGAATTGGAGGTCTCTGATAAAATAAAGTGAGGAGTCTAGTATTTCACTATCACCTTAAGGGCCAACCAACCACCCTTATTTAGAATTAAATTGCTTTTTTTCCTCAAGGCCACTAATATCCATGTGAGAGCACATATTTAGCACAACCATTGCAAACGAAAGCAATAAGCCCCAAGAAGCCATGGTTTACAATGAATTTGGAACAGCGTTGTTCGGCACGACGCGGAGTGGAGCTGTTCTAAATTCAATGTAAATCACAGCTTCACGAGGCTTATTGCTTTTAATTATTACACATACCTGGCAAGATATTATAAAATAAACACACAGACACAAAAATGATAAATATCCTTCTGCCAAGCAATGTAGTTTTTCAGAAGCGGAATGGTTGCCAAGAAACACACTGAATGTGCAGAAATACTGATGTAATGTAGTCACAGGTGTATGTTTGTAGAGTAATTTACAATGGCTTTGAATGTGGCTCAAGCTATCATATATCAGGGACCGGATATTAAGCTCGTGATTAACGTCAACATTGACCCGCCCTCAAACACTGTATTTGTAGCTGCGGCCTGGAACATTTCGTGTTGAAGTTCGAGTTTGTATTGTCGGCATGTCAAGAAGACGCTGTTTTCTGCAATTCCAAAGAATAAGGACTCAGGCTTGAATTGATACGGCAAAAACGACACCATTGTTACTGTTCGTATCACTGTGCATCAAGTGCTGAGGAAACCTCTGGAGCTGAAATTCAGATATGTTAATAGGTGTTTCGTTTCTGACACGCTATAAGTGGTAGACCAATCAAAACAGACTGGGCCGCCTGACCAATCAGAGAAGAGTATGTCAGAAAAGAGGGGTTTGGAGAGACCAAAGAGTTGTTTCAGACACTGCGAGAAAAGAGATGCTGTAAATGATGATAAAATCAAAGTGATTTTTGACCTTCAATGCATGTATATATATTGTAGGACACCTCAGTGGAGAGAAGTGCTTGTTATGCTTGTTTGAACTAAATCTAGCATTTCCTTTCAGAAAAATAATAGGCAGCAGCAAGTGGCTTTTAACACGTCTCTCTCCTCCATTTGGTTTGAATGTATGGCATCTGTGATATTATGTTAAGGAACAAAGATAGCCTATATTATAATTAAGAACACTATCTCTCATAGACGCACAAAACTTGAATAACAATTGCCTTACAAAGGAAGCTTGACTTAAGCCGTGATCCTCAGTGCTGCTGATTGAAGCAATACAAAGAATGAGTTTTTAAAAAGGAATTCATCATTGAGGGCTGCAGTGCTCTTCATGCAGTTACACATACATCGCGTGAATGACTGCAAGATGTTCAAAGAAATAGATTAATCGTTGTGCTAGTTTGCTGCAGAAATAGAGCCTGCTGCAGACAGACGGACAGACATTAATTACACAGGGTCACAGCGTCACACCCCTCGGACGGTTCGAGTGAGGAAGCTTATAATCATCAGCAGCAGCATCCAGTGCACGAGCACAGCATACAGCAGCCGGAACCGCCGCTTTCTCTCCCATACACGCACTTCAATGTCGAAATGAGCTCATAGTCACCGAATCATCCCATGTTGAAGGAATTCCCCTCAGTCTTCCTTTCCTTAAGGGACATTCATAAATAGGCAGAGGCTGATAGCGTTTCTTTAAGGCGGTTGTCATAATAACTACAGCTGCAGGAGACACGATGTGGCTGATGCAGGTCCTTCGTTCCGCACGGCCGCGCTTCTCTCTCTCTCTGTCTCTCTCTCCCTCTCTCATTCTTCTTTTTCTCTCTCATCCCTTCATCTCCTCTTCAGCTTTGCGTTGTTACTAGCAGAGCTGCTCCATGGTTTGGCCGCAGGGGAGGTATCAGAGAAAAGAGAAGCGCTGGGGAAAACGAGTCGGCTCATCATACAGGATCATGTTCTCGCATGTTATTGCTCCATATGCAGCAACTTTCATTGACAGATTTAAATAATCCCAAAATGTATGTTAGGCGAGAATTAAACTGCACCAAAAGCAAAGAAACAGAGAGAAAAGAATGTGTTCTGGATGTCAGTTAATGCATGAGTGGGAGTTTGTTGCAGTAATTATGTGGGGAATATTTTAGATTTGATATCATTAGCAATGGAGACCTCAAGCAATGGTGTTGCTAATACTGGGAATCCCAGTGGAGGTTTGTAAAATAAGAATATAGAAACCATATTACCAGTTTAATTGATTTGTTTAAGGTCTGGCTATGGTTGTTATGGAAGAAAAGGATCCTATGTAAAGCGGTCACATGAGACTGCATTCACTTCCTTTCTAATGCAGAAGAGCGGAAAATGCAAGCGCATGTGAAGCTTCATCTTTTGCTGTGTGCATGTACGAAAGTTATGGCTGAACTTTGAGAAGGATGTTAACATTACAGATTGATAATTCAAAATAATACAAATTAGTACAGTATTGTATAGCCTACTGTTGTGGAAAAGTGGAGCATATTTAACATTTAGAATTATTTTCATTTATTATTTGTAATTATTTCAAGTAAAGTCAAAATTATTTTTATGGCACTTAGTGATAAGTTGATATGATCACAATCTTATTTCAAGATAAGACTATAACAATAGGACAAATACATTAGATCAAAACAAAATATTTTTCAGGTGTTTTATTTAAAAAACTGTAGTAAAAAATACACACACACACACACATCGATTTATTTGAGGGCAGGTTTTCCATCCAATAAATATGTGTAGCCCCAACTCATAAAAAACTAATTCATGCAATAAAATATAACTGAGTTGGTCCAACTCAAATTTGGACAATGTAATTGAGTTGGTCCAACTAGTTTTTATCAAATAGAGTTTAAATTATAGTTATATACTTATAACATGACTTTTTTGAACATGTCAAACTTATCATCATACACAATGTATATAATGAAAATATAAGAAAAGGCTGGTGTAACTTCTGACATTAGCATAAAACCATAGCCTAAGCACAGGCACCGCTCCTCTTCAATGGTAACCACAACATTTTAAAACATTACAGAAACTCCTCTAAATGTCTAACAGAACTGAACATTAAACACTAACATTAACTAACACCTTTCCCTTTACAGAAAAACACATAAAATAAAACTTTAATCCCTAAATGTACTCTCCTAATGGAGTCCCTTGCAAAGCATGCTGGAAACTACAGATCCACTGCCCAGTTAGTCAACACGAATATTTCATGTAGTTTTAACACAAATTAATTAAGTAAACTTTAGTTTACATATATTAGGTTGATTGAACACAATTCAATTAAAGGAACACTCTACTGTTTTTAGAAATAGGCTTATTCAACTTCTTTCCTACATTTAGATATGCGGGCAAATGCATTTTTGTCTCAGTGCACGCATTGTTTTAATTTGGCAAGGTCGCTGTTAGCTTAGCTTAGCATAATGAATGGAATCCTATGTTCCCAGCTAGCAAGTAAAAGTGACCCAAACCCCCCCTCAAATGTTTTTTGGTGACTTTAAGTAATACTGTAAAATGATATATACTGCAAAAAAAAGATAAAATTAGCTAAATCTATAAGGATAGATGCTTTATATCATCACCCTGAGATTATCATTGTATAGAGAGGAGTTTTACCTGTTTTTTTTTTTAGAAAGCTCTATTGCTGCCTTTAACCTCACAGCTTGGTAGGTCACTAGACTGCACATAGTGTTGGCTAGACGATTGGGGTAAGCATTTTTAAAAGCTTGTCAAAGTCTTGTACAATGACCTTGTAAACATGACATCAGAGGTTGCATCAAGTCAGCCAATCAGATTACAGCTTGCCAGATCAAGAAATTGCTTTCGAGTTTTGGGTGCAATATAGCAGACGGTATACTTTTTATCAGGTAATGATAAAATGTGCAAAAAACATCCCATAGTCCTAAATTGAATCAACCTAGCAACCACTCAGAACTCATCAACAAACACTGCCCTAGCAACCATTTCCATGATGCAATAGAATAAGATGGAATTTGATGGAAGAGATGAAATGATTTCAACTTTTAGTCATACATATAAAAGAGAGTGGAGGCATGTTTCTCTATAGTACTTTTTATGTGATTGTATAATTTGTACGCTACCTTTGTTATCCTATTTCAGGATTCTCCGTCCAGTGCAGACATTCTGTAAAGCAGCTTACTAAAATACAGATTGTGCCAGGAAACCTGAAAATTGCTCAGTAAGCTGCAAGTTCCAACTCTGTTTGGCATGATTAAAAAATCTAACACGGGAGCTTAGAGAGATTTACAAAACCTCAACCTGAACTCAGCGAAAACCAAAAAAGAATGTTTCTTGCAACCAATGGATGTGATAATGGAGGCAATGTAAATCTACAACAAATGTATGGAATATGGTTGATATTATTGTGAGTAATTCAAATCTCAGTTTGCAATGTTCGCACACAAAAGCGTGAATGCCAAGTGACACTATGAGGTGGGCAGTCACTTTTGTTTAGTCTTTATCCAGATAGCTGAGCTTTAGGGCCATTAAAGTGTGTGAGAAGGATGTGTATAATGTGAATGAAGTGTTAATCCTGGCTAAATGAATGCCAGATGTGTGTGTGTGTGTGTGTGTGTGCTTGTTTTTGTGACATATCAGGACACAAATGTGTATAATGACATGGGTATAACATAGGTATTACAGAAGAGGGTGACTTATGAGGACATTTCCCTATGTTCCCATTTTTCAAAATGCTTATAAATCACACAGGATGAGTTTTTTTGAGAAAGTAAAAATGCAGAATGTTTCCTGTGATGGGTAGGTTTAGGGGCAGTATAGGGGGATAGAAAATACGGTTTGTACAGTATAAAATCACGCCTATGGAATGTCCCCACATTTCACAAAAACTATGTGTGTGTGTGTGTGTGTTCATGTTTTTCTATCCTGGTGGGGACTTACCTGACTGCAGACAGACTCATGGGGACTTGTGACACCGTAGGGACCTAAATGAGGTCCCCATGAGGAAACAAGCTTATAAATCATACTAAATGAGTTTTTTTGAAAATGTAAAAATGCAGCATGTCTCCTGTGATGGTTAGGTTTAGGGGCAGGGGCAGTGTAGGGAGATAGAAAATACAGTTTGTACAGTATAAAAACCCATTAAGTCTATGGAGAGTCCCCATATAGATAGTAAACCAGACGTGTGTGTGTGTGTGTGTGTGTGTGTGTGTGTGTGTGTGTGTGTGTGTGTGTGTGTGTGTGTGTGTGTGTGTGTGTGTGTTTGTGTGGGCATGTTTTTGTGAAATATCAGGACACAAATGTGTATAATGACATGGGTATGACATAGGTATTACAAAAAGAGGGTGAAATATGAGGACGTTCCCCATGTCCTCACTTTTCAAAATGCTTATAAAATCACACAGGATGAGTTTTTTTTCACAGAAAGTAAACTGCGCAGTCTCCTGTGATGGGTAGGGTTAGGGGCAGGGGCAGTGTAGGGGGATAGAAAATACGGTTTTTCTACAGTATAAAATGCATTACGCCTATGGAATGTCCCCATATTTCACAAAAACAAACATGTGTGTGTGTGTGTGTGTGTGTGTGTGTGTGTGTGTGTTTGTGTTTGTGTGTCAGTGCTTGTATTGTTATCCAGGGCAAACACTGCCTTGGGCGCCTTAAGATTTACATCAAGAGAATATGTTTTATCTGGAAGAAGTGATTAATTCAATGGACAAGTGAAAGGTCAAAGGTCAGAAGTCAAGGAGGAACCAGAAAATCACAATCGCTATGCAATAAGGAAGAGATTAATAGAGATTAAGTGCTGAGATGAGAAGAAAGAGAGCTACTATATACAGCTCTGCAGTCAACAGGCTCATAATTAACATTAATGCTTAAATATCTGTGGTTTTGGTGAAAGATAAACAGTCATCAGGACTGTATGTACTATGGGAGTTTAGTTATTTGACATCCCATTTACAAAACAATGGGACATATAGTGATAGAATCATCAGTCTGGGTCAGTGCAGGTTAGCTGAGTTCCTCCAAGGTCATCTGCCACATTCACAGCTTGTACTGAATTGGCTGCTGTATTCTAGGATACTGAGTGAATTGAGGCCATTAGATTCTACAGTACCCTATTATCAGTGACATTTAATAATAATTGCCAGTCATTAACAAATCAGTCATACAGTCAGTAGGAGTTGTTTAGTGTTTACCTCCAAATAGCATTTGAGTTTGATAAATAATAGCATATCATCAGGGGTTAAATTATATTTAAAACATTTTTTTATTGTTAATTTATTCCATTTCCTGTATGCTAGAGTCTCTCTGTTTGATCCAGTACACACATTCCATCTCCATTTTGATGGACGTCCATTCTCCCTTAGAGTTTAAAAAACGGAATGGTGACAATATTTCTCACAATTTGGACTTTATTTATCATAATTGTGGCTTCATATCTTCCAGTGTGCAAACTGTGCATGCTCTCTCACAATGCAGCTTTATAGTCCACAATTGCAACTCTGTTTCTAGGAATTGTATTTTTATTTCTCACAATTTTGACTTCATTATTGTGACTTCATCACTCACAATTGCAAACTTATATCTCATAATCTCTTATATCTCAACATTATATATTTTTTCTCTGAGGCAGAAACATATATCATATCATATATAGTGTTGTCAAAAGTACCAACTTTGGTACCAAGTCAGTACTGAAATATAAAAAAATTACGATTTCCCTCCAGCATTTTGAGCGCTGTTGAACGGATTCTTAAACACCTCTGATTGGCCGTTATGTTCACGCACTCAACATATATGTCTGTGATTGGCGCACAATGACCAACGCTTCAAAAACATTTAGTAAAAAGACGTCTTTGCCGCTCGTCACAGAGCACTTACACAGATACACACAGGAGCATTTGAACGCAGGTGGACACTAATCATATAGTGATTGTGGTCCTCAAAATTTTTTTTATAAAATAAGCTTTATTATGTGTGCGGTGATCCCCCACACTCCTCTTTTAGGCTTGGTCTACATTAATCCGGATACATTTGAAAACAGCGTTTTCATTTCAAAACGCTCTCCGTCCACACTAGCATTTTCAAGCATTTTCCAAAAGTTTCTCATCCACACTGAAACGTTGGAAAACTCTAAATACACCTTTCTGCGCATGCGTAAAACCTCATAAAAGCTTACTGAGATGAGACAGACGGAACAGACAGAATAAAATTATCTATTTTTCTGGCAAGATGATTTTATTTAAATATCTCACCATTCACTGATGCATCCGGGCTGCACTCACCATTATGTTGTCTAAAACGTGTTATTCGCATTTTCTCATGCAAGTACTATTCATCTTTAAATATGAAGAGTGTACATAGTAACATATCTTTAGCAACAGTGTGAAAGTGAATAGCACATAACAGGCACAATACCAGTATAAACATGCATATCTATCAGTTCATTATGACTAAACATGTGTCATTGTTGACAAATACCTCAGTTTTCACTACAGCACAAAAAACAGCATTTCAATGTTATCCACTTGGAAAGTCCAAGACGGAAGTCCAAAACTGAGAGAAAAAATGCATTTTCAAACTAAAACGTATTACTGTGGACAAGGCCTTAGATGTGTGCTCCACCTTACTTTGCAGTCAAATTTCATTCCAGTCACAAAATAAATGTCATATTTTGCCTAGGTCTCCTAAGCCACTACCAGATTTTAAGGCCTCCACCTCCAAAAAGTGTCCTCATTAGTAAATACACATATGCCAGAAATATACCTTTTAAAAGATAACTTTAATTGAACCAGAGTACCAGACAGACAGATATATATATTCATAATGTCTGGCTCCTGATCTTGATAAAGACAGTGAGTAATCTCTAAAGGGACAGAATAAAATGTCTGACGTTAGTGTATCAGTAGGTCAGTGTGTCACAATGTTAGCCATCACTCCAGAGACCACAGAGCTTCTCTGTCATCCAGACATAGAGATCAACTAACAGGTCCTCTCTCAAATATCTAACTGCACTGCTTTCTATTTCTTCTTCCTCTTTGTATTACAAACATCAGGCATATATTTGGTTGCACTGATTATTCTAGTTTATTCTGAGCCAAATTATGAAAAAGAACAAAACTGCTTACCACAGCTATGCTGACGACACCCAGATCTACTTAGCACTATCACCTAATGACTATAGCCCCATTGACTCCCTGTGCAAATGCATTGATGAAGTTAACAGTTGGATGAGCCAAAACTATCTTCAGTTAAACAAAAACAAAACTGAAATCATTACATTTGGAAACCAAGATGAAATACTCAAGGTGAACGCATATCTTGAGACTAAAGGTCTAATAACAAAAAATCAAGTCAGGAATCTTGGTGTGATTTTGGAGTCAGACCTGAGTTTCAGTACTTAAAAGCAATAACTAAATCAGCTTACTATCATCTGAAAAATATATCAAGAATCAGATGCTTTGTTTCCAGGCAAGACTTAGAGAAACTCGTTCATGCTTTCATCAATAGCAGGGTGGACTATTGTAATGGTCTTCTCACCGGCTTTCCCAAAAAGACCAATAGACAGCGGTAGCTCATACAGAACGCTGCGGCCAGGATTCTGAGCAGAACCAGAAAATATGACCATATCACACCAGTCCTCAGGTCATTACACTGGCTTTCAGTTACATTTAGGATCGATTTTAGAGTATTATTACTTGTTTATAAATCACTTAATGACCTAGGACCTCAATACAGTACATTGCAGATATGCTGATTAAATACAAACCCAACGGATCACTCATATCAGCAGGATCAAGTCAGTTAGAAATACCAAGAGTTCACTCAAAGCAAGGAGAGTCTGCGTTTAGCTATTGTGCCAGCCGTAGCTGGAACCAGCTTCCAGAAGAGATCAGATGTGCTCCAACAGTAGCCACATTTAAATCCAGACTCAAAACACATCTGTCCAGCTGTGCCATTACTGAATGAGCACTGTGCCACTGTACATCCAGACTCAAAACACATCTGTTCAGCTGTGCCTTTACAGAATGAGCACTGTGTCACTGTACGTCCAGACTCAAAACACATCTGTCCAGCTGTGCATTTACTGAATGAGCACTGTGCCACTGTACGTCCAGACTCAAAACACATCTGTCCAGCTGTGCATTTACTGAATGAGCACTGTGCCACTGTACGTCCAGACTCAAAACACATCTGTCCAGCTGTGCCTTTACTGAATGAGTCCTGTGCCACTGTACGTCCAGACTCAAAACACATCTGTCCAGCTGTGCCTTTACTGAATGAGTCCTGTGCCACTGTACGTCCAGACTCAAAACACATCTGTCCAGCTGTGCCTTTACTGAATGAGCACTGAGCCACTGTACGTCCTGACTCAAAACACATCTGTCCAGCTGTGCATTAACTGAATGAGCACTGAGCCACTGTACGTCCAGACTCAAAACACATCTGTCCAGCTGTGCCTTTACTGAATGAGCACTGTGCCACTGTACGTCCAGACTCAAAACACATCTGTCCAGCTGTGCATTTACTGAATGAGCACTGTGCCACTGTACGTCCAGACTCAAAACACATCTGTCCAGCTGTGCCTTTACTGAATGAGTCCTGTGCCACTGTCCAGACTCAAAACACATCTGTCCAGCTGTGCCTTTACTGAATGAGCCCTGTGCCACTGTATGTCCAGACTCAAAACACATCTGTCCAGCTGTGCATTTACTGAATGAGCACTGTGCCACTGTACGTCCTGACTCAAAACACATCTGTCCAGCTGTGCATTTACTGAATGAGCACTGTGCCACTGTACGTCCAGACTCAAAACACATCTGTCCAGCTGTGCCTTTACTGAATGAGCACTGTGCCACTGTACGTCCAGACTCAAAACACATCTGTCCAGCTGTGCCTTTACTGAATGAGCACTGAGCCACTGTACGTCCAGACTCAAAACACATCTGTCCAGCTGTGCATTTACTGAATGAGCACTGTGCCACTGTACGTCCTGACTCAAAACACATCTGTCCAGCTGTGCCTTTACTGAATGAGCACTGAGCCACTGTACGTCCAGACTCAAAACACATCTGTCCAGCTGTGCATTTACTGAATGAGCACTGAGCCACTGTACGTCCTGACTCAAAACACATCTGTCCAGCTGTGCATTAACTGAATGAGCACTGAGCCACTGTACGTCCAGACTCAAAACCCATCTGTCCAGCTGTGCATTTACTGAATGAGCACTGTGCCACTGTACGTCCAGACTCAAAACACATCTGTCCAGCTGTGAATTTACTGAATGAGCACTGTGGCACTGTACGTCCAGACTCAAAACACATCTGTCCAGCTGTGCATTTACTGAATGAGCACTTAGCCACTGTACGCGTCCTGACTCAAAACACATCTGTCCAGCTGTGCATTTACTGAATGAGCACTGTGCCACTGTACGTCCAGACTCAAAACACATCTGTCCAGCTGTGCATTTACTGAATGAGCACTGTGAAACTGTACGTCCAGACTCAAAACACATCTGTCCAGCTGTGCATTTACTGAATGAGCACTGTGCCACTGTACGTCCAGACTCAAAACACATCTGTCCAGCTGTGCATTTACTGAATGAGCACTGTGCCACTGTACGTCCTGACTCAAAACACATCTGTCCAGCTGTGCATTTACTGAATGAGCACTGTGCCACTGTACGTCCAGACTCAAAACACATCTGTCCAGCTGTGCATTTACTGAATGAGCACTGTGCCACTGTACGTCCTGACTCAAAACACATCTGTCCAGCTGTGCATTTACTGAATGAGCACTGTGCCACTGTACGTCCAGACTCAAAACACATCTGTCCAGCTGTGCATTTACTGAATGAGCACTGAGCCACTGTACGTCCAGACTCAAAACACATCTGTTCAGCTGTGCATTTACTGAATGAGCACTGTGCCACTGTACGTCCAGACTCAAAACACATCTGTCCAGCTGTGAATTTACTGAATGAGCACTGTGGCACTGTACGTCCAGACTCAAAACACATCTGTCCAGCTGTGCCTTTACTGAATGAGCCCTGTGCCACTGTACGTCCAGACTCAAAACACATCTGTCCAGCTGTGCCTTTACTGAATGAGCACTGTGCCACTGTACGTCCTGACTCAAAACACATCTGTCCAGCTGTGCATTTACTGAATGAGCACTGTGCCACTGTACGTCCAGACTCAAAACACATCTGTCCAGCTGTGCATTTACTGAATGAGCACTGTGCCACTGTACGCCCAGACTAAAAACACATCTGTCCAGCTGTGCATTTACTGAATGAGCACTGTGGCACTGTACGTTCAGACTCAAAACACATCTGTCCAGCTGTGCCTTTACTGAATGAGCACTGTGGCACTGTACGTCCAGACTCAAAACACATCTGTCCAGCTGTGCATTTACTGAATGAGCCCTGTGCCACTGTACGTCCAGACTCAAAACACATCTGTCCAGCTGTGCATTTACTGAATGAGCACTGTGCCACTGTACGTCCAGACTCAAAACACATCTGTCCAGCTGTGCATTTACTGAATGAGCACTGTGCCACTGTACGTCCAGACTCAAAACACATCTGTCCAGCTGTGCCTTTACTGAATGAGCACTGAGCCACTGTACGTCCTGACTCAAAACACATCTCTCCAGCTGTGCATTAACTGAATGAGCACTGAGCCACTGTAAGTCCAGACTCAAAACACATCTGTCCAGCTGTGCATTTACTGAATGAGCACTGTGCCACTGTACGTCCAGACTCAAAACACATCTGTCCAGCTGTGCATTTACTGAATGAGCACTGTGGCACTGTACGTCCAGACTCAAAACACATCTGTCCAGCTGTGCATTTACTGAATGAGCACTGTGCCACTGTACGTCCTGACTCAAAACACATCTGTCCAGCTGTGCATTTACTGAATGAGCACTGTGCCACTGTACGTCCAGACTCAAAACACATCTGTCCAGCTGTGCATTTACTGAATGAGCACTGTGCCACTGTACGTCCAGACTCAAAACACATCTGTCCAGCTGTGCATTTACTGAATGAGCACTGTGCCACTGTACGTCCAGACTCAAAACACATCTGTCCAGCTGTGCATTTACTGAATGAGCACTGTGCCACTGTACGTCCTGACTCAAAACACATCTGTCCAGCTGTGCATTTACTGAATGAGCACTGTGCCACTGTACGCCTAGACTCAAAACACATCTGTCCAGCTGTGCCTTTACTGAATGAGCACTGTGCCACTGTACGTCCTGACTCAAAACACATCTGTCCAGCTGTGCCTTTACTGAATGAGCACTGTGCCACTGTACGTCTAGACTCAAAACACATCTGTCCAGCTGTGCCTTTACTGAATGAGCACTGTGCCACTGTACGTCCAGACTCAAAACACATCTGTCCAGCTGTGCATTTACTGAATGAGCACTGAGCCACTGTACGTCCAGACTCAAAACACATCTGTCCAGCTGTGCATTAACTGAATGAGCACTGAGCCACTGTACGTCCAGACTCAAAACACATCTGTCCAGCTGTGCCTTTACTGAATGAGCCCTGTGCCACTGTACGTCCAGACTCAAAACACATCTGTCCAGCTGTGCCTTTACTGAATGAGCACTGTGCCACTGTACGTCCTGACTCAAAACACATCTGTCCAGCTGTGCATTTACTGAATGAGCACTGTGCCACTGTACGTCCAGACTCAAAACACATCTGTCCAGCTGTGCATTTACAAAATGAGCACTGTGCCACTGTACGTCCAGACTGAAAACACATCTGTCCAGCTGTGCATTTACTGAATGAGCACTGTGGCACTGTACGTTCAGACTCAAAACACATCTGTCCAGCTGTGCATTTACTGAATGAGCACTGTGGCACTGCACGTTCAGACTCAAAACACATCTATCCAGCTGTGCCTTTACTGAATGAGCACTGAGCCACTGTACGTCCAGACTGAAAACACATCTGTCCAGCTGTGCATTTACTGAATGAGCACTGTGGCACTGTACGTTCAGACTCAAAACACATCTGTCCAGCTGTGCATTTACTGAATGAGCACTGTGGCACTGTACGTTCAGACTCAAAACACATCTATCCAGCTGTGCCTTTACTGAATGAGCACTGTGCCACTGTACGTCCAGACTCAAAACACATCTGTCCAGCTGTGCATTTACTGAATGAGCCCTGTGCCACTGTACGTCCAGACTCAAAACACATCTGTCCAGCTGTGCATTTACTGAATGAGCACTGTGCCACTGTACGTCCGACTGATTCGCTCTTATCTATGCATCATTTTTGTATTCTTTTTTATAACTGTTTGAGTTTACCTTTGTTCTTATCTTTGGTTTTATCTATATATAATCTTATCCTTTTTAACTCTCTTTACAACTGTATATATTTTTTTCTTATGTTTCTGTTGATTATCATTGTTGGTTAGGGCTGTCTGACTGGAGGAGATTGGAAAAGGAGAGCAGTGTGCTCCGCTTTATTCTGTGGTAGCAGACAGTGAAGAGAAGCAGACTCAAGAAAGGGGAGGCCCTGCGGGGCACAGGTAACGTCCCCTACAGGAGCCCGTCCTGGACCGACTTGTAAGGTCCAGGAGACATTGTGAAACCTGCTCCATCTCTTCCATCTCAGATAGGGGTGACCGCATTTAGAGAATCAGGGATCTATTTATCCGCATTTTATTTTTATTTTTTAAATTCTCTTTACAACTGTTTTAATTATCCTTGTTTTTATTTTTAATTCTTACACATGGTTTTCTTATTTCTTATGTAAAGCACTTTGAATTTCCATTGTGTATGAAACGTGCTATATAAATAAACTTGCCTTGCCTTGACTTGCCTAATGCATGAGATACACAAATTACTGTATAATTACTAAAAAAAGAAGGACAGTTTCATTTATTATGTTGACATATTTTCTGTATAGGAAGTTGGGGTGGGACATTTCAAAAGGCTCATCCCTTTTTTATTTAGCCAATAATCTTTAATTTTACATCACAGCCATGAAACATAATTTGCTACTTGCTAAGTTAAAAGGTCCTACTATGCTTTTTTAAATTTTCAACTTTCTTAAAGGAATAGTTCACCCAAAAATTAAAATTATACTCAATAATACTCACTCTTATGTCGTTCCAAACCAGTAACACTGACAGCCTATGCAATTACCACTTTCAAGGCCCAGAAAGGTAGTAAAGACGAGATGTGACTCCAGTGGTTTAAACTTCATTTTTTGAAGCGAGTGAATGAGTGCTTCATTTGCGCAAAAAACGAAACAAAACATAATTTACAAAATTTTATTTACAATGAAAGAGTGTTGTGTTGACACTAGAGCGGACATTGTTATGTGTACGCACGATGAAGATGAATCTTTCGTAAATCAATTCAATAATGGGTTGTTTTTTTTCGCAAACAGAGCACTCGTGTCACTTCATACAATTGAGGTTAAACCACTGGAGTCACATGGATTACTTTAATGATGTGTTTTTCTATATTCCTGGGGCTTGAAAGCCCTAGTTGCATAGATTGTCAATGGAGGAACAGAAAGCTCTAAGATTTCATCAAAAAGATCTTCAGTTGTGTTCTGAAGATAAAAAAAAGTCTTAGGTTTGGAACGACATTAGGATGAGTAATGACAGAATTTTCATTTTTGCGCGAACTATCCCTTAAATGTGTAATGTTGCTGTTCGAGCATTAAAAAGGTCTGTAGTTTTTGCAACGTTTAAGTTTAGGTAGGATTAAGGGATGTAAAATATGATCATGCAGAATAAGGCATAAATATGTGTTTTATAAGTACTAATAATCAGCCAATATACTACTATGCATGCTAATAAGCAACTAGTTAATAGTAAGAATTGGACACTAAAATACAGTGTTACAGGGTTATTATTATTATTATTTTTAATCAAGTATGAAAATATTTTCTAGTAGGGCACAATAGGTCCCCTTTAACTTTTAGGAGATTAGATAGCATATAAAAAGCCTCAAAGCTAACAAACATGGATCTCAATAAAAAAAAAAAAAATTGTAATCTGCTCTGAAATCAATTTAACAGCACTTGTTTTCAATCCCATCTATTTGTCCACATTGTTTAATTAATTAAAACAGTGCTTCTGGTGCAACAAGTTTATTTACAATCATTACACCATCTCTAAAAAAAGAAAGAAAGAAAGGTCACCAACACCAAAATCCTTTCTAAATATCCCACATAATTAGCACAGTTTAAGGTTACACATCCGAGCCCATGTCAGGGCCAACTATGAAAGAATATTACTCATTTAATAATGTGAGAAATCACCCTGAGACCAAAGCTGTATTTAAGCTTAATTAGCACAGGGCCTTCTGTAATTGAGTTTTTGCAGAATCAGGATTAGTCTGTGTAAGGAAGGAGCAAAATAAATAAATAAAAGGATAGGATGCGTTAATCATTCAGAAAGAGGCCTGAATACAGGTGACCTGTTTTTCCACTGTATCCGTTTTATCCCACCATTTTTTATGTGATGGACTGCGTAATTATTTAATTATGTTATTAGGGCACTTATGAAGTGGGCCAATGCATGAGAACTAATGGAATCTATAACAATGTTATGCTACAGTGGCTGGGGGATAGAAAAATGAGTTTGTCACTCTCTTTTCTGTTTACTTGAATTCCTGTTTAACTCTGCCTTGCCACCTCCACATGAAGTCTCCCTTTCTCTCTTTCTCTATTGTTGTAGTGTTTTATCAGTAGGTCAAGCTGTGTTTATAATGAAAGAACAGCATGAACGTAGGCAGGTGAATGGTGTTGAGATCTGATTCAATTATGCATTCAATGCACTCATTTTCTGTTGTCGATGGCCCTAACCATTTGCTCTCATTGCTAGTGATTCTATAAGTTGCCTTTCGTTCACAATAATCTTCACAGTGAACAGTAGCAGGAAATGACTATGATAGAGGATAATGTCTTGTTTATGTACAGATTAACTGTCATAAGGTGATGTCCAGGGATATGTGTTTAGATGGGGTCTTTTTTTTACTATTCGCTGGTTTACTTTGCTGTTGCATATATACACTCACCGGTCACTTTATTATACACCTTGCTAGTACCGGGTTTTGCCTTCAGAACTGCCTTAATTCTTGGTGGCATAGATTCAACAAGGTGCTGCAAACATTCCTCAGAGATTCTGGTCCATATTGACATGATAACCACGGAGTTGCTGCTGATTTGTCAGCTGCACATCCATGATGCAAATCTCCCATTCCACCACATTCCAAAGGTGCTCTATTGGGTTGAGAACTGACTGTGGAGGCCACTTGAGTATTAATGAACTCATTGGCATGTTCAAGAAACCAGTTTGAGATGATTTGTGACATGGCACGTTATTCCTGCTGGAAGTAGCCATCACAGGATGGTACACCGTGGTCATAAAGGGATGGACTGTAAAGGAAGGCTGTGGCGTTTAAACAATGCTCAATTGGTACTAAGGGGCTCAAAGTGAGCCAAGAAAATATCCGTCACACCATTACACCACCAGCCTGAACCGTTGATATAAAGCAGGATGGATCCAAGATTTCATGTTGTTTATGCCAAATTCTGACCCTACAATCTGAATGTCGCAGCGGAAATCAAGACTTATCAGACCAGGCAACGTTTTTCCAATCATCTATTGTCCGATTTTGGCAAGCCACCGCAAATTGTAACCTCCGTTTCCTGTTCTTAATTGATATGACTGACAACCAGTATTTCTTCTGCTGCTGTAGCTCATCTGCTTCAAGGTTTGATGTGTTGTGCATTCAGAGATGCTCTTTTTTCAAATCTTAGTTGTAATGAGTGGTTACTTGAATTACTGTTGTCTTTCTATCAGCTGGACCTCTCAGGAATTCTACTCTGACCTCTGACATTAACCAGCTCACTGGATATTTTCTCTTTTTCTGCTCATTCTCTGTAAACCCTAGAGATGGTTGTGTGTGAAAGTCCTAGGTCAGCGGTTTCTGAAATACTCCAATCTGGCACTAACAACCATGCCTCGATCAAAGTCACTTTCTTTCCCATTCTGATGCTGTTTTTTTTTTATTTCAGAAGATTATCCATGCATTGAGTTGCAGCCATGTAACTGGCTGATTAGATATTTGTTTTAACATGCAGTTGAAAAGGTGTACCTTATAAAGTGTCTCGTGAGTGTATATTAGATGTTGCTATTGGACAACTGTTATAGATAAGGGTTATGAATCAATTCAAATATTTTAACTATTAATTTATAACTAATTGCACTGAATGCTAAAATTCATAATCATAAATGTTTACACATTGAACCACATTTTTATATTCTGTGTATAATTATAGCAATTCATCAATATATTTAAAATAGAATAGGCCTAAACTGGAAATTATGCTTTTAATGTATCTTTTATTAACAAAATTAATATTACAGAACATAATCAATCTTACAACAACTTTTATAACGTTAAACTTCCAACGGCTGTATTTAGTTTTGCTATTGTTTAATGTGAAATAATTCCAGAAGATGCTTCTCTGTTTTTGTCATTACTCTATTTCTCTCTTTGTGTGAATGAAAGCTGTCTGTTTTTTATTATATAAAAGCTTACTTTATGCATTCATTTTCAAGCTGTTTGTTATAGCATTACACACTTAGATAATTTCTCTATATGCAACATGAGTATTGAAAGTTTTGTAACTTATTTCTGTATTCTGTTCAATTGGCTTCACAGTACCAGCTGTGTGCATTTACCTTCCACCATCTTCCTTAACTGTTTTATAAAAGATTATATTATTTCTCTATCACATATATACACTGACCTAAAGGATTATTAGGAACATCATACTAATACTGTGTTTGACCCCCTTTCGCCTTCAGAACTGCCTTAATTCTACGTGGCATTGATTCAACAAGGTGCTGAAAGCATTCTTTAGAAATGTTGGCCCATATTGATAGGATAACATCTTGCAGTTGATGGAGATTTGTGGGATGCACATCCAGGGCACGAAGCTTCTGTTCCACCACATCCCAAAGATGCTCTATTGGGTTGAGATCTGGTGACTGTGGGGGCCATTTTAGTACAGTGAACTCATTGTCATGTTCAAGAAACCAATTTGAAATGATTCGAGCTTTGTGACATGGTGCATTATCCTGCTGGAAGTAGCCATCAGAGGATTGGTACATGGTGGTCAGAAAGGGATGGACATGGTCAGAAACAATGCTCAGGTAGGCCGTGGCATTTAAACAATGCCCAATTGGCACTAAGGGGCCTAAAGTGTGCCAAGAAAACATCCCCCACACCATTACACCACCACCACCAGCCTGCACAGTGGTAACAAGGCATGATGGATCCATGTTCTCATTCCGTTTACGCCAAATTCTGACTCTACCATCTGAATGTCTCAACAGAAATCGAGACTCATCAGACCAGGCAACATTTTTCCAGTCTTCAACTGTCCAATTTTGATGAGCTTGTGCAAATTGTAGCCTCTTTTTCCTTTTTGTAGTGGAGATGAGTGGTACCCGGTGGGGTCTTCTGCTGTTGTAGCCCATCCGCCTCAAGGTTGTGCGGGTTGTGGCTTCACAAATGCTTTGCTGCATACCTCGGTTGTAACGAGTGGTTATTTCAGTCAAAGTTGCTCTTCTATCAGCTTGAATCAGTCGGCCCATTCTCCTCTGACCTCTAGCATCAACAAAGCATTTTCACCCACAGGACTGCCGCATACTGGATGTTTTTCCCTTTTCACACCATTCTTTGTAAACCCTAGAAATGGTTGTGCGCGGAAATCCCAGTGGCCCGTCTGGCACCAACAACCATGCCACGCTCAAATTTGCTTACATCACCTTTCTTTCCCCAGTGGTGGAATGTAACGAAGTACAAATACTTCGTTACTTTACTTAAGTAAATTTTTCATGTATCTGTACTTTACTTAAGTAGAATAAATAGTGCATACATTTTGCAGCAAATATTATACTTTCTAGTTTACTACATTTCTACAACGTTTCATTACATTTTCGTTACATTTTCTGATCAGTTTCAGCCTCAGGGCTCGACATTAACGCTTGTACTCTTGTAATGAACTGACGGTAGGGTTGCACTGTTGAGGCTCGCTCAGCTTCGTGAGGAGAAATGGAAACAAATAAGCGCTCACAGAGAAACTCAGTCACATACTGCAGTAATGATTCAAAATGTGGAGTTTTTATATTTATAACATATAATACAGTTAAAAACATCAAACGACCAAGAGTGCTGTTTTTCTGAATGCCATTCCGACTGAAAATGTGTCACTGATTTCATATGACACTGACAGTTCCATAAACAATTAATTAACAAAAAGTAACTTACATTTTTGATGCAATATATTGACTGTTTATTGTTCTATTTCAGCAGCGAAAATGGTTCCAAACAAAGCAGGAACAGAGCGTTACTAAATGATTCAGTGTTTAGAATGAATTGGTTGAATCAAAGATTCAATGACCTGTTCACAAACGACTGCCTCATTCTTGAACAAATCAGCCGTTTGAATGAATCGACTCAATGATTCACTCATTAATACCTGCAGCCCCCAACTGTCAGTTTAGTTTCAACAAGATTTTAATAACGTATTAGTAAATGTCGAAATGATCATTAAGATAAATAAATGCTTTATTAGTGCAGTTCATTATTAGTTCATGTTAACTAATGTAGTTAACTGATGACTATTATTCTAAAGTGTTACCCTTTTTTGTATTAAAAAAATATTTAAAACAATCTCATAACATCATTTAATTAAGTTGTAATTTTTCAGAGTAAATTATTTAATTTGATTGGTAACAGCCCTATATTGTCTTATTCTACTTTAATGTATTGATACAATTTAAGAATATAAAAGGAAAGCTGAAGCATATCATATATTTAATAAGATTAGGGGGAAAATGCCCTTTATAAAAGGTAAAAAATATCATAAATATGCAGATTTAAATATGTCAAAGCTGTTCACTGAACACTATACGTAGTGAGAATATTGCTTCAGAATAATGCTATTTAATTCTGCAGATTATCCGATAGCCAGAATTGTAAAACAGAATGTAAACTGGGCCACAGATGGTAAGCACAATTACATGAACCCAAAACTAACTTATTTAAACCCATAATGTTTTTAATTATAAGAATATAGACATTAAGAGAATACATTTTCATGCAAGTACTTTTACTTTTAATACTTAAAGTACATTTTAAATTAGGTACTTTTTTACTTAAGTAGGGTTGTCATTGTGGTACTTCTACTTTTACAAAAGTAAATATATCTCTGGGTATTTGTACTTCTACTTAAGTACTGAGATGCAGTACTTCCTTCACCACTGTCTTTCCCATTCTGACATTCAGTTTGGAGTTCAGGAGATTGTCTTGACCAGGACCACACTCCTAAATGCATTGAAGCAACTGCCATGTGATTGGTTGATTAGATAATTGCATTAATGAGAAATTGAACAGGTGTTCCTAATAATCCTTTAGGTGAGCGTATAATGTGAAAGTGACAGGCGTGAAGACCAAGTATAGTAACCCATACTTGAAATTTTCCTCTACATTTAACCATTTAAGTTAAATGTCAACTTAAGTTTTTTAAGTAGCTTATGTAACAACATATATGAACTGCTATTACTTTTTCTATTTGAGTCTCAAAGCACCCTGCTATAATTTCCTTGTATCTTCTTCTCTCTCCAGCAGCAGATGGAGTTCCCGTGCAGAAGGATGGGGAACAGGTAAGGGAACTGCCGATTATACCAACATTCATTCTAAATTAACCAAACATCTTAACAGCGCTGCCACGCTATGACACCCCACACCACAAATTCCTGATTAGGGGAAAATAGCATCCTGCTCCAAGATGGGGGCTAAGGTGTCCAGAACAGGAAGAGATTATCTCAGTTATGGAAGTGAGCCAGCTCTCCTCCATAACCGCAGAAAAACATTGCTAGCACATTAGCCTAGTTAACAGCATGTTGCTAGAACTTACCAGAACTGGCTTGTAGTTTTGCTGTTCTAGTCATTAGTATTTATTTTTGGTTAAGTTTGTGTGTTTCAATGCCTGACATTCTTAAGAACTGACCCAGAAAGCAGGCCTATAGTATTTGCATTCAGCTGCAGTGACACTGACTGATTCTGAGTCTGTCCTTAAGGGTAAGATGATGGTTTTGTTCAATGGATGCTCAGTATGACACCCCACATTGCTTCCTTTAATTTCTTCGTCTACTCTTGTCTCTGTCTTCATACTGTTGCTAAATCTGAACGAGTAAGCACATTCATTTTTATCTCATACAAAGCATACATATGAGATTTCCTTCCTCTCTCTTTTTTCTAAGCTTTGAAGCTGATTCCATTATCAGACACGAGGTTTGCTACATGAAGACAGAAAATATGAAATTCAAAAGGTCTCTTCATTAGTATGTTCTTATCAATAAAATACACACACCTCTGTCATCTGTGTCACCCCTTTATGGTTCTGAAGTACCTGACTGAATATAAAAATAAGAAAACAAGAGATATTCAGTGTGACAAGGTTTGAGGTAATTTTACGAACAGCCATAATGACAAAAAACAAACGACTTTAGAGACGTAAAGTGACTTATTTCTGAATGAAACAGGATATTCAATTTAAATAGGATTATACAGAGTAGGCTAAATCGTGCGCACGATTTATAAATCAAGGGAACGAAATAGTAAATTGTGCGCACAGTTAACTCTTTTTTTTCTTGCACGTTATGTGCAGGTCTCCGTACTACGATAATTAAATACATGACATGATGGTGGTTACTTTGTCTATTTTAGATCCATCAATAAAAACAAAGCCAAAGCAGAATTGTCGGGCCTATAGTGTGCACAGTTTCGCTTTACACCGATGCAGAGTGCCGGAGAAAAAACAAAATGATCTCTTATTGTTGTCTATAGAATCTATTATATCACTTCAAATACTACTAAGATATATATTACTATGACATGGCATTTAAACACACGCATGCACGAGTAAGATTAATTAATTAACTCCATACGCATACATAATGAAAATAATGCCTATACTGTAAATATAAAGCTACCGCTATGGTTAGAGAGTTGTTTGCCGAAAATGCCCCGTGAACATTCACACTTTTGCCCTGTGATAGGTTATTTATCTCCATAAATACAATTTTCTCAATTCTGCACATATTTCACTTCACGTTTTCTTGCATCAATTATCTTTTTAGATACAAACAAGGACTGTAAAAAGATTGTGATTAAATTACATTTTAAAATGTAGTTAACACAAACAGTTTAATATAGCTAAGTTTTTTTACACATTGTAAAATACTGTATGTGCTGCTTAAAGGGTTAGTTCACCCAAAAATGAAAATTCTGTCATTAATGACGCACCCTAATGTCGTTCCAAACCCGTAAGACCTCCGTTCATCTCCGGAACACAGTTTAAGATATTTTAGATTTAGTCAGAGAGCCTTCTGTCCTTCCATTGAAAGTGTATGCACACTCTACAGTCCATGTCCAGAAAGGTAAGAAGTAAGGTATGAAAAACATCATCAGTAGTCCATGTGACATCAGTGGGTTAGTTAGACTCTTTTGAAGCATCGACAATACATTTTGGTCCAAAAATAACAAAAACTACGACTTTATCCAGCATTGTATTCTCTTCCGCGTTTGTTTGAATCTGCATTCACGAGTCCACAGTGACGCTGCTGATGTAAGACGCAAACGCGCGTGTCTCCCAGACTGCATGGACGCTCTGACGCACCAGATAACACAGCAGCAGCAGCGTCTTACGTCAGCAGCGGGACTGATGTCACATGGACTACTTTGATGATGTTTTTCATACCTTACTTCCTACCTTTCTGGACACAGACTGTAGAGTGGGCATTCACTTTCAATGGAAGGACAGAAGGCTCTTGGTCTAAATCTAAAATATCTTAAACTGTGTTCCGGAGATGAACGGAGGTCTTACAGGTTTGGAACGACATTAGGGAGGGTCATTAATGACAGAATTTTCATTTTTGGGTGAACTAACCCTTTAAGACACCAGACAGATAACGATTCAACAGATGCTCTTTACTCATCTCGCTTGAACAAAATAAATGCAGCAATTAAAAGAAACGCACAGGGGAGATACAAACACTGCATTTAAATTACATATTCTACTAAATAATACAAACAGTTAGCAATATGTTACCAAATAAAGTGTTTTAGAAATAATAGATAGGCTATTCTTATCATTTTGAAAAAAGCAAACATCCTGTTGATCAGGAACGTGTCAAGAAAGTAAATAGTGTTCATTTTGATTTTGTGTTTTAAATTTGTGCTCTTCAGGAGGTTCTCAAATTTTTTCAACATTGTTTTGACTTTATTTTAGGCTACTCAGCATCTAATTCAATCCACAAATACTGAGAGCAAACTACCTCCTAAGCGCCTGTTGAAAAAAATACATATCCACAGGCTTTTGTGCTAGAAATACAAAACATCTCATCTGTAGCAAGTAAGCACTGCTCTCTGGGACTGATCTCCGCCTCTGAACCCTCCTGCCTAGTGTATCCCTTTACTATTGACACTGGTAAAAATAGTAAGTTGACTGTACTCGACAGTCTATTCTAGCATTTACTCTCCGCCCAACCATGTCTGCAACACAGAGTGACTACAGGTGTTCGCTTTATTACTGTGTCAGTGTTGTTATAAAACAACCATACAACAGTTTCTATTTTAAAGCCTATAGGAATTGTCTTACTGTCAGCAGAAGCTTTGCACATCGCTTGTATCTGTCCATTAGTCTGTCTAGGGCGTGAGGTTGTATATTTTCATGTAGAATCTTTTTATTTTCCTAGAATGCTCCTGTCTGTCTGCCAAAGCAAACTTCACAGTCATACTTTATCACACTATTGCTCATACTTACGTTTAGGGATTTGAACAAACCCTAAACCTTAAGTATTAAACTTTGGCATGTAACTCATCCTGCACCGTTTCTGCCAGACATCAATGATACGTCAGATCTTGCAGCTTGTTGAGAAGAGATGTGCTATTACTTTTCTAAACAATTGTGTGATTTTCACCTGAAAGACAATGAAACTGATCAAACTTTCATAGACTTATTCAGGACCTGAACCATAGGGACCAGGATGTCATTGACTTTAAGGCTTTTCTGACTTAAACCACCTAACAACCACCCAGAACATACTACTAACTCCATAGCAATTTTATAAAACAATTCAGAATAACTTTGCAACCACAGGCAACACCTTTGTGGCTGTGATTTTTTTTTTAGCACCTCTCATATTTTCTTTAGCAAATGTTAAAATCAAAATATTCTCTTGCCACCATCAAACTCTGTCATTGATAGTACATAAAAACAAACCAAATTAAATGAAACATTCACCCAAAAATAGAAATTCTATAATTATTTACTCATCCTTATTCCAATACCCCTTTTTACACAAAACGAGAAATTTTTAAATATTCTTATGGTTGCTCTTTTCCATTCTATGACAATAAACATGGACTGAAGCTTTCAATTATTTATCATTTATCATCTTTTTGTGAACAGACCAGAATTTGTTGGGGGGAAAACATTTATTTACTGAAAATCTTGACATCTGCACTAGCTTTCTTTGGCGCCTTCATGAAAGATCATAAGAGAAATTAGTAAAGTCCAATTTACGTTTCTTTAGAGTCTGATCTTTTCAATTAATTTTGACCATTTTGAATTGTTGAATTGTTCATCTCAGTGATCTGGTCACTGGAAAGGAAGTTTATCAGTGAATACATTTTGGTCAGTTCCTTTCACAGAGCTTTCACACAGAAGGCATTTTAGACAGATGTATGGACAGCTTTTATGATACTTTCGTGTTGATTGAAAGCTTCAGTTTCAGTTCATTGTAACTGCAGCAACCAGTACATTCTTCAGAATTTCTTGTTTTTTACGTAAAAGGACAAAGGCTCTGTTTACACCTGGTATTAAGATGCGTTTTGGTCTATCGGATCACAAGTAGACGAGGGAGACAAATACCCATTTACACCTGGTGTTTTAATCCATCTCTTCTGTCCACTTTCAACCACTTCTGTCCTGATTTCTTCAAGGAGAGGGTCTATGGGCAGAGGCGACAAAAAAACAAAAACATGCGAGAGCAGCAGCTTTAGTTTCTGCTCTAATAGCCGCAGGCCCACACTAAACGCGGTGAGTGCGTGTTAGAAATCAGGAATGGTGAGAGAACATTGTGCTTTGTAAGTTTTTCATCTTCCAACCAAACTTGGGGTCTTGAGCTGAAAAAGTTTAAATCCTGCCAGGCTGTGCACTTTCCAATGTTTATCCATTATAGGTCAGGAGGCGGAGAGTAGGTGGTCTTTTGCGGCTGCTCGAACACCTTTGACCACACTACGAAAGTAATCAGGTCGATTGTGTTTTCGACTACCTCTGGAAGTGGTCGAAAGTGGACAAGCTCAAAACGTTTTAGACCCGGTTTAAACCTGTTTTTATCGTTGTCCGCTTGTGATCTGATCGACCAAAACGCATCTTAATACCAGGTGTAAACAGGGCCAAAGAAAGGATCAACCTGAAGATGAGCAAATAATGACTGAATTTCATATTTTGGCTATACTATTCCTTTATTTCACCTCTCCTTTAGTCCAGCCAAGAATTGGTTTCATAGAATTTGATTTCCTCTCTGTTCTTTTTTTATTTCTCTACTTCTCCTTCAACTTCACATGTTTTTAAAAATGCCTTGTTCTGTCACGATCCCCCTCTCCCTCCTCCTTTCTCTATGGCCGTCTCTCTTGCTATTTTCTCCTCTTTCTCTCTGTCTATCCCCATCCCTTTCTTTCCCCATCCCTCCTTCCTCTCTCTCTCAGCATGGCCGAACAGACTTTTCATGGGATGGAATCAATGTAAGTGTTGTGAATATCATTCCTCCATTCCTTTCCTTTCGTTATTTCCTCTGAATCACAGTAGATGTCTTCTATCTCACACCCCATTCCCTCATTTGATCTGTCTCTTTTTTGCGATGACTTGTTGGTGTGCTGTAGTAGTTAGACTTTATTGCGGACGTAAATGGCAAAATACTACACTTCCCATCATGCAAATGGACAGAGATTAAGGCTGTTGGGAAATGTAGTTCCACAACCTCTAGCAAACACTGTGCTAACTTTCTACCTGATTTCTCTCGTCACCTCTTTCCTTTCCATAAAATGCCACACAAAATTCTGCATTTCATTTCTGCTCTGGGCGCCTCCTGCTCCACAAAAACCATCTATTTCTCCATCTTTCCTGTTTTCTGTCCCATTTTTCTCTCTTGAATGCCTTCCTTCATTTCAGTTGTCCATGGAGGACACAACCTCAATCCTCCCTCGGCTGAAGAAGCGGAACTCCAATGCCTATGGAATCGGCGCTCTGGCTAAGTCCTCTCTGACAGGTGTGTCAGGTGTGTGTCTGTCCCGTCAAATGGTAAACTGACCCCATGTTGACTCCAGACTCCAGAGATGGAGCCAACATGGACCCTTGTGGGTTTCCCTTTTCACCACCCGTTTCCATTTACAACACTCTCCAATGGCTCGTGCCATTGGTGAATTCCAAGATCCAAATAAGAATAGATCCCTGACATATAAGCGATATGCTTCCCACAATGCATTGCCATATGACTTTCCATTTTATCCTAAGAGGTGGTTGATGGGAGAGGCAGGTTTTTGTATGTAAACTGCTCATGGAGTGAAGTGCGGAGATTTAGTCAGTGTGTCGTCTTTTAATATTGTTGTTTCTCAGACTCCTGTATTTGTGTTTTTGTACTGTTACGTGTAGTGCAGTGTGTAGCGCTCAATGAAAGATCCTCTTCTTGAACTTTAATTAGTGCATTACCTAAGAGCTTGAGAAATCTCTCTCTGAATTAGCTCCGTATGTAATGCACTGGTTAAAAATATAGACTCTAATTAAGTAGCATAGAGCAATTGATTCTTTTCTTCACAATATCTTATATAAAGGCTCCACACAGAATTCATAGTTATCAAAAAGATTGTTATAGTCAAGGTCTAGTCTATTACAGATGTAGCTTCATTGAATAAGCTGAAACTAATAAAAGAGAAAATGCACAAGAGACTGTAGGCTATTATGGTGTGGAGATCTTCATTAGTGTGGAAAGATGTCATTTCAAATTCCCATTTCTTTCCATTGTCACTAAAACTTGATTATTTATTTTTCCATGCCATTACCATCCCATTATGGAAGTCATTTTCATTTCCTTACCTCAGACAAAATTCTACACTTATTTATCACCAGCGCAATCATTTTAACACAGCACACTGAGAATTTGGGTTGGACATAAAAATATTTAAAACATTAATTGTATAATTAAAAATGCTTTTCATCATTTAAAAAAAATTAAATAAATTCTAATTCTGGAAAGTCTAGACACTTTTAGAAAATTCATATAAATTAATACAATCTTAAAGTGCCACAGACATTTTATAATATCATACATTTTTCTTGTTATGCCAAGGTCTAAAATATTTTAGAAAAGAAAATATTTTTTGGTAGAAATTGTGGATGAAAATGTATTTTGAAATTATTTTCTTTAAGGCCTGTTCACACCAAGAACGATAACTATAAAGATAACTGTATTAGCGTCCACACCAGCGGAAGATATGGTTTTGTTTATTCTAAGCGCGTGCTTGTCTGTCACTTTAATGCTCGAGCTTGTTACAGCAGGATTGATTCTGATTGGCTGTCAATGTTTTTATCGTTCATCAGCTGGATAAAAGCGTTCTGATAGTGATTCCAATGCTACCGTTTCTCTGTGCCGTTATCACAGGTGGGAAATCTGCTATTCTTTAATATTGAGAAAGATTTTTAGAACCATCATTTTGTTATCTTTATAGTTATCGTCCTTGGCGTTGTCCTTTAATTCTTATCTAGTAAATCACAAGTCAGGAAAAACTCCTAGGTTAAAAAAGTGGCATACCTGATAAACGGTCTTGCCTTGAACTGTACCCCATCGCTCTACACATTTTGTATGTCTCTCTTATTGAACACATCTAATTCAGATCATCAGTTCCTTAGATGAGTGCTTCATGAACTGAACTAAGGGCACGTTCACATGACAACAATGTAGTGAAAACTGTGTTTTTCGCGTACAAACGCCAACATTGTCAAAACTATTCCTGATCACACGGATCCACGAAAACAATTCAAAACGCTGTGATGCGCTGCCAGGCCAGCAGTTGGCGATGTCACTTTGTAAAGAAACAACACGCCTATAGATTGAACACGAAATGCACATGATGTCAAGTTGTGTATTTTTGTAGTTTGCAAGAAGATTATAACAGTATCGTTTTCAAAAACTTGCACTTTCAAACTTGTTTTAAAGTTTGCATTTTCAGGCCCCCAAAACACTGTTGTTGTGTAAATGAACAGCCAAAAAACAAAAAAGTTTTAAATTTTTAGTAGAAAACTGTGTTGTGTAAACGACCTTGAGTGTGTCAGATAAGAGAGACAGAAAATGTGCAGAGCAGTGTGTCTCTAGAATTAAAAACCACTGGGCCAATGGATGATATACTTCTTTAAAATAATCAGCGAAACAATCATGACAGATAAAAATAGATAACGATGGGCACTTTATAACTGAGGCCTTAGGAGCTAACAGTTCATGATTGCTTGTAGCGCAACCTCTGAGCATGCTAATCTATTCCTAATTTCCATGTTACACCATCCCACATACCTTTGCTGCGTCCGGATATGCCTACTTCCATACTATATAGTAGGAGAAAAACAGCGAAGTGTGCATATGATGGACACTTTACTATCCCATGAGGCCACGGGCGAGGATTAATGAATCGAGGTGCAACTATAAGTCACATGACAATGACACCATGGCAGATGTAGTACGTGCAAATGTTATTTATACCTCACACATTCATACTATATATAAAGTACTTTTTAACGGTTGCAAAGTAAGTTTCAAACCAAATGTAGTACCTACTATACAGTATGCAATTTCGGACGCAGCACTAGTTTCTGAGCAGGTGCGACCTTGTACTGTAAAGATATTTGACTTAATTTCCTCTATCTTGTTTTTTCCTCTCACTCTCTCCCTAATCTAAAAAACTTCCTCTCGCTGTCTTCTTATCCCATCATCCACCCTCTGTCTATTCTTCCACTTCAGGAGTGTCTCGCTCCATGAAGGACAAGGTGACAAAGCCGACATTGATGGCCCAGGGGCGTGTGGCTCACATGATTGAGTGGCAGAGCTGGGGCATGCAGACGGTGGGCGTGGGGGGCACAGTAGGGGGACGCACCTCCAGTCTGCACCTCCAACAAGAGCGCAAGCTGGAGAATGACGCATACAGCGACCTCAGTGATGGAGAGAAGGAGGCTCGCTTTGCTGCAGGTGAGAGAAACATACAAACAGTTTTATTGAGAGTAAGAGAAAGGCCCACACAAAATCCAGTGCTCAGAAGTAAGCCAACCCTAATCTTATACCTAATGCATTTTTACATTCTGAATAGTACTAGTGACTAGATTTTATATAAACTAGTAAAGAGACAAGACTTGTGAGAGTTGTTGTGAGACAACGCTTGCCTGATGGAATTTTCCAGCGATCTGTGTTTTCACTGTTGTATGGTAGGGGGCACTATTACGCATCTTCTGAAAGAGTACTGAATCTCCTGATCAAAACACATGCAAAAAAAAGCAGAAACATGCAATATCATATGTAAGCAGATGAATATGTACAATAACTGATTTAATATGTAAATCACTGCCTAATGTTACTGAATGAAATGTCGACCCAGGACGAGCTAGAGCTTTGGGGGTGTTAATGGACTTGATCTATTCCATCTATGTTTTGATTATCGGTCTGAATTCAATCTGGATACTCTGAATTTTTTTTTTTTTTTGGCTCAAAATTTTTAATGAAACTTACCCACATGATAAAAAAATCAGAGGGTCTTATTTTTATATTGCATATTCAGATATTCATACATCAAAATAATCTGGGGGCCATGAAACTTTTGTGAAAATGATCAAAAATGCTGGCGGGAAAGAGTTAATCATGGCTTACTTTTTTTCTTCTTTATTAAAATAACTATTATGAATTATTCTCATTATTACAGTATTAATGTGTTAATGTAAATGTGGTAAACACATGATTTTCTTTCATTTGTGGAATATAAAATAAAATATTTTGAAGAATGTTGGTAACCAAACATTTTCTGTTCCCATTGACTTCCATTGTACAAAAAATACAACGGAAGTCAATGGGAACCGAAACGGATTTGTTGCCAACTTTCTTCAAAATGTATTTTTAACAGACACAAAAAAGAAATCAAACATATTTGGTCTGACATTTGAGTGAGTAAATAATGAAAAATAATTTTAAAGGGGTTTAATCAATATTCTCTATATTGCAAGTAATTTAGAGAGTTGTATAATGCATTCCTTTATTCAGCTGCTAAAAATGGTTCACATAATTTTTAATTGCCACAAGACATGGAGCAACTTTAACAAATATACATTTGTTATACATACACAAAAATTCAAAATATTCTATGTAATTTACCATTCATTCTGTCTCAAAAGTGCTTAACACTAATACCATTGAAGAGTTCAGATGCAAAAGCCTCTAAAAGCCACTTTGGTCAAAAATGAGATAATGATACTGAGTGAATGCTCTCTGCATATAGTATACATTCATAAAATACTTTCACTTCAAACCCACTAAATCCCAGCCTCAGCTCAATCAGAAGTACCTGTACTTAGGTAGAAACCTAGGAGCCTGACAAAAATGCTTATTAAAAAAAAAGACAGACTTAGAGGCTTTTGCATCTGAAGTCTTCAATTGTAGAAAAGATGTTCCTGAGATTCAATATCTTTCTGACAAAATGTACTAACATCACTATCCAAAATAAATAAATATCATTAATTGTTTGGAAGTGAACTTCATTAATGGCTTACTGGGAATAGTGCATTGTGAAAACTGTTGCTGATGCTGCTTCCACACCAATATCACTGTCCCTCACAGCCATATCAACATAATATACAAAAATACTGAGAGCACCTTTCATAAATCTTCTGTTGTGAACCTTTATGCTTTAGGATGCTGTAGGCTACTGTGTTGAATATGCAGTATGAATTTCATACAGCATCAGGTGCAAGAAATAGCACTATCCACATGAAGTTCACCTGCTCCTGGCTGCAGCTGAATGCAGTAAATCAGCCTGGATGCATCATCATACCTTATTTATGACTTTGAGAATGCCGGGAATGTGTCTGGGATGTTTGCCGCTATCTCTTATTCATGACACCATATCACAGATGACGAGGCTTCTTTATAGTATTTCGACAGTCAGATGACAGAGATTAATGTTTAGGTGTGAGAACTAATTTGTCCATTACAGTCTTTTAAATTCTTGGACGTGTTACATTCCTACATTACTGACAAAAATAAAAGGTTTAAATATCAAGAAATTATTTCAGATTAGTTTTTTTCCGATTGCTAACACACTAAAATGACATGCACAGCACAATTATGTAAACTGACACTCAAGGACCAAAACCTCAGCCCAGATCTGCACAACTATAAGCACATTCTCAGCCTCACACTTTTCCCAAAACACTACACACAAAAAATCGAATCGCTTCATAACATTAAGGTTGAACCACTGTGTTCACATGAACTCTTTTAATGATGTCTTTACTACTTTTCTGGCCCTTGAAGTATTTATAATTAGCCTAATATACCCTGTACAATCAATAGCTGATTAGCAGTAGCATCAATAGCATTTGCAAGATGCAAACAAGTTTCAATACACAATATGTATTCAGAAATGTAACTGTCGTGTTCGCACTTATTCTTACTTTAAACCCTTGAATTTTGAATCCTGGCAGGTGTGCTTCAGCAGTTTGCAATCTCTGAGGCGACGCTGCTGGCCTGGAGCTCTATGGATGGGGAGAGCACAAGCGTCGGATCTAATCAGGGGAGCGTAGCCCACCTGAGCGAGGCCAACCAGGAAAGCATCACCAGCCGAGGTACTCACTAGCATTCCCAGCATGCACTATAAACTCAGAGAATAATTGTACCTCTTCCTACTGTGCTTTAGGCTGGAAACTTAGGAATAAAATCAATTTAGTAACACAACTTCCATGTCACATTGTAAGCCCTGATGAGGGCTGTAATTATTCAGGCAACTTGCTGTCAGAATCTGCAGTTAAACACTTTCTTTCAACAACTTTGCCCATCTTTCCATCTCAACTCAAATAATATGTGTAGAGGATTTGGTTGGAATCCCTGCCTAATTCCTTAACGACTGAAAAATTAGACCTTTTCTTTTGTTTTCTTTTATTAAGGCCTATGCTAAAAGGTTTCTCTAAGAAGAAAACTTTCCATTGAAAGCCCCCTAGAGTGAGGGTGGGATTATTATATTGCAGCTTATTTGGAATGCAGTGAACATTGGGTTTTGAATAAATGAATAACTAAAGGTCAGGGACCCGTGACTCTCAGGAGAACAAGAACTATTCCACTGAACAGTTCAGTACGGCTTTACAGACTCACACGAGAGCTCAGAACAATGAAAGCCATCTGCATGCCAAATGATAACATGTTACAGACAGATAATGTGATAATTATGTCATGTGCTAAGGCAGAGGTGTATCAAACTGTAACTATTTCGCAGCCCCAGGGTTTTTTGTAAATCCAGATGGCAGTTTCTCTTTAACTTGTGGAATATATCTAATAATAATAATAATAATAATGCATTTTTTAAATGTGCCTTTAAAGGGCACCTATTATGCCCCTTTTTACAAGATGTAATATGCGTCTCAGGTGTCCCTAGAGTGTGCCTGTGAAGTTTCAGATCAAAATTCCTAACAGATTATTTAATATACCATTTTGAAAATGGCAATTTTGGGGTTGAAGAAAAATTAGCTGTTCTGTGTGTGGCTCCTTTAATGAAAATGAGCTGCTGCCCCCCACCCGAGAGGGCGGAGCCTACACATCTCATTCACAGCTAATTCACAGCAGTAAACACGCAAATGAAAACTGAAACATGATATCTGTTTGTTTTAATGATCATCTCTATCGCAGACACGTACATGTGACATTGCAGTTCTTCATCATCATGAAATATTAGCATCTGCATGCGTTTTAAAGCCTTATCGCTCTCAACTTAAACACACACACATGCTCCTGTCGCATGCGCACAGAGCTGGATGTCACCACATCCGTGAGTAGTCTATTAAACTAGACTAGTTCTCTTGCGTGTGTTATTGGGATTAAACTGTCAAATGCTCACAAGGTTAAGTCAGAAACACACAAAGTTCACATGAAAACAGTTGGTTGTGTCTGTGTACGTATGCAGCAAATTACAGAAATCTGTTGTGTGTATATTAGATCTGTCTGTCTAACTTTACTAAAGTGAAAGCAGTGTAATACAGTACCTATTCACTCACTGCTCTTGACTGACTGAACTTTAGTAGCTTTAATAAGAACACTTTGGCGAGGAGATAAACATGGCGGACTGTGTGAACAGCTCAGCTCTCTGAGGGAGGGGTCTGTGCTAGTATGTCAGTGTCCATCAACATGTGTGTATGGGGGGGGCTCTGCAGTGCGACGTCACACTGCAGGAATCTGGAAACGGCTTGTGCTGAGACACTGCTTATGATTTATGAGGATTAAAAAAAGGAGTGGGTGGATTTTTACCATTAAAGGGTGGTTGTGTACACACACTGCCAACACACATTTATGTTCAAACACCTTATAAAAGTGAATTTTGCATAATAGGTGCCCTTTAATGACACCCAAGGTCACCCTTACAAGCAAAAATAATACAAAAGTAAATAACAATAAACAAGACAACTCTACAGCAGATTACAAATACATTAAAATACAAGCTCAATAAAGGACATGTCATAAAAAGGCCTGCGTATTAAGGTGAGTCTTGAGACAAGATTTAAAAGTATGGAGAATATCACTATTATATCAAGGGGGAGAGAGTTCCATAAACAAGGGGCAGCATACACTATATTGCCAGTTTGTTTAAGTTTGTGAGGTCAGGCACTGATATTGGACAAGAAGGCCTGGCTCGCAGTCTCCACTCTAATTCATCCCAAAGGTGTTCTATCGGGTTTAGTTCAGGACTCTGTGCAGGCCAATCAAGATCCTCCACAACAAACTCCCTCATCCATGTCTTTATGGACCTTGCTTTATGAACTGGTGAGCAGTCATGTTGGAACAGGAAGGGGCTATCCCCAAACTGTTCCCACAAAGTTGGGAGCATGAAATTGTCCAAAATGTCTTGGTAAGCTGAAGTTCCTTTCACTGCAAGTAAGTGGCTAAGCCCAACCCCTGAAAAACAACCCCACACCATAACCCCCCCTCCACCAAACGTTACACTTGCACAATGCAGTCAGGCAAGTACTGTTCTCCTGGCAACCACCAAACCCAGACTTGTCTAGAACAAGTCTCCACTGCTCTAGAGTCCAGTGGCAGCATGCTTTACACCACTGCATCCGACGCTTTGCATTGCACTTGGTGATGTAAGGTTTGGATGCAGCTGCTCGGCCATGGAAACCCATTCTATGAAGCTCTCTACACACTGTTTTTGAGCTAATCTGAAGGCCGAGGCCTGGATCTATTGACTCTGCAGAAACTGGCCGAGTTCTGCACACTGTGCACCTCATCATGAGCTAACCCCGCTCTGTGATTTTTACATGGCCTACCATTTCGTGGCTGAGTTGCTGTTGTTCCCAATTGCTTCCACTTTGTTATAATACCACTAACAGTTGACCGTGGAATATTTAGTAGTGAGGAAATGTAACGAATGGACTTATTGCACAGGTGGCAACCTATCACAGTATCACGCTTGAATTCAGAGCTACTGAGAGCGACCCATTCTTTCACAAATGTTTGTAGAAGCAGTCTGACTGGTGCTTGATTTTATACACCTGTGGGCATGGAAGTGATTGGAACACCTGAATTCAATGATTTGGAGGGGTGTCCCAATATTTTTGGCAGTATAGTGTATCTTAAATTCTATATCTCATGGTAAGGCGATTACATGGTAATTCAAGAGAAATTTAGAGTGAAGATCTGAGAGAGTGCATAGAGGTGAAGATGTGAAGAAGATCAGTAAGGTAAAAAGGAGCGAGATTATTAAGAGCCATGTGTGTAAGAAGCTGAATAGATTGAGGAGTTTGGAAGTGAGGAGAGCATTAAGGTAATCAATACGCGAGTAACCAGTGCATGAATTAGGATTGCAGTGCTATTTATTGTGAGAGAGGAATGAAGATGATTAATATTACATAGATGAAAGTATGCAGGATGCGTGATGTTATTAACACAAGCTTCGAAGGACCGAGTGCTATCGAGGATGACTCTTAACCTGTTTACTCATACACACAAATGAACTAGAGGAAATGTCTAGCAGTATGGGCACCATTTATCTCTAGTACATTAGAAACTGTTGCACCGATCAGATTAAAAAAAAGTTTGAGAGAAAAGTACTGCACCGTGGTACAACAGTATTACTCACGCTATCAAGAGAGAAAGTCAAAATCTAGAGCGCATATGGAAATAAACTAATGTAGAGGTCTTAAATTCACGTGAAAAGACAGCACTTCCCGTTATAAAAAAGATTCTAAAAGCAGCCAGGGCCGAGCATCTCCGCAAACTCATAAAAAAATAACCAAAACAATCCAAGGTTTTTATTTAGTACAGTGGCTAGATTAACAAATAAACAGTCATCCCCTGAATTAAATATTCCATCACAGTTTAGTAATGACTTTATGCATTTCTTCACTGATAAAATCGAAAGCATTAGAAATACAATTGTAAACGTATAACCGTATAACAGCGTTTTATGATTCAGCCTCAATTACCGCCCCTCAAGAACAATTGTTTTTTATGGAGTATTGCTAAACCCCCTCCCCCTCCAGTGGCACAGGGTTTACACACAAAGACATGCCCTGGAGGAACAGACTGGTTAAAATGCAGGAAATCAGCAGGTTTCTGCCAGGTCTCATTTAGACAGAGGAAATCAAACTCACAGTCAGACAGCAGATTGTTCACCATAGGCCCTTTAATGGAGAGTGATCGAATATTGAGTAATTGTTGTTACTAGCACTGTTGCCAGCCAATCTGGTATAAATCAAAAAATATATGAGAATGTAACCTGATTTCTAGCACTTGTTAAAGAGTAAAAAATGTTCTGTATAAAATATTATGTATTATATTCAAATATTTTGGGTCTGTAAAATGTATATAATAATTTATTTAAGAAATCTCTAATTCTAAACAAGGCGTGCTTATTTGAATTTATTTAAACAGTTTTTTATTACATAGAGAAAACATTTGTGAAATGATTACAATTCAAAATAACTGTTTTCTATTTTAATATATTTTAAAATGTAATTTATTCTGGTGATGCCAAAGCTGAACGTTCAGCATCAAAATATAGCCATCTAAAAATATAGCCAAGAGGAAGTAAGTAAATAATAAATAGAAGAGGGCCCAAGACAGAACCCTGAGGAACACCTATGGTCACTTTAGGATGATCATGATCGGAGATGTTTAATTTAAACGAACTGAGTGCGACCAGAGATATATGATCTAAACCAAGACAGGGATGCCAGTATTCCCAACGGAAGCTAACATGTCAAAGAGTATATTATGTACCGTTTCTGTGCTATGGTGGGGTCGTGGGGATGAATACTAGATTGAAATTGTTTGAACAATTTATTGTCCAAGAGATGATTATAGACCTGAGAAATAATTTTATTTGAAATGGAATTCTTTTATAAAATTATAAATGTGTTTATAATTTTATAAATTTTAATGACATCAAACTTTTGAAATATTATATTATATTAAAGGTGCACAATGTGACTTTTCTGTCCGCTAGAGGTCGCCTATCCAAAAAAAAAGGCGTAGTTTGATGACGCCAAGTTTGAGCGCAGAATCTTGGGACAGTCGGTGGAAAAGAATCGGGATAGAACTCGGGCAGAAATCAAGTTCATGGATACGATTATTAACGTTACTGTAGTATGAAGCAGAGCAAGACCGAGTGTTGAGGGAGCTGAGCAAGGCCGCTGGAGCGATTGTTAATAAAATAAACGCAACACACGCCTCGCGAGCAGCGGGACTTTTATTATGCCACAGTCACCGCGCCATTTCCGCTCTTCCGGTCATGGGTATGAGGTAACGCAGCACTGTTTATCATATTAGACACATTTAAGTGTGTTGAAAATGATGTTATGAAGTTACTGTGCGTTCGCTCGGTGGCTGCTATGACACTTGTTGCGTTACTGCAAAATAAAACCGACGCAGATATGACGCAATTGACAGGCGACTCCCTCACACCCGTCCCGGTTCCTTGGTTAAAAAAGCAATTTTCTCACGATTTACAAATAGTTGGAAACATTTGGGATATTGCAAGTACTCAATTGAAAAAAATATCCAGGTTTTTGGATATTTTACAGAATTTTTTTTACATAGTGCACCTTTAATTATATTATCATTACGAATTTCAAATGTAAAAAAATTATAAAAGAAATACTATTTTACCCAAAATGTGTGTTACTTATTTGTATTTATGCTTATTAGTTTATAGTACTGCATCATTCCTCATACTTTGTTGCTGTTGAGCACAAATCAGTCATTTATGAGGTTCCATTCCAGTTAGGATGCTGCCATAGAAGGTCTATAGAGAGAAAAAGGGCAAGAGAAGAATAAACTCAGTGGGAAGTCTGTGTACGAGTGAGTGTTGCTATGCTACATAAAAAAGCCATTTCAATAAAGAATCTCATTTCTGCCCTGCCAGAGGGGTGAAGTGAGTGAACACTCATTTTAATTTCACAGTGATGGCCATGGGGTATGC
This sequence comes from Gobiocypris rarus, assembly GCA_023029165.1. NCBI lineage: Eukaryota > Metazoa > Chordata > Actinopteri > Cypriniformes > Gobionidae > Gobiocypris > Gobiocypris rarus. The sequence goes on along the minus strand of CM040926.1, from coordinate 15,144,485 downwards.
TAAAGTCAGAGATTTCAATGCCAGAAATAGAATGTGCAGTTATTATTGTTCAACATTGTTTTATAATCGGATATAATATAACAAATAGCTTGCTGTTGCATGCAGATGAGGCGAAAAAGTCACAGAATTTGACTCAAAGAAAGAATAATGGAAATTTCAAAGCTTTGTATGGATGTGGGCTCAAATATATTAACATCTGCTCATTGTGTCCAATCAAAGCATCATAAAAGTTTGGACTACAAGAGCTTTGACTATAATTTTTAAAGTGAGTGCCAAATGATGAAATGTTTTCTTCTTTGGTGTACTTTGACAAAACTTTTATTAATGAAGAATATATTATTTCCTTTGAAAATATTGATCATAACGTGGCTCTCTGGAATACATGATTCTGATAGGTCAGTCGTGACATTCTGACAAATAAACCCAGGCAACTCATTTCCTTCATACTGTAGCTGTGTATGGTCCCATTTCTCTCATGTCATTCTGGGTTCTCTTTCTTCTAACATAATAAAAGAATTTAAACTCAGATCAATATTTCATGTCCATTTATTTATTTATAAGTACCCGTGTAATAATCACCAGACGACAACTCAGATCAGCACAGGCTGTGTGAAAAATGATCTAAGATGTAGATCTGAGAATGTATACAGAAATATACAGAATGTCACCCTTAAAGTTTTCATTTGTAATGTTTCTCTCTCTCTCTCTCTCTCTCTCTTATATGCTCTTGCAGATCAGATAGTGCACCATTCCTCTACAGAGGTTTGGCCCCACAACTACGTCTCCCAAGGTCTTTACTGCCTTTCTTCCTCTGATGCTTGGGAGCCAATTAGTAATGAACAGTCAGGTGTGGCCTCTCCTGCCACTGGCTCATATGTCATGGCAGTCGGGAATGAGGGTGGATATGACCCAAATACAGCAGCTCACTTCCTGTCCCAACAGCAACAGCAACAGTATCAGAACCAGATACATCAGATCCAGCACCTGCAGCAGATGCAGCAATACCAGCAGCAGCAACTACTGCAGTATCAACAACAGCAACAGGTGAGTGAAAAAACTACAGCTGCTGTAAGCCTCGGCTGGTGCATTACAGGTGAGTCATAAAACTACAAATCCCATGAGGACTGTTTCACACTGCACACGTAAGCAGAGCTGGGAATATTTATTTCATCATCCACATTAACAGGTGCAGAAATGTTGTTGGGTCAAAATCATGACACTTTTTTTGTCCGGATCTATTCATTTATTAAAAAATACATTGAATTTCTGGATTCAAATAAGTTGATAATTTTTACCAGGCATAAAGTAAAAAGTTTTAGTGATACAACTCTGCTGATATCATAAAAAAAAAAATATATTGAAAGTTGTTTGACAGTCTTTTAATATTATTTCTTAGAACAAAGAAAAAAATGTTAACGCGGTCCCTTTAGTTAACGTGGGTTAATATGTTGGTTAATGTTAATCAAAGGTGCACTATGTAACTTTTCCGTCCACTAGAGGGCGCCTGTTCAAAACAAAGGCGTAGTTTGATGACGCCAAGTTTGAGCGCAGAATCCTGAGACATGTGGTCTTCACCTCACAGCTGGTGGAAAAGAATCGGGATAGAACTCGGGCAGAAATCATGTTCATGGATGCGATTATTAACATTACTGTACCCTCGGAAACCAAGGGTAACGCAGATATGATGCAATTGTTCTCTAAATCCTTGTTCTCACGATTTACAAATAATTGGAAACATTTGGGATATTGTAAGTACTCAATTGCACAAAATATATAACACTGGCCTGGTGTTTTTTTTAAGATATTTTACTGAAAAAATGTTACATAGTGCACCTTTAAATAATATTAAAGTTACACTCTGAGGTGAAAATCAAGTTTTTATTGTTATTTATGTTTATGTCATGTTTTCAATATGCTTTAAGACAACGATGTGCAAATTCATAAGGGAACATCATTGCTGACTATTTTCTCCTTAAAAATCCAGTGACTGAAACACAAACTACCTTGTAACCAATCATGTCAACGTGCGGACGGGCTTTCGCATATCATTAACTATTCTCTGAAGTCTCAAGAGAAGCAGGTTATCCCGGTATATTTTTCTGTTGATATGAAAAATCTGGTATATTTAGCAATATAGTGGGAGAATTATATTACGATATTATGATGAACTAAATGCCTTTCTGACGTTCTATGATGTTCAAAGCGTTGATGCTGATTCTCAGAAGACAGCTGTCTGACTTTGAGGTGGCGAACGGGAACATGGTTTTTGTAACATTAGCAACACATTATTAGCTGTTTGATAACGTAGTCAAGCATAAGGATAATCATATTAATTACCGTTTTGTGTCTGACGTTGTAAAGAGCGATACCCTTGTGCAGCGTTTACTACAGTAACTTGAGTAAAAGTTGAGCGAGTGGATCTCTGAGCTGGTCTGAGTGAGTGGAGGCGGGGCTAATTTGCATATTCATGTTTCTGTGTATACTAAATAAAGCAAGGGTGTACATTCAAGCTATTTAATGGCATTAAGTTTTTTTTCATGAATTATGTGAGCCTTCATCATTTACGCATGAAAGAAGGAATTAAATAAGTCTCTGCGCCATCATCTCCTGTATTAGTAACAGAAAAGTCATAAAATGTATCATAAAATAATCAATTTCCAAACAGTTCTAGACACATTAACATAAGTTTCCCATAAGACTGTGCTGCAACAGATCTTATATTAGTATCAACAGGTAAGTTACAAAATTACCATTCCAATTAGCTTGTTTGCATGTTCTGCAACAACATCTCTCGCTCTGCTGGCTGCAGCTTTATTTGGTGTTGAAATAGTACAGGTCCCAGTGGTCAGTTCAATAATGGCTTCAGTATCAGCAGTAAAAGCAGTAAAAACTTAATCATGTTCCATCATCCAGCCATTAACCAAAGGCATTGATCGTCACAGTAATTGGGGTGTCACTGGAGCAAATGGGGAATATATTACTACAAATCCCATCAGCCATTGCAAAAAGGGGAGGGGGTGTTGTTGTTCTTTTTCAACCACAATGAGAGGACAAGTCGGGTTCTGAAAGTAAAAAAACGAACTCCCATTCCCTTTTCTCCATATAATCTTTTCAAGACAGGCCTAGCTCTTTGATTACTTAACACTAAACTTTTACTTATCTTTTTTGCAAATATAGTTTACTAATAATGATTATAGCTAAGTCAATAGTTTCATTAACAATTTCTTATACAATTGTCATTGCTGTTTTATGAGATGCATAATTCATTCCTTATAATATTTTTAATAAAACAAATAAAAATTATATTATACATTTTTAAAATTGTTATAATTTAAAAAAATAATAATTTAAAAAGAAATTATTATAATCTACGGTAATCAAATAAAAAAATTGTTTTGGGTGTAATCAAAGTTTGTAATTTTTGTTGCTGTTTGCTTTGGTTCTTGGCTTAGAATTCATAATCCATTTTTTGCAATGGAGAAAGTAAAGCTGAAAGAGTGGGCTGTCTGTTACTTTAATGGAAACTTGAGCTTTTTTTCTCTCTATTTGCAGATGTTGGAGCAAAGACTACATAGTGCCACTCATTCTTTACAAGCTACTCCCAACAGCACCATCCACAGCCTGCCTCCCCGTACTCACCCCCCATTAGTGGATCTGTGGGGGACAGTGGGGACAGAGACCTATCAGGCAGACATGATGGGCTACATGGGCATGCCTGTAGCAGCAGATGGAAATCTAACAGTCCCCACAGAGGAGGTGACGACAGATCACTCACCTTTACTGGAAGCCCAGGAGGAGGAAGAGATCAAAGTGAGTGGGAAAGAAGTGAAGTGGCCTTTAAATGACACGTATGCCACACATAAATATAGCTAAATGTCACTGCACTAAAAGTAAAATAGCAAGTGATATCTTCAAACAATTGATGTTTGACCTTTTCTCAAAAGTAACTTCTTTTTTCTAGTTATTTGGAAATGACTTTTGATCAACTGGTTTTTTAGTGGATGTATGAAGTCAGTTCCCTCAAGTTCACACATGTGCCATAGCAGAGTAACCACGGGTGTAGTTCATCACATTAACTATGGACATGATCCACTTACAACTGACAATCACACAGTGTCTGAGGGTATGTTTACCCTTCAATGAAGTACTAAAAATGTTTTTCGCATACAGGCAACAACATTGTCAATATAATCCCGTTCACACAGATCCGCGAAACGACTAAAAACACTGTATTATTCATGCCAGGTCAGTAGTTGGCGTTGTCACTTTGTAAAGAAACACTACGCATCTATTGACTGAACACATAATGCACATGCGCATATCTTCACCTTTTTCACAAATTTGTTTTTTTGAAGTTTACATGGAGACAATAACAGTATCCTTTTCAAAAACGTGCACTTTGAAACCCGTTTTCAAAAGTTTATGTTTTCAGACCCCCAAAATGCTGTTGTTGTTTTGGTCCCTAAATCAGTGAAAATTGTTTCTGTTAATTGAAATACAACTGAAATAAAATAAAACAGAAATATTAGATGAAAAACTTAAACTGTTAACTAACAGAAATAAAATAACATTTTAAATGCTAAAAATACTAAAACTTAAAGCTGCAGTCCGTAAGTTTTGCTTTTTGTCGCCATCTCTGTCTGAAACCTGCAGTTGCAGTTATTTGCGGAATTATCATCTTTATAGGTTGTGCATCGGCACGGCTCCTCAGTGCGGATGAATCTAATGTTTGGAGGAGTATGTGTGGATACTGTACTTGAATCACAGATTCTACGTCTTGGAAGTATGACCAAAATAAGAATGTTCACCAGAAAGTGTCATCTGAACAAGTAACATGACTGCCACTTTTGTTCTGACCAACTGAGATTTTTTTAAATGATTGCATTACAATAAATCGCGCTACCAACGATCGCTTAGCTCATATCACATCAAACATTGCGTGACTGCTTGTATTTAGTGTGTATTAGCGTTACCTGTAGATTTCAGCTTCTGTACAGTCTAATCTTTTGCTTTTGACTACGGGTGAATCTCCAGTAGTCACTGATGATTGTCGCTTGGACCTTTCTGGATTACAATACACTATAAATGATCCTACCACCTGCAGCATCCTCACATGTGATAGCCTACTAGCTTTAGATAGATAGCCTAAAGCTGACTCCTCCTTTATATATACAGATATGACATAATGATGCAAAGATGAACGGTGGCAAGCTCGTATTTCCCATGGAAAACTACCAGTACCACTCAAATTATAACACATTATTGCAAGCTTACCGTTGTGAAACAGGCTACGGTGAGGAGATGCTCTAAAATTGATTTTGGATCATTTTTAACAAAAACAAAAAAGGTAACAGACCGCAAAAACATTTTAAAATAATGGAATATGCTATAACAAAATTAACTAAAATTGGAAAAATAAAAGTTCATTCAAAATATTAAAACATATTATGACAGTATATCAATTATGATAAAATAACATCCAAATATTGTCGTTTTTTTAACAGCATACTGAATCTATTCATTTAAAACCTATCAAAGATCTATTTCTGTCAGCAGCTAGAAAAGTATGAATCCTGACTACATTTTCTGTCACTCCTCAGTCAGGTATGAGCTGCTGTGTATACATTTTCCAGCATTAAAGCTGAAGTGTGTAATTTCTGTGCCAATAGAAAACTGCAAAAATAATGACTTTTCAAACAGGTTTTTCAAACACTCCACCCATCTCCTTTTGGTCAGGAAAAAGCATAGTCCCACCCCCAAACTAAACAGACTATTGGTTGAATAAATGTTTGTTTGTCAAATATAGTCTCATGTTCCATCATCATCAACATAGTTTCTGCTCTCGGACTGTACATCATATATCTTTCATTCAATTTAAAGGTATATACATTTCGATCTATATATTTTAGCGTATCATATTAAGGGCCAGTACGCATAAATGCGCAAGGAAAACCTTGCGCTTGAGGTAGGAGGGAACCCCCAATTAATCAAATATCAAATAAAGACAAATTATGGGATGAAAAATAGTGAAATAATCTTCACCACATTCATATGTGAGTCGACGACAAATACATTCTGCTTATTAACATCAAAAATTAACATAATCTGACATTAATTGTGACCTCGAATTGATTAATAAGCAGATATTATTTTTCCACCTCCTTCGTATGATTGGCACTGCAGATGATCCTGTCTTTAGTTTCACCAAGGACGAACAGCTGAACATTCGGCAGTACACACCAACCAATCTTTTACCGTTTTTTTTTTTTATTTGGACGTTTTGTGGACATTGTAGTTGGAGGGGCAGCAGCGCTGCTGAAGCCATCCAAATCCTTGTTTACTTTTGCCTAGCTCCGCACTTCGAACCTCCGCTGACTGCGCACGCACTTCTCCAAACTGTCGAGGCCTTTATACTCGACACGCTCACCATTGTACTTTTTTTTTTAAGTGACAGGGGGCAACTTGGAGTAATTGTCCTCTAATCCATCAGGAAACAGTGGTGAGAAGTAGTAAGGTACACACGTGATGATGTTTGTTTTTATTACACTTCAACAAACTCACACTACAAAAAAAAAAAAAAAAGATTTGTGTAAAACCCAGTAAACCTTGAGATTATCACTTGTGACACTAGAACAAAATATATGGATATGAGAACATAAGTATAAAACTAAATTAAATAACAATCTCTTAAATGTTTTCTAATTGAATTAAACTTATATTCATGAACATTTTTATCAAACATGGACCTTTATTTTCATTAAAAGGGCTTATTTCTGCTAGTGTTGGCTCATTTTTAGACAATTAGACAAGCACAAATTGGGTGCTGGTAAGATGCTGACATACCTGCTCGGTCATAATCGCTTTGAAAATGAAATGGGTTTGCAAGTGTGGAAAGCGAGCCGGTGCTAGTCAAGCTCTGACACTGCAGCTTTAGAATCGTGTTGCTTAGCATCCATCTGCCAAACCTCTGCTCCCTCCCCAACAAAAAGGACACATTTCTTCTGAATCAACAACTGGCTAATGACCTGAATGAGTTTTATTGCAGTTTTGAAAAAACGGGTCTCACACCCCACACCTGTTCTCACACCCCACACCTGTTCTGACCTCTCCATGTATTCATCAACACCTCCAGCAAACCCCCTTTTCCTCCCTCCTACACTTACGATGTGTGAAGAGGATATGTGCCGTGTCTTCCAGAAACAAAAGACAAAGAAAGCACCAGGCCCAGATGGCGTTTCACCAGTCTGTCTGAAATCCTGTGCTGACCATCTGGCCCCTATCTCTACAAAGATCTGCAACAGAACACTGGAGCTATGCAAAGTCCTTTCCTGCTTCAAATACTCCACCATCATCCTCATCCCAAAGAAACTCAAAATCACAGGACTGAATGACTACAGACCTGTTGCTTTAACATCTGTGGTCATGAAGTCATTTGAAAGACTGGTGCTGGCCTACCTGAAGGATATCACTGGACCCTTGCAGGAGACCCTGCAATTTGCTTACTGGCCAAACAAGTCTGAATATGATGCAGTCAGCATGTGACTGCACTACATCCTGCATCTCGACAGACCTGAGACTTATGAGAGGATCCTGGTTGTGGACTTAAGCTCAGCTTTCAACACCAACATCCCAACACTACTCCAGACCAAACTAACCCAGCTCTCTGTTCCTAGCTCCATCTGTCAATGGATCGCCAGCTTTTTGACAGGTAGGCAACCGCTAGTGAGACTGGGAAAATTCACATCCTACATCAGCACTCCCCTCTGCTCTTCTCCTTCCACACCTTAGACTGCACTGCAAAAGACACCTCTGTCAAGATCCTGAAGTTTGCAGATGACCTTACACTCATTGGACTCATCCAGGATGGTGACTAGTCTGTTTATAGACAGGAGGTTAAAGAGCTGGCTGTCTGGTGTAGCTGAACACGCTTAACCGGTGGGATGATTGATGACTTTAGGAGTAACATCCCAGCACTCCCCCCACTCACCATCATGAACAGCACTGTGGCAACAGTGAAGTCATTCAGGTTCCTGGACACTATCATCTCTCGGGACCTGAAATGGGACACTCACATATAGTCTCAATTGTGAAAAAGGCCAAGCAGGGGATGTATTTCCTTCACCAGCTGAGGAAGTTCAAACTGCTACAGGAGCTGCTTCTGTAGTGCTATTCTGCTGTCATAGAGTCTGTCTTCTACAACTGTCTGGTTCGGCTTGGCTACCAAATCAGACCACAGATAACTACAGTTGTTGGGGCAGTTGCGGCCTGATGGTTAGAGTCAGATTGGTAACCCGAAGGTTACAGGTTTGATTCTCAATACCGACAGGAAATGACTGAGGTCCAGCCCTTAAGCAAGGCACCTAACCCCCCAATCCCTCCCCAGGCACCACAGCAAAAAAGGCTGCCCACTACGATATGTGTCCAAGAACTGCAGTGTGTGTTCACCTCTCCCTACTCTTAATGTGTGTGCACTAACTTGGATGGGTTAAATGCAGAGGACAAATTCTGAGTATGGGATACTTGCCGTTCACATGTCACTCTCACTTTCACTTACAGCGGATAGTCCGGACTGCTGGGAGAATCATTGGTACACCCCTTCCCACTCTCCAAGATCTGTACTCATCCAAAGTGAGTAAAAGGGCTGGCAAAATAACTCTGGACCCCTCACATCCAGGCCACTTCCTCTTTGAACTGTTTCTGTCTGGTCAGCGCTACAGAGCACTGAGCACCAGAACAGCCAGACACAAGAAAAGTTTCTTTCCTCAGGCCATCTACCTCATGCACAGTTAAAAACAATATTTATAATCATATTTATTTAGCATACCATACTTCTTATTCACATTCCCTTGCAATGTATATAACATACCTGTACATACTACATATATATTGTCTATTGTCTATTTTGTATAGTGTATATTTTTTATACATTTATTTTTATTCACTTATTTTACTTTTTATTACGTATCTGTCTTGTCGCTGTCATTCTATCTGTGCACTGGAAGCTTCTGTCACCAAGACAAATTCCTTGTATGTGTAAGCATACTTGGCAATAAAGCTAATTCTGATTCTGATTTATTCTGATTCTGATTGTTAAACAATGCAGTTCAAACTAGAGGTCTGCATTCCCGCGACTCATTCTGCATTCCCGATCAGATTCTTAAGGCATGGGATTACATTTCCGAATCGAAGAAGGTAGTGGTCGGTAATTCTGGTGTACTTTGGGCAGGAGAGGGCAGTCTGACAATAGCCCATTCGCTCCTGACATCCTTTGACAACAGTGTATCCGCACTTGAACTTGAAATTAACAAAACTTTCTGCAGTGGTGGCGTTCACACAGTTTACTGCCCTGAGCGACCTGGCAATCAGCTATATGCTCTTTGCATCCTGTCCACGAGAGCACCTTCAGAGAAAACATTTAGCCTTTGTGGTCAAATTTTGGAAGAGAGACGTTCGGTACTGAAACCGTCGTCAGTCAGCGGCATTCTTGCATGGATGTTAAAAAAAAGGATTTCATTTGGCAGTAGGCTATAGCTAATAAGCCAACAGTTTTTGTTTATTTGCATTTTTGGCATATAATTTTGAGTGACAGATGCCATATTTGATTTAGCATGTTTTTCCTCCGTGACACTGTCAGTATCATGATAAGACAAAAATTACAAATACAATTATTGTATAGCCACCATTTTATATTTCTTATCCCTTGTCACGCTCTTTCTTTCGGGTGAAATTTAAATGTGAGATTCTGGAAACAAGATCTAAATTAAGTGCGATCAGGCGGGTCGGGAAGAAAATCATTTCAAGCGGACAGCAGGTGAACACACTGAATTTTATGCAGCAGAGGGTGGGTGCGGAATAGAACCTAGCGGGAGCAGGATGAAAAAAACTGTCCTGCGCAGACCTCTAGTTCAAACGACAGAGGTACAACCATGTTACTATGTTTTCAGGAACCAGTTGCTAGTTAATTTCATCACTAAAGTGGTTAGGCAAATTATGTAGTTGTACGGGAAACGCTAACCCGGCTGGGTCGATCACATAAAAAAATGTTGATAGCGCCACAGTTGTTTACACTTTTCATGGGAAACAACTTTAAGGGTTAGTTCACCCAATAAGGAAAATTCTGTCATTATTACTCACCCTCATGTCGTCCGACACCCGCAAGACCTTCATTTATCTTCGGAACACAAATTAAGACACTTTTGATGATATCCGATATCACCCAAAGGCGGCAACGTCATTGGAATTTTTAAGGCCCAGAAAGGTAGTAAAGTCATTGTTAAAATAGTCTACGTGACTACAGTGGTTCAACATTAATGTTAGCGACAAGAATACTTTTTGTGTGCCAAACCCCCGCTTCCAGGTTCTACATCAGAACGCCGGCTCATTATTGGCCAGCTCCTGCGTCAACATCACACGCATATGTCATGATTGTTCAGTATAATGAGCCGCCGTTCTGCTGCAGAACCCGGAAGCGCTGCACTGTGTTTACTACTTGACTAGCATAGGAGAATGACGTGGAAGAGAAGAGATTGGTTCGCTGACTTAACTGAACTACTACAAGTATTAATAAAACAACTTTTACCATTGAGCTGTGTATTTGAGTGTCCCAAATCAAAACCTGTTTGGAAACTTACAAAACATTTGTTTTGCAATTTCGTTTAGTGAAATGACATACCCAGACTAATGTCCAGCCTCTTTTCCAGGAGGAAGATATAACGTTATGTATGGAACCAGAACCAGTGACATTAATTCCATCTCCAGTGACGCAGAGAGAGGAAGTGACCTCAATGGGAGGAAGCAGTCCAGGTCAAGCCCCTGGAGAATTTATTACAGAGCGAAAGGCATCTGATGTCTCACCGTCTGTAATTGAAGAGCTTGAAGAAAAGGAGGAGGAGTCAGAATCCTTGCCTGTAAACATTACGGCAACCAACTAAAGCGGCCGGCGAGAGACTTGAGCTGGCTTTGACAGACATTTCAATCAGCATCAATATCAACTCCTATTTCAGGAATCAAACACTTGTGATGGAATTCAAGTGACTGCTCGAACCCAAAATGGAAACGCAGAACTGAAAGTTACTGCACTGCGTACGTGAACACAGATTTTTTTTTAAGCCTTACATTATGGATGTCTGAAAAAGGAAGGCACAGTATGGAGTTGGGAAATCCTTGGGACTGGGAATGGAGAGAATTAGGAAAACTCACCAAGTTTGGAATAGAGCAATAGAGATGGGAGGTATGTAATTCAGGAAGATGAATATGAAGAACATTCGGTTAAATATGTGCATGCTTTTACAAGGAGTGATGGCACTCGTTATTCAAAATAAAGACAATAAACTATAGTTAATACACCATAATGATGATAATACAATTATTTTCTAAGAAAACAACAAAAAAACTAAATATGTAATCGTAAAATTGACAGTAACACAAGCTTTTTCATTCCCTCCAGAACTTCAGTTCCCACACAGACACTTATCATAAGATATCAAATGAGTGTGATTCGACAACACATTCTCTATTTTCCTCTTCTAATAGATTTGGCCTTTTTTGAAAGTGTTCAGTTTAGGATGCTATTAGGAGGAACACAAGGTCAGTGTTTCTGTGCTGTGGAATGTGAAAATTGTTTAACTGAAACAAACCACTGCACAATCTACACAATTCTGTCTGCTGTTTATATAATATGCAAGTAAATTCAAGCCCTCATAGACTCAAATACACATAAAGACTAGTGCATAGAGTTCAAAAGTCTGGGGTCGGTAAGATTTTTTTATGTTCTTGAAAGAACATGGTGTTTTTTATCAAATAAATGCAGCCTTGGTGACTAAAAGAGGGACTTTTAGTAACCAAGGCTGCATTTATTTGATTAAAAAAAAACATTGATTATAAACATTTAAAATAGCCTTTTATATGTTTGTATATTTCACAATGTAATTTATTCCTGTGGTCAAAGCTGAATTTTCAGCATCATTACTCCATACTTCAGTGTCACATGATCCTTCAGAAATCATTTTACTATGATGATTTGCTGCTAAAGAAACATTTCTTATCATTATTATCAGCTGTTGAAGAGAGTTGTGCTATTTCAATATTTTTGTGGAAACGTTAATAGATACATTTTCAGGATTCTTCGATGAATACAAAGTAAAAAAAACAGCATTTATTTGAAATATAAATCTAATAGAAATGTCTGTCACCTTTGATCAGTTTATTTATTTTAAATTGAACAAAGCACACAATATAGTACCTTATACAAAGGAAGGAACTAATCACACACACACACACACACACACAGAAGAAAAGATAAAAGACAGCAAAATATATATATAGTAATGAGTTACAGTGATCATTTTAAGCAATAGATTATTGTAGTGAATTAGTAATTATTATTTACATTTTGTCTGGAAGCTTAATTTGGTGTAATACAATAGTGATTATTTTTAGTATTATTATTTACATATGTCTGGTACATTTTTTCTGGTAATGTTATGGAGAGAAATAAATGGATATATATATATATATATATATGTGATATATAGTTATCAATTCAATTTAAGATAATATACTTAAATACACTTCAATTATATATACTTTTGATCAATTAATGTGTAACCCTAACCGTTGCTGAATAAAAGTATACATTTCTTTCAAACAAATATCTTATTGACCCTAAACTTTTGAACGGTAGTGTATACACAAATATAGAGACCTATACTTGTGCTCTACAAAAGCCAAAATGCAGTAACTATACTAACACTGGAACCAAGAAAAATTGGTAACACTTTACAATAAGGTTTCATTAGTTAACATGAACTAATAATGAACTGCAATTAAAACGCGTTTATTAATCTTTGTTAATGTTGATTTCAACATTTACTAATACATTATTAAAATCTTGTTAACATTAGTTAATGCACTGTGAACTAACATGAACAAACCATGAACAGCTGTATTTTTATTAACCATAACATTAACATGGATTAACAAATACAGTAACAAATATATACCTTGTGGTTAGTTTATGTTAGTTAATACATTAGCTAATGTTAACTAATGAAACCTTATTGTAAAGTGTTACTGAAAAATTCAACTGACAGATTGATTTGATTTTCAATTTGAATGCTGTTTTGTTCTTAAGCTAACTATAATTATTCAATCACATCCCAACCCCATTTTGATTCAAGTAGTACGAACTGTCACAAGTTGGTTTTATTTATTTTTGCCCTTACAAGTGTAATGAAACGAGCTTTTTCATTCGCTTACGTGCACACAGATATATTTCATACTGGATTGTAACATAGCGTGCTTCCTTCTCTGTGTGTCGTTTGACATGCATGATGTCTGTCATTGTACTCTGGAGTCCTATACAACACATTATAGATATTTGCACTGGACCTCAGTACTCTGAGCTGAGCCTGAGATTACTCTGTGTGTTTAGCAATTTGATTTGCTGCTTAAAGGAGAGAAACGTTTGAAAAACCTTTTTGCACTTGCATTGGTTGTTGGGTGGAAACTAACTGTTTTATGAGACACAAAGTCACACTTCCCACTGTATTTGCAGAATTCTGATACCAAATTTCCTATTTTCTTTTACTCACATGGAATGTTTCTTTCTTTGGTTTAAATAGTAAAATCTTGACTTTAGAACGGTTTTGAGATATCTAGATTAAATTATCTCAGATCAAATGATTTGTTAGCCATAGCTTGTTTTTATAATAAATGACAATTGATAGGAGAAAGATGAATTGGTAATGCCTCGTAACCTCAAATTAATACTTAGAAGAACACTATAGTAAAGTTTTTTTTCAGAACAGTCCTGTTGGTGACTCGTACGTGTATTTCTTGTGCCACTTGCAGGATCAGTTCTTGAAGATTATTTTTATAATAAAGCATGTCATAATTTCTGATTTAAAAAAATATGTATTCCATTGCCTACAATTCTTTTCACTATATATCAAGGGGAGAATAGAACAGGACCTGGATCCACATACTGTAAATATCCTTTATCAAGATATGAAGGGAAAATGGAAATGGACGTTGATCCGAGTTGAAAGTGACCTCATGAACAACTCAGGCCATTTGGAATTTTGAACTGCACAGTCGTCTTCCTGTTTGTCATGGTCACTGACTATTACAGTCACTATGACGCTACAAACTTTGTGCTGACTGTGTGTTTGTATGTAAAGGGACGTGAAGCATATTCAGTCCGGTTCGGAAACAGAAGCTACTGTACATCATTCTGCATTGTGATGTAATGCATGATTCACCTAGGATTTAACAAAAAAAGAAAAAGAAAAAAAAGGACAACTGTCTACTGGATTTTATGACCGTTTCTTTGGAGGACATGGTACACTTTTGATGATTGTGTGTAATACAAACTTGGTGGCGAGATTAGCATTAATAGCTATATGAAGTGTATTGACTTGAATGAATTTATTTATGACTGATTATTTATGCAATGTTGGGACAATGTTTATTTTTCTACAGAATTGTGTGCACTCCCTCCTGTATATGTTGGGGTACATATTATTTCACTGCTGGGCTCCAGAGGAAGATCTGACAGATTTTAGTGTACAGTATAAAAATGTCTTATCATTGTATGTCATAAGGTTAATGTTTTAATATAATGTTTTTATTATTATAACATCACAGAGTCATTACATGTCATATTCCAACCTTAAAACTGCAGCATACAGAACTCCGTTGCTCACATGAAATAATATGTGCCCATTTATTTATTTAAAAATTATAGGAGAGGGATTTAACTTTGAAGCCTGTATGATATCTATTTGTTATTTTGAGATAAATACCTTTTGTTGTAATGGTATCACACTGGTTTGGTGAGAATGTCATGTGGTCATCCATCTTCTTCAGGTTTTATTTTTTTGAGACCCATGAAGCAAATTTGATTAATGAATAACAAAAAAAATCTGAACCATGCTATGATGGAAACGTTTGGTTTTGAATAATTTAAATAGCCTACAGCCGATTAAAAAAATTCCAATTAAACAATAGGCCATAGCCTACATTCGAGTTTGACAACGATGTGCAAACGTGGACGTTTTGCATGTCTAAAATATACAATTAATAGTAAACAACAACAACAAAAACTAGTCTAACCTTTTGGCGAGAAACTCAATCACTCAAGTCCACGATCGTTCTCGCGTTCTAGTAGTTCTCCCACTTCAGGCAATCAGACGTGACGTTCACAAGTTGACCACGTGGCGTCTCCACGACGTAAGCTGACGTAATAATAGTCACTTTGAAAACAGAGTAAAGCAAAAACGAAGGTAGCCTATTATTACATAAACTTTATAGGTGTGTTTGACATCGGCTGTGGCTGGTTGTATCCGCGAGAGCCGCGTGCAGGCGGGGAGGAGCTGCAAACGGAGACGTGAAGTCGGACACTTTCTGCTTCCCGCAGTGACCCTTGCGCTGTGTTTGCATACTTTATCACCACTGAAGTTAAATAAATGCAACATTTGTCAAATACAAAGATGTTTCAGAGACATTTCTGTTTGTACAAGAATAAAGTTCAACATAAGCCTATCAATAAAGTGGGGTCTACGTTTTTTATCAGTTTTATTTAGATAAACATGACAATATAACATCGCGACTAAGTTAGCTACATGAAGAAGTTTTTCTGTTACAAAAAAAGTTTTGTGAGCATTAGTTGTGCTGAAGGTTTTAGAATAGGCCAATCCGGCCAAGGAACAGCTGTGTAGGCTTATGTCTAACAAGCCTAATGTCTAATGTTAAAGGGTTAGTTCACCCAAAAATTAAAATTCTGTCATTAATTACTTACCCTCATGTCGTTCGACACCCGTAAGACCTTTCTTCGAACACAAATTAAGATATTTTTGTTGAAATTTCCGAAATAAATTGATGGAGGCCGATTTCGAAACACTGCTTCCTGAAGCTTTGGAGCGTTGTGAATCAGTGTATCGATTCATGATTCGGATCGCGTGTCAAACCGCTAAACTGCTGAAATCAAGTGACTTTGGCGCTCAGAACCGCTGATTCGATACACTGATTCATAAAGCTCAGAAGCTTCAGGAAGCAGTGTTTTTGCCCTCAAAAACTATTATCGTCTCTTCATAAAATTATTGTAGAGAGATGTAATTCCACCCCCTCCTCCCCCCTCACAGTTCTGATTCTGAAATTCTGAGTTTATATCGCAATTCTGCTAGTAAATTGTGAGATAAAAACTTTGAAAGCTGCAATTAACTTTTTTCTATGGCTGAAACAAGATTCCGTAGATTTGGCATCATTGTAGCAATGAGAAAATTATTCAAAATTGTGAGATATAAAATCGGAATTGCAAGAAAGCATGACAGAATTGTGAGATAAATATATTTTCAAGCTTCCGGAGTTTTGTATAGGTAAAACCATCGCTTTAGTGTATCTTTATCACATCACAAACAATTTTTCTCATCTCATACTCAGCTAGTGCCATCTTGCATTTCAGTTATCGATTGTATTGAAAATTAAATTACCTCAGAGGACTTCAGTTTTACTGTAAAGCTGTTGCAGTGTTCATCTTGTTGCTAGACCGGTTGTTTTACCTGAGTGATACTAAACAACCTTTATGCTCTCATCCATGATTCTGGATGATCTGACAATTGATTCATTGTCAATTTCTTTATTTACTCTATTGTGCCTGTAATCCCACTACCATATTTTCACCATCTGAAAAATGCCTCAAAGATTTCAACCATATAATCAACCCATTAAACGATCACACAAAGCCAGGTAATACTACTGCAACCAAAGGAGTGATGTCATGTCTTTTATTGCTTTTTTATGTAAGATAAGGTATAAGAATGAATAAATAACAAAAAGCCAAATGTACTTAGTTGGATGTAGTTGTTTATCATTTGTTTTTACAGAATAGCAAATTTCAAATGGATTTTTTGTACGATTCTACTGCCATCTTTCACTACAAAACTGTCTGTTGGCATGATGCTGTAACTGGTCCTTTGTTCTACCTCTCTCCTTCTTTCTGTGAACTTGTGAACTTGTCTTTCTCTCCTCTCTCTTTCCCTTTGTATGTTATCTGTCCATTACTCAAACCCTGTGTTGTCTCCTCTTGGTGGAAGAATCATATTAAGAAAAATTTATACTTTGGATAAAAAAACAGTGTCATGATAAAATTTGTTTTATGAGAACAGTGAAATACATGGATTCAACATGTTCAGCAAGCAATACAGACACATATCCATTCATGTGGGACTGACTGAGCTATAAGAGGTGTGAAATAATAAGTGCTCTGTGACACGTATATCTATGCATGCTTTACTGAAGGTTATAAGATGGTTCTTCCAATGTGCTCTTCCTCTTCTTCCATCGAACTCTCTTACCCATCTCTTCTTCCTGCACGAACAAAAGACCTTCAAGAACATTGCTATTTCTTTAATTTTCCCCAAAAATATGAACGAAACAAATAAACGAAGCAAACAAAGCATAATTGCGCACTTTGTGTATTTTTAAGACGTGGCAAAAAAGTCTGCATGCTATTGAGACCATTAAAACACAATTATAGACAAATAATTCATCTGATGTTCAATAGAATAATCAAACAAAGATTCAATGATAAAAGTAATGACTTTGCAGCTTAAATTATGCAGTAAACAAAACCATTTCATAATGAATGACTAGTGATTAAAGGAATATTCCAGGCATTTGTGTCATAATGTTGATAACCCCCAAATTAATTTCCCTTTTTCTTTAAAAAAAAAGAGCAAAAATCTGGGTTACAGTGAGGCACTTGCAATGGGCGTGAGTGGCGGCAATACATTCATGTTAAAATATTCACTATTATATTATAGCCATATGATGTAAAAACTATGCGTTAACATGTTTTAGTATGGACAAAATAAGTTAAAACAGCTGTAAAATAGTCTGATTTAAACAGCTTTACAGCTCATAAAGTACACAAGCGTTAACAAACGCTTATAACAAAATTATTATATTTTATACATTTGTGCCATTCACTTCTATTGTAAGTACCTCAATGTAGCATAGATTTTTCCTTTTTTTTCAAGAAAATTAAAGAATTTGTTTTTGTGGTAGTCAACATTGTCACAAATTTTGTTGATTAAACCAGTATTATTTTAGTCTTATGTGTATGCTATTATAGCATTTATTAACATTTTGAATTAGCTTTTATTTTTATATTAGTTTTAATTTGAATAATTTTTTGTTAAATTTTAGTTTTTTCTTTCAGTATATCTTTTATTTTTTCTTAGATTTTACTTCAACTTAAACATATTTGAACCTAACTTTTTCATCTAATCTTTATATTTTATTTTAGCTTATTTCAATTAATGAAAATTATTTATAATAGTTTGTCATAGTTAACTATAACAGCACTGTATTGAACCTCGAATATTCCTTTAAATTACACATTTACAGTATAAAAAAAGGAAACCTAAAATGTGCTTTATGTGGCAACATTTAAATGAGCAAGTCAAAATATTTAGTTTGACTGAATTAACCTGAATACATTGGGTTACACCAAGACAAGTAGTTTTTAAGGGTCAGATAGGATCAGCTCAAAGTAACAAATCTTTCATTTTTACAAACATTTTTTTACAGCTATATAATATGAAGTACAGCAGACAAACACTGAGATGGATTGGCTATAAGGGGTGTTCAATTGGATTTGTCAGACTGACTGTCCATATGTACAAATGTAAGAGACAACAAAAAAAACTTAACTGAATAAAAACATCTAGAAAGAAAGAGCATAAGAGTCCTGTCCGGAGAAAGTGGAGAATCAACCAACAAGTCCGATGGTGCAGCTCTCGTGCACCGTTGCGGCCCGTGCTAGGCTCAAAGGCAGCACCATAATAGGGTTTGCCTCCCCCTGGAGGGCTGATTTTCAGTAAATTACAAACCAATAGACCTATAAAGGCTCCTCATCACTCTCTCTATCAGCATCCGCCTCTCCTTCAGGCACAGAATGAAGAGAAGAGAGAGGGAGTGTGGAAGAAGAAGGGGAAGGCATTTGCTCCTGAGAGGTGCTGACGGTACTTCTGCTGCTGTTGCCGGTGGCAATATCACACTCTTTCTCGGCTATCTGGATACAACTATCAACTGACTCGTCTTTAGTCTCTCTTTTCACTCCCTCGCTCCACAGCTCTCTGTCCCGTGTGGGAGAGGACTGGATGGAAGGGGAATGAGAAGGCTTTTTGGCCTTGCGCCTTGCGTCTCTGAAACTGGCCAGAGGGGGACGCAGTCTCACTCCGCTACGAGTCGAACCCTCGATTGCTTTCTGGAGCTGGGTGTAGAAAAGAGAGCGGAGCAGAATTATTTACTCAGACACACCAGCATACGACTGAAAGAATGGAAATATACATGTAGACACAGGCGGTAAATCATCCTTACCTCTTTTAGTGCAACCACCCCAACCAGTTTACCAATACTGGTTACATATGCATGACTGAGACCCAGCAGAGAGAACAGGGTGTGAGTCTGAAACAAACAAGTAAACACTTTAATTCAAAATCCTTAACACTTCACAAAAAGTATGCAGATTGCGATCAGATCATTTTAAGCTGCTAAACTCTGGGAAAGTTTTCAGTCCAGTGATCCAGTAAGTGAATGCATTCAAACAATCAGTCCCAAACAGTGCTAATGAAAAGAAAACGTCTTGGGATACTTGCGTGACTCATGCAACTCTTTGCGCTGCTTTGCAGTGGCACAATAGAAACAGCCATTGGGGCAGTGCTGATTGTCTGAACCCGTATAGAATCCCGCCAATTTATTGGCTGATGGCGCAGGCGCCTCCCAGCAGCACCTTGTCAATCACTCTTATACAATTAATCAGAGGTGGGACAAAGTCATTGTTATGCAAGTCACAAGTAAGTCTCAAGTCTTTGCCCTCGAGTCCCGAGTCAAGTCGAGTCAAAGATGAGGCAAGTCCCGAGTCGAGTCAAAAGTCAAAGCTAACAAGTCTCAAGTCGAGTCCAAAGTCCTACCATTTTAGTTTTAAATCATTTCAAGTCCTCTTACCACAGAAATAAAATGTTTACAAATCATTTATGTCTGTAAGATTTGTATTTATTTAAACCTCTTTTTATACAATGACATTTATTTAAATACAGTAAAAAAAATTAAAAAAAAATTAGTGTAGGCCTAGTAGACTGTGTTATGTATCCTGATTGACTTTATGATTAGTTAAATCTGTTTTGCACATGCATGGTATAGAGTTAACCATTTCAGACAGTACAGTTCACTTCACGTCTGTGGGCGTTATGCACAGCTCGGTGTGGCCCAGGGACGGCGCCAGGATTCCAGTTTTGGATGGGCCAGAACAATTGTGGGTGGGCCTTAAATTAAAAATGTTATTTAAAAAAAAAAAACGTTATTCAATCACTGTTTAACCTAATAAAAATATTGACTAATATAGCCTACTGTTATATTATCTGTGCGTATACATAATATAGATTTTAATAGCTTGATGCTCTTTAAATATTTTGTTGCATTGTTATCCGCGATCGCATGGTTCTGACTACAGAAGAGTGCTTTGGAATCTCCATTACGCATGAAACGCATCATACCTGGGCTGCGTTTCCCGATAACATTGTCTCTTAGCGCGCTACGAAGACTCTTAAGGTATAACTTAACTAAAGGTATACTACCACTAAAGGTATATCTTGCTAGGCGTCTTCAGGGCTATCATCCACTCGCGAGGCATAGGCGCTGGTGCCCTCCTAGCAACGGCACTGTTTTTGGTAAAACATGATTTTGACGACTTCATTAAGTTTTGTTTTATAGAAAACTCTTCGTTTTGAATAAATTCGTTTTGTATAAATTGTATCTTAATTTTGATCAATGTTTTATCAATCAATTGCCCGTATTTTATAAATAAGAAGCAAATATATAGCAGACAAATTAATAACCTTAGTGTAATTGACAGAATTACTAAAAAATATTTTGCTACCTAAAAGTTAAAGATTTTTGTGTCATGCATGAATTCATATTAAATATAAAACGCATGTGGATTGATATTTTTCCAATATCTGGACTCCTTTATTAATGGAGTATATAAACAGACGTTTCAATATATTGGTATTAAATGCATTTTCTGAGAATTTATATTTCAAGTTCTTACTGCAAATGTCGAAATGCGCTCTTTGGTCCATCGTGCTTGAGCTGTTTAATCTTCGACCCGCATGTTTTGCAAATTGCAACTCGTTTTTCTCGACTACCTCGTAATTTTTTATAGCCAAACGAAACTATCTTTGGTATCATTTTGCCAACTGGTGCGTTGTTGTTTGTTGCACTTACAGTGATTGGATGTCTTGCAGGCAGCGCGCGTGCTCTCTGCATGCATACAGGTGGTGCACATTTTTTTCACAGATGCAGATAAACTGAGAGCAGCGCGGACGTGTGAAAAAAATGTCCCCCCAGGTTTTCATGGGAAGTAGCAAGTCTTCTCGAGTCAAAAGGTGCAAGTCCAAGTGAAGTCACGAGTCATTGATGTTAAAGTCCAAGTCGAGTTGCAAGTCTTTGTACATTTTGTCAAGTCGAGTCTGAAGTCATCAAATTCATGACTCGAGTCTGACTCGAGTCCAAGTCACATGACTCGAGTCCACAACTCTGCAATTAATGCGCCATCTGCTCCTTAGATTTTCTCCCAAAGAAGAAGCCCCTTCGGCAGCGAGAGGAGCTTGGCAGTGAATGCAGCGTCTTGTTCCCTATTCAGAGAACGTGAGTTACGCAAGTAACCCAAGACGTTCTCTTTCATAGGTTCACTTGCTGCTGCGTAGCATTGACACAATGGGAACAATATACCACACATGCCAAGCTAAGTGCTAGACCAACCTGCCACCACACAAATATCCTCCAAAAGAACTCCTCTAAAAGAGCCTGGGAAGAGGCGATTCTCCTAGTAGAGTGAACTTTAACGGCCAGAGGTGTCGCTAAACCAAAGAGATTGCGTCTCTCAACTAGTGAGAGATCCTGTGCTAAGAGGTGGCGAGCCCTCTGCCCTCAAACAACTGAGGCGACTTCTGCCACTGGCCAGAGCCGTCCACATACACCTTTAAAGCCCAAACAGGGCAAAGCAAATGAAGCTTGAGACCCAAAGACCGAAGGTAGTGGAGGACGTCCCAGTGACAGCACACCAACTCTCTGGGTTCGAGCCAGAATGAGCCAGGTGTCTAGGTAATTTAGTATACGGATGCCCTACCTCAAGGGGGCCAGAGGAACCTCCTGTTCCCTGTTCAAATCTGCACCAGGATAGTTTTTAATGTGAGCATCTTGAACTTTCCTTTGTAGAGGGAATAATTCAGGGGATGCAGGTCCAATATGAGGCACAGACCCCGTCCTTCTTTGGGACGAGAAAGTAGCATCTGAAAAGACACGTTTCAAGTCTGAAGGAAGAACCTCCTTCATTGCTCCCTTCAGGAGGAGGGACATCACTTCAAGCAGCAGAACAGAAGCTTCTAGGGCACTGGGGTGAACCCCATTGAAGCAAGGACGATTGTGGCAGAACTGGAGAGTGTATCCGAAAAGAGCTCTGGGAGGAGTCTCACCACCAGACTCCCTGTGTGGCGGCCAACAAGAGGCGGTGGGCACTGAGCTAAAGCAGCTGAAGGGAGCCTGTGGCGTCCTCTGACTGCAAAGATTGGACCATAAGGGCCACTGAGGAAGTCTCTCTCATTCCGGGGTCTAGCATAGAGGCTGGAGCATTTGGCTCATCACTCCTTCTAGAGGCCTCTTTCCATGGGCGTAGAGTGGAAGGTTCACAAGCCCTCCTAGGCATAAACTGCTTAAGGGCAGCAGACTGCATCTTAGCAGTTCGGAATTTGTCGACCACTGAGTTGACCACTTCTCCAAACAAACCTGACTGGTAGATACCTTCTCTTTTTGCATATTTCAGTGAGATTTAACCACAGATGCCATTCAACAGCCACCAAACCCACCATGGTGTGCCCAACCACACATGCAGCTTATTTGCATGCAGCGTCAGGTCGGTAGCTCTGCAGAGCTCCTTGACTGCTTCAGGTGTAAAGTCCATTTCCTTAAGTACGTCTGCTTGAAGAATGGCCATGGTATAAAGCTCCTTACCTGCCTGGCCAGGCACCATGTAGGATTTGCCTATGAGGGCGGAAGAGGTCCAACAGGGCTTAGAAGCAAGAAGATGGCGGACTTCCAGGAAAGAGTGGAAGAAGGCGAAAGTTGAGTGGCCAGTGTGCCCTCAAATGCTGGAATTCACATGTAGCCCTGCTCCACAGAACCAACCAGGTTGGTGAAGTCAGTGGCCGCAGCATTTGACGAGTGGAAAAAAGGGAAAAACATCCAGTATGCGGCAGTCTTGTGGGTGAAAATGCCTTGTTGATGCTAGAGGTCAGAGGAGAATGGGCCGACTGATTCAAGCTGATAGAAGAGCAACTTTGACTGAAATAACCACTCGTTACAACCGAGGTATGCAGCAAAGTATTTGTGAAGCCACAACACGCACAGCCTTGAGGCGGATGGGCTACAACAGCAGAATACTCACCTAAAGGATTATAAGGCCATCAAGGCATTTTCGCCCACAGGACTGCCGCATACTGGATGTTTTTCCCTTTTCACACCATTCTTTGTAAAACCTAGAAATGGTTGTGCATGAAAATCCCAGTAACTGAGCAGATTGTGAAATACTCAGACCGGCCCGTCTAGCACCAACAACCATGCCACGCTCAAAATTGCTTAAATCACCTTTCTTTCCCATTCTGACATTCAGTTTGGAGTTCAGGAGATTGTCTTGACCAGGACCACACCCCTAAATGCATTTAAGTAACTGCCATGTGATTGGTTGATTAGATAATTGCATTAATGAGAAATTGAACAGGTGTTCCTAATAATCCTTCAGGTGAGTGTATACAGCATATAGTACTGTGCACAAGTCTTAGAACCATTTTTGGGAGTGAAAAAATGCTTAAGCCTAAACATGCCTAAGCAAGTTATTTCTTTTGCTGTAGTGTGTCAGTAGGAAATATTAATTTACATTTCCAAACATTACTTTTGTCATTAATTGCAATAATCTTAATTATTTTTTTGTATGCACAATGAAGGAGTCTGACAACAGCCGGTATGCTCCACACTGAGATTCAATCTCACCATTATCGAGTCTGTCTGGGATTACATGAAGAAACAGAAGAAAAAAAACGAGACAGACTAAATTCAGAAGAGCTGTGGCAAAGTCTCCAAGATGCTTGAAGAAACCGACCTGCAAAGCTAAATGAAAAACTGGAAGTGTACCTAGGACAAGCTGTTTTAAATGCAAAGGGTGGTCACACCAAATAAGAATATCTTGAATTTTAGGGTCATTCTCACAGTATTCTATAGGCTACATCACACAGTAATGTAGTTTGTCACAAATCAACTGTATGAAATATAAAATGACCTACGTAGGTCTGGGTCTAATTTTCCCCACATACCTAATTAGTTATATTCGACACAATATATATATATATATATAAATTTATTGTTGTTAATGTTTCTTTTTTAAATGTTAAGTATTATATGATTTTCATATTGTATGTGTGTGATGTTTATAAAAATAAAATGTCATTATATTTACAGAATTGTTATTCTTATAGAATCCTATATTACAATAGAATAGAGAATCCTTATTCTAATAATGCAGAATATAGTACTGCATTATTATTTTTTTTTTTATATTGGAAATATATATTTAACGCTTTTTACATGTTTTAAAATATGTTTTGGGCCCTATATATATATATATATATATATATATATATATATATATATATATATATATATATATATATAAAACTCCTGAATGCAGGAAATAATGAAGTTGGGTTTTTTTAATCGAAAAACATTTCCCAGAGGGCATGAAATAATGAGGACTGACATTCACATAGAGATAAAAGACTTATTCATAATTCACTTGGAAAGATATAAATCCTCAACATAATACACAGTATTTCATATATGATCGCAATCGGATTACCTTATGCAAAGATGTTCTCTCAACCAGCTGAAAAGGTGAGGGGTCAACACGGATCTGATCAATGTCAATCGGCTTTTCCAGCTCTTCCTCTTCCCAGGCTTTGATCTGAACACCCCAATACAACATAATCAGGGTCATAATGTCACTACGAGTGACTGACAGCTCACAGATCGCTCTGGAATTGATGTGCTAATTGCGGCCGTCTGTCTGAACTGCAGTGGTAATAAATCAATTCATCACTCTACCTCTTCAGGAGTCATATTATCAGCTACAGGAGGAGCTGCAGGACTCTACAGAGAGACAGAAAAATACAGAGGAATGAGAGGTTGACGGAGTGTCAGAAGTAGTACATGAATGTTTGGAGGATAACATCATAATTCACAGTAAAAATAACCCCTTAAATTTTTCATCCTGTTTTGCAACCCCAAATGCCCCGCGCAGCATATTTGACGCCACCTGCCGGTGAGAGCTGATAACTGCTGATGTGAAATTGAGCTAACAGTGAAAGTGAAAAGGACAAAATGTGTCACGGCCAGCTTTTAAACCGCAAGAATATAAAATTGTGAGATTTGTCTTCAGTTGAAATGTGTTAAAAGCTATTTATTCTTAAAAAATATAATCATTTTAAGTACAAGGTGCTTTGGATATTCTATGAAAATATAGATAATAATTGAATATTGTTAATCTATAATTTTAGGCCAAATACGTAATAAGCTGAGCATTCGGTTTAAAAAGTTTGAGAACCATTGCTATTTACATCTAAGAAAATAAAAAGTAATACAAAACCAAATTTATGTGCATTGTCCCGTTTCGGAACAAGTTAAGATCTAAATGCTGTTATTAACATAACATTTGATTTAATATTTATATTAATAATAATAACAATCAGGGCTGTCAAAATGAACACAGAAAGCCGCTTCAGACAGTGCGCCAGATGCATTGAGTTCTCTTTCACGCTTGAATGGACAAAAACACACAAAATGATGTTGAAATCAAGTATCCTCGTAAACACAGTATTAAGTGAGTTAAATAAAGTCTTAAATGAACGTAATGAATGGACGTGTGTCAGATCCATGTCTGGGACAGCAGGTCTTAAAGTGACACCTGCTGCTGTGATGTCAGTCACTAATGTTATTCAAAGAACAAAAGAAAAAGAGGAAATCGCTCTCTGCCCTTAACTGAATAATTTGTAGCTTAATAAAAATTTATCTACATTTAATTTTAAAATTATGCTGTGAAGAATAAGTGTTTGATAACTTTATTCCATTTCTGGATATTTCCTGTTAGATCAAATATTTAAAATCTCTTTATGTTTAAAATCGTCGATATCTTGTTTCTACATTCATTTGGAGCTTAAATTTGTAATTATTACAATATAAAAATAAATTAAAAACGTTAATGTTAAGTGTGATTACTCGTGATTAATTACAAAAGAAATTTGAGATTAATTAGCATCGATTTTTGTAAATCAACTTACAGCACTAATAATAATACAGTATATAATTAAATATTTACAATGGAGGTCTATTAGGCAAGACATCGAACCGGGATAAACTTAAAATATATATTTTATTTAGTCACAAAAATGTAACTATATTATCACCCAGCTCTTTATATAAAATTATTGAATAAATATATTGGATATATATCCTACTTCATACGAATTCAGCACATGTATACACACAAACACACACGTTTGTTTTTGTGAAATGTGGGGACATTCCATAGGCGTAATGCATTTTATACTGTACAAACCGTATTTTCTATCCCCCTACACTGCCCCTGCCCCTAAACCTACCCATCACACACACACACACACACACACACACACACACACACACACACACACACACACACACACACACACACAGCCCCTGCCTAAACCTACCAATCACACACACACACACACACACACACACACACACACACACACACACACACACACACACACACACACACACACACACACACACAGCCCCTGCCCCTAAACCTACCCATCACAGGAGACTGTGCCGTTTACTTTCTGTGAAAAAACCTCATCCTGTGTGATTTATAAGCATTTTGAAAAGTGAGGACATGGGGAACGTCCTCATATTTCACCCTCTTTTTGTAATTCCTATGTCATACCCATGTCATTATACACATTTGTGTCCTGATATTTCACAAAAACATGCACACACACAACCTGCTTGGATGTTTGTTTTGTCGTAAATTCTAAACTATATTATCGCCCAGCTCTAATCTGCTAAATGAGACAATAAGGTAGGAAGACATTAAGATATTATAAATATTAAGATTATGATTGCCTGGAAAGCTGCTTTGAAACAATAGGTAAAACCTATTAATAAGGTCTCATTAGTTAATGCATTAACTAGCATGAACTAACAATGAGCAATACATTTGTTACAGTATTTATTAATCTTTGTTAATGTTAGTTAATAAAAATACAGCTTAGTTCATGTTAAGTAAATTAGTTAACTAATGAAAAATATATATATATTGTGCGCTATAAATAAAAGTACAAATCGCTATATAAATAAATAATTTGACTTGACTTGAATATAGCAAATACAAAATTGCTTAGCAACATTGTCTGTGCAAAACGTTGAATATTCAAACTCCTGTTATGTCAATGCAAAACCAATCAATCTGTATTGCATTAATAGACTTCTATTGTAGGTTCATTACTGTACACAAGAGTTTGTATCACAAAATAAGGGATAAAACTATTGTCTGAAGTAATCAACAGCATGTCATGGATGATTTCCTGCTTTAAAATGCACTCATGTTAACTCCGCTCATATTTTCAGTAAGTGACACATCACCAGGTTGTGCTGCCTTGGTAAGTGACAATCATCTTAAAAGACACACCTCCGGCTCAGTCTGCCCAGATGATGAAGACGAGGAGAAGAGACGATGAAGTGTCCTCCTCATGGTCTGCAGGGCACCTGTTATGATTCAAAGAACTAATCAATCAACTTGAACAGGTCAGTGTTGATATCACAAACCTCTTCTGGTAAATATTTAGCTGGAATGAATGAGCTCCATGAATGCATTCTAACACAAAGTATGGTGAGTTGATGTAGAGTTGGTTTGTTGATTAGCTAAAACCTTTGAGAAATAAGTATAAACTCACCAGATGTGGTGTGATTAGTGGAGATGTCTGTGGTTTTAGAGGACCCCAGTGGGCCGTTACACTCTTCAGAGACTGTGTTACCCTGTTAATCATTTTAGTTACAGTGTAAGATTAGTACACTCAGATAACTTTCTTGATTTTCAGAAAAGAACATTTATTTGGCGTAAAGCTCTGCTTATTGATGTCAGATCAGAGAACTTAACATCAACCTCTGAGCAAAAGAACAAAAACAAAGACATTCTCTTAGACGGCCTTCTAGGAACGACAGTGTGTGAGAAAACTTCTGGAGCTTCTCTCACCTTGTCTCCATCCTCCTCTCCAACCTCCTCATCCACGAAGGCAAAGGATTCCCAGTTGACCTGTGATCCCGGGCTGGGCACGCCCTCACCTCGGTTATAAACCCGCCTCTCGGCTGAGAGCCACCAATCAAAGGCGGCCTGAAGTTCACATCTCTCAATTGAGCCCAATAGAATCATTGACTCTGGGCATGGGAAAAGAATTTACATTTGTTCATCAATTTCAAATATTTGCAGGAATCATCACACACCTGTTACAAAATCCTGTTGAAAAGTCTAGCTTAGTTGGTTATCAGCATATATTAGCTAGCTTTTTAACTAGTTAAACTAGCAAGAAATCCTTGGTCAACCAGCTTCACCAGAAAGACCATGCTTTTGACCAGCTAAACTAGATTAGAACAGCGTGGCACAAAAGCTGTTCCTGCCTTCAAGGAAAAAAAAGGTAATTGTAACTTTTTATCTCATAATTTAAACTTTTTCATAATTGCAACGTTATTTCTCACAATGTGACTTGACATCATGCAAGGTGACTTTATAACTCAATAGTCACAAAATTACTTATTTAAATTTGTATTATTATTAAAATTATTATACCTTTAATTACAATATAAATATAAAGTATATATATATATATATATATATATATATATATATATATATATATATATATATATATATATATATATATATATATATATATATATAAATTGTGGCTGAAACAAGATTCCATAAAAATGGGCTTCCGTATTATATCATGCAGTCTGACTTTATACGTCATAGTTGTGACTGTTTATCATAATTGTGACTATTTCTCACAATTTGACTTTTATCTCACAATTACAACTTTCTCAAAATTGTGACTTCACAATGTATCTTACAATGTAATTTTACATTTTGCAAGAAGATTTTACAGCCCACAATTGTGACTATCCCATAATTGATTTTTTATGATCATATCATCACATCCCATCATATCTGACCATGTGACTTTACATATCATAATTGTTTATTTCTCTTAATTGTAACTTTATATCTTGTAAAGTGACTTCATATCTCACAATTGTGACTGTTTCGCACAATTGCGTATTTATTTCTCATGATAGTGTCTCTCACAGTTTAAGTTTGTATCTTGAAATGTAACTATGGCCCTGTCCCAAATGGCACCCTAAACACTCACGGTCTTCCTACGAGTCTGCACTTTCGTGACGTAACGCCTCTTTGACTGTCGGGTAGGAGTCCTCTGCGGAGCTCGCATCACTGTGGGTTCAGTAAAAGTGCGCATTGAGGGCACATATTGACCACAAAGAGCACCCTTCTGAGACCTAAAATGACAAACCGGACACCCTTCAGTCTCGTGGACTTAATGGACACATGCACGCGGCAGCCATTGTAAGTCCACAAGACTGAAAGTGTGTTTGAAGTGTGCCATTTGGGACAGGGTATTTTTCTCATAATTGTGACTATTTCTATTAACTCTTTCTCTGCCTTTGACAGAATCTTCTGGCAATCCATGATTTCACTGTTATACGGTAGGGGTCGCTATTACGCATCTTCTGAAAGAGTACAGAATCTCCGGATCAGTCTTCAACAAAAACGTGATTACAAACAACAAAATTACAGTTCAAAATGTAGCTTTTTATGAAACGTACCCACATTTAAATGTCGATAAAAAATAATTAATGAAGCAAGAATATTTTTTAAAAAAACTGGCAGGGAAAGAGTTAATTGTGACTTCATGATATTGTGACTTTATATATCATAAGTGTATTTTGTTTCTTGTAACTGTGACATTTTTTCCCATAATCTGACTATTAATTATTCTGAACTAAACTCACAATTACAGGCTTGGTGGAAACAGGCTTCCATACTACAATGCATCAAAAAAGTATTCACAGCTCTTCACTTTTTCCACATTTTATGTTATGTTACAATTAAATTAGTTAATTTAGCAAATTTGTACATTTGTTTTCCTCAATTCTACAAACAGTACCCCATAATGACAATGTGAATGAAGTTTGTTTGAAATCTTTGCAAATTTATAAAAAATAAAAAACAGTCTTTTTGAGTCTGATGCTACAAGCTTGGCAGACCTATTTTTGGCAAGTTTCTCCCATTCTTTTTTGCAAGACCTCTAAAGCTCCATCAGGCTGGATGGGGAGTGTCGGTGTACAGCGATTTTCAGATCTCTCCAAAGATATTCAATCAGGTTCAAGTCTGGGCTCTGGCTGGGCCACTCAAGGACATTTACAGAGTTGCCCCATAGCCACTCCTTTGTTATCTTGGCTGTGTGCTTAGGGACGCTGTCCTGTTGGAAGATGAACCTTTGCCTCAGTCTGGGGCCCAGAGCGCTCTGGAGCAGGTTTTCATCAAGGATGTCTCTGTACATTGCTTCATTCATCTTTCCCTCATTCCTGACTAGTCTCCCAGTTCCTGCCACTGAAAAACATCCCCACAGCATGATGCTGCCACCACCATGCTTCACTGTAGGGATGGTATTGGCCAGATGATGAGCGGTGCCTGGTTTCTTCCAGACATGATACTTACCATTCAGGCAAGAGTTCAATCCTTGTTTCATCAGACCAGAGAATTTTGTTTCTCATGGTCTGAGAGTCCTTCAGGTGCTTTTTTGGCAAACTCCAGGTGTCCTTTTACTGAGGAGTGGCTTCCGTCTGGCCAATCTACCATACAGGCCTGATTGGTGGAGTGCTGCAGAGATGGTTGTTCTTCTGAAAGGTTCACCTCTCTCCACAGAGAAACGCTGTCAGAGTGACCATCGGGTTCTTGATCACCTCCCTGATTAAGGCCCTTCTCCCCTGATTGCTCAGTTTGGCCGGGCGGTCAGCTCTTGGAAGAGTCCTGGTGGTTCCAAACTTCTTCCATTACGGATGATGGAGGCCACTGTGCTCATTGAGACCTTCAATGCTGCAGAATTTTTTCAGTACCCTTCACCAGATCTGTGCCTCAATATAATCCTGTCTTGGAGGTCTACAGACAATTCCTTGGACTTTATGGCTTGGTTTGTGCTCTGACATGAACTGTTAACAGTGGGACCTTATATAGACAGGTGTGTGCCTTTCCAAACCATGTCCAATCAACTGAATTTACCACACGTGGACTCCAATCAAGTTGTAGAAACATCTCAAGGATGATCAGTGGAAACAGGATGTACCTGAGCTCAATTATGAGTGTCATGGTAAAGGCTGTGAATACTTATGAACATGTGAATTTTTTAATACATTTGCAAAGATTTCAAACAAACTTCTTTTACGTTTTCATTTGGGGTATTGTTTGTAGAATTGATCAAAATAATGAACTTAATCCATTTTGGTATATGGCTGTAACATAACAAAATGTGGAAAAATAAAGCGATGTGAATACTTTCCAGATGCACTGTATATTTTCAGAGTGATTTTATATCTGTTTCTCGAAGTTGCAACTCTGTTTCACCTAATATCGCACAATGTGACTGTAACTATTTCTTATAATTGCGACTTTATTTTTTACTGACAATGTGACTCCATATACATAATTATGTTTTTTTTCTTGTATTTTTGTTCACCAGACACAGACCTTTGGAGTCAACGAGCGGGATGGTTTTGAGAGACGTGGACTCCAGCAGATCTTTCAGCTCTCTGTAAGTGGACTGAGGCGACAGAAACTTTATTTTCTTCACCATGATGTCCTCCACAAAGATATTATATTTACTGTCATGTAGAGAAAGAGAGAGAGACAGATGTTTAATGTCAGGATTCAAGGTAGTTTCTGTTACCGGTAATCATTTTTTCATTTCCCTTGTGTCAGACATTAAGAGCAACATCAAATAAACTATACTGTTTGAAAGGATACAAGGGTCAAAGATGCTATCATCAATTCAGATTTAATTTTGTATCTAAATATGCCAATCTCCAGAGGTCTAGTAGTACCTGATGTGGCCAATGCCGAGCTCCGGGAGATAGGGCAGCTTTTTGACCTGAATGATGGAGTCATAAAGAGAAGGCTGTAGACCCTGTGCCACCATGTTGGCGAGAATCACGGCCACCATCATGGGCAGGATGTGTGAGATTTGACCCGTCAGTTCAAAACAGATCACTGCAGTTGAAACTGTGTGCGTGACTGCTCCTGTCATAGCCGCTGCCCCTACACACACACACACACACACACACACACACACACACACACACACACACACACACACACACACACACACACACACACACACACACACACACACACACACACACACACACACACACACACACACACACAGGGAGAAGCAAAGCGTCAGATTTTGAAAATATGAAAGGGGAAGCATAAATCTGCTACTATAAGAGTAAAAAACGGATTTTAGGGGTGTGAATGATTGGTTGGAAGGGGAATATTTGCAGACCTATCACTGCGTAGCCTCCAGGCAGGATTTGGTACACGATCCCATCAAAAAGAATTCCGTTCGGGAAAAGCGTAGCCATGATCTCACCCACCAAACGGCCGAATGCTGCTCCTGCTTGTTTCAGAAACATTATCATATTATCGCAGTCACATTACAATTAAAACTATGATTTATGTGTGTTCTCATTATGTAATTATTTTAACCCTATACACAAATTTCTAAAGCCTTAGCAACATGATCCAAACTGTTGCACACAATCTTCTACATGCCTTCTGTCCTCTGATTGACAGTTCATACTTTGTTAAGTAAAAGGCCTCTTAGTATAACTCGAAAAACATCAAAAAGTTATATTTTATGCTTAAAAAACAGAAAAGAATGACTGACCCAATATAAAAACAGGCATGAAAGCTCCGGAAGGGACCGGCATTGTTGTAGAGACTGCAGACATCCAGAACTTTGTATGAACGGGGGAGGAAAAGGAAATTAGCATTCACACAGCATACGTTATGTAATTTGGTTATAGAAATCTTTCTGTAGCAGTCAAACAACAGATTAGCACCTTCATGACAAAGAAGAGGAGGAGGATGACAAAGACGCTGACTTGTGGGTGGAGCCAGGCAGCAGAGCGACCCAATCCAGGAGGGGCTGGTAAACCCCAGATCTTTGTCCAAGTGAAGTTATCAAAAAGTGAATTAATGCACTCTCTGGGCATCAGCTGTGTGATAAAAGAGAAACCTTAAACAGAAACTCCACATATGAAAGACTTCCTAAGGAACCTAAGGTCTCTTTCATGATGTATCTGAGAAACAACAGCTGCTTTCTTGCTCTATTGCGGCTCTTTAATGGCAGAGTTGTAGCTCAGTGAACTGAAGTATTAAATGAATTAAAATTAAGCTGACATATTCAGAAAGTGAAAACCTTTTCTCTTATAGAATGGTGTTGGAACTGAGCAAGGATGTAATGTAAATTTAAAGGTGCGCTCAGTAATTTTTTGCTAATTACTAGTTTTACACAAATAATGAACAGAATATATCAGTAATATGATGAACACTCACATGAGATGTAATGTAAGATAAAATAAGATTTTTAATCAAAATATCCCAAAAACACTAGAAATTATTTATATATATATATATATATATATATATATATATATATATATATATATATATATATATATATATATATATATATATATATATATATATATATATATATATATATATAAATAATATATAAACATATAAAAAATATTTATATATATATATATGTACTTGTGTACTTACATCATCCCAAATGTTTCTAAGAAATAAGCCATTTTAACCAGGACACGCACCGTGTCTGTGCGTCCCCTATCAATGACATCATATCAATGACGTTACCCTTGATTTCCAGTTTTATTTTGTAGAAACCATGGAAACACCAAAGAAGCTTTAATATATGATGGTTTTTTTTTTTGACAGGTGAGCAACTGTTTGAATACATTCATCGACAGAAAACAAATCATTGTTATATAGCTCAACACAGTTAGGGCCCTATTTTAACGATCTGAAACGCAAGTGTCAAAGCGCGGCGCAAGTAATTTGTGGCGGGTCTCGGCGCTATTGCTATTTTCCCGGCGGGATAAATGGCTCTTGCGCCCGGCGCAAATCTAAAATGGGTTGGTCTGAAGTAGCTTCATTATTCATAGGTGTGGTTTGGGCGTAACGTGAATAAACCAATCAGAGCGTCATCCAACATTCCCTTTAAAAGCAGGTGCGCAAGTTCCATTATGGATTGCTATTATTATGGCGTATTTACCAGGCGCACGCCGGGAGCGTTCACAGCCGAGGAGAATGATGTTCTTGTAAGCCTGAATAATTTGTAAGCTAGATTTATGCCTATTTTTTCACATCTTCGTGGCACACCACAATGATTTCCGTCATCTCATGTGTTAATATTTTTTTAGTGTAACAATTTATGATTTGCAAAAATAACTGTTGCATCTGTGTAAATAACATGATTAAAGTGTATGCGCGTTGTGCACGCTATACATTATGGTCAAGCATGCGCCCTTAAAATAGCATAATGAACAACACGCAACGCGCCACTGACTTTAGACTAGGTTTTTTCTGGTCAGTGGCGCAATTGTTTAATTGAACAGCAAAATACCACCAGGGATTGTTTGCGCCGGAACATGCCTCCTTTTTGAGCTGAACCGCCCAGGAGCGCAAGTTCATTAACTAGTTTAGCGACGTGCTTCTGTGGAGGGAAAAGCGTGCTTTGCGTGGGTGCAAAATAGGAATGACACATTCCTATTTTTCCCGGTGTACAAAGTCAATTGCACTGGGTGCAAGATAGGGCCCTTAGTCTTATTGTTCAAATTTAGTTTTTATTTATTTACCGCGAGTACTATGTTTTACCATGCCTAATATCGATCTTACTGCACTGTGTAACAACTATCTCCTAGTAGCCCCTGAGTGAACGCACAAACTAGAATTATAATATAACTTTCAACACACTCAAATGTATCTAATATGATAAAACAACGCTGCGTTACTCCACATACGCATGACAGAAGAAGCGGAAGCGGTCGTCTACGGCATAATAAAAGCTCCACTGCTCTCGAGCCATGTGTCTTGCTTGTCTCTCATTAGAGATCGCTCCAGCAGCTTCGTTCCGCTCCAACGGCTTTCAGCCCCACCCTGCTTCATTATACATTAGCTCATCCATTAATTTGATTTCTGCCCGAGTCCTGTTGGATTCTTTTCCACCAGCTGTGGTGAAGACAACAGCTCCAATGGTTCCACGAAATCAAGGCTTTATCAAGCTACACCTTTGTTTAGAATAAGCAACCTCTAGTGGCGAAAATGTTGTGCCTTTAAAAATGCTGTTTTATTCTACATGGAGTGGGTCACCCCCTTATGGGTGCCACCATGTTGGGGTCACATGACCAGTCATTTCATATGTTAATCAAGAGTTAACAATAATTACGATGACCAGCACATGATGTAGGGGAACAGATATTGTGGCCACAATTTAACCAGATTAAAATTAGAGAATAAATTAGTACAACGTTGCCAATGATTTAACTAAAACATAAGAACAAAAAATTAATAAAACATGCCAAAAAATTATTAAATTGTGGGAATTAATTCCTCATTTGTGGCCACGATATCCATTTTTTCTCAGTCATGTCATGTGTGAGGTTCCATAGATAACAGCAAATAAAAATAATAATAAATGTTTACTTAAAAAAACATCAGTGCACATAAAAAAACATAAAAGCACATCTAAATGAACAAACAATTTAACAAGTACAATATACAGTATATACACAACAGACACAACATAACAACTAAGAATCAAAACTTCAAGTGCCAAGCGCATACACATCCCCGAAAATGAACAAAACGGAATCTAAACAAAAAGGTTCGGTGTAAAGTTCAGCAAAAAAACTCGGCCTCAATATAAAAACAAACTAAAGATGAAAGTGTGAAATATAAGAAAACCTAACTGAGAGCACTTTTACAAGATCAATTTTAAAGCAACACAATTACACCAATATTTTGGTGCATGTTCAAAGACTTGCAAATAAAGGAAACTTTAAAAAACACTGCTCTATGGACGTCTAGTTAAAAAGTAAATACACACCTCTCCAGCCATGAACTGTCCAAAGCCCGGAGGAAATGTGATGGAGGATATAATTAGTGTCACGGCTCCAGGGTAAATCAAGCGGCTACAACAAACAAACACAAACAGATGTAATTAACTACCACTGTGATGGTGTGTTCTAATGATGTTATGAAGTTATTAATGTCATTTTTAATGCAATACAAATGAAATAGCAGAATAATAAATAAGTATAAAACAGTAAAATCTATTTACTAAATAAAATTAAAAACAGTTTATTAAAAAAGGAGTATTCATGTGTAATTGGTGACTTGCTGTTTTGTGAGAAAGCGCGTAAGAGCCGTCGGTCTCCTCATGATCAGAACAACTTGTCTGTTCAGATAGACAAAGAACGCCCCTAGAAACCCACATGAGATCCTACACACACACACACACACATTAGAAAAATATCAGCTAGGGAACAAAAATGCCAACAGGTTTATAAATAATTTTGGTAACACTTTATTTTATGGTTAAATTCTCACTATTAACTAGATGCTTATTAGCATGCATATTACTGGGATATTGACTGTTTATTAGTACTTATAAAGCACATATTAATGCCTTATTCTGCATAAACTTATTCTACATCCTTTAATCCTAACCAATACCTAAACTTAAACGCTACAAAAACTACCTTACTAACTATTAATAAGCAGTAAATTAGGAGTTTATTGAGACAAAAGTCATAGTTAATAGTGAACATGTGTTCCCCATACTAAAGTGTTACCATCATTTTCTATTAATGCTACATTTATGGTAAAGGACTTGTAATGGGTGCAATTAAGCATATATGATATTTACACAAACATACATGCACATACACTAACCAACACACCCGATTATTGCAAACGCTGGCAGTTCCTGAAGGTCAAAAGGGAAGTCCATCCGGAAATTTGTACGAAACAGTGCTGTTATCGTGACTGTGGGGAAGGAAAAAAAATGCTTAAGTCATATTTATTTAAGCAAAATCACACAAGCAAGTGCGCAGAGCAGTGCCGATATTCAGAACAACACTAAGATTGAATTTGTGAAATAGTTTTTATACATAAATAGTTAAATAATGAGTAATTTACATGAAAACCATTCCAAATGGATAAAATTGGGTGTCTTTAAGCAACACACAATAGTGGTATTTCATTGATGAATTCATATGTAGAGTGAATAAATCAGTGACTCACTCACCTACTAGTGTAACAATGTACACCAGTAACCACTAATACACAATCTGTGTAAGCACAGAGTGAAACATCTCAGTGCTGCTGATTATGTATCTGCACTTTTGGAAAATCTAAATTGAGGACCGAAACAAATTGTTGTATAATGTATTTCATCTATAGAGATCAGTAAGCCGTGGACAGCTTGACATATACCATGAAATTAATTCATTATTCATTTATCATATCTGCTTGTGTGTGCGTCTCACCAGAATCTTTGTTCCACACTGAAAGCACTCGGAATATGAAGGCACTAAATGTGGCAGCGAAATATCCTCTCCAGTAATTCCTCACTGCAAAATATGTTGACGTGACCTCAATACTGAACAACACACCTGAGAGACAGAGAGAGCAAGAATAAACATACAGTTGATAAAAAAAGAAAGTTAAACAACAGCAGAGAAAGCAATTGAGAGAGAGAACAGAAGGGTGCAAGAGAGGTGAAAGGTAATAATTCATAAATATTTAATAACTAATACTAAATCAATAAATAATTAGATTGTTAATAAACAATCATTTAAAAATGTAGCTGCAAGCAGCAATGGGGGCGCAAGCAGAGCATTTTAAGCACAGCAAGTACATCAAAGTGTATTACACTAAACAGTCTAGTGTAATACAGAAAAAAAAACTACTAGGATTTTGTGTATAAATGCACTGAGAATGGACAAAATTAAGCATACTAACAAATTAGCATGCTAAGCTATTTAGAATGGTTGACTTCAGAAAGGTATTTCTCTGGAACAATAGTGAATATCAAAAATACGTTCAGTCATTTCTGTGTGGCTCTATCCAAAGATCATCTGATCAAATTTAAGAATTAAATACAATTAAAAATAAAATAAAATTTGTATAAGTAGCGAAAGTTTTTTATTTTTTTTTTTAATTTACTTCAATATGGAGGACAGTTTTAAGCTATTTTTTTCAATAAAAACCCAACTAATCTCTGGAACACTGGGTGGCGCTGTGTTCAAGCTTCTCAAGTACCTGCAGGACATGCTGCCGATGATCCCTAGCTAATTTTGTGCCCATAAGTCAAATCGTTTAAAATATATTGCAATTTTTGACAAAATGGTGGACCGATGGATTGTCCGACCCTGGCAAAATTCTTTTTATCTTGGACCAAGTTTTCAGCCTCTGAACCAATTGTGGGTCAACATCATTAAGTTCGCAACATTGTAACTTTTGAACAAAGATTAATAAAGCTAATTCTGTTCAGTCATTTCTGTGTGGCTCGGTCCAAACATTTCCTGAGCCAATTTTCATAAACAATGGAAAAATGGCGTAGTGAAAAAAAAGAATATAAAAAAAAAGATCAAAGTATTAAAAATACATGGCTGAAGTTTATTTTTAACAAAGTGCCCGAGCAAATGTTTGAAAACAAATGTTTCATTTCACACCATACCGTTTTCTTTATTATGCTCTACATGCTGGTAGTTTTTCTAAATATTGTGTGCTGAAATACATGGCAATGCCAAGTACTTTGTCCTCAAAGGCAATGCCGGTAGGTACATATATTAATAATCTATAAGCGTGTTTAAATAAATGTTTGGCAACGTTTAAAGGTATTATGAGACCAAGTGCGTGGGTTAACATTGTTTTCTTGAGTTGAATATTAATATATTGTGTGAAAAAAAACGTAGTCAGGTTGGATATATGCTGATGTATATATACCGATCAGGCATAACATGACCACCTTCCTAATATTGTGTTGGTCCCCCTTTTGCTGCCCAAACAGCCCTGACCCATCGAGGCATGGACTCCACTAGACCTCTGATGGTGTGCTGTGGTATCTGTCACCAATATGTTAGCCACAGATCCTTTAAGTCCTGTAAATTGCGAGGTGGGGCCTCCATGGATCGGACTTGTTTGTTCAGCACATCCCAGATGCTCGATCGGATTGAGATCTGGGGAATTTGGAGGCTAAGGCAACACCTCAAACTCGTTGCTGTGCTCCTCAAACCATTCCTGAACCATTTTTGCTTTGTGGCAGGGCACATTATCCTGCTGAAAGAGGCCACAGCCACCAGGGAATACCGTTTCCATGTAAGGGTGTACATGGTCTGCAACAAATAGCTTAAGCAGGTGGTAGGTGTCAAAGTAACATCCACATGGATTGTAGGACCCAAGGTTTCCCAGCAGAACATTGCCAAAACATCACACTGCCTCCGCCTCGCTTGCCTTCTTCCCATAGTGCATCCTGGTGCCATGTGTTCCCCAGGTAAGTGACGCACACACACCAGGTCATCTACGTAATGTAAAAGAAAACGTGATTCATCAGACCAGCCACCCTCTTCCATTGTTCTGTGGTCCAGTTCTGATGCTCACGTGCCCATTGTTGGTGGACAGGGGTCAGCATGGGAACCCTGACTGGACTGCTCAAATCCTTACGATTGCACATTTTTCCTGCTTTTAACACATTAACTTTGAGGACAAAATGTTCACTTGCTGCCTAATATATCCCACCCACTAACAGGTGCCGTGATGAAGAGATAATCAGTGTTATTCACGTCACCTACTTTATCACTCATAATGTTATGTCTGATCAGTGTATATATATATATATATATATATATATATATAGGGCTGTCGATTTAACGCATTCATTAGATGAATTAGTTATGGTAAAAAATTATGCGTTAAAATGATTAACGCATATAACGCACTTGTCCCGTCCCAGACCTACTTAGGTCATCG